>JALPQD010000394.1:804580-1443599 GCA_023101885.1 Typhlomys cinereus | reverse complement strand
GCACAAGCATGACCATGTTCATAGCAGCACTGTTTACAATAGCACAAAGTCATGGAATCAACCCAAATGTCCAACAGTGGACGAGTGGATAAGGAAAATGTGGTACATTTATACAATGGAGTACTACTCAGTCATGAAAAATGATGAATTAATGGAATTTGCTGGGAAGTGGATGAAATTAGAAACAATTATACTGAGTGAGGTATCCCAGACACAGAAAATTAAGCGCTGTATGTACTCCCTAATAGGTGGCTCCTAGTACCAAACCCACTTAGAGACACTCAAAGATAAATCTCTGTAATACCTACAGTAAGTGCAAAGATTATGAACAGGAAGGATGGGGAAGGAAGGACACACCAGTAACAAGGAGAGAGGGGACCATGTTACAGCAGAGCAAATATGCCACCATCAAAGACGGCAAGTAAGTAATGAGACATCTGGTCACAGACTTTCCTTCCTGATCATTTACAACGAATGGGGTATGATCTTACCAGAAGGGGAGGGCATATAGTCTGGCAGATAGAAATAAAATTAAATAGCGTATAGTCTGGCAGATAAAAAAATTTAAAAAAATTAAAGAGTGACATAAAAGTAAAAAAGAAACTCCAGAGGAACAACAGACACTAATGGGAGAGGAAGGGAAAAGAAGGGGTGAAGAGGAGAGTTGTGGAGGAGATGTGGTCAATATATATTATATACCTGCATGAAAATGTCCTTATGAAAGCCATTCTATATAGAATCATAATTAAATGGATTTAAAGTGAATGAGGAGAAAAATGAAGACAAGAGAGGATTGACTGAGGGGTTGAAATAAAAGTATTAAAGTTCAAAAAAAAAGATATGATCTCTGTCTTTTTTTATTTCCACTCATACAAACTTAACAGGTACACAGGTCCCTTCCCTCCCTCCACCCCCCCCCCCGGACTCCCCTGCTCCCTCCTGCTCTCCGCTCCCTCCCCATTCCCCAATGCCTCACCCCCATCTCCGGAGCATCCTTTAATGTGCATGTGTCTTTAAAAATGCCATGTACCCACTTCTCAATGCCACACACTGGAATCCCAGCTCTCTGGTGCACGGTTGTTGATCAGTTTCAATAAAGCCTCTCCATTTTGATAAAATATGTGGTGTCAGTGTTGCAAGGTCCTGAGTGATGCCAGAACTATAACAAAAATAATACTAATTTAACATGCTTGTTTTCTAATATGTCACATGCCAGTTTGTCAAAACTCAAATAGCTTACTCTATATATGTTTATTCACTCTCCCAGGGAGTACATCCATCCATCATGAGTTGGATCAGTCATGCACTTAAGGTATGACTCCTACAGCCCTGTCTTAAGTAAATAATTCTTCACATATGTGTTCAAAGATTCATTTCCTGAATAAATTTCATCTTCTCATCACTGAATGAATACAGGATCTAAACACCTTAAAGACACGAGAGGCTTATGCCAGGTTATAATTCATGGTTACAGTTTATCAGCATGAACTCAAAGTTTACACTATCATCAGGAGCTAAAGGAGTTGACAACACTATAACTTCAAGAACAGAGAGAGAGAACCCCTACATTTTCACTTGCCAGTTTGCCAAAGTACTGAACAAGCCCTTTTCATCTTATCCACCAATCCAGGCTATGGTCCCACATTCTATAGGCTGGGTCTTGCACATCAATTAGATGATCTCTTTCACAGATGTACAGGGAATTTTCTTCAGTTATAAAAGGAAATGAAGTTATGACATCTGAAGGCCAGTGGATAGAACTGGGAAAATATACTGAGTGAAGTAGTAGTTAATACATAGATAAACATTACATGTTCACATTTATGTATTAATTCTAGCTTTTGATCTTCACAACTTTATGTTTACCTTGGAATACCTATAAGTACATCTAAACAATAAAAGTGGACATTAAGAAAAGGGAATAGACCAGAACCTTCAGAAAAGGGAGATGAAAGAACACAGTATGAGGGGGAAAGTGTAATTGGGTGAAGGTTTGAAGGATAGATGGGGATCAAGGTAAAAGTTAAATGTAGAATTCAGGAGAGATAATGTAACACCAAGGATGTATAACAAAGCTATATTGAAGCATGCAATAAAAAGAAAGGTTTCATGATGGAACCCTGAACAGGGATACACAGAGAAAATTGATAACAGAAACTATCTTGAGATTCTCCTTCCAGCAGTCATACAATTGATTTAAAAAACCACATTTATATGCACAAAATCTATACAAGATTGAACCTGTCAATGATTTACCTTGAATTGTGTAAGACCACATGAGGTTCAACCCCTCTCTGTAGGACCAGAGATTGCAAATAATGAGTTTTGGAAAGTGACACACCTGCTTCAGTAGTATAGCCACTAATATATTGCCCATGATCCAGTAAGTGTTCAGGCACATGCTAATGAAAGCAACCCTTTTTTAACTCAATGGGTCACATGTACACAAAGGACATGAAATTAGGAAGGAGACTTTTTGGTAAAAGGAAGTTTTTAAGTGATAGATGAAAGGGAAGGTGAAAGGGTAACGTGGTTGAAAACGAAAAACATGAAAAAATATTGCATACATGTATGAAATTGTCAAATAAATGATAAAAACAAAGGTTATATCAAAAAAGCTATGTACTCCCAACTTAAAAGTAGCGTAAAATAATATTATTCTATAAAAATGGAGGCATCAGGAGAAAGAAAAGAACTATCAAATTGAAATTAAAGAATATTCAAGTAAAAGTAAGACCAAACAATACCAAATCCTGTAGTTCAGTGTCTATCATCTATAACTCATGATGTCTAAAACATTATACTGGTCCATTAAGCTCTGCTGGCTGTAGCACACATATCTTTTCTATGAGCAAACTCTAATCTAAATATATAATCTTGTAGACACAAATATGATGATTCTGGCATCTCTAATATCCTTTTGTCTCCATTGCAATATATATCTCCTTTTCTTTTGCCAGGACTCAAAACCTGTCATACATTATCTAGCCTTAATTGCTCTCTATGACCTCCTCAATTTTACATCTTTGCATTCACAACTGATATCTCATAGACAATTCTTTCAAGTTCTTCCTCAAGGTCAAGATGTTGATCTGGCCCAAATAGACCATGGCTTTATTGACTTCTGTATGCTGACAGTAGAGACACTTTCCTAGGCACTCGTTTTAGAAAAGCAGTGAAACACTTTAGCCTAATCTTTCTTCCATTCAATTAATTAAGATTTTTGACAGAATGAAGGCTTCACAGGGTCGGATTCATCCCTCCAAACATTTCTCATATTTTCTTATTGTACAGTTATAGGTTTTTCTTCTAACAATGTTAACTTTCTGTATTCTTCTTAGAGTTCAGAGATCTGCATTAACTAAATAATTCCCCTTAATGATCCTGGCAGTTCATCTCACAAATGTTTAGTTGACAGTTGAAATTAAATTGCAGGGCCATCTCACTAAGTTGGTGATGCTATGCTTATATTTACTTTACAGGGAGACCTTAAATTCCTAATAATCATGTCTCAAGCTCATGATAAACAGGCATTAGAGCCTTATATCTGATTTATGCAAATGATTTTTTCAAATTACTTCATAGGTTATTATCCCACCAAAACCAAAATTAAATTTATGTATAAATTAAAGGGCAAAATTTGCAGCATTTATAAACAAAACCACTATTTTTGAACAATTCCCCCAAAATATTCTTACTCAAAATGTTACTAGTTCTATTTGTGAAAATTTGAATACATTAATATTTATTAGTTTTTACTTCTGAATGTCAGAAACATAAGAAAGGTTTTAAAAATAGTAAAACAAATCTAACTTCTATTCATAGGCAAAAATTATACATAGGCTATCAGGTTATCCTTCCAGAGAACTATAGTATCTCTTTTAAAATACCCATTCCAACTATTTTTCCAATATCCTCAGACATGTAGTTAATGGTGCAGACTGTGAAATAATTCTTCATGTTGGGATTTGGCACAATTTGAAACTAAAGGGCAGAAAAACCAAAGCTATTAGAGTATATGATGATTTTAAGGAATGATTTATAATGTCAACATATCACAACTACATATATATGCTGTGAATGACCCATGAATTAGTATAGGATATGCTCAACTAAGTAGGTTTGATTTTAGTGAATAATAGCAAAACTAAGAAAAAAATCCATGTCGATAACAGAATGATCTTTCTAAAAGAGTTTTAAATTTGTTTTCTTCTCTTTTCCTCAGTATGGGTCTATTTAGGTGCAACTTTAAAAGTGCTTGCTCAGAAACACTATAGCAAGTAATTAGGTTAGATAGTACAACCCTCCTAGAAGTCATTCTTTTAAACAACCACACACACCCACACACACACACACACACACACAACACACACAAACCAAGAGAGAGAGGAGACAGCAGACGAAAAGAGAGAGCGAAGAGAGAGAGGAGAGAGAGAGGAGAGAGATGAGCTGGAGAAGAGAGAGAGGTGAGAGAGAGAGGAGGAGAGAGAGAGAGAGAGCGCACAAGCACTGCCATGGGGAAATCTGAAGAAACGAACTCGAAAAAGAATTTTTTGCCTAATACATCAAAAAATTTCCCTATAAGACATATAAATGTAAAATATATTTCTCACACAGTCTAAATGTGATGCTATAGAAGATACTATACTTACAAGTGACTACCAATCAATCAAAAATCATGCATCTTATTTGGGAATTGTTTGTTCCAATGGGATATTCATACAAGAAGACTCAAGAAATCATCAGCCATATGGATGAGGAAAGGATAAAAGAGACCTTAATTTCTTGCCAAAGTTCAAAGTGTTCTATAATCAATGTTTTTGCTCAGTAGGCATGGATTCACAATATTTTTTTCCTAGAAAGTCTTTAGTACATGTGGTCCTTAATGAGTCTCAAAGTATGAATTCCATGCATTTTTGTACTGTATTCTTTTAATTTTGGACTTTATTTGTAAGTCAAGGTTAAAGAAACTTATTTGTGATAGAATATAATAATTGCCATTAGACAAATACTCATAGATAAATTGTTACCACAGCACTGCCACAAAATATTCAAGGGCAAAATTATAATTTACCATTATATTTTTAAAAAGTTCCATGATTGAATAACTAGTTCAACAAATATTTTACATTTTGATTCTTGTTAACAACTTGTAACAGATTTTATTAATCAATTGTATATACTAATAGAGCAATAATTGAAATATGATGTAAACCAACTAATATCATAACTACCACATTTGTAGGTACAATTAAAGTTTCTAGTTCTTAGTTGACTATTATCTGCATATCTATGATTTCTGCCACCAAAAGGAGAAACCAATTATTTCTTCCTTTGACATATATAATTCCTTTTAAATGTACCAAAATTATATTTTTCTTTGCATTTCATTAATTTTTGCTCTCTGGAAACTTGCACTTTATATTTTTATAAACATGTTGAGTACTAATCCCTGTTTCCTCCTTCCCCCTCCCTTCCATTCCCTTTCCTATCCCTCATCAATCCATTACACTCTTCCCACCCTCTTACCTGGCCACTTCTATGGACCCCATGTTTCTCACCAGATTTCCTACCTTTGTGGGTGTGCAGGCCTCTGTGGTATACAAAGTTGCCCCTCCTTGGGAGCATTTCCCTTACTCATCCAGCTCTAGATCCTAAGGGTTCCCTTGTGTGTTCTTATCTCTCTTCAGTTCCTCATAGTCTATGGGAGCATGCTGGTATTTCAGTCATTACATAGGTTTGGTAAGGACGAGTCTCATTGCTGTGAATTCCTGGATGCAACATTCTTGCCTTGAATGGAATGTCTTGGTCAACATTGGAATTTCTTATCTTTAGGTTCTGTCAACGTTACCATTCTCTCTTCTGAGAAGTTCCCCAAGTCTTAGGATGGAGAACAGTTGGGATGGGCTGATTCTGGGAGAGCATTGCCAGGTCACTGTTAATCTGCATTATGGCTGGCCATTGTTGTCCACTTCACTGCTCTTCTACTGGCCTAGGCTCCATCCTGTCAGGGTGTTAAGATTCTCTGTCTCTCTTGTAGAAGATTTCTAGGCTGATCTTCAAATATTTACAGAGCAGTTTAGTTCACTGTCTTCCTACCTGTATGTTCATTGGCTACTCAATAAAGTTCAATGAAGTGGCAGGCTACTAAATAAACATACAAAAATCAGTAGCCTTCCTACATACTAGAGACAAACAAGCTGAGAAAGAAATAAGAGAAACAATTCCATTCACCATAGCTACAAAAACAATAAAATACCCCGGAATAAATTTAACGGAGGAAGTAAAAGACCTGTATACAGGAAACTACATAACTTTGCTGAAATCAAACAGAATATTAGAAAGTGGAAAGACCATCCTTGTTCTTGGATCAGTTGGATCAATATTGTAAAAATGACCATCCTACCCAAGGCAATATACAGATTCAATGCAATTCCAATCAAAATCGCAGTATGGGAAATGGGAAAACAATCTCAAAATTCACATGGAAGAACAAAAGGCCATGATTAACCAAAACAGTTTTGAGGAATAAAAAACTGCTGGAAGTATCACTATACCAGATTTCAAACTGTACTACAGAGCACTTTTTAAAATGAACAAAAATGTTTTTATTAATTTTTCTGCTAACTAATGGAGATAATCCAATCAACTAGACGTGGTAAACAATTGAATACTAATTTTTATTAAAATTACTTCAATTTTCACACTTCTATGTAATGTGGTTATGTTTTCTGATTTTAAAACTCTTTCATTTCTATTTACATTCCTGTAGAGGAGAAAACAATAACCATATATTACCTTCTGGTTATTTTAAGAAAAATAGGCAAAGCATTCTCTGTTCAGGGTTTGTGATTCTTACTAGTGATTACATTGGAGAATCAATTTAAAATATCCTTTGTGATTTCACTTCAAGCCATGGTAGTGAATCATGTCCAAGAATGTTGGCAATGAAGACGACCACTGCTAAAAGTTCAAAGCAAAAGAAGCAACCATAATTTGACCTAATTATGGGTTACCAAACCTTCAGAAAATCTTAGAAGTATGCCTTGTCAGTTTGACCTAACTACAATTAGTTTCTTTTATTTGAAGTAAAAAGTACTTAAATCCTGCACTTAAAATAGATGTAAAACAGTCAAGGAAGCATAACACTTAACCTCTATTCATCTAAAATATATATTCCTATCCCAAAAGAGCCTGGACAGTGTCAAATGAAACAAGCAATTAGTCTATTTCTAACAGTGAGCAGTTCAAACTATAACATCATGCCAGCCATGATTAAGAATGATACAGCACATCATCATTGTCAACACTATTCAGCCAATGTAAACCTTAGTTAGAAATGTACTTGTCAGAGAAAAATGCGCCTTTGATTTCTATTGCACTTTCCCAGTAATTGCTGTCATCAGTGGCAGGTTATTATTACAGTTGAATAGAGTCTCAGTAATTACTTTTGCACAGATTCTAACAGCTTTTAGATTGAAGGATATTCTGACAGTTTGAATACTCTTGACAACAATTACCTTTTTCCTAGTTAACACTGATTCAGGAAAATTGAAAATTAAATCTGTTCAGAGGAAGCACTTATGTATGTCACTAGTAAGTGCATTGATATAAAAAATGTGTAAATTGCAAAATGACTTAATTTTTTAAAAAATTGCTTTCACTCAAGTATTTTTTTAAATCAGCATGAGAAGAAATACAGAGCACGTTGTTTAGTTTAATGGTAAATGATGGGAAATGATTGAAACCAATCCTCCATTCAATTACTCACAGAAACCACTGTATGTCTGTGATAAAATGTGTAAGAAAAGACCACAGTACATATTATTTGTATATGCATTTCTACATTTACCCATGCATGCATCTTCAACTCCCTTAGATAAATGGAGACCAGTGTACATACACATACTCATATCTTTCAGTGATTTAAAATATGCTTTGCTTAAATTTTCATTTTGTGACTTTAAAAATGTCTGCTTATTTGAAATGGAGAGTCAGTGTGATTAACTAGAACATTTAGTATAAAAAACTTTGCATTTTTGAAAAATATAATTAAGACTGGATAATTTGGTATGTGAGGTATCCAAAATTATCACCTCAGTTCTTAATATTGCACTGACAAATGTAAAGAAAGTGAAAAAGTCGTTTAAATATTTCTTAAAGTATTAACAAGTAGAATTAATTACTGTCAAAGTGTTATATGCAAATAAAGAAGACAAACAAAAATTCAGTCAGAATCTGATGTCTTTTAATTAGTGTGATTTGAAGTATAGGTTTGAAAAATAGGAATACAGAAATATTTGTGTTAAGTATGATATCACATGCCTATTATCTCTAGCACCAGAAAGTTTTACGCAGGAGGATTGCATGTTTGAGGCCAGCCAGGGCTTCACAGTAATTCCATCTAAAAAATATCAATGCCTATGGATTTACTAAATGCTCATCTACCAAGCAAGCAAGAAAAAATATCCTAAATTTAATCCTCAGCAGAGTGAAATGTAGCAGGTCACAAATGAAATGTATATTATTGGATAGGTACACGTGTTACATTTTATACTCATTAGTGTTTTGTCTTGGGTAGAATGAGCAAAATAACCTCCATTGTAAAATTCAGTTGAAAGAACTGTTGAGTGTCATCTAGAATTTTAAACTTTATTTTCATGCAGAATAACTATGTAGAACAAAAATATTAGCTGCAAGTAATGCTGCAATCTATGAGGTCTGTTCTTGACTATTAATTCAAAAATTGTAGGAGGTATCTTAATACTCCAAATACTTTACATTTAAAAAGAACTATTACTACATTCTTTATTTTTCCCATTGTCTCCTTCAAAACTTAGGTAATAATTATCAATTGTCCTGTTATCAGTCATAGTCAAAATTTCTAGGGTTGTGGATATAGCTCAGGGGTTAAAGCTCTGTCTTGCAAGCAGAAGATCCCAGGTCCCACTTAGAGAAATGCCAAGCAGAGATGATTGAGAACTGCACTTCTGGTCCTAGTGGGCAGAGCCTGGGAAACCCTGGAGGCAAAGCTGGAAGGAGGTAAGGGCAATCCAGAATGATTCCAGAAATGCCCTCTGATACACACAGAAACACAAATTCACATGCCCACATATGGAATGAATAAACAAAATATTTTTAAAATATCAAGTTTCTAGAAATAGACACTTGATCATTTTTTCTATACTTCCCTAGGGAAATAGATATGAGAAGAAAATCATTTTGAGTTATTTGTGATCAGCTATTTGGGAATTTATTATGTATCAATAATTATGGATAATATGACTATGAATCAGCTCAATGTATATTGCTGTGAAGGGCTGTCATACTCAGAGGTGAATGAAGTTTACTTTCCAATTAAAGAAAATTACAATCATGAATGATTTCAAGTAGAGCATCTTTTTAAGCAATTACAATATACAGATTTTGAGGTAGAAGACAACAGGTCCCAGGGTTAGGCAGGTGAAATGGATCATCTCTTTTCACCAACACACATCTGATCTGGCAACAAACATTCTACAAATTTAATTTAAAATTAACTTTCTCACTACGTGAGAACACCAAATGAGAATGAAAAATTCTTTGAGATTTCATCATACATGTCTTAAAGTTTATCTTCAGACCACTAGAATTCATAACTATCTATTGAGGTCTAGGAGAGGATTTTAGGATGTTTGCATCCTTTATATATCTGCACAAATGTTTTTTTACACAATAAACAATTCTTGTCTCCATGCAAAAATAAAGTTTATTTATGGAAATATGGTGTAGTTGTCAAAACACTCTGTTGAATTAATTAATTTTGCAGGTTTTTTTACCCCTAAAATCAAATAAATTTAGATATTACAAATTTTGGCTGTTCTTATGTGACTCAAAATATTTTGATATAAAAACAGTATAGATTTTGGTCAAGATTCCTGCGCTTTTCTGCTATTTTCCATTGGATAGTGTTATATTTGGGCATGTGGTAGAAGTTTTCTTCTTTTGGGGGACAGGATATTTGAAAGTACATAAATGACCTATGATTACAAAATGCTAATATCTGTTTTATAATAAGTTTCACAGAAATATCTCTTTTAAGCATGACTGTAATATTCTTATGTGAAATGATTTTACTATTCATAGTATATACTTACATCAAAACACTTTATGCCAAAGTACATGTATTTTGTCACTTATTGATGAGTATTTTTTCTTTTCTATAAATCACTTTTGTACTCAATTTATATTAGAAACAGTTTATAAACTCTACTTGCCACCTAAATAAATATTAAAAACTATAATTATAAAAATAATATGCTGAAAAATGTTTTAGGAAAGAATGTACAAAATTGAAAGGATGCTTCTATAAATTTTGAAAGTACAGTTTGCTCAGCCTAAAAGCAAGCACTAATATTGTAAAGGTATCGTGAGTGATTTGATTAATGATAGACCTGAAGTGTCCTTGATTACTGAGTTCTGGTTCCTTATTGCTGCAGTCTGTCTGCAGGGCTGCTGATAAATGACCGTCAAATGGCTTAAGGGAACAAGGGGTTTATTTATTTTTTTTGAAAGTCCAGTTACGGGAGAGCATGCATCAACACCAGGGCCAAGGGAACTGGTCACACCATCTGTACATAATGGCTGAGAGAGGGATGATCCTTACTTGCAAGACCAGCAGGTCTAGCCAAGTATACACAAGGATGCCAACTCTCTCGACTAGCACTCAGTGATTTATTCCAGGGCCTAGTCCCACCCACCATAAGCTGGACCTTCCCCATCAGCTAAACAATCTTCCCCAGATTCACTCTGTACTTAACCCAACCACTAATTCTCCACAAATGTGCCCAGAGTTCAAACCTTCAACAGTCAAATTTGACATATGTACTTAACTAGGACACTCATATTTGCCAATAATTCACTTCAGTGTGTTTCCAAAATCAGTGAGCAGTCTAGTTGCTCAAATATTTTATTAGCTGAATACTAGTCCTTACCATAGGCATAAAATCATAAAAAAATTTGTGCTTAAGCGCCATATGTACTCCCTAATAAGTGGATCCTAGTATCAAACCCACTTGTGACACATTCAAAGATAAATCTCTGTAATAACTACAGTAATTGCAAAGATTATAAACAGGAGGGAAGGGGAAAGAAGGCCCCACCAGAAACAAGGAGAGAAAGAATCATGCTACAACAGAGAAAATAGGCCACCATCAAGTACTGCAAGTAAGTAATGAGACATCTGGTTAAGCTCACAGACTTTCCTTCCTGGTTACTTGCAACTGAGGGGTTTGATCTCACCAGACAGGGAGGGCATAGAGTCTGACAGATAGAAGATAATCATCCTGCAAATGGGAGACTGAACCTCCCTCACTGTGGTCTCCTACTCTCATTCCATCTATCTTTGAATCTACTCTTATAGTAAGACGCTATTTTAACAGCCTTTTTTTTTCTCTCTGGCTAGGAGGTGACATCCAGTACCAGGATGGAGCCAAGGGCACTGCAAGAACAGCAAAACTGGAAAAAAAAAAACCCCAACAAACCATAATTCAGAACATCAGAGACCTTACATTAATCACCAGGAACCAGGCCAGCCTAATCTTTCCCCATCCTAAAACTCAGGGAAATTTGTGAAAGAGGGGGTGGTAAGATTGTAAGAGCCTAAAGATGGGGAGGTGCAACGATATGTAAGATACTCCACACAAGTTAGGGCCAAAGTAATCATAATAGGACTTTGCATGACCTGCACAATGACCAACATATCATTGAACCCCCAAAGTCTAGCATGGATCACAGGCACTAGGATCCTTAGAGACAAGGGATTAACAGCCACAATAGTGTTCCTATACTAAAGGGGAACACAAAAAAGAGCTCTAGGCAATGTTACTGAGTAATTACACCTCATCAGAGAGGAGGACCCAGAGAGAAGTTTGACTTGCACACTGAAGGATGCTCCAGGAATGGAGAGGAGAGGGGGCACTGGGAGAAAGGGAGGGAGGGGGGAAAGGAAGGGGAAAAGGGGGAAGGGAACAAGGGAATCCAGGAAGAGGTGGAGGGAAGGAGGGGAATGGTGTACCTATCAAGTTTGTATGAGTGGAAAAAAATTTGTGCTTATGGATATTCAGATTTTCAGATTTTTTAAATTTCCTACATATTATCACTGATTCCTAAGACCATAACAGCCCAATAAAATGGGTTCAAAATGTATTTGAATGGGAAAGTAAATTAAAATGAATAAAATATAAAATGTTAATTTACTTATGTATTTTATGAAATTTAACATAGACGTGGAGTCTTTATATTTATTATATTTTTAATAAGAATTCTCATTTTTTACACACATAATGAATTTACATGACTGGGCATGTATTTTCTATCACTGAGGGTAGGAGGGGTAGGAACTAGTAAGTAGGTAACTGATTTTCTGGAATCTTAAAAATAAAATTTTAAACCCCATCCTTCTCTGCTATCAATCCAATTGTAAAGAAACAACCCTCTAATTTCTATATTTGTTGCAAATACTTGCATTAAAATGTTTAGCAAGCTGCCACAGATTTATAAAATAATAACTTTCTTTACTTCTCTACTTTCATGATAATTTTTATATCCGGCTTGTACTTCATGAAAATGTCATAATTTTTATTTTTCTTCCTTACAATATGGAATTATCATTTTCATTTCAAATTTGGTTAATTTTTATTAAATTTATTCATTATTTTAAATATAATTTCTTTATATTCTCCAATGCTTTCATACACATAATAAAATGACATCATTTTTAACTAATTTTATCATAATTCACTCCCCTTAATGTTTCTTTCATACTTTTATGCTTTTGTGTGTACTTATAGTTCATTGAGTTTAACATGGTGTAGGAGTTACTATGCATGTTGCTGATAAAATTACCTCCAGATGGTTCAGGGAATGTGTCATTGCTCTTACTTTGCTGTGAGACAGGACTGAAACTCATGTAACTTAATGGGAGAAAGGGAGACTTACTCAGCTTTTGGTCCCAGAGTACAGATATAGTGTTTTATGGCAGAAAAGGCATGGCTGGCTAGCATGGATGTCATTGCAGACATTATGGTGCCTGAAAGCCAATACAAGCTCAAGAGCAGACTGACTATTTCAAATAGGGTAGGGCTAATCAACCTAGGATGGCCATCCCATGGGATTGCTTTTTCCAGCAAGGTTCTGCTTCCTAAAGTTGCCATGACGTCCCCAAAAAGCTAAAGATTCAGACACATAAGCCTATGAAAAAAATTACATTTCAAACCATGACAGGGAATAAGGGTTTAATTTTTTCTTGTGATTCCTCATTACATTTGATTGTGCAGATTGGCAGGACAGCTCACACCAACAAAAGGGACCAAGGGAACTGGTCACACCATTTGTACGTAATAGCCAAGAGAGGTACAATCCTAATTTGCCAAACCATTATGTCTGTCCAAGTATACAGAAGAATTCTCCCTTTCTCAAACAATTCCCTCCATTTCATTCACCTGCCAGGAAACTAGCCCCACCTACATTGGTTTGGGTCTTCTCCATCAACTAGACAACCTCCTATAGTTCTTTTATGGGTTTAATTCAACTATTAATTCTCCACAAATCTCTGAGCTCAAACCTTCAACCCTCAAGGTGACACTTGTATCTAACTTTGAAACTTCACCACTTGGCAACTTGGCACAAAACATCCCTTTTAAACTATAACTTTCTACTCATCCCAATGGGTATTAAACTTTTCTTATGATGTAAATATGTTTAATTTTATTAATTCTAAAATTTAAGTTCTATTAATCAGAAGATCCTATCAAATCAAATCAAGTGATATACTTTGAACAGATAAGACATTAAAATGGAAGTATTAGGACACAATAAGAAAATATCAAATTAAGGGGCTGGAGAGGTGGCTCAGGGGTTAAGCCTCTACCTTGCAGGCAGAAGGTCCTGAGTTCGGATCCTAGACCACACGTATACATGCTGGGCAGAAGCAGGAGAGGCCTGTGTTTCTGGTCCTGGTAAGGTGGAGCCTGTGAATCCCCAGGCAGAGTAAACAAGGAGGAGATGGAGGCGTCCATGGTGGTTCCCGAATTCGCTGTGGTTCTACACACACACATACACACACACACACGTGTGCATGCACACACACACAATTGAATAAAACAAATAAATAAATAAATAAATAAATAAATTTTAACAAAAAGGAAAGAAAATATCAAATTAAGACTAAAGTCCCCTTACCCTCCACCCCGCCGTCCGGGACCCGCGTGCGGGGTCCAGCCTGGCCTCATTGCATGACCTAGAACCCCAGGCCGCCCAAGGGACCCAGCTCCTCCCACCATCCAGCCAGAGCCACCGCGCAGGGCCTGGGAGGAGAAGGAGGACACCCCCTGTGCGCCCAGGCCCCACACCCAGTTCTCCCAGGTTAAATAGCGCCCCGCCGATGACCCATCCTTCCTTAACCCTCCACCCCGACATCAGGGACCCACGCGCGCGGTCCAGCCGGGCCTCACCACGTGACCTAGGTAAGCTCTCGTCCCCGCCCACCCCCAGAACCCCAAGCCGCCCAAGGGACCCAGCTCCTCCTGCCATACAGCTGGAGCTGCAGTGCAGGGCCTGGGAGGAGGAGGAGGATAACCCCTCTGCGCCTGGGCCCCACCCCCAGTTCCCCCAGGTTAAATAGTGCCACACCAACGCCCAATCCTCCCTTCCCACACTCTGCATCCTGGGTCGCGTGGGGTCCAGCCTGGGCTCACCTCGACCTAGGTAAGAACTGTCTCCGCCCACCGCCAAAACCCCAGGCCAAATAATTCGGTTTAGTGAAAAACGCACAGAAATTGAAAGATCTTAAGAGTTAAAACAACAATGCCAAAGTCAAAGTGCAAATCCATGAGTAACAACACTCAAGTAAACAAATCTCCCACTGAAGGAATTAATCCCATAATGTTAGACTCCAACCAGAACAAACCCATGGAAAATGGCCAAGAAAGCCTGACCCAGGATAAAGACCTTCAAAATATGATCATTACCATGTTCAATACTATGAAAGAGGAAGTCCTGGAGGAATTAAATAATTGAATCAATCGCTTTGAAGAGGAACACAACAGACACTTGGAGGAGGTGAGAAAAACAGTGCAAGAAACAAAAACTGGCATAGAGCAGTTAAAGCAGACTCAAACAGAGTTTAAAACTGAGCTACAAGACAAGTTATCTTCAACCCAGAACTCCACAGAGAGTCTTATCAGCAGAACTAACGAAGCAGAAAACAGAATTTCAGACCTTGAAGATAAAGTGGGAGTATTAACCAGCTCAATGGAAGAGGTTGTTAAAGCCAAAAAGATACTTGAGAGAAATATCCAGGAGATATGGGACACCCTGAAGAAGCCTAACATGCGTATTCATGGAATACCCGAGCAAGAATTTCAAAATACCACCCCTGAGGAAATTTTTCAAATGATCATCAAGGAAAACTTTCCTCATCTAAAAAAAGAGAGGCCCATCCATATACAAGAGGAATTCCACACCCCAAACAGATATGACCAAAACAGAAGATCGCCACAGCAAATAATAGTCAAAACACTCCACATTCAAGATAAAGAACTGGTGCTGAGAGCTTCAAGGGAGAAAAAACAAGTCACTTTTAAACGTAAACCTATTAAAATAAAAAATGACTTCTCAGTCGAAACAGTAAAAGCAAGAAGAGCTTGGAGACACATACTTCAAGTATTGAATGAACAAAAATGTCAACCCAGGCCGATTTACCCTGCAAAACTATCAGTCATGATCGAGGGAGAAAGAAAAACCTTCCAGCACAAAGACAACTTGAAGGGATACATGTCAACCAAACCAGGCCTTCATAAAATGCTAGAAATGATATTCAAACTTGAGGAAAAAACAGGCATATCCAGGAGAACAGAAGGCAAATATAACACCATTAAAAGTGAAGCAATATACTTATAAAAACTACTAAACATAATAAATGTCTGCAATTAAAAATACTTTCTCCATTATAACACTAAATGTTAATGGAATTAACTCACCTATCAAGAGACACAGATTACAAATTTGGATTAAAAATCACAATCCCTCAATCTGCTGCCTGCAGGAAACCCATCTCACCGCAAAAGACAGGCAAGCCCTAAAAATAAAAGGCTGGTCAACAATTCTCAAGGCTAATGGAAGCAGAAAACAGGCAGGGATAGCCACTATGGTATCAGACAAAGTGGACTTCAAACCAAAGAAAATTATAAGAGACACGGATGGATACTACATTTTAGTGACAGGTACAATTCACAAGGAAGACTTCACAATACTGAACATATATGCACCCAATACGGGCCCCTCCACATTCATTAAGAAAACCCTACAGCATCTAAAGCAAGAAATCAACCCCCAAACGATAATTCTTGGGGACTTCAACACCGCCCTCTCAACATGGGATAGATCAACAGGTAAAAAGCTTAACAGAGACATTTTTTTTTAATATTTTTTTTAATTTTTATTATTATTATTATTTATTCAACTGTGCGCATGTGCATGTGCGCGCGTCTGTGTGTGTGTGTGTGTGTGTGTGTGTGTGTGTGTGTGTACATGTAGAACCACGGACGAATTCGCGAACCACCATGGATGCCTCCACCTCCTTCTGCCCCGGGATTCACAGGCTCCGCCTTACCAGGACCAGAAGCACAGGCTGCCCCTGCCTCCGCCTGGCGTCTATACGTGGGATCTGGGATCCGAACTCAGGACCTTCCGCCTGTAAGGTGGAGGCTTAACCCCTGAGCCACCTCTCCAGCCCCAACAGAGACACTTTGGACCTTAATCAAACCCTTAAAGAAATGGACCGTACAGATCTCTATCGAACTTTTTACCAACGCACCAAAGAATACACATTTTTCTCAGCAGCACACGGAATTTTATCTAAAATAAATCACATACTGGGCTATAAAACGAATCTACACATATACAAAGAAGTTGAAATTCTAACCTGTGCCCTGTCAGACCACCACGGCCTAAAGCTGGACATCCACAACACATCAAACAAGAGAAAATACACTAACTCCTGGAAAATTAACACTATGATGCTGAATGAGAACTGGATTCAGGAAGAAATTAAAAAGGAAATTCAAGATTTCCTGAAAGTGAACGATAATGAAAATACAACTTACCAAAATCTCTGGGACACAATGAAAGCTGTTCTAAGACCTAAGTTCATAGCTCTTAATGCCTACATCAAAATAATGGAAACATCAGAAATAAACAACTTAACAATCCAGCTTAAAGCTTTAGAGAAACTAGAACAATCTGATCCCAAAAGTAGTAGAAGAGAGGAGATTAGCAAAATAAGGGGAGAAATATCTGAAATCGAGATTAAGAAAACAATAGAAAAAATCAACCAGTCAAAAAGCTCGTTCTTTGAAAAAATCAATAAGGTTGATACACCCCTAGCTAAATTAACGAAAAGTAAGAGAGAGAAAACCCACATTAACAAAATTAGAAATGAACATGGAGTTATCACTACTGATACCCAAGAGATCCAGAGAATTATAACATCATAATTCAAAAACTTATACTCTGTGAAGTTTGACAACACAAAAGATATGGATGAATTTCTATGTAAACACAACTTACCTAAATTGAATCAGGAAGTTGTGAATTACTTAAATAGTCCTATAACATATAAGGAAATTGACGAAGTAATATCAAATCTTCCCACCAAAAAATGTCCTGGACCAGATGGATTCAGCAGAGAGTTCTACCAGACATTTAAGGAGTTAATAACACCAATACTCCTTAAACTGTTCCATCAAATAGCAAAGGAAGGAACACTACCAAATTCCTTCTATGAAGCTAATATTGTCTTAATCCCAAAACCTACTAAAGATTCACTTAAAAAAGAAAACTATAGGCCGATCTCTCTGATGAACACAGACACAAAGATTTTCAACAAAGTCTTAGCAAATCGGATTCAAAAACATATTAAAAAGATTATTCACGGGGACCAAGTAGGCTTCATCCCCGGCACACAAGGTTGGTTCAACATATGCAAATCAATAAATGTAATTCATCATGTAAACCAGTCCAAAGTCCAAGACCACATGATACTCTCGATAGATGCAGAAAAAGCTTTTGACAAGATCCAACAGCCTTTTATGATCGAAACGCTAGAGACAGTAGGAATGGAAGGAACCTTTATCAATATAATAAAAGCTGTATAAAACAAGCCCATAGCAAGAATTATGCTCAATGGCGAACAATTGGAAGCATTCCCACTTCGATCAGGAATTAGACAAGGCTGTCCACTCTCATCACTTCTATTAAATATTTTACTTGAAGTCTTAGCTGAAGCCATAAGACAAGAAAGGGACATGAGAGGGATTCAAATCAGCAAGGAAGAAGTCAAGCTATCCGTATTTGCAGATGACATGATCTTATACCTAAGTGATCCCAAGAACTCCACCAGGAAGCTCCTGGAACTAATTGAGAAGTTCAGCAGGGTGGCAGGATACAAAATAAATGTGCAAAAATCAGAGGCCTTCCTATATGCCCAGAATGAAAGAAGTGAAAAAGCCTTGAGAGAAACAATCCCATTTACTATAGCCCCTAAAAAAAAAGAAATATCTTTGTATAAACTTAACCAAGGATGTAAAAGACCTTTACAATGAAAACTTTAAAACCCTAAAGAAAGAAATAGCAGAAGACACCAGAAGGTGGAAAGACCTCCCTTGTTCCTGGATTGGCAGAATCAACATCGTAAAAATGACCATCCTACCAAAGGCAATATACAGATTCAATGCTATACCAATCAAAATCCCAAAGCAATTCTTCAAAGAAGTTGACCAAACAATCTCAAAGTTCATATGGAGGCACAAAAGACCCAGGATAGCAAAAACAATCCTGAGTAACAAAAACACAGCTGGAGGTATTGCCATACCAAACCTTAGTCTATACTACAAATCCATAGTTATAAAGACAGCCTGGTACTGGCTCCAAAATTGACACACAGAACAATGGATAAGGATTGAAGACCCAGATATAAGCCCACAAAGTTACAGCCATTTGGTCTTTGACAAAGGGGCCCAAAGAATCCAATGGAAAAAGAACAGCATCTTCAACAAATGGTGCTGGCAAAACTGGATCTCCACATGCAGAAGATTAAAGCTGGACCCGTACTTGTCACCATGCACAAGACTTAATTCCAAATGGATCAAGGACCTTGATATCAGGCCAGAGACTATAAAAGCCATAATTGAAAGGATAGGGAACTCCCTCGAGCTGATTGGGCTAGGCCAACAGTTCCTAAACAGACATCCAATGGCACAGTCACTGATACCAACTCTCAACAGTTGGGATCTTGTGAAATTAAAGAGCTTCTGTTCAGATAAAGAGGTTATAATGTGAGCTCAAAGGCAACCCACAGAATGGGAGAAAATCTTCACTAACCACACATCTGATAGAGCTCTGCTGTCCAGAGTGCACAAATAACTTAGGAAACTAAACACCAAGGAAACCAATGGCCCAATTAAAAAATGGGCCCTGCAACTTAAAAGAAATTTTACCAGGGATGATATTAAAATGTCTAACAAGTGTCTTAAAAAATGCTCCACTTCCTTAGCCATCAGGGAAATGCAAATCAAAACTTGCTTAAGATATCATCTCACCCTGGTCAGGATGGTAAAAATCCACAATACAAACAACATCAAATGCTGGAGAGGATGTGGAGAGAGGGGAACTCTCCTACATTGCTGGTGGGAATGCAGGCTCATACAGCCACTCTGGCGAGCCGTCTGGAGATTCTTAAAGAAATTAAAGATTGAAATGCCATATGACCCTGCTATTCCACTTTTGCAAATAACCCCCCATGCAGCAGAGGTTCGCCTCGATAGCACAAGCATGACCATGTTCATAGCAGCACTGTTTACAATAGCAAAGTCATAGAATCAACCCAAGTGTCCAACAGTTGATAAGTGGATAAGGAAACTTGGTACATCTATACAATGGAGTACTACTCTGCTATCAAAAATGATGAATTACTGGAATTTGCCGGGAAATGGATATCATTAGAAACAAGTATATTAAGTGAAGTATCCAAAACCCAGAAAATTAAGCGCCGTATGTACTCACCAAACCCACCCAGCCCACCTTTAGACACTCATAGGTAAATCTATTTATTACCTACAGTAATTGCAAGGATTATAAACAGGAGTGATGGGGTTGGGGGGCCACACCAGAAACAAGGAGAGAAGTGACCACGTACAGAGGAGAAAATAGGCCTCCATCAAGGACTGCAAGAGGTGACATACAGTGCCCAGCAGAATGGAGTGAAGGGCATTGCAGGAGCAGCAAAACTGCAAAAGAAAATCAACAATCCACTATCCAGAACTTCAGAGACTCTATATCAACCACACAGAACTAGGCCAGACTAATCTCTCCCCATCCTGAAGCTCAGGGAATTTGCGGAAGAGGGGGCGGTAAGAGTGTAAGAGCGAGAGGATGGGAAGAGCAATGATTTGCAAGATATTCCACACAAGTTAAGGCCGAAGCAATCATAATTGGACTTTGCATGCCCTGCGCAATGTCCAACACACTATTGACCTCACAAGTCTAGCATCTGCTAAAGGCACCAAGATCCTTGGAGGCAAGGGATTGATAGCCACAGTAGTGTTCCTATGCTTAAGGGGAACACGGGAAAGGGTTCAGGGAAATGCCACTGGGTCCTTGTACGTCATCGGCGAGGAGGGCCCAGAGGAGATTCAGGCATGCACCAGAAAGGACTCTCTGGGAATTGGGGGGAGGCACTGTGGGATGGGGAGGGAAGGGTGAGGGGAGGGGGAGCAGGGTGTTCGGGGGGAGGAGGAGGGAGGGAGGGAACTGGTGTACCTATTAAGTTTGTATGAGCTTGAAATAATAATAAAAATGTATTAAAATTAAAAAAACACTTGGGAATTTTATTTCCCACACAACTCTTTGTCAAATGTCCTCCTATTTTAAATCTTTTGAAATAATAAAGTTTTGATATTTAACATAGAAAAAAAAAGACTAAAACCAAAAAAATCAATTACCACATCTGGTAGTTTGATGTCCCTGTTCTGTTTTCTCATCATGCAGTCATGGTGTTTCAAAGATTGTGGGCAATCCTAGTCCCTCTTCATAGCTCAAAGTTGTGGGAATAGCATTTCTGTGAATCAGACTTAATCTCCACTCACAGCCATCCTCAGCACAAATTCCATGTATACACCTCTCCTTTTTAGATGTCACTTGTTGGCTCTGGCATCTATAACAACTCTTCTTTGTGACAAACCAGGCTTTAACTTCACATCACAAAATGCCTTTCATTGTCCTCTCTGCAGGCTTCTTGCTGTACACTACTGGGATTCTGCCATTTTCTGAAACCTTGGAGGTGAAATTCACTACATCATCATTCTGCATCTTTGAGGCTTCTAAATCCAGGACCACAAGGACGACATAGCTATGTTCTGCTATAACCTCCAGGTGGAGTTTGGCTCCCTGAAATCACAGCCGATTCAGCTCCTCTGTGCTGACTTGTGGAAAAATCTCTATGCTGTGTAGAATCTCAATATGCAGTTATGTCATTTCTTCCTCATCTCAGTGCAAAGCAGTAAGTTTTCCTTTAGTAATACTCATTTTTCTGACAATGGCACTTGCTTTGTTGTCTTCCCTTTCCTCCTCCAAAGGCTTAAAGTCTTCCAACACGCTCTCCTCTATCAAGCAAACCTGTCAAGCGATTTAAATTTTACTTTGTCAAAGTCCTTATTTCCTTCATTACAACCTGGGTGCAAACAATTCATAAGTTTCTAAGCATTTCCAGTCTTCCAATGGCCCATTAAATTCAACAAAACTTTTAAAAATCTTCAAAGTCCATATAGCCATTTTGATCAACAACATGCCTCTTCTCTGGAATCAAATTCTATTGCAGTTCACCTGTCTGTTGCTGTAAAATTACCACCAACTGCCTTAAGGGAACAAAGGGTTTAATTGTATCTCGTGATTCCTGGAGGCAATTATATGTCCAGCTTAGCAGAAAAATGAGGAAAAATGCAGGTTAAGTAGAACTGACCACACCATCTCTATATAAGAGCTGAGAGAGATGATCCTTTGACAGACAAGCACATTTGATGAAGTTCACAAAAGGATGTCCCTTTTCTCAAAAAGTTTCCTCCATTTTATTCACCTTCCCAGGAAATAGTTCTACCTACCATGGGCTGGACATTCCCTCTCAATTAGACCATCTCTTTAAGATTCACTCTGAGGGGGGCTGGAGTGGTGGCTCAGGGGTTACGCCTCTGCCTTGCAGGCAGAAGGTCCTGAGTTCAGATCCCAGATCACACGTATAGCCGCCAGGCAGAAGCGGGGCAGCCTGTGTTTCTGGTCCTGGTAGGTCGGAGCCTGTGAATCCCATGGCAGAAGGAGGTGGAGGCGTCTATGGTGGTTCCCGAATTCATCTGTGGTTCTACACACACACACACGCACACATAAGCACACATACATACGCACACATGCACAATTGATTAAAATAATAAAGAAATTTTTTAAAAAAAGATTTACTCTGGGTTTAACTCAACTACTAATTCTCTATGAATGTTACCAGAGCTCAAACCCTCAACTATCATGTTGACACCCATATCTAACTATGACGTAAGTGTTGCTTGCTTTAGAATGTTACATCACCATTTGCCAGATTATGGGCACTATATCAGTGACTATATCACTGAAGCAAGTGAGTTTCCTCCCCACCACCAGTATTAATCATCAGTAATCCATCTGTGATGAATGAGCTTCATGAGTTCTTCCCCCAATTTAAAGATAACAGACTAGCCTACTTGATAGAGGAGATCTCTATTGGCAGCTTTGAAGTTTATGATGATGAAAGGACAGACAGCAGAGAAATGACATTGCCAAAAAAAAAAAAAAAACTGGGTATCATTGAAGAAAAACCTAGTGCTTTGCACTGGAATGGGGGAAGAAATGATGAAATGTTGAAAAGCCTTTTGCAGGTTTAACACAACTGTAGTGAGTTCATGGGTACAACACCTCTACTATGTCCAGACACTCTTTGGTGGCACTCTTCCCCACCCTCTTGCTCTCGAATGTTGTATGAGACCTATTTCTCCAAGTTCCTTGAATCTTGATTTGGAGGCAGATTTAAAGCCCTTTTTAGACCATATGACTCCAGTGTTGTTTGTGATTGTTCTGTGTATTTTCTCCATCTGTGATTCTCTGTATGAAATACTTTCTATAATAAAAAGATTATAAAAAGCCCGAGAGCTGCACTAATCAATGCTTACAAAGACAATAATTCAGAAGACTTTTTAATATCATGTCCTCGCAGCACAACAATAGTAGTTTGTTTTCCCCTAGGGTCTATGATATCTCCATCAACATGTTCTTTGACAGTGAGTTGCATCCTGAAGATGATCCCTTAAGTCTACTTACAAAGTGGTTGCTTTCCCCATAACTTTCATAATATTATTGCATCAAGGGACATATATTTCCAGAGTGGTTATTATAGCTATCAGAATTCACAACTTGGTAAGACTTGCTGTCGTCTCTTGACACACTAAAGCTTGCATGACATCTTCTGGTGCTATGGATGTTAGCCAGCAGAGGCAAACTTTCAAACATCCCAGCTTGATTTCTCCATGATCTGTGATCAAAGCCTATGTTTTTTGTGTGAGTACATCTCTTGCATTTCCCTTACCAAGGGCTGATATTGATGTGCACACACCTGATATTGTCTGATACTCAGAGTTCAATCTCATGGATTCTCTCTTACGGATTCTGGAAGAAGTATCTCAAGGAAATTTGTTACCTTTTTTCATCTTCTTTTCTTTGTGTTCCTTATAAAGGACACCTCCATTCAATGTATTTTTAAATATTATTTATGTTAAGAGAGACAGAAAAGTGAGAGAGAAATAGAACACACGCACACAGAAAGAGAGAGAGAGAGGAATCAATTCTCTTCTTATACAATATGCAGCATTCTCTAGGGATCAAACTCAAACTCAGGTTGTCATGTTGGTCAGAAGCTACTTTAATTTCTTCTCAAGCTATTTTTATTTTTAAATAAGCTAATCATGTAGTACATTTCTCTCTGGGTATATATATCCATATTTTTAATTATTTCCACTACACCTTCTCCTCTATCTTATCACCTCCTAGCCAGAGATAAAAGGCTGTTAAAATGGAGTCTTACTATATGAGTAGATTCAAAGGTAGATGGAATAAGAATAGGAGACTGTGGTGAGGAGGGGTCAGTCTCACATTTGCTGGGTAGTTACCATCTATTTGCCAGGTTCTATGCCCTCCTTGACTGGAGAGATCAAACTCCCTCAGTTGCAAGTGACCAGGAAGGAAAGTGAGTGCGCTTACCCAGATGTCTCACTACTTACTTGCAGTACTTGATGGTGACTTATTTTCTCGGCTCTAGCATGATCTCCTCTCTCTTTATTTCTGAGGGGCCCTTCTTCTCCTTCCCTCCTATTTATAATCTTTGTAATTATTTGAGTGAAGTATCCCAGACACAGAAAATTAAGTATCGTATGTATACCCTAATAGAACCAAGCCGACTTAGTGACATATTCAAAAATAAATCTCTGTAATACCTACACTTTTTATTTTTCATTGGTATCTTAAGTTGCTTCAAATTCTCAGGTAACTTTTCTTCCTTGTTAGATTTCATCTGAAAGCATATTATGCGATCATGCTTCAATGTTTAGAATTATCACATGGAAGTTTAATTCATAGATGTAATACTATTTTACATAATGTAGAACATTTCCAAGCCTATATTTCATCATTTTGTATTATATGCCTTATTTTGCACCATTTCAGCATATTTTGTTATTTCTCTATTGTTTCCTCATTTGTTTAGTTCTCAATTTCTCTGTAATTTCAGCTTTCATAATATTCATGTGTTCCTAAATTTTTATATTATTTCATTTTTTCCAAAGTATTCCTAAATACATTTTTACTTGTTTAACTTAGAAGCTTTGTTTAATGGCTTACCACATGATAAATTTGAGTGCTTCACATTTTCTTATGAAAAAGTTATGTGTAATTGCTATTGCATGAATTTTTCTACCTATTTTATCATGTGAAGTTGATTTTTAATATTTAAGATCCATTTTATATTTTTGTTGATTGTTTCTTTTATTTTGTAGGTATATTTAATTTGCTAGCTCTCTCACTTGACATATATTTTGTTCCTTTATTAACTCAATTTTCTTGATAATTGTGGCTAATATGGAAAAAATTGGTTTGCCGAAAATATTTTAATATGTTGATTTTAATTTTTGTGATTTTTGGGATCACATGGGAATTTTGTTTTAAATTTCTAAAACTTCTTTATATGGACTCCTTAGATACATATGCCAACTTGATAAGTGACAATTGAGCCTTTGAAGATAGAAGATATATATGAAGAATTATTTACTTAAAACTAGCTCTGAACAAGTCCTCCATAGTTTGTCTAAATGTGGGAAGATCTAGCCCATAGTGGGTAGAACCTTTATTTCCTAAGCAGGTGAGGTACATAAAGAGAGCTGATACACTAGTTTTTCAGTCAGTTCAGTGAGAGAGTAGGCCTCTGACTATTTCTTTGACTATGATATAGCCAGTATCCTCAGATCCTGATATTGGCATGAACACTCCTGTCATCTAAAAGGATTATTACCAAAGACTATAATGAAAAAATTGAATGCATTATTCTTCTAATTGTTTGGTTATGTATTCTTACCAGCAACAGAAGAATAAGTGCAACAATAGTGTTTTTGCATAATGGATACAATATTTCTCATTATCATCAAAAATGAGAATGGGTCCTCTTTTTAAACATTGTCAACAAACTTGTTATTGTCTATGTAATAACAGCTATGAATTTCTTCATAGTAAGACTATTTTCATATATATTGTGTTAATTTTCTTTTTTATTTTGAGAAATATGTCTTAAAGAACTTTTTGAAATAGAAATGTTCTTTATCATTGACCCCCCAAAGTCTAGCATGGATCACAGGCACTAGGATCCTTAGAGGCAAGGGATTAACAGCCACAATAGTGTTCCTATACTAAAGGGGAACACAAAAACAGCTCTAGGCAATGCTACGGAGTCCTTACCTCATCAGAAGAGGAAGACCCAGAGGAAAGTTTGACATGCATAGGAAAGGATGCTCCAGGAATGGGGGTTAGGGGGCACTGGGAGAAGAGAGGAAGGAGAGTAAAGGGAGGGGAAAAGGGGGATGGAGCAAGGGGATCCAGGGAAGGGTGGAGGGAGGGAGGGAAATAGGGTACATATCAAGTTTGTATGAGTGGAAAAAATACGAAAATTTTAAAAAAATGAAATAGAAAAATTTTAGTATGTGCTCATTTTCTTTATTTTTTTTCCATAGGAGAACTGAAAATGGAGTTTTGTACAAAAACATCCTATCAAATTTATTGTCATAAATTATTTTCTTCCTTCTCATAATTTGTCTGTTCACTATATTTTTTCTTTGGATGTTAAAAAAATTTTAATTTGGTAATATTGTATTTGTCTATTTTTTACATAATTTGTGCTTTATGTGACATATCCATTGATAATCCATTTATGGAAAAATATCATAGAGTTTCTACTTCAATTTTTGTAGAGGTTCTAATCTTTTCTGTTTTTAATCCATTGTGATTGGATTGTTTTAAATCTACTTATCTTATTATTACCTTTTTTGCCTAGTTATAAAATCTCAATAGGTATACCCATCTTCTCCCTTCCCCCAACTTTCCCCCCTGTTATCACCCATTCTACTCTCCCCTCCTTTTCACACTCCCCCTCTATCACACTCATTTTCCTTCCCTCCTTGACTCTGGGTGCTTTCTGCTTTCTCCCTCCAGTCCTCCAGAACATCTCTTTATGTGGAAATTGAATTACCCTCTGAGTCTGAATTTCCCTCTGAGTCATCTACACGTTGGGAGCCCTTCTTGGGTTGCATACTAGTATAGGAACTCTGTTAGGTCTCTTTGATCCATTGGCTTTAAGGATTCTACTGCTGAACGCTTCTCCCCTGTGACCCTACTAGACTTTGGGAGGTTGTTGACATGTCAACAATTGTGCAGGTCAGGCAAGGTCCCATTTCACTTTGGTATATCCTGGTAGTTGGACCCCTGACTTGTATGGATTATTTTGCATATGGTTGGTCTTCCCCATCTTTAGGCTCTTATAATCTTCCTGTACCCTGTTCTACAAGGTTATCTGAGCTTTGGGATGGGAAGAGATTTGGCTGGTGTGGTTCTGGTATTGTACAGTCTTTGGTCTTCTGAATTATACTTTGTTGTTGTTTTTGAATTTTTTCTGTTCCTGAACTGCCCTTAGTTACATGCTGATTGGTTGTGGAGGTCTTCACCTAATAAAAGATAAAACACTGTTTAAAGAAGATCTTAATAATATAAGAAGAGACCCAAAGGTAGATGGAAGAATAGAAGCAGGTCACAGAAGTGAAAGGGGCCAGTTTCTGGTTTGTGGGTTGGTTACCATTTAACTGCCATTCCCTATAACCTCCCTGACTGGGGAGATAAAATCTGTTCAGTCCCAAGTGAAGAGGAAGGGAAGTGAGAGCTACAACAGATATCCCAATACTTACATACAATACATGATCTTGCAATGGATAAGGGTTGAAGACCCAGATATAAGCCCACACAACTACAGCCATTTGATCTTTGACAAAGGGGCCCAAAGAATCCAATGGAAAAAGAACAGCATCTTCAATAAATGGTGCTGGCAAAACTGGATCTCCACATGCAGAAGATTAAAGCTGGACCCGTACTTGTCACCATGTACAAGAATTAATTCCAAACGGATTAAGGACCTCGATATAAGGCCAGAGACTATAAAAACCATAATTGAAAGGGTAGGGAACTCCTTCCAGCTAATTGGGCTAGGCCAACAGTTCCTGAACGGACATCCAATAGCACAGTCACTACAACCAACACTCAACAAATGGGATCTTGTGAAATTAAAGAGCTTCTGTTCAGATAAGAGATTGTAACACGAACACAAAGGCAACAAAAAGGGAGAAAAACTTCACTAACCACATACTGACAGAGCTCTATTATCCAGAGTGCACAAAGAACTTAGAAAACTAAACACTAAGGAAACAAATGGCCCAATTAAAAAATGGGCCCTGCAACTTAAAAGAAACTTTACCAAGGACGAAATTAAAATGTCTAACAAATATCTTAAAAAATGCTCCACATCCTTAGCCATCAGGGAAATGCCAATCAAAACCTCCCTGAGATATCATCTCATCCTGGTTAGGATGGCAAAAATCCACAATACAAAACATCACCAAGTGCCTGAGAGGATGAAGAGAGAGGGGAACTCTCCTATATTGCTGGTGGGAGTGCAGGCTCATACTACCACTCTGGCGAGCTGTCTGGAAATTCTTAAAGAAGTTAAAGATTGAAATGCCATATGACCCTGCTATTCCACTTTTGGAAATAAACCTCCATACAGCAAAATTTCACCTCAATAATACAAGTACGACCATGTTCATAGCAGCACTGTTTACAATAGCAAAGTCATGGAATCAGCCCAAATGTCCAACAGTTGATGAGTGTATAAGGAAAATGTGGTACATTTATACAATAGAATACTACTCAGCCATCAAAAATGATGAATTAATGAAATTTGCCGGGAAATGGATGGAATTAGAAACAATTATATTGAGTGAAGTATCCCAGACACTCCCTAATAGGTGGCTCCTAGTACCAAACTCACTTAGAGACACTCAAAGACAAATCTCTTTACAGTAATTGTAAAGATTACAAACAGGAGTGATGGGGAATAAGGGCCCCACCAGAAGCAAGGAGAGAGGGGACCATGTTACAGCAGAGAAAATAGACCACCATCAAGGGCTGCAAGTAAGTAATAAGACATCTGGTTAAGTTCACAGACTTTCCTTCCTGATCATATGCAACAGATGGGGTATGATTTCACCAGAAGGGGAGGTCATATAGGCTGCCTGATAGAAAGTAACCATTTTGAAAATGGGTGATTGACACCTCTCTCACCAGGGTCTCCTACTTTTATTCCATCTACCTTTGAATATACTCTTATAACAAGACTCTAATTTAACAGGTTTTTATCTCTGGCCAGGGGGTGAATTCCAATATCCATCAGGATGGAGCCAAGGGCATTGCAGGAGCAGCAAAACCAAAAAAAAAAAAATCAACCGACCATAATTCATAACATCAGAGACTCTATATCAACCACCTGGAACTGGGCCAGCCTAATCTCTCCCCATCCTGAAACTCAGGGAAGTTTGCAGAAGAGGGGCCGGTAATATTCTAAGAGCACAAGGATGGGAAGAGTAATGATATGCAAGATACTCCACACAAGTTAGGGCCGAAGCAATCATAATAGGACTTTGCATGACCTGCGCTATGTCCAACACATTATTGACCCCACAAAGTCTAGCACGGACTAAAGGCACTAGGATCCTTGGAGGCTAGGGACTGACAGTTACAGTAGTGTTCCTAAGCTTAAGGGGAACACAAGAAAGGTTTCTGGGAAATGCCCCTGGGTCCTTGCACCTCATCGGAGAGGAGGACCCAGAGGAGAGTTTGGTATGAACAGTAAAGGGGATTAGGGGGGTAGGCACTGGGGAATGGGGAGGAAGGGAGGAATGGTGGGAAAAGCAAGGGGATCGGGGGAGGAGGAGGGAGGGAGGGGACTGGTGTACCTCTTAAGTTTGTACGAGCGGAAATAATAATAATAAAAAAAATAAAAAAAGAAAAGAAAAAACAATACATGATCTTGGCCTAATTTCACTATTGAAGTGTGTTCTCTTGCCTCCTTTGTTTTAAGGTCTTTTTCCCCTTCCTTCCTATTCATAAACCTTTGTGATTATAGTGGGTATTACAGAGATTAACCTTTGAATGTGTCATTAATTGGTTTTGTAACTAGGATCCACTTATTAGGGAGTATGTACAGCATAAAACTTTCTGTGTACTTCTCTCAATATAATTTCTTCTAATTCCATTCATTTCCTGGAAAATTTCATTAATTAATCCTTTTCATGGCTGAGTGCTATTCCATTGTATAAATGTACCACATTTTCATTACCCATTTGTCAACTGTTGAGTATTTGGGTTAATTCCATTACTTTCCTATTGTAAATAGTGCTGCAATGAGTATAGTTATATTCATGACACTGTAGTGAATTTCTGCATTATCGGGGATTATTCCCAGTAGTGGTGTAGCAGAGTCATATTTCAATCCTTAACTTTTTAGAAAAAAAAGTTATCCATTCTTATCTCCAGAGTGGTTGTATAAGTCTGCATTCCCACCAGCAATATATGAGTGCTCTTGTCTCTCCATATCTTCTCCAACATTCAGTGTTGTTTGTATCGTGTATTTTTCCATCCTGACCAGGGTGAGATGATATCTCAGTGTAGTTTTGATTTACAGTTTTTAAGCTATTTATTAGTCATTTCAATGTCTTCCCTGGAAAAGTTTCTTTTGAGCTATGAGGGCCATTTTCCAAGTGGGCTATTTATCACCTAGGTGTTTATTTTGTTATGTTTTTTGTACACTCTGGATAATAGAGCTCTATTAGATACATTTTCTCCCATTCTGTGGGTTGCCATTTTACTTGGTTTACAATCTTTTTAGTTGATCATAAGCTCTTTGATTTCATAAGATCCCATTTCTTGAGTGTTGGTTCTACTCCCTGTGCAATTGTCTTTGTGTTTAGGAAATATAGGCATAGTTAAATCTGCTTGTGTAAGTTCCCTACTCTTTCAACTAGGGTTTTTATAGTCCCTGACCTAATATTAAGGTCCTTGATATATTTGAACTTGATTTTTGTGAATGGTGACAAGTACAGGTCTACTTTTAATCTTCTGCCTGTGGATATTGAGTTTTATCAGCACCATTTGTTCAAAATGTTCTTACATTGAGTTTCTTGAGCACCTTTGTCAAAGATCAAATGATTGTAATTGTGTGGGTTTATACCTGAGTGTTCAATCCTTATTCATTGATGTATTTGTCTATTTTCAAGGCAGTACCAAACTTTTTATTTCTATAGATTTGTAATATAGATTAAGATTTGGTATGGTGATACAATGAGCAGTGTTTCTGTTACTCAGGATTATATTTGCTATGATGGGCTTTTTGAGCTTCCATATGAATTTTGAGATTGCTTTAAAATTGCTTTGGGATTTTGATTGGTATAGCATTGAATCTGTATATTGGTTTTGGTAGGATGGTCATTTTTTATGATGTTAATTCTACTGATTGAGGAACATAGGTGGTCTTTCCATTTTCTGGTGTCTTCTATAATTACTCTCTTTATGGTTTTAAACTTTTCATTATAAAGGTCTCTCACTTCACTGTTTAGATTTATGCCCAGATATTTATATTTTTAAAGGCTGTAGCAAATGGGATTGTTTCTCTTAGGATTTTTTCCACTTTTCTCATCCTTCGTATATAGGATGGCCACTGATTATTGCACATGTATTTTGTAATCTGTCACTCTGCTGAACTTATCCAATATTTCCAGGGGTTTTCTGATGGAGTTTCTAGTATCTTTCAGGTATATGATCATGTCTTCAGCTAATAAAGATATCTTGACATCTTCTTTTCTGATTTGAATCCCTTTTATGTTCCTCTTTTGTCTTATGGCTCTAGCTAAGACTTCAAGTACAATATTGAATAGAATTGGTAAAAGTGGACAGAATTGTCTCGTTCTTTATGGAATGGAAATGCTTCAAGTTTTTTTACCATTCAGTATAACCCTTGCTTTTGGCTTGATGTATACAGCTTTTTGTTATGTTGATATAAGTTCCTTCCATTCCAACTGTCTCAAGGGTTTTGGTCACAATGGTTTGTTGTATCTTATCAAAAGCTTTTTCTGCATCTGTAGAGAGTATCATGTGTTCTTGGACATTGGATTGGTTTATATGATAGATTACATTTATTGATCTGTGTATGTTGAACAAATCTTGTGTGCCTGGGATAAATTCTACCTGATCACAGTGAATGATCTTTTTGACATGTTTTTGAAACTGATTTGCTAAGATTTTGCTTAGAATCTTTGCATCTGTGTTTATCAAAGAAATTGGCCTATGGTTTTCTTTTTTAAGTGCATCTTTATTAGGTTTTGGGATTAGTATGATATTAGCTTCATAGACAGAATTTGGAAGTGTTCATTACTTTGTTATTTTATTGAATATTTTAATAGTAGTGGTAATGTTTGTTCTTTATTTTTATTGTGAAGATTTGATATTACTTCACTAATTTCCTCATTTTTCCTTATTTTTATTGTGAAGATTTGATATTACTTCACTAATTTCCTCATTTGTTATAGGACTATTTAAATAATTCAATACTTCTTGATTCTATTTAGGTAAGTTCTGCTTACTCAGAAATTCATTTGTTTCTTTTAGGTTATCAAATTTCTTGGAGTATAATATTTTGAAATATGACCTTATAATTCTCTGAATTTCTTGAGTATCAGTTGTGATAACTCCATTTTATCTTTAATTTTGTTAATTTGGGGTTCTTTCTCTCTTAGTTTTGTTAAAATTAGCTATGAGTGTAGTAATATTGATTTATTCAGAGAACCAGGTTTTCATCTGGTTGATTCTTTGTATCATTTTCCTTGTCTGAATTTCTGATATTTCTCCCATGATTTTCCTACTCTCTTCTACTACTTTTGTGATTGCTTAGTTCTTGTGTGTTTAAAGCTTTAAGCTGCATTGCTAAGGTATTTACTCATGACATCTCCATTTTTTTGATATAGGCATTCAGAACTATAAACTTAACTGTTAGGATAGCTTTTTTTGTGTCCCAGAGATTTTGATATGCTGTATTTTCCTTATTGTTCGCAAGTAGGAAATCTTTATTTTCCTTTTTGATTTCTTTCTGAACCCATTTCTCATTCATGGTGTTTAATTTCCAAGAGTTGGTGTATTTTTTGCTATTTGTTGTGTTGTGAATGTCAAGCTTTAGACCACGGTACAGGCTATAATTCCAACTTTTCCTTATATGTGGAGGTTCACTTTTGGCCCAATATGTGGTCTATTTTGGAGAAAGTTCCACGGGCTGGTGAGAAGAATGTGCATTCCTTGGTGTTTGGATGGAAGGTCTGGTAGTGATATAGTTAGGCACATGTGTCAACTTGACTAGGGTTTGATCTCTGAGCACACTTGTGGAGAATTAGTGGTTGGGTTAAACCCAGAGCAAACCTGCAGGAGATTGTCTAACTGAGGGGGAAGGTCCAGCCTATGGTGGGTGGGACTAGGCCCTGAACAGATGAATAAAATACTGAGAGCTGGTTGAGGAAGTCAGCATCTTTCTATACACATGGCCAGACATGCTGGTCTCGCAAGAAAAGATAGTATGTCTCTCAGCCATTATGTAGAAATGATGTGGCCAGTTCTCTGAGGCCTAGTGTTGGTGCATACTCTCCCATCAAGCTAGATTGAGAACTGTAACTGGAAAATCACAGGAAGGAATAAACCCCTTGTTCCCTTAAGATGTTTGATGGTCAGTTATCAGCAACCATGCAGGCGAACTGCAACAGGTCCATTTTGGAAAGGGTTTGATTTGGTTCCAGTTCCTCTGTTGAGTTTTTGTCATTTTGATTCATCCCATGTTGAGAGTAAGATAATGAAATCCCCAACTGTTATCCTTTTGGGATTGATCTGTTGTTTTAGACTTTGTAGTGTTTGTTTAATGAATGTGGAAGAGCCCATACTATGTGCATATGCTCAGTATTGTGAAGTTTTCCTAGTGAATTGTTCCTGTGACTAAAATGTAGTATCATTCTGTGTCTTTTGTGATTTTCTTTGGTTTGAAATCCACATTGTCAGATACAATAATTGCTATCCCTGCTTGTTTCCTTTGTTCCATTAGCTTGAAGTGTTTTTGACCAGCCTTTTACTTTTAGAATATGTCAATCTTTTGTGGTGAGATGTGTTTCCTAAAGGCAGCAGATGGGTAGGTTTTGATTTCTAATCCATGATTGGTGAGTTAATTCCATTAACACTGGGTTATAATAGATGAATTACTTTTGATTTCTGACATTTTTCCTGTTTAGTGGCTTTCATAAGTGTATTATTTACCTTTTAGGTTGTGAGGGCATTATGCTTACCTTTTGTCTTCTTAGATATGTTTTTATTCTTCACACTTGAGTATCTTTTCTCACATTTTTTAAAAGCCTGATTTGGTGGTCATGTAAGCCTTCAACTTGTATTTATGATGGAGAATTTTTCTATCTCCCTCAATCATGACTGATATTTTCAATAGATATATCAATCTGGGTTGACATTTTTGATCATCCATTACTTTAAGTACATCTCTCCAAGCTCTTCTTCATTTTACTGTTTCCATTGAGAAATCATTTGTTATTTTAGTATGTTTGTCTTTAAAAATGACTTGGTTTTTTCTCTTGAAGCTCTTCCCACATTTTCTTTGTCTTGTGAGTGTAATGTTTTAACTATTTTTGCTGTGGCAAATTTCTATTTTGATCATATCTATTTGGGGTATGACATGCCTCTTGTATTAGGATGAGCATATCTTTCTTTAGATGTAGAAAGTTTTCCTTTATGATAATTTGAAAATTTTCCTCAGGTGTGGCCTTTGGGGTTTATTTTTTGGTATTCCATGAATGCACATGTTAGATTTCTTCAAGGTGTCCCATAACTCTTGAACACTCCACCGAAATATCTTTTTAGCTTTAACATCATTTTTGATTGGATGGGTTTATTCTTCCATTTTGTCATCAAGATCTGATATTATGTTTTCTGCTTCTTTAGTTCTACTGTAAATATTCTTTTTGTTCTGGTTTGAAGAAAGCTTGTATTTTGGATGGAGTTCAATCTCTTCTTGACGTTGTTTTAACTGCTATATGCCTATTTTTGTTTCTTCATCTGCTTTTCCATCCAAGTGCCTGTTGTGCTTCTGTTGAAATTGGTTGATGCAGTTATTTAACTTCCTGGATTTCCTCTTCATTTTTTTGATCATTGTAAAGGTCAGACTTTCAAATATCATTACCTCTGGTATGGCTTTTTTGGTTGTTTTCTATGATGTTCTCTTGGTTTGATTCCATCATTACGTGGTTGATGCTTTTTGTATGAGATTTGTTATCTTAGATTTAGTTTTTCATGGATTTGTCCTGTGACTTGGACATTTTTCATTTAATCTGTTATGCCCATCTTTATGTTGTGTTTTTGGCTGATATGAATTAGAGAGTATTATTACACTTGAACATTTATTGCTAGTGCTTGCCTTGAAACTGAATGTTTCCAATTCACAAGTGATTTGCTTGGTGTTGTTTCCTAGATGAGGCTACTGGTCTGGTAGTATATCAATTAAGCTGGGTCTAGTAGACAGGGATTAAGGATTAGTTCAGTAGTGTACTTTTTAGTTTTACTTCCTTGATGATGTATGAGGGTGAATGTTATATTCTCTGAAGTTGTATGAGTTTTCATGTGGGCTGCATGGAAATCTTAAACAATGGTGACTAACAATTGAGAGTAGCAGAAAGGTAGAAAGTGTTTACTTATCTTAGAGCTGGAAGTGAAGTTTCTCTCCTGTTTGATGGGATAATTTTAGAAGTCCTCAGGTGCATAGTATTGGTTCTCTACCCTGCTTCTTGGGTTTTCTTTGGACTCTTGAATTCTTTTTTTTTTTTTTGTGGCTGATCATATTTTTTTTTATTTTTAACATTTTTTATTATTATTTCCGCTCAAACAAAATTAATAGGTATACCGGTTCCCTCCCTCCCTCCTCCTACCCCCAAACCTCCTGCACCCCCTCCCCTAACCCCTCCCTCCCCTCACCCCTCCCTCCCCATCCCTCAGTGCCTCCCCCCAAATTCCCAGAGAGTTCTTTAATGTGCATCCCTGACTCTCCTCTGGGCCCTACTCGCCGATGACGTACAAGGACCCAGTGGCATTCCCCTGAACCCTTTCCCGTGTTCCCATTAAGCATAGGAACACTACTGTGGCTATCAATCCCTTGCCTCCAAGGATCTTGGTGCCTTTAGCAGATGCTAGACTTTGTGAGGTGAATAGTGTGTTGGACATTGCGCAGGGCATGCAAAGTCCAATTATGATTGCTTCGGCCCTAACTTGTGTGGAGTATCTTGCAAATCATTGCTCCTCCCATCCTTTTGCTCTTACACTCTTACCATCCCCTCTTCCGCAAATGTCCCTGAGATTCAGGATGGGGAGAGATTAGTCTGGCCTAGTTCTAGGTGGTTGATATAGAGTCTCTGAAGTTCTGGATTGTGGTTTGTTGATTTTCTTTTGCAGTTTTGCTGCTACTGCAATGCCCTTCACTCCATCCTGCTGGGCACTGTATGTCACCCCTTGCAGTCCTTGATGGAGGCCTATTTTCTCTACTGTAACATGGTCACTTCTCTCCTTGTTTCTGGTGTGGCCCTCCAACCCCATTCCTCCTGTTCATAATCCTTGCAATTACTGTAGGTAATAAATAGATTTACCTATGAGTGTCTCAAGGTGGGCTGGGTGGGTTTGGTATTAGGAACCACCTATTAGGGAGAACATACGGCATTTAATTTTCTGGGTATGGGATACTTCACTTAATATAATTGTTTCTAATGACATCCATTTCCTGGCAAATTCCAGTAATTCATCCTTTTTGATGGCACAGTAGTACTCCAATGTATAGATGTACCACAGTTTCCTTATCCACTCGTCAACTGTTGGACATTTGGGTTGATTCCATGACTTTGCTATTGTAAACAGTGCTGCTATGAATATGGTCGTGCTTGTGTTATCGAGGTGAACCTCTGCTGTATGGGGGGTTATTCCCAAAAGTGGAAGAGCAGGGTCATATGGCATTTCAATCTTTAATTTCTTTAAGAATCTCCAGACGGCTCGCCAGAGTGGCTGTATCAGCTTGCATTCCCACCAGCAATGAATGAGAGTTTCCCTCTCTCCACATCTTCTCTAGCATTTGTTGTTGTTTGTATTGTGGATTTTTGCCATCCTGACCGGGGTGAGATGATATCTCAGGGAAGTTTTGATTTGCATTTCCCTGATGGCTAAAGAAGTGGAGCATTTTTTAAGATATTTGTTAGACATTTTAATTTCATCTCTGGTAAAATTTCTTTTAAGTTCCAGCGCCCATTTTTTAATTGGGTCATTGGATTCCTTAGTGTTTAGTTTTCTAAGTTCTTTGTGCACTCTGGACAGTAGAGCTCTATCAGACATGTGGTTAGTGAAGATTTTCTCCCATTCTGTGGGTTGCCTTTGAGCTCATGTTACAATCTCTTTATCTGAATGGAAGCTCTTTAATTTCACAAGATCCCAACTGTTGAGAGATGGTAGCAGTGACTGTGCCATTGGATGTCTGTTTAGGAAATGTTGGCTTAGCACAATCAGTTCGAGGGAGTTCCCTATCCTTTCAACTATGGTTTTTATAGTCTCTGGCCTGATATCAAGGTCCTTGATCCATTTGGAATTAAGTCTTGTACATGGTGACAAGTACGGGTCCAGCTTTAATCTTCTGCATGTGGAGATCCAGATTTGCCAGCACCATTTGTTGAAGATGCTGTTCTTTTTCCATTGGATTCTTTGGGCCCCTTTGTCAAAGACCAAATGGCGGTAATTTTGTGGGCTTATATCTGGGTCTTCAACCCTTATCCATTGATCTGTGTGTCTATTTTGGAGTCAGTACTAGGCTGTTTTTATAACTATGGATTTGTAGTGTAGACTAAGGTTTGATATGGTGATACCTCTAGCCGTGTTTTTGTTACTCAGGATTGTCTTTGCTATCCTGGGTCTTCTGGGTCTCCATATTAATTTTGAGATTGTTTGGTCAACTTCTTTAAAGAATTGCTTTGAGATTTTAATTGGTATATCATTTAATTTGTATATTGCCTTTGGTAGGATGGTCATTTTTACGATGTTGATTCTGCCAACCCAGGAACATGGGAGGTCCTTCCACCTTCTGGTGTCTTCTGCAATTTCTTTTTTTAGGGTTTTAAAGTTTTCATTGTAAAGGTCTTTTACCTCCTTGATTAGGTTTATACCAAGGTATTTCATTTTTTTAGTGGGTATAGTAAATGGAATTGTTTCTCTCAGGGCTTTTTCACTTCTTTCATTCCCAGTTCCTGATCCAAGTGGGAAAGCTTCAAGTTTTTCCCCATTGAGCATAATCCTTGTTGGGGTCTTGTTGTATACAGCTTTTATTATATTGATAAAGGTTCCTTCCATTCCTACTGTCTCCAGTATTTTGATCATAAAAGGCTGTTGGATCTTGTGAAAAGCTTTTTGTGCACCTATCGAGAATATCATGTGGTCTTGGACTTTGGACTGGTTTATATGATGAATTACATTTTTTGATTTGGGTATGTTGAACCAACCTTGTGTGCCTGGGATAAAGCCTACTTGATCCCCATGGATGATCTTTTTGATATGTTTTTGAATCTGATTTGCTACGACTTTGTTGACAATCTTTGAATCTGTGTTCATCAGAGAGATTGGCCTACAGTTTTCTTTGTTAAGTGTATTTTTATTAGGTTTTGCGATTAAAATGATATTAGCTTCATAAAAGGAATTTGGTAGTGTTCCTTCCTTTGTTATTTGATGGAACAGTTTAAGGAGTATTGGTGTTATTAACTCCTTAAATGTCTGGTAGAACTCTGTGCTGAATTCATCTGGTCCAAGAGATTTTTAGGTGGGAAGATTTGAGATTACTTCCTCAATTTCCTCATATGTTATAGGACTATTTAAATAATTCACAACTTCCTGATTCGATTTAGGTAAATTGTGTTTACTTAGAAATTCACCCATCTCTTTTGTGTTCTCAAACTTCACAAAGTATAAGTTTTTGAAATATGATGTTATAATTCTCTGGATTTCTTGGGTATCAGTTGTGACAACTCCATGTTCATTTCTAATTTTGTTAGTGTTCTCTCTCTTGCTTTTGGTTAATTTAGCTAGGGGTGTATCAATCTTATTGATTTTTTCAAAGAACCAGCTTTTTGACTGGTTGATTTTTCCTATCGTTTTTTTAATCTCGATTTCAGGTATTTCTCCCCTTATTTTGCTTATCTCCTCTCTTCTACTACTTTTGGGATCAGATTGCTCTAGTTTCTCTAAAGCTTTAAGCTGTATTGTTAAGTTGTTTATTTCTGATGTTTCCATTTTTTTGATGTAGGCATTAAGAGCTATGAACTTAGGTCTTAGAACAGCTTTCATTGTGTCCCAGAGATTTTGGTAAGTTGTATTTTCATTATCGTTCACTTTCAGGAAATCTTGAATTTCCTTTTTAATTTCTTCCTGAATCCAGTTCTCATTCAGCATCGTAGTGTTAAGTTTCCAGGAGTTAGTGTATTTTCTCTTGTTTGTTGTGTTGTGGATGTCCAGCTTTAGGCCGTGGTGGTCTGATATGGCACAGGTTAGAATTTCAACTTTTTTGTATATGTGGAGATTCATTTTGTGGCCCAGTATGTGATCTATTTTGGATAAAGTTCTGTGTGCTGCTGAGAAAAATGTGTATTCTGTGGTGCGTGGATGAAAAGTTTGATAGAGATCTGCAAGGTCCATTTATTTACGGGTTTAAGTTCCACATTATCTCTGCTAAGTTTTTGACCTGTTGATCTATCCCATGTTGAGAGGGTGTTGTTGAAGTCTCCAGGAATTATTGTTTGGGGGTTGATTTCTTGCTTTAGATGCTGTAGGGTTTTCTTAATGAATGTGGAGGGGCCCGTATTGGGTGCACATATGTTCAGTATTGTGAAGTCTTCCTGGTGAATTATTCCTGTGACTAAAATGTAGTATCTTTCTATATCTCTTATAATTTTCTTTGGTTTGAAGTCCACTTTGTCCGAAAGCATAATTGCTACCCTTGCCTGTTTCCTGGTTCCATTAGCTTGCAAGATTTTGGGCCAGCCTTTCATTTTTAGGATGTGCCTATCTTGTGTAGTGAGATGAGTTTCCTGGAGGCAGCAGATTGTTGGATTGTGGTTTTCTTCCTTACTCTTTGATCAGTATGATCAATATTGTGAAAATGATCACTCTACCCAAAGCAATATACAGATTCAATGCAATTCCAATCAAAATCCCAGTATAATTCTTCACAGAAATGGAAAAAATATCTCAAAATTCACATGGAAGAACAAAAGGCCACGGTTAGCCAAAACAATTTTGAGGAATAAAAAGACTGCTGAAGGTATCACCACATCATATTCCAAATTGTACTACAGAGCTATAATAATAAAAACAGATCGTTACTAACAAAAACAACCAGATACATCAAGCAATGGTTTAGAACAAAGAGCAGAGATCTAAGCTCCCACATATATAGCCACTTAATTTTTAACAAAGTTGCCAAACACCCACAATGGGGAAAAGACAACAGTTTCAACAAGTGATATGGAGAAAATTGGAAATTTACTTGTAGAAGAATAAAAATTCTCTCTTGCCTCTCTCCTTGCACAAAATCAACTCCAAATGAATCAGAGACCTTGATATTAAACCCTAAATCCTGAAACTGTTAGAAGAAACAGTAGAAAATACACTGGAATTGATAGGCTTAGGTAAAGATTTCCTAAACAGAACCATAATTGCCTAGGAACTAAGACCAATATTCAATAAGTAGGAATTAATAAAATTAAAAAGCTTCTGTTCTGCAAGAGAAACTCTTAATTGTGCAAAATGACAACCCACAATATGGGAGAAAATACTTGCTAGCTATGAATCTGACATTCCAGAGTTTACAAAGTATACAAAGAACAGAGTATACAAAGAACAGAGTAATCAGAATATACAAAGAACTCAAAAAATTAACATTAATTCTGCAAATATTCCAATGGAAAAATGGGCCTTGGAACTAAGCAGGGACTTCACTCAAACAAAGTGAAATGTCAAACAAATACCTAAAAAGATGCTCAACTTCCATGATAATCAGATAAATGCAAATTAAAATTACCCTGTCATACCGTCTTACTCCAATCAGAGTGGTAAATATAAAAAACAAAACCAACATCCTACCAAAGGCAATATACAGATTCAATGCTATACCAATCAAAATCCCAAAGCAATTCTTCAAAGAAGTTGACCAAACAATCTCAAAGTTCATATGGAGGCACAAAAGACCCAGGATAGCAAAAACAATCCTGAGTAACAAAAACACAGCTGGAGGTATAACCATACCAAACCTTAGTCTATACTACAAATCCATAGTTGTAAAGACAGCCTGGTATTGGCTCCAAAATAGACACACAGATCAATGGATAAGGATTGAAGACCCAGATATAAGCCCACAAAGTTACAGCCATTTGGTCTTTGACAAAGGGGCCCAAAGAATCCAATGGAAAAAGAACAGCATCTTCAACAAATGGTGCTGGCAAAACTGGATCTCCACATGCAGAAGATTAAAGCTGGACCCGTACTTGTCACCATGTACAAGACTTAATTCCAAATGGATCAAGGACCTTGATATCAGGCCAGAGACTATAAAAACCATAGTTGAAAGGATAGGGAACTCCCTCGAGCTGATTGGGCTAGGCCAACAGTTCCTAAACAGACATCCAATGGCACAGTCACTGCTACCAACTCTCAACAGTTGGGATCTTGTGAAATTAAAGAGCTTCTGTTCAGATAAAGAGATTGTAACGCGAGCTCAAAGGCAACCCACAGAATGGGAGAAAATCTTCACTAACCACATATCTGATAGAGCTCTATTGTCCAGAGTGCACAAAGAACTTAGAAAACTAAACACCAAGGAAACCAATGGCCCAATTAAAAAATGGGCGCTGGAACGTAAAAGAAACTTTACCAGGGATGAAATTAAAATGTCTAACAAATATCTGAAAAAATGCTCCACTTCTTTAGCCATCAGGGAAATGCAAATCAAAACTTCCCTGAGATATCATCTCACCCCGGTCAGGATGGCAAAAATCCACAATACTAACAACGACAAATGCTGGAGAGGATGTGGAGAGAGGGGAACTCTCCTACATTGCTGGTGGGAATGCAGGCTCATACAGCCACTCTGGCGAGCTGTCTGGAGATTCTTAAAGAAATTAAAGATTGAAATGCCATATGACCCTGCTATTCCACTTTTGGGAATAACCCCCCATACAGCAGAGGTTCGCCTCGATAGCACAAGCACGACCATGTTCATAGCAGCACTGTTTACAATAGCAAAGACATGGAATCAGCCCAAATGTCCAACAGTTGACGAGTGGATAAGGAAACTGTGGTACATCTATACAATGGAGTACTACTCAGCCATCAAAAATGATGAATTACTGGAATTTGCCGGGAAATGGATGTCATTAGAAACAATTGTATTAAGTGAAGTATCCCAGACCCAGAAAATTAAGCGCCGTATGTACTCCCTAATAGGTGGCTCCTAGTACCAAACCCACCCAGCCCACCTAGAGACAGGAATTCCAAGGATTATGAACAGGAGGGATGGGGTAGGAGGGCCACACCAGAAAGAAGGAGAGAAGGGACCATGTTACAGCAGGGAAAATAGGCCTCCACCAAGGACCCAAATAAGTAATGAGACATCTGATTAAGTTCACAGACTTTTGTTCCTGATCATTTACTACTGAGGGGGAGTGATCTCACCAGAAGAGGAGGGCATATAGTCTGGCAGATAAAAAGTAACAATTTTGCAAATGGGTGATAGACCCCTCCCTCACTGTGGTTTCCCACTTTTATTACATCTACCTTTGAATGTACTTTTATCACAAGACTCTAACAGCTTTTTGTCTCTGGCCAGGGGGTAACATACAATGCCCACCAGGATGGAGTGAAGGGCATTGCAGGAGCAGCAAAACTGCAAAAGAAAATCAACAAACCACAATCCAGAACTTCAGAGACTCTATATCAACCACCTAGAACTAGGCCAGCTTAGTCTCTCCCCATCTTGAAGCTTAGGGAAATTTGCGGAAGAGGGGGCGGTAAGAGTGTAAGAGCATAAGGATGGGAGGAGCAATGATATGTAAGATACTCTATACTAGTTAGGGCTGAAGCAATCATAATTGGACTTTGCATGCCCTGCGCATTGTCCAACACACTGTTGACCTCACAAAGTCTAGCATCTGCTAAAGGCACCAAGATCCTTGGAGGCAAAGGATTGGCAGCCACAGCAGTGTTCATATACCTAAGGGGAACACGGGAAAGGGTTCGGCAAAGGCCACTGGGTCCTTGTACGTCATCGGAGAGGAGGGCCCAGAGGAAAATCAGTCATGCACAAGAAAGGAATCTCTGGGAATTGGGGTGGGAGGCACTGGGGGATGAGGAGGGAGAGGGGTGGGGAGGGGAGCAGGGGCTACGGGGGGAGGAGGAGGGAGGGAGGGAACTGGTGGACCTAATAAGTTTGTATGAGCTGAAATTAAAAAAAAAAAAAAAAAAAAACCAACAGTGAATGCTGGTAAGGATGTGGTGGAAATGGGACACTTATTCATTGCTGGTGAGAGTGTAAGCTAAGTACATCCTGTTTAGAGATCAGTGTGGCAATTCCTCAGAAAGTTAAAAATGGAACTGCCATATGACTGAGTTATACCACTCCTAGGAATATTCCCAATTTCTCTATACTTTATTACAAAGACACTTGCTCATCTAAGTTCATGACAGCCCTATTCACAATAGCAAGAAAATGGAATCAGCCAACATGTCAAAAATGTGGTACATATTCATAATGGAATACTATTCAACCATCAAAAAGGATGAAATTATGGAATTTATTATTAAATGGATGAAACTGGAAAATTTAGTATTGAGCAAAACATCTCAGACACAGAAAGATAAGCACTGCATGTTCTCTCTTATATGTGGATTCTATTACTGATATTCTTGTCAATTGTATGATCCAGATTCAAAAGATGCTAATGAATGGGAAGATGGTAAGGAGGATAGGGTGAAGCCTTTTAAAAGGGGAAGATTTAGGATAACAAGAGAAGTAGAGTGAAAGAGGGAATAATTGGGAAAATTCCTAGGGGGTATGAAGGGATGGGATATAAGAGTACAGAGGGACTTAGAGAAGCACCCCTAGTTTGAACCTTATATGCTAATAACATGTCAAAAAAGTCTTTTAAAGAAAAGAACAAGAATGTGCAGACCATTTGCAGAAAAGCAAAGACTGAGAAAGACAGGGTAAAAGAAGTAAACCAACAAAAAACCCAGAACTGATCCACTTAGTACCCAGTGACAATTAGAGACATACTAGAAGTAGCAAGAGTATGGTATTTCCTGATAAATGTTGGCCAGAGAGGTCTAAAAGGCCCCCAAACAATATAGGCTTTTGCCATTGCTCTTGGATGCTCTCCAAAAATATCTGTTTAGTAAGAGCCTATTACTGAAGATGCGACACAAATGGATCACAGAACATGAAAAAAATATATCAAATGGAACTTATGTGGGAAGTTCATCTTTGCTGGATAGCTTACACAGTACCAGGGAACACTGTAGAAGCTATTGAGGGAGAGAAATAACCACAGTCCTCATCAACTCATGAGATCTACAAGTTGCAACAAAAATTATCATGGCAACAGTGACCACCAGTGTAATAGTGGCACATATGTATCATGGAAACAACCAATAGCTTTCTGATTGGACTCAAGACCCCTTTGTCAGAATGCAACACATTTCTGTTACTGATACCTAGAACAAGAACTTAAAAAAATGGAAGGAAATAATTCAATAAGGAAAACCAGCCTATGAACATAAAGGTAGGAAGACAGTACACCAAAATGCTCTGTAAATATTTGAAGAGCATTTAGCACTTAACCTAGAAATCCTCTTCTACTAGAGAGATAGAGAATCTCAACATCCTGAGAGGATAAAACCTAGGCAGGAAGAGCAGTGAAGCAGACAACAGCCAGCCATAATACAGATTATGGACAACCTGGCAGTGCTTTCCCAGAATAAGGCCATACTAATGTTTCCCAAATTAAGTTGGAATGCTTTAAGTTTTAAATGCATTCATGATGACTTCTGCTATAACCTTGTTGTACACAGCATTTATTATGCTGATAAATGTGCCTTCAAAGCCTATTTTCTCCAATGTCTTTATCAAAAACAGGTGTTGTCCAGAAACAGAGGGGACTATGTTACAGCAGAGAAAATAGGCCCCCATCAAGGACTGCAAGTAAATAATGAGACATCTCATTAAGATCACAGACTTTCCTTCCTGATCATTTCCAACTGATGAGGTATGATCTTACTAGAAGGAGAGGGCATATAGGCTGCCAGATAGAAGGTAACCATTTGCAAATAGGTGATTGACCCCTCTCTCACTGCAGTCTCCTACTTCTATTCCATCTACCTCTGAATATACTCTTATAACAAGAGTCTAATTTAACAGGTTTTTACCTCAGGCCAGGGGGTGACATCCAATACCCATCAGGATGGAACCAAGGGCATTGCAGGAACAGCAAAACTGAAAAAACTATCATCAACAAACCATAATTGAGAACATCAGACTCTATATCAACCACCTGGAATCAGGCCTGCCTGATCTCTCCCCATCCTGAAGTTCAGGGAAATTTGTGGAAGAGGGGGCAGTAAGATTGTAAGAGCACAAGGATGGGAGGAGTCATGATATGCAAGATACTCCACACAAGTTAGGGCCAAAGCAATTATAACAGGACTCTGCATGATCTGCGCAATGACCAACATATCATTGACCCCACAAATTCTAGCATGGACTAAAGGCACTAGGTAGGATCCTGAGAAGCAAGGGATTAACAGTCACAATAGTGTTCCTATACTTAAGGGGAACACAAGAAAGAGTTCTATGAATTGTCACTGAGTCCTTACACCTTATCAGAGAGGAGGACCCAGAGGAAAGTTCGATATACTCATTAAAGGATGCTTCAGACATGGGGGGAGGGGGCACTGGGAGAAAGGGAGGGAGGGGGGAAAGGAAGGGACAAAGCGGGGAGGGAACAGGGAGGTTCAGGGAGGGATGGAGAGAGGGAGGGGACAGGGGTTCCTATTATGTTTGTATGAACAGAAAAATAAAAAAAGTATTCACACACATGTAGACATCAATGAATAAAGATTCCTTACATTAAAAAAAAAGATGTTTGTTATTAAATTGAAAAAAAACAGGTGTTGAAATTTGTTCAGATCTTTTTCAGCACCAATTGAGAAAATCATGTGATTTTTGTCTCTGCATTTGCTTATATGGTAAATTATACTTATTGATTTATGTATAATGAACCTATTTTATATTTCTGGAATAAATACAACCTGTTTTTAATGGATGCTTATTTCGATATGTTTTTGAACCTAGTTTGCTAGAATTGTGTTGAGCATCTTTGTGTCTGGGTTCATCAATGTGATTGTCCTATAGTTTTTTTTTTTTTAATATTTTTTGCTGTGTCATTTTGTTTTAGGAATCATTATAATAATAGCTTTGTCAAGAGAGATGAAAAGTGTTCCTTCCTTTCATTTTGGGAGAGTAAGATGTAGTGAATTAATTGTCCTTCTAATATACGGTAATATTCTACACCAAATCCATCTAGTCCGGGACTTTTTTTTAAGGAGATTTGTAATTACTGCTACAACTTCATCACTCGTTGTAGGATTTTTAAAATAGTTCAGTTCATCATGATTCAACTTTGGTAAGTTTTATGTTCTTAGAAATTATGCCATTTCTTTGTTATTTCAAAATTTGAAGACTATAAATTCAAGAAGCATGACCTTATGAATCTCTAAATTTTCTTGATGTCTGTTGTGATAGCTCCATTTTCATCTCTAATTTTATTAATTTGCATTTATAAATTTTTGTTTTGGTTAATTTGGCCAAGGGTTTGTCAATGTAGTTAAGTTTTCAAAGAACCAGCTTTTTGTTTGATTTTTTGTGTTCTTTACTTTTTCTCAACTTCAGTTATTTCTCCTCTGATTTTAATAATCTCTGCTTGTCTACTACATTTTGGGTTAGTCTGTTCTTGCTTCTCTAAAGCTTTACTCTGCATTGTTAAGTTCTTTACTTGTAATGTTTCTATTTTTTAAGTAGGCATTGAATGCTATAAACTTTTCAGACCATGTTCATAGTATTACAAGTTTTGATATGATGTGTATTTATTATTTTTTGAATTGACATTCTTACTTCTATCTGAACCTATTCCTTATTCAGTAACATGTTATTTAGCTCAAAGAAATTGTGAGCTTTCTGTTTTCACCTGTTACATGGTTATGAATCATAGTACAGGATATAATTTCAATTTTCTTTCATTTATGAAGACCTGTTTTGCAGCATAGTACATGGTTTATTTTGGAGAAAGTTCCATGAGTTGTTGAAAAGAATGTATATTCCTTGGTGTTAATGTGGAATGATCAGTAGATGTCTGTCAGGTCCATTTGTTTTATGGTTTGATTTAGTGCCAGCGTGTCTCTGTTCAGTTTATGACTTGTTGACCTGTCTATGGTTGAGAGTGGGGTTTTGAAATCTCCTGCTATTATCATGTTGGGGTGTTTAGTTGTTATGCCAGTTGTGGATTTTTCTATGAATGTATAGAGTTGTGAATTCTTCTTCATATATTGTTTCTTTAATGAGTTTGTAGTATCCTTCTGTATCATAAATGGTTTGCTTTAGTTTGAACTCTTTTTTTGTTAAATATTAGGATTACTACTCCTACTTGTTTCCTAGTTGCATTTGCTTGGAGTACTTTGGCCATCCTTTGACCTTGAGATATTATCTATGCTTCAAAGTGAGGTATGTTTCATGAAGACAGAAAATTGATGAGTTCTTGCTTTTATTTTTTATTTATTTATTTATTCAATTGTGCGTGTGTACAAACACAGGCTGCCCCCGCTTCCGCCCAGCATCTATACGTGGGGTCTAGGATCCGAACTCAGGACCTTCTGCCTGCAAGGCAGAGGCTTAACCCCTGAGCCACCTCTCCAGCCCCGAGTTCTTGCTTTTAATCCATGCTATTAGTCCACATATCTTGATTGGGGAGTTGATTCCATTGAGGTTTAAGGTTATAATTGAGAAATACTTATTGATTCTTGCCACATTTTGAATTTATGGGTTTTTCTGTTGGCAGTTCCATAGTTGGTAATTGTATTGACAGTTTTCCCTTCTATTATGAGTGTGTTTATCAATTTCTATAGTCTTGAATATTTTTTCTAGTATATTTTGTAGACATTGTTTGGTAGACATGAAGGGCTTTATTTTACTTTTGTTAGAGAAGATCTTTAACTTCATTCATAACTGATAGTTTTGTTGCACATAGCTGCTAGGGTTGACATTGTGATCTTTACATGACTTGAAGTATTCCTCTCCAAGCTCTTCTGACTGATACCATTTCCATTGAAATGCAAGTTGTTATTCTAATTAGATTGCTTTTAAATGTGAGATTTTGTTTCTCTCTAGCTCTTGAGACATTCCTTTTGTCCTGTATGTGTGATATGTTTGCTATTATTTGCTTTGTGACACTTCTATTTTGGTCGTACATAGATGATGTGTGGTATGCATCTAGCACTTGAACAGAGCTCTGTTTCCTTAGGAGTGAGATGATCTCACATACCATTGTCTGAAAGACATATGCTGTGGTGTTCTTGTAGGATTTTTGTTCTGGTGTTTCAAGAATGTGCAAGTTTATCTTCTTTACAGTGTCCCATAGTTCTTGAATATTCCTTTCAATTCTTAAATTTGTTTTAGCTTGTTTGAATGAAAAATCCTCCTTTGCCTACTTAGCTTCCAAGTATGATATATTATCTTCTGCCTGATGCATTCTTTTTGTAACACTTCCTGTTGGATTTTCAATTTCAGTTAGCTTTGCTTTGACTTCTAATTTCATTTCAGTTTGGGCATTTGTCACCTGTTTTAAGTTTATTCTTGTTTTGTCTATTACCTTTTTAATTCCAGATTTTTTTATTATTTACATATTCATATAAGGTCATATACTTATTCATCTCTCTGAGTTCTTCATATTCTTTTTGTAGTTCATAATGTTCTTTTGGTAGTCCTCTCATTTGTTGATCATGTTGATAATATTCTGTTGGAAGTCACCATCTTGAGGGTTGCTTTCTGGCTGGTATCTGGGAGGTTGTTCTTATTGGAATCTATCATATGTGTGATGGTATTTTTGTATGGGACATGCTTTCTTGATATTTAGTTTGTTTTCTGGTTTTATGATGTGACTTGGGCATGTTGTGTTAAGTCTTTGACTGCTTTCTTTGATATATGTTTTTGAGTCTCCTGAATCTGATGAGATTGCCTGAAATTGGCTTCTTTGAGTATGGATGGGATGTAGTTGTTTAAGGATTAGTCTAAGGTTACTCAGTGTGTTTTGTGGATGTAGTAGCTGCAGTGCAATTGGAGTATATAAGCCTAGCCCTGCTTTGGAGTTGAAATAGTTTATGATCTAAATTTAGGTGGGAAGTTTTGGGTAGGGGGTTTGATAGGTAACATTTGGTTTAGGCATTAGAGCAATTGCTAGAGGATAGGATAAGGTGAGTTTAGTAGTTAGGGGTAGGGTAGTTGTGGTTGAAGGTGAAGTGAAAATTTTAAAGGACTATGCTACTGTGAACAGCTTAAGGCCAGTGGAGTAGCTGTATGTGGCATGGGTTGGATATTTGGAGTCTTAAGCATAGGTGACTGTCTTTTTGAAATAAGTGGGAAATTAATTATGTAAAAAGGATGTTACTTGACATATGGTTTTGTGATATGGCTATCCCCTAAGCTGACTCATAGACTCTAGATCTGGGGGTAGGTTGGTGGAGCATTTCTGGGCAGTATATAGTGGTCTTTTTTTTGGGGGGGGGTTCTTTTGTGTTTACCTTGAGGTTAATACTCTTTTTTATTATTGAATCTTTCCTTTAATATTATTTTGTAACAATACTAAATGTATTCTCAATATTACACAGAAATGTAATGCTATTTTGAATATAATAAAACATTATTTTCATATATTATGCTAAAAGAATCTTTTATATATTATTTAATGTCATACCACATATTGTTTATTATTTCACTGTTATAGTTCACATTACTGAATATTTTATTTAAATTACATGAATTCAAATTTTACCTGATTTGATGTGTCTTTTGGGTGTATTTAACACTTCTCATCACATGTTATTCCTTCATCAGCATCATTGGAATACTTTTTCATATTTCTTAAAATGAATTTTTCTTTTAAATACTTTGAATGTACTCTTATTAATCTGCTATTTTGGAAGAGGAATATACATTTATGTCCTGTTTAAGGAAGAACTAGTTTTCTCTCAATCTTCAAACCAAGATACATGTTTTTGAATACTTCAACAATTGAATGGTTTTGACATAGAAAGTTATATTAGGAACATGTCATAGTTAGGTGTCAACTTATCAGTTTTGGGTTCAAACTCTGGGGATACTTGCAGGTAATTGTTATTGAGTTAGGCCTACATGGAATTTACAGAAGATTGTCTAGTTTATGGGGAAGGCCCAGTCCATGGTGGGTGGGACTAGTCCCTGGGCAAGGTGATTAAGATAGAGGGAACAGGATGATTAAGTTGTCATCCTTCTGTGTATTTGGCCAGACATGCTGGTCTGGCAAATAATGATTGTCCCTTTTTCAGTCATTATGTGGATATGGTATGGCCAGTTCCCTTGATTCTCCTGACAAGCTGCACAAGGAACTGTAACCAGAATATCAAAAGAGAAAATAAAACCCCTTACACCGTTAAGCTGCTTTGTTATGATTTTGTCAGCAGTCATGCAGGTAAACTGCAACAAAAATTGGTACCAAATGAGTGGGATGTTGCTGATAAATCTGGCTATGAGGATTTTATGGATTCTGAATGTTTTGTTAGAGAAATTTGGAAATGTTTGAAGACTTTCGTGGATGCATAAATGTTTGAACAGTGTATAATAAATTATTTGGAAAACAGTGAAACTGAGAGAGTTGTAGATTGTGATGACGGATACAGGGACTTTGTCAAAGTTGAAGTTAAAGATGATTGACTGGTTTTCATGACTGAGGAGAGGTGTATCCACAACTTGAAGCTTTGAATGAAAAAAGCAGACAACAAAACAACAGCCAGTGTTGGAGAAATGGGCACCACTGAAGGAAAACCTAGTGTTTTGCCCTGAAATGGTGGAAGAAATGAATACCACCATATGGAGATTCTTTGGTTGGAACCAGGATTCCTTCAGGGTTCACAAGCCTGGGCTGAAACATTTATTGCCCTTATGACATTTTTGCTGCCTGGAAAAGGGTTTTTAAAGGACCAACATTCTGAAATTGGTACAACGGTGGTTTGAACAGACTTGGCTATTTCTCAAAATTGCTGCAGAACTTATCATCATTTTCCAGGCTTTACTGGTTTTATTGCAGGATAGAGGTGTTCGTGAATAACAGCCATGCTTTTCACCAAACAACAGGTTTGGAGTTGCTGCGAAGTTAGAGGAAGCTTATAACTGTAGAGGCAAACCCGGGATATTGTTGGAGATGTCAGAATCATGCCTTGTATGCTCAGGATGGCTGTGAGTGGAGATTTAACCTGGTTGATAGAAACACTGCTTGTGTAATTTTGAGTTGTGAAGAGGGTCTGGGATTGCCCAGAATCTTTGATTGAACCTGATTACACGATGAGCAAGCCATGATGGACACTGAAGTATATGATGTAGTATTCGATTGGTAGGATTTTGTTTATTGTGCATGATGCTTCCATTTTGATGCTTTGTCTGTGGTGAAGTATTTAACTTATTTTCACTTGATAGATTCTTACAGTTAAAAGATTTTGAACTTCTAAAATGTTGGAAATGAAGGTTTATTGAAAGAGCTTTTTAAAATTTATCTGTGAGAACTTTTAGAGTTTTATAATTAATGAAGTTAAATATATTTATATTACAAGATTAACTTTGTGGGGACAAAAATCAAAGGTACAGTGAAGCTATATGTTTTTGTGGCAAGTTGACAAGGGGTGAAGTGTCATCTTGATGGCTGAGGGTTTGGCCTCTGGACACACTTATAGAGAATTAGTAATTGAGTTAAACCAATACAGAACATGGAGGAGATTGTCCATGGGGAAGACACAACCTGTGGTGTTTGAGATTAGTTCTTGGGCAAGTGAATAAGAAGAAGAAAACTGGTTGATAAAGTTGACACCTTTCTGTGTACTTGACCAGATATATTGGTCTAGCAAGTAAGGATTGTTCCTCTCTCAGCTGTTTTGTGAATATGGTATGGCTAATTCCCTTGGGAAAAGGTGTTGCAATGGACTTTCCAGTCAAGCTGTAACAAGGACCTGCAACTGGATTGTTGAAAAAAAAAACCCATTCCCCTAAGTTGTTTCGTCATGATTTCATCAATAACAATACAGGTAAATTGCAATAGGAGATTTTTCCCCCTAATTTGGAAGATTGTTTTCTATTTGCTTTTTATTTTTCACGTTTTCTTGAAAAACTCTTTCATTCTTTCTTAAGTCTTTGTAAAAGATAAATGTTATGTTTTGAATAAGCAAATTATCTCTATAAATATAGCAAATGTGATTACTTATGTATTTTTTAACTGTTTGATTACTTTTCCTTAATACTAAACTGGTTCAACTTAGAGAATCATTTCCTCTGGTTTTGCAAAATTTGCTATTGTTTTTATCTATTGATGTGCCATGGTGTAGAGTGGTGAGTATGTGTGTGTGTGTGTGTGTGTGTGTGTGTGTGTTTATTTTTGCATGTGCTTATGATTATTCTTTAATGTGTTTCTTTGTGTCTGTGTCTGAGGGCAATATATGTGCCTGTGGAGGCCCAAGAATGACTTCAGAAATCACTCTGTATTGTGCTACCTCCTCCTTGCTTTTCTCTGGAGTTTCCCAGGCTCTGTCTTTCAGGGTCAGAAGTACTGACTGCCACTATTTCTGCCTGTTGTTTATATGTAGGATCCAGGATCTGAACTCAGGACCCTCTGCTTGTGAGGCTGAGTCTTAAACCCTGAGCTATCTCTCCAGCCCGTGTGTGTGTGTGTGTGTGTGTGTGTGTGTGTGTGTGTGTGTGATTTGTCAGAAATAGAAAATAAAAATTAGAAATGAATACAAGACAGTAGAGTGAGAAAAAATATATAGCTTGCTATTTTGAAATTCTTATTGGTAGATATTGTTGGTTTTATGAATTTATCTATGAAATACACGTATTTCCTTTTCCATGCTTTCATTTTTCTATATCTGGGCTTATTCAGGCATGCTTTGTAAAGACTGCTTTTATATATTGCTAGCTCAGTTTACTATTTCTCACTTGCATTGTATTCATGAAAGCCATGTTATAATTTTTTCCCTTCCTAAAATGTTTTTACTTGATTCTGCTATAAGAGGAACAGTATTAATATTTACCTTGCTCAAATTTACCAGTGAACAAGATTCAGTCCCTGCACACAAAATTACATACTAAGGTGTGTGATCACACCTTTATGTTACATGTCAAGGCTTTTGTTGTTCTTGCTTAGTTTAAGCTGCTATATTTACATCTTTTAAGAATGGATATTCACCTGAATGCTTAAAATTTGTCAATCCTCTTGCATTATAATTCAATTCCTTAATTATTTACTGAATATATCTACAATTTTAAGCTTGTGTTGAACTTTGAATAGAATTATTCCTGACATATTTCTCTGGCCCAAACAGACTGCCTTTCACAATTACTTTCAAGTATCACAAAGCATTAGCATCCATAAATTTCCTAGCACATTATATGTAATATAGTCACTCTTATAGCAAAACCAAGTAAAAACATTTCAGGAAGGGAAAACATCATAGCATGATTTTCATGAATACAATGCAAGTGAAAAATAGTAAACTGAGTTAGCAAAACTGCCAATCCTAAATTCAGACAAAAAACTACGAACTGTACATTTCTCTAATTCGGTTGGTGTTTTCAGTAAGAATGCAACTCCTCTGGTGGATCTGATGTGCCTAGAAAGAAATAACAATAAACCTTATTATGTGATTTTGTGTGCAGGGGCTGAATGTTGTTCACTGGTAAATTTGAGCAGGTAAGTATTAATAATCTAATGCTTTTAAAAAGTGTGTCCTTGAAAACATCTAGAAAATATACCTTTTCCAAAAGCAATTATTGTTGTTTATCCAATGGACTAAAATTATTTGGTGCTAGGAACCAGAATTGGGAAGGTCATCTAGGGAGAGAGTGCTTTTCTTTACCTGAGGCTTTCGGTTAAGAGCACCAAGTCTGTTTGCTTTCATTGTTCTTTATGCTGGATGATTTAGCAGCCCAATTTAATGATGTTACTTTTCTTTTCTCTCTCATTGAAAATAGTCTTATTGCATCTGCTGGATGTTCTAAATCTGGGGTTTGATGATGATCTAACTACTGCTTCTGTCTATATTATATTTTTTAGTTTATTTGTAGTTTGTTTACTTTTGCTTGTTAATATGCTTAATAAACTCAATGCTTTAAAAAAAACGTGAACAACCTTGTGAAAATCAGGAAACAACCAGAAGTGAGTAATCTCCAGTTAGGATTTCTCTATCTTTTTAGTGGAGAATGGCCAGTAAATGTAGTGAGCAGGGCATCTAAATACAGATAAACAAGCAGTTCAGATGGCAGGAGACTGGATATATGCTGTGATGTCCATAAGACAAGATATCTTTTTGCTCCCTAACTAGAAACTTATCTCATCAATTTAAGAAAACCCTGGAATTTGATAGGACTGAGCCTGAGGCCAGTTGGTGGAACAAATACTGTAGACCCCATGTATCATTCACTGATATAGAGCCCAAGAATTCTGAAATTCCTGAGGCATACTTGTTGTGATATCCTCCCAACAGGATGATTAATGCTCAGAAAGCCTTGAACACATAAGACATGCCTGGCATTTATGTAATTAGCTGTCTATGATTTATGAATACTCTGGAAGATGTTCCAATGCATTTCATCTTCCTTTGACCAATATTGTACTTCTATTGCCTTCTTTAGTTATACTTTCAGCAGGATTATGTTTTATTTTTCTGCAACTGTGACTATTCATGTATTGATCTAATATTTATACTTTTCTAACATTGGTGGTTAATATATTATTTATGTAGCTTATTTTTTCTTTTTTGAATTATTTTTAATATCCTAGAGCTTTATTATTTATTGTATTTTCTACCTCACTCAGTTTAATTGTGGTTGCTTTTATGAGCATGACTTATTTACCAGAGCACATATTATTTATCGGTGGCTACACCACCAAAGACAATAGTTCCTCTTTCATTAGCATCCATTAACTGCCATTTGTCTCTTGCTGAGGAGTTTTGTGAGTATGTCATCAATGTATGATTAAATGGTAATGGTAATTAATGCAATTTTCTGCATCTTCAGTGATTTTATAGATGTGAAGTTAACTACACAGGAGTTAATGTAAACCTAGACAGACAGTGGTTGGGGACGTTATAGGTCTTAAGATAGAATTATTACTACATTTTGCTCAACAAACATGGTGTAAGCTTTAGTCTAAAGGCTTATATTTATACTCATAATTAGTGTTGTTTCATGTTTCATCTTTTTTGTTGTGAGTGGCAGTTCATCAAGAGGCTCACAACTGGTCAAATGCAAAGAATAAGTGACTGTGTTATACTAGGCCTTAAAACAGATACTTATATCTTTGTCTCTAAGTCTCAGAGAAAATCCAAGATGATGGGCCTGCAAGGATTCTAAGAGCCAGAGTTAGAGAAAGGGGAATTCTGTAAAACAGAGACATCTAGACATGTCATGATAATTGTGTTCTTTCATTTTACACACCTCTCTCAGACTTGACACTATTTTCAATGTATCCCCTTGCACTTTTAACTTATTAATTTTTTTCATTTTTATTGCCCTTTTTCCACCAATATGGTTTTTTTTTAAAAACTTTTCATTATTAGGAAATTTTCCCCTATTCCCTTGGTATATTCTCTTCTCCACTCCAACATTTTTATCTACTAATTTTTGTGTATTTTTCTTTTATTATTATTTTATTTTTCTAGTTTTAGAAACATATCGAGTACTTATCTCTCCTTCTCTCCATCCCCCCTCCCACCCATTCCTCTTCCTTTCCTTTCCTTAATCTATCCCACTGCTTCCCACCCTCCTGCCTGTCTGCTTCTATAGACCCCAGATTCCCTTTGCTTGTCTACACTTTTTAATTTTTCTATTTTATATCATTTAACCTATTTTTGCATCTCTGACAGTTAGATAAAGGTGTCAATTTGATGATTGAAGGTTTGAGTTCTGGGCGTATTTGTAGATAATCATAATTTGAATTAAGTCCAGAGCAAACCTGAAAAATAATTCCTACTTGATGGGGAAAGATCAACCCATGGTGGGTGAAATTACTCTCTGGTCAGGTGAATAAGATGGAAGGAACTGGTTGAGAATGTTAGCATCCTTCTGTATACCTGGCCAGACATGCTGGAATGAGGAGTAAGGATCATCCCTCTCTCAGCAGTTACATGGATATGATGTGGCCAGTTCCCTTGGACATTGGTGTTGGTGTGGACTCTTCTGCCAATCTGGACCAATGACTGTGACCAGATTATCATAAGAAAGAATAAACCCCTAGTTCTCTTTAGGTATTTTGTTGTGATTTTATCACCAACAATTCAGGTTAGCTGCACCAATATCTATTTCTCACATTATGCTAATTTCCAACTTTCTAGAATATTACATGTTGTTCTTTACATTTCAGTTTTATGCACATTACTAATTTATTAGTGGGATAAAGATGACTTTAAATTTGCTTTGTATACTATATTGTTTGATTTTGCTGTTATTACAGTTGGTTTCCCCCTCTGTGGTAATGGAGACCAAACTTTTAAAGTAGGCTTCTCAATAAAAAAAATCTCAAAATATACAAAGGAGACATGAAAACCACTAGTTGTACAATACATAATATATAAACAAAGAAAATAGAAAAAAGAACATATCTTCTTAACTACTGAGCTAAAATATATTTAAACAGGTAACATGATAAATGAAAATTTAAAAGTTTTCTGATAAAAGACCAGTGTCTTGAAAGAGGATAAAAGCAAGCATAAGGATTCAATACAGGAACAGCAATATGAGTAAGAAATGCAGCAATATGGATGAAAAGGTCATCAACATGGAAGAAAAAAATCAAGCAATGATAATTTGAAAAGTACAAACATTTCAAATAATGACTCAATGAATAAAATAAAAAGTAGAAAATAGCCCCAACAGACCACACTTAGGCAGTGAATATCAAGAGGAAAGATGAAAGTGATGAAACACTACATTAAAACATCAATAGTTGAAAGATTATAATGAGAAAGAATAAAATAAAGAATATATTGAATCTACATTATAGATTAGGAAACTGAGCTAATTACAAAATTCACAGATAGCTATTAAGTGAAATTGTGTTAGAATATTTCCAAAATACTTCAAAATATACAAAAGAGATATCAAAATCACAACATAGAATATAAATATAAGAAAATGAGGAAAAGGCTTTCCGCCCTGGACCCAGACTAGGGCAGACTCCCTGCTCCTCAGGAGGTGACCTTCAATACCAATCAGGTTGTAGCCAAAGGTGGTGCAAGAAAAGCAAAACTGAAAACTACAAACCATAATTCAGAATACCAAAGACTCTACATTATTCACCTAGAACAGACCAGCCAAATCTCTCCCTATCATAAAACTCAGGGAACTTTGCAGAAGAGGGGGCAGCAAGATTGTAAGAGCCTAAAGATTGGAAGGACCAATGATATGCAAGATACTCCACACAAGTCAGTGCTGCAGCAGCCAGAATTGGACTTTGCCTGACCTGCACAATGGCTGACATGTCAATGACCCCTCAATGTCTAGCACTGATCACAGGGGAGACTGCTCATGGCAGTAGGATCCTTAGAGGCAAGGGATTAACAGTCATAATAGACTTCCCATCCTAATTGGGAGCCCAAGAAAGGGCCCTGGGTTATGCTACTGAGTCCTTATACCTAGAGTTGAGGACTCAGAGGGAGGTTTGGCATTCACACAAAAGAATGCTCCAGGGTATGGGATGGAGGAAGGGGGAGGCCCTGGGAGAAGGGGAGGGAGGGAGGAGGTAAATGGAAGGGGGAAGTGGGGGAGAATGTAAGGGGGAACTGGGGAGAGGAGGAGGGAAGAAGAGGATGACAGGAGTACCTATTGATCTTGTATGATTTCCTAAAAATTAAAATGTGGGAGAAAAAAAAGAAAATGAGGAAAAGAACAAAATATCATGGCTCTGCCAAAAGATTGTAGCTCCTACTGAGCTCGATATATATATAAATTTGAATTTAAAATTTGAGGGAAATAAAAAATAATAAATAAGTAAATGAATAACAAGATGTTCAAACAAAAGAATTTGGAGCTCCATACAGATATACTAAGAGAAGAAATTCTCCATCCCACATTGTAGTCACAATATCAGAAACATAAAGCATGGAAACAAAAGTAAAACCTGTAATTAAAAAGCATAGCAACTCCTCCAAAGATAGAAACATCGGAACGACATCAGGTCTCTAATTACCAGCTCTGAGGACTATAGATCAGGGAATGACATATTTGGATGCCTTAGTATAAATAAATTCCATCCAAGATGTCATAGCAAGCATATAAAGTTGATTCAACATATGTAATTAAGCATAAGCATGAGTACACGAACTAATGTACAAATACACGTCATACATAACGTACATGTCGAGTATTATAGAAAATACTTTAAGCAGTTTAACATCTTTTTATGATAAATATTCTTAACAATTAGAGATACAAAAAGTATATATCAATGTAGGGGCTGGAGAAATGATTTAGTTATGCTTCTGACTCACATGCTGGAAAACCTGGGTTTGGATCTCGGGTTCTCTCATAAAAATGCCAGGCAGAAATGGTAGCAGCCTGTACTTGTGGTACTGGAAGGCAGAGCCTGAGAAACTCCAGAGCAAAGCAGAGAAAAGGTAGGACTCCCAATGTCACCCTTGGGCCTCCAAAGACACATATAATGCCCTCTGATACACATAGACACAGAAACACAGAGGTGCAATAAATATATAAATAATATAAATGCCACAAACATTTTTAACATGTTTGAAAAATTAAAAATTCAATGTAATTAAGGCTGTTATCAAGAAAACTGTAGCCAACATTATATGAATGAGTGAAATCTTTTCTTTAAAATCTGAAATAAGATTTGTCTCTACTTTCATTCAATATGGTGCTCCATTTCTTACTTAGTACAAGAGACAGTCATAAAAGGGGTTCAATAGGAATAGAAACCTTATCTTAATATTCAGATAATAGGCATCTATACTTAAACATAATATTCAATCATAACACTTTCAAGAAAATCTCGAGGTTCAGAATCAATATGAAGAAAACAGTAGTTTTTCTATATACAAATTATGAACTTGTTGAGAAGAAACTTAAAGAAAATCCCACTGCCAATAAATCTAGCCAAAAGGGTGAAAGACTTGTACAATTAAAAATATTTAGAACTCTGTTGAATACATTAAAATGAAAAAAAACTTGTTATATATATGGAATGAGAAAGTGAATATTTTGAAAATGGTCTTTTTTGCCAGAATGTATCAGAAAATTCAGCTCTATTACTTTTGACACTCCAGTAGCCTTCTTAATAGATTTTAAAATGTTCTGAACTTTATGTGGAAGCATAAAGTCTTTATTTATACAATCCAATCTCAAGAATACCTTACATTGTTTGATATATCACAACATTGAATATCAAATTTCACATGCCCAAGAGAAATAAGCATAACCACTGAGCCACCATTAAGTTACTCCTTGTCCTTAAATTAGCAATCTAGAACCCAGAAGCAAACACATTTGCATTCAATGAACCTGTGAAACCCACCAAGTATTAGATCAAAAAGGTTGAAAGAACTTCTGTGAGCCATACTAACAAAACCAGCATGATAATGTCAGAACAGAAAATTTGATAAGTAGAATATGATATAGAGCTCTATAATACACATACAGAGTTTTAGCAATTTGATTTGTGACAAAGTTACCAAAAGCACACATTGGAGAAATACAGTTTAATAAAGTTTCAGGGAAACCTATTTTTCATCTGTAGAATAATGGAAATAGATTCATAGTTCTCACTTGCACAGAAAAACTTATTTGAAATGTATCAAAGATCTTAAGTTAATAATTCCATAAAAGTTTAACTGTGAGAGAGCAATACTGCATTATAGGTGCAATAAAGAATTTTCTACTAAGGATTCTGAAAGTACAGGAATTAATCCTGAGATTTTTCAAGTAAGATTTCATGAAACAAAAAAAGCTTTTGAACACAAAACTGAAGAAGCAGCCAACATAATGGGAAATACTTGTTTTCAAACCATACATGATGAATTATAATCCAGGATATATTAAGAATTTCAAAAGTTAAACAATTAAGTATTGTATCCTATCAATAAAAATCTAATAAATAAAATAAACAGTTCTCAAAAGAATGTAAATGATCAATATTGAAATCATGTCTAACATCCTTTTCTACCAGAAAAATCCAAAATAAAATCCTTCTTCCCATATTCAAAATGATTATAATAAAAAGAAACAAATTCTGGAAAGGGAGTAGGGAAAGAAAAGTCCTATTCCCTACTGATGAGAATGAAAATTTATACATATATTATGGAAATCAGTATAGATGCTTCTGAAAAAAAATAGCTGATAATAGAACTACATAGGACAAAACTGTACTAGATACATACTGAAAACTTTGTGTCTTAACATTTATCAGAGATTCTTGCATATCTGCATGTATTGCTGCCTTGTTGACAATAGCCAAGTAAAGAAATAAGCCTAGATGTCTATCAAATAAAATGTTATACATTTCACACAATTATTATGTAATAATAAAAATAAGTTGGCATTTTCAGAAAATTATATGGATCTTGAAATCATTATCTTACAGCAAATTATGCCATACTCAGAAATACAAATACCATTGAATGCAGATTTAAAATTGCATAAAGTATAATTATATCTGACATAAAATTATATTGTATTTTTATTTATTCATAAATGTGTGTAATACATCTGCGTGTTTTATTCAACAATGTTTCACTATGTATTCTATATAGCTGATCTTGTTCTCATGATTTTCTTAACCTAGATTTCCATACATTGCTAGAGAACTGAATGTCAACAAAGCTTTTATGGCATTTACAGAAAATACAAAAGCATCCTAGTGGCTTGTTTCTAAGAGGACTTTTTGAGCAATGGATGGTTATGCTGTAACTGTACTAATATAAGTTACTTCATATATAATTTTCGTGAAATTGTTAGCATGAATTTTATTATTTGCTTATTTATTTTTTTCATTTTTCCAGTTTTACAAATATAATAGGTGCTTGCCTCTGCCCTCTTCCCTTTCTCCCCTCTTTCACCCTCCCCTCACAAAAACCTCTAGCTCTACTGTCTGTCTGCTTCTGTGGTCCCCAGGGTTTCCTTTGGATTATCAGTTCTAGTGTAGGCTTAGGTATCTGTGGCAGACTAAGTGGTCCTTCTTTGGGTAGACTCACTGATAAGGAAACACCCCTTCACCTGTCTGACCTTAACCCCTAAGTTACCACCGCATGTAATTTTTTTTCTGAGTTCTTTACTAGTCTATGGGGGAGTGTGGATATGTCATCCATTGTGCAAGTCTTGTGAGGATAAGTCTCATTACAGTGGGTTCCTGGATGCAGCAGCCCTGCCTTGAGTGGAATTTCTTGATCAGTGAGGCAAAAAAATCCATTGGAAAAATGACAATATCATTAACAAATGGTGCTGTAAAATTGGATTTCTACATTTAGAAGAATAAAACCAGACCCTATTTGTCTTCCTACATGAAAGTCGACTCCAAATGGATCAAAGACCTCAATGTTAGAACAGAGACTATAAAACTCCTAGAAGAAAAAGTAAGGTTTATTCTTGCATTGATTGGCCTCAACCAGCAATTCCTCAATGGGACCCTCAAAGGAACAGAATGTAAGTCCAGTACTAAACAAGTGAGACTTATGTTAAATTAAAAAGTTTTTGGTCAGCAAAAGAGATGACTAATTGAACAAAAACTTAACCTACAGAATGGAAGAGCATCTTTACTACTCATATATCTGATAGAGGACTAATATCCAGAGTACGCAAAGGACTTCAAAAACTAAACTCCAAGGAAGTAAACATCCCATCAAAAAATGGGCTATGGAACTGCAAAGAAACTTCCCACAAGACAAAATTCAAATGTATAATAATTATCTAAAAAAGTTCTTCTTCCTAGTTATTAGGGAAATGCAAATTAAAACCACCTTGATATACCATCTTACTCTAGAACGGCTATGATCCAAAATACAAACAGCAGTAAATACTTGTGTGGATCTTGGTAAAAGGGAACCCCATACATTCTGGTGGGATTGTAAACTCAACCCTTTTGGAGATCAATTTGGAGGTACCTAGAAAAAAGTTAAAAATGGAAATTCCATGCAACCCGGTTATACCACTCTTTTGAATATTCTGAAAGAACACTGCATCTGGCACTAGAAACATGTGTACAGCAATGTTTATAGCAGTCCTTTTCACAATTATAAAGAAATAGAACCAACTTAAATGTATGTGGAATAGTTGATGAATGATTAGTGAAAATATGGGACATGTATGCAGTGTAATAAAGTATTTAGCTCTCAGGAAAGATGAACTAATGAAATTTGCTAATAACTGGATGGAATTGGAAGAAATCACACTGAGTGAAACATCTCAGATGCAGAAATAAACTTGTTCTCTCTTATAAGTGGATCTTAACATTAATCCCTCCGATTGATGGAATCAAACAAAAACTCTTACAATGCACAGTAACACAAAGGAAAACAAGCCAGAGGAGGTGGAAAACCATACCAAAAAAGCAAAAACAAAAGATCATGTATAACCAGATAAAAAAGGCTTTCATGTAACAAAAATCTTAAGGAGAGAGAAGAACAAGAATAGGAAACAGCAGAGAGTATGGTTAAACTTCCAAGTAACCAACTATCTGTTTTACTAGCTGTAAACATTCCTCTCTCCTCCTGGCACTAACCGCCCCATGATGAGGAGCACACCCAGTATTGTAAACTAGTTTAAATAACAGTGGCAAATTCTGACAGTAGACAATGTCAGATGTCACAATACTAACCACTAACACTGGAGAGTAAACTTCTTCTAAACACCTCTCATTTTATCTTTAGATAAGAAAAGATCTCAGCACCAAAATAACAGACAGTCTAGTACACTGGAATAGCAGTAAAATAGATAATAGCAACCAATCAGAAGGCAGAGTACCAGGAATCCTGAAAGGTGAGGCCAGAATCAGGCCAACCAAATCTCTTCCCAATCCCAAGGCTTATTGAATCTTGCAGAAGAGTGGGGTATAAGATTGTAAAGGTCTACACCTAGAACTAGGCCAGCTTAATCTCTGCCCATCTTGAAGCTCAGGGAAATTTGCGGAAGAGGGGGTGGTAAGAGTGTAAGAGCAAAAGGATGGGAGGAGCAATGATATGTTAGATACTCCATACTAGTTAGGGCTGAAGGAATCGTAATTGGACTTTGCATGCCCTGCGCATTGTCCAACACACTGTTGACCTCACAAAGTCTAGCATCTGCTAAAGGCACCAAGATACTTGGAGGCAAAGGATTGATAGCCACAGCAGGGGGTATAGGGGGAGGAGGAGGGAGGGAGGGAACTGGTGTACCTATTAAGTTTGTATGAGCTGAAATAATAATAAAAATGTATTAATAATAAAAAAAGATTGTAAAGGTCTAATGATGGGAAGATCCACCACATGACTACTTTAATGTTGGTATTTAGCAAGTGATTATGTCAAGACAATTTAAACATGATCTCACATGTCAGAATCTCTAAAATTCTTTCTAGATTCTACTGTTTCTTTAAGTCTCTAAGATGGGCAATATAATCAGATGTTAATTTTTTCTTTTAACTTTTCCCAGGACTGCCTAAGAAATTTGTGCAACGTGTCTTTAACAGTAATGTTAAAATAAGCACAAAATTGTTTATGATTACAAATTGCTTATAGTTTATGGAAAAATTCTACTTTAGTTAACTGGCAGTAACTATATTATCTAAGGCTGACGAATTTACTAGTTTAATTAGTCTCAGAGACATCTTTCTTTAACAAAATAATACTAAAATACCACATCATAAGCACCCAGATTAAAATGAAACAAAAAATGTTTGTTTATGTTTTCCTGTTTCTTTCTAGTTAGATAAAATGAAAAGAGTTACAATTACACTATCATTATAAGATCAGATCAGAACTCATTCTTTCATTCTTCTCCTTTGTTGGATTTTAAGATAATTACCATTTAGCACTGACCTGCCTTCATAATAAAATAATGATAATTTTTGTTCATTAGTGTTATTATAAACTCATATTTTTATATGGTTTATGGAGTTCATTTCTATTAGCATTGTACCAAGTATGAAAACAAAATTTAGTCCTTTCTAAGAGTTGAAAGGAAGTAATCTCTTATATGGCAAATCCAACATTATCATATGTAAACCTCATTTGCTTTGGAATGTCTCTGTTTCCAGCTCATTAATTGAAAGAAAGCTATTTTCACATTCTAGTAGGCCGCACTGTTCTCCAACTAATGGAATGGTTTCTTTAGAGGGTAAAAAAAGGAAAAACAGGAAGAGATAATGTGATGAAATAATTCTCTGAAAGGAATGAAATAAAAGTATCTTGATAGAAATATCAAAACCACAATATATATTAAATTAAAGAAGATAAAATTGGCACGCAGAACTGCATATTCTTAAGATAGTAAATCATTTGTTTACTAAAAATCTATCAAATATTTAGTAAGCAATTCAGATTGGTTTACTCTTGCTATTTGAACTGCCCTAAATAAAAATAAAATGGTTTTATATTAAAATCACATAACTAAGTTGAATTTTGTTAGTGCCTTTTCCTTGTGTGACAAAGAACTCCTAAAATCTCTTTTTAATAGAAGTACCTGCCAATCTACACACAAATTGAATATTTACAAATGCATAACTATACAAAGTAAGGAATTTTTGTATGTTTTCCAAATTTTCAGCCATTTGTTTTATTTGGAGTTTCAATATTTCTGTGTTTGTCCTAACAGTGACTTGAGAGTAAAAGGCAAAGTGATGGGGAAGAAGGTTTGAAGTGGGGGAAAAATGGGGATTTAAATTGGGAAATAAGGGATGAAAACATTTTGAATACATGTGCAATGCCCTGAAAGAAATATAGCAGGAAATGAAAAATTATCAATGCCTACCTACATACAGTAATAGTACTTCCTTAGTAAAAGCTATTTAAAAGTCTGCAAAAAATGCAATATTTTAAAACAAAAAATGAGCAAACATCTTGTTTCCCAGGAAAATAAGGAACATACATATAAGAAATAACCTGATGTATAGAGAAAGAGACCTTGTTTATGCTATTGATGTCAGTCATTATAATAATAATCATTTAAATTTGCATAGCATACAGTGATTTCATATACATCATATTTTTTACATGTGTGTATGTATGTATCAGAGGGCACTATGTGTTTGCCTGAAACAATGTACTATACTTGCCATATTAGCATAAGAAGTACATAATTGAGTTATGCATTATGCATACGCAATTTGTTCTCTCTGAAAGAGAGAGAAAGAGAGGGAGAAAGAGAGTTCTTTATTACAGCACAAGACTAGCAGTGTATACCAAACAACCTAAATTCATTTTTGACTGTGTGTTTCCACTCCAACATTCACAAATTTATTTTTTATCTTTTATTAAGCTAGTTTTATTTTGGAACCATTTCCTCAGTTAATACTCTGATTTATTCTGTAAGCATGAGAAAGTATGTATGATATGTTTTGCCATCAGGAATGGCTATCTGCTTTAAAAAGGATTGAGCCAGCAATAAAACTCAGTTCCATGTTTCTCTCCTACCATGCCAAGTTTAAAAGGCCAATTTTGTGTCATGAAGATGGCTTTAGAAGATAGAGACACTATTTTTCTTTACTTGATATATGTTTGCCTGAGTCGAATTTCTTTTAGTAATAACAAATAATCAAGTGTGGCTATAAGGTATAGAGGGTAAATGAGCTCGTGATTCTGGAGGCTGGGAAGTCTGAGAGTTGTGTTAGTGTCTGTGAAGGCATAGCCAACTGTTGTCCTATATCCTGTGCAACTAATTCAGGAGCATAGGTGAAAGTCTTCTAAAAGATGACATTTCAATCTATTTTTTATTAAACTATTGAGTTTTATTTTACTTGATTCTTTATTCTCCTTTAAGATGATTAAAGAAAATTGTTTAAATCATAGGTGCAGCTTATACTGTATTTTTAAAAGATAGCATTAGTTGTCCAAACCATTTTTCTGGACACTTGGTTGCCTCTACCCAGTAAACAACCTAAACAACCCTAAAAATAACCATTTTTGTCAAATGGAATTCCTAGAGCAAAATATATTTTAATAAATATTTCTTTAATGAGATTATGTTTATTCTCCTTCCAGTGAGGATATTATGTTATCAGATTTCCACCTTTACCTAAGTGATGGTTGTCATTTTATTTTGTAAAATCATATTATTTCCCTCTAATTTTATGTTTTTATAGTAATTTTATAGTTTTATTTTATAGTAATTTTATAGTTTCAATAGTTCCTTGATTTTTTATTTTTCCTCTCCTTTGTGGTAGGTATTTTACTTGAAATTTGGGAGCATCAAAAAAGTTATCTTCTCTCATGATGTTCATAATGCAATGTCTAGTGGATAAAAACATTTATTCATATAGTATTTTAAAAGAAGAAAAGAACTATGGGAAAATAAAAACTGTAGATAGTATAGCAAGACAAGGAGGACAGAATTTTAAGGAATATGAACTCGTTAATCTTATTTTTAATTTTCATATATCTTTTTTCAAATATTAGAGTATTTTTAATACACTATCACAAACATGCATATGATGGCACACACATACATATACATGCATGCAAACAAATACATACTCTATATACTCCATCCTTAGAAGAATATACTGTAACAAGAGCAACATGGTGTTATACAGATTTACATTTAATAAAAGCCCAGGATTTTCCACATGACTGTAGGACCACCTGTAAGCTATTTAGATCAAGTATCTCTGTATGTGCATGTGGTGTGTGTGTGTGTGTGTGTGTGTGTGTGTGTGTGTGTGGTGTGTGTGTGTGTACACACATGTGCATGACATGGCTTGTTTCTGAATGTTCAAGGATGTCAGAGGATAACTTTTTTGTGTCATTTTTTTCTTTCCACATTTGCATATGTTTCAGAGGTTTAATTCATGTTCTCAAGCTTGTAAATCAAATACCTTTACCTGATGAAGCATCTCATAGACTTCAAAGCATTATTAAAATCTCTCACTTTTGTCATGATACATTGATTTTTAAGGGGTTGAACAATATTGATTTGCTTTCTGCTTTGGAATTGTGTGTGTGTGTGACCTTAAACTCCAGATATGAGGAGGGAAACCAAAGATTTGCACTTTTGGGGCTGGAGAGCTGGCTCAGGGGTTAAGCCTCCGCTTTGCAAGTGGAAGGTCCTGAGTTCGGATCCCAGATCCCACGTATAGACGCCAGGCGGAAGCGGGGGCGGCCTGCGTTTCCGGTCCTGGTAGGGCGGAGCCTGTGAATCCCGGGGCAGAAGGAGGTGGAGGCGTCCATGGTGGTTCACGAATTCGTCCGTGGTTCTACACACACACACACACACACACACACACACACACACACACACACACAGACACATGCGTGTGCACATACACACGCACATGCGCACAGTTGAATAAATAATAATAAAAATTAAAAAAAAAGATTTGCACTTTGTATTATGAGACAGATTCTATTACTTTCATGAAGATTTCAAAGTAGGATAAAATAACTGATCATTGACCCCAGAAGATTATCTTCACTTCCTTATCATTACGATAACAAGGGTACCCCACTATGCCTGGCTTTTTTATATGAGTTCTGTACTTTGAACTCAGATCCTTCTGCTTGCAAGGACAACATTTTACTTTTTTTAAATTTATATTTCCAACTCACTACAGATATTCTTGTTGATACTATTTACTTCCTTGCAGTGAATTCTGCTGCATTAAAAAGCCTTGTATTTAAATCTTCTTCAAACCCATGTCTTTTTTTAGGTTCTTATAAATTTAAGCATTGATTCATTGAATATTTTTTAAAAAAATTAATGTCTTTTATATCAGCCAAGGTTTTTTTAAAGATATTCTAACCATTATTTCTTTTCCTTTTTTAAAATTCTACTTTACATTTTTTCCTACTTTTACAGGCATATTATGTATTTATCCCAACTTTCTTCCCTTGCCCATCCAGCCCATCCTTTCCCTTCACCATTTCCTCCTACTCCCTCCCACCCTTCCACCATTACGCTCTAGCTTGTCTACTCCTGTTGGAGCTCAGGACTCTTTGGTATATCAAGTTACCCTTCTTCAGGCCACCCCACTGATATGTGTATTTCCCTTTACTCATCCAGCTTTAGGCCAAAGATTTCCACTGTAAGATCTCATTCTATGGGTATAATAGTATCTACCTACAGAGAAGTTTGATGTACTGTCCTTCTACTTATTGTGTATTGGCTGACTTCCCTATAGATCTGTTTCCTTCCAATTTTTAGATTTTTTTTTCTGGTTTACCATAACAGGGATGGGTACCATTCTGACAAGCAGGTCTTGAATTCAATCAGAAAGCTGTTGGCTGTCTCCTTGATACTTATGTCGCTATTACACTGTTGGCCACCTGTTGCTCTAGTGATTTTTTTTTATTATTTTCTTTTACTTTTCAAGCATATTGAGAAATAACCCAAGCTTCTCTCTCTCCTCCCTCCCTCCCATTCTCTTCCTTCCCTTCACTATTCTGTCCCACTCTTTTGCCTGTATAGTTCTATGCCATAGTGATTTATATTGCAACTTATTACAAATCTCATAAAGTTGATAAAGCTTGTGATTATTTCTCTCCCCCAGCAGCTTCTACAGTATTTCTTCACACTGTGTAAGCTATCCAGTAAGGAGAAAATCCTCAGACCAGTTCCAGTTGATATATTTTGCCCATTTTTGTATTGCATCTTCAGTAATAGTGTCTTACTGACCGTTTTTGGTGAGCATCCAAGAGCAATGGCAAAAGCCTATAATGTTTGGGAACCTTAAGACCTCTCTGACCAATCTCAGAACCCTAACCACTAGACTATCTACAAAATAAACAGTTTGATTTAAAAATCCAATTTGGTCTATTTTCTCTGCTGTAACATGATCCCTTCTCTCCTTGTTTCTGGCCAGAAAGTAGGCCACCATCATGAACTGCAAGTAAGTAATGAGAAATCTGGTTAAGTTCACAGACTTTCCTTCCTGATCATTTGCAACTGATGGGGTATGATCTCACGAGAAGGGGAGGGCATATAGGCTGCCTGATAGAAAGTAACCATTTTGCAAATGGGTGATTGACCCCTCTCTCACCAGTCTCCTACTTTTATTCCGTCTACCTTCGAATATATTCTTATAACAAGACTCTAATTTAACAGGTTTTTATCTCTGGCCAAGGGGTGACATCCAATGGAGCCAAGGGCATTTGCAGGAGCAGCAAAACTAAAAAAAAAAACAACAAACCATAATTCAGAACATCAGAGACTCTATATCAACCACCAGGAACTAGCCAGCCTAATCTCTCCCCATCCTGAAGCTGAGGGAAATTTGCGGAAGAGGGGTCGGTAAGATTGTAAGAGCAAAAGGATGGGAGGAATCATGTTATGCAAGATACTCCACACAAGTTAGGGCCGAAGCAATCATAATAGAACTTTGCATGACCTGCGCTATGTTCAACACATTATTGACCCCACAAAGTCTAGCATGAACTAAAGGCACTAGGATCCTTGGAGGCTAGGGACTGACGGTCACAGTAGTGTTTCTAAGCTTAAGGGGAATACAGGAAAGGGTTCTGGGAAATGCCCCTGGGTCCTTGCACCTCATCGGAGAGAAGGACCCAGAGGAGAGTTTGGCATGCACATTAAAGGATGCTCCGGGGATTGGTGAAGGGAGAGGCACTGGCGGATGGGGAGGGAGGGGGAAGGCAAGAGGGGAGCAGGGGGTCGGGAGGGAGGTAGAGGGAGGGGACCGGTGTACCTGTTAAGTTTGTATGAGTGGAAATAATAATAATAAAGAAAGAAATAAAAAAGTTAAAAAATAAATAAAAATAAAAAAGCAAAACAGTCAAAAAATCCAATTTGGTTAGGAAAAGATATATTCTATTAATGCACAAAAATCCACAATACAAACAACAACAAGTGCTGGAGAGGATGTGGAGAGAGGGGAACTCTCCTACATTGCTGGTGGGAATGCAGGCTCATACAGCCACTCTGGCGAGCCGTCTGGAGATTCTTAAAGAAATTAAAGATTGATATGCCATATGACCCTGCTATTCCATTTTTGGGAATAACCCCCCATGCAGCAGAGGTTCGCCTCAATATCACAAGCACGACCATGTTCATAGAAGCACTGTTTACAATAGCAAAGTCATGGAATCAACCCAAATGTCCAACAGTTGACGAGTGGATAAGGAAACTGTGGTACATCTATACAATGGAGTACTACTCAGCCATCAAAATTGATGAATTACTGGAATTTGCTGGGATATGGATGTCATAAGAAACAATTATATTAAGTGAAGTATCCCAAACCCAGAAAGCTAAGTGCCGTATGTACTCCCTAATAGGTGGCTCCTAGTACCAAACTCACCCAGCCCACATAGAGACACTCAAAGGTAAACCTCTGTAATACAGTAATTGCAAGGATTGTGAACAGGAGGGATGGGGTTGGAGGGCCACACCAGACACAAGGAGAGAGGGGACCATGTTACAGCAGAGAAAATCGGTCTCCAAGGAATGCCAAGTAAGTAATGTGACACCTGGTTAAGTTCACAGACGTTCGTTTCTGATCATGTACAACTGAGGGAGTATTATCTCACCAGAAGGGGAGGGCATATAGTCTGGCAGATGAAAGGTGATCATTTTGCAAATGGGTGACTGACCCCTTCCTCACCGAGGTTTCCTGCTTTTATTACATCTACCCTTGAATGTGCTATTATAACAAGACTCCAGTTTAACAGTTTTTTGTCTCTGACCAGGGGGTGACATACAGTGCCCATCAGGATGGAGTGAAGGGCATTGCAGGAGCAGCAAAACTGCAAAAGAAAATCAACAAACCACAATCCAGAACTTCAGAGACTCTATATCAACCACATAGAACTAAGCCAGCCTAATCTCCTCCCATCCTGAAGCTCAGGGACATTTGCGGAAGAGGGGGCGGTAAGATTGTAAGAGCAAAAGGATGGGAGGAGCAATGATCTGAAGATTCTCCACACTAGTTAGGGCTGAAGCAATCATAATAGGACTTTGCATGCCTTGCACAATGTCCAACACACTATTGACCTCACAAAGTCTAGCATCAGCTAAAGGCACCAAGATCCTTGGAGGCAAGGGATTGACAGCCACAGTAGTGTTCCTATGCTTAAGGGGAATACGAGAAAGGGTTCAGGGAAATGCCACTGGGTCCTTGTACATCATCGGCGAGGAGGACCAAGAGGAGAGTTAAGCATACACAATAAAGGACTCTCTGGGAATTGGGGGGTGGCACTGGGAGACGGGGAGGGAGGGAAGAGGAGCAGGGGTTTCAGGGGGAGGAGGAAGGGGGGAGGGAACTGGTCTACCTATTAAGTTTGTATGAGCGGAAATAATAATAAAAAATGTTAAAAAATTTTAAAAAAAAGAACTTAAAGTTGCATTGTTTGATTGTTTGTGTTCCTCAACATTTTTTCCTAATGACATTCCTATGCAGTTTTCCCTCTGCTTTTAGTGTTTGTAATCATTCTGCATCTATAGTTTGAGTCTTCTCACAGTTGGATGTAGGTGGCAACTTGACTACTGAAATTTCAATCTCTGAGCACATTTGCAGAGAATTAATAGTTGCCTGAAGTGCAGAGTGAACTTGAGAGTGATTATCTAGCTGGGGAAGTTCCAACATATGGCAGATGGGATTAGATTGTGGACGGGTGAATAAGAGGGAGGTAACTAGTTGAGAAAGTTGGTATTTGAATTTGATTAATGAATGGAGTGCTCCTCTTTAACAATAGCCACCATTTTGCTACATACTGCATTCTGGTTCAACTCTTCAAATTTGCTATCACATTTTTCACCATCAAATCTCATAGCTTTCATTTCTTCCTGAGTCTTTGTTCTTTTTCCTCATAAACCTGAACAAGAATATTAAAAAGTAGCCATATTACACATGAAGACTACAATGTCTTCAAACCTCCTCTGCATAACACTTGAATTTAACTTCAGGCAAACTTTCATAAAGAGGGCATTATTTCATTAAACTTTTTGCCAACACATCATTCCATTTGCGCCTCATCTAGTTTCCAATATAGTGTCTGTTTTTCTTTGGACATTCACAAGCTGTGCTTCCATTGTCTGTATCTCTCATAACATTACTCTCCTCTAAGCTCTCACTGGAATGGTCACTTGCTCAACATAAAGTCCTAAATTTCTCCATATTTTTCCCAGTAAACATTTTCCAAAGGCACCTAGCCACATCACATTGGTTGTACATCTCTACTTCTCAATACTAACTACTTCGACTTCATAGGACACTTCCCTTTCTGGCTCAGGATCTTGCAGCAACCACCCCACTTCTTGTTACCATGTTTTATACTGGTTATTCTTCTATGTAGTTGTGAGACACTATTTAAGTTCAAACAACATAAGGAAAGTTAAGGGAAATTTATTCATCTTATGCAAAGGGGAGATATAGTCCTTTGTGGTGGATGAAGAATGGCTGGCTGGCAGAAACTGGAGGTCACTTAAGTCACATCCATCAAGGATGCTGAGAGAGCTTAAACTGCTAACTCCAAGCAGATTCCTAGTAGAAGCAGGAAAGGACTCACCAACCCTAAGGTCCACTCACTGTGACACGCTTCCTCTAGCAAGGATACACTTCCTAAATGTGCTGTGACCTTCCCACACAAGTAAGGAGTCAAACACATGAACCTGTGCAGGAACGTTCACATTCAAACCACGATATTAGGGAAACAGTAATAATTTTTGCAAATACCTATAATATAGTAAATTGAGCTGCAATAAACATAGATATATAATCATCTGTGTAGTAAGATGAAACGTGTGTTGCTGATATGAATACATTACCAAACAATTTATGGGAATATTGAATTTAATTTTGGTTTACAATTTCTTGTTACAGTTCATTCTTAATAATATTAGAAGCTAAGGGAATTACCCATGCCACGGCCACAGAAAGAGCTGAGAGTGAGAGCGAGAGAGAGAGAGAGAGAGAGAGAGAGAGAGAGAGAGAGAGAGAGTTCCCAGCATATGGCAAAATATGCCAAAAAACAGAATCAAGAAACTCTGTCTTTCCCACCTTCTCAGGGGTTGGTCCCACCTACCCTGGGTCTTTCTGGCTGGTCTTTCTGCATCAGATAAATAATCTCCCACATACTTGCTCAGGGCTTTTCTTATCTATGTAATTTTTCATAGGACCCTCTCAAGGTTCAATTGACAATTGTAGTTGGCATCTCTTTCAAACAGTATACTCCATCCTTTTTTGGCTTGACACACAAAGATTAATTTTAAATAATATTCTCCTTTCACTTGCTTCCATGGCTTTCTATTGATGGTATGGGATGAAACATAGTAAGACCAATTTCAAAATTTCTCATCGTCCAACATTAACTGTTCACATGGTCCATTTTCTAAATGTCCATAGTTATTTTAATATATATATATATTTTTACTTTTTTCCCCCAATCATATAGGCTCAATAGGTAGCCTAGTCCTCTCTTTCCCTCCACATATCCCCAGTTCCTCCTTGCCCCCTCCCCCCCTTTTCCACTTCCTTTCACTCCCCTCCCTCCCTTTTTCCCATTGTTCCCCCTTTCCCACTTCCTTTCACTCCCCTCCTCCCCTTTTCCCATTGTTCTCCCTTTACCACTTCTATCCCCTGGAGCATCCTTTTGTGTGAATGCCAAACTTCTGAGTCTTCCATTCTAGCGAGGTGTAAGTATTCAATGGCATAACCAGGAGCCCTTTCTTAGGCTCCCCGTAAGTATGGGAACACTATTATAACTGTTAATCCCTTGCCTCTAAGGATCCTATTGCCTGTGATCCATGCTACACTTTGGGAGGTTATTGACATGTCAGTCATTGTGCAGGTCAGGCAAAGTCTGATTATGGCTGCTGCAGCCCTAACTTGTATGGAGTATCTTGCATATCTTTGTTCCTCCCCACCTTTAGTCTCTTAAAATCTTGCCACCCCCTCTTCCACAAGTTTCCGTGAGCTTTAGGATGGGGAGAGATTTGGCTAGTCTGGTTCCAGGTGATTAATGTAGGGTCTTTGGTGTTGTGAATTATGGTTTGTTGTTGATTTCGGTTTTGATTTTCTTGCACCTCCCTTGACTCCATCCTGATTGGTATTGAAGGTCACCTCCTAACCAAAGATAAAAGACTGTTTAAATGAAGATCTTACTGTAAGAGGAGACTCAAAGGTAGATGGAATAAGAGTAGGCCACCACAGTTAGGGAGGGGTCAGTGTCCAGTTGGAGAATGGTCAACATTTATCTACCGGTCCGTATACCCTCCCTGATTGGTGAGATCAAACCTCTTCAGCTGTAAGTGACCAGCAAGAGAAATGAGTGTGAGCTTCACCAGATATCTCACTACTTACATGCAATACATGACAGTGACCTATTTTCTGTGTATGGGATATTTCACTCAGTAAAATTTTTTCTAATTCCATCCATTTCCCGGCAAATTTCATTAATTCATCTTTTTTGACAGCTAAGTAATATTCCATTGTGTAAATGTACCACATTTTCCTTATACACTTGTCAACTGTTGGGCATTTGTGTTGATTCCATGACTCTGCTATTGTAAAAGGTACTGCAGTGAACATGGTTGTGCTTGTGTCACTGTAGTGAATTTTTGCTTTATGGGGGATTATTCCCAGGTCAGGGTCTTATGGCATTTGAATCTTTAAATTTTTAGAAATCACTAAACTGATCACCAGAGTGTTTGTATAAGCCTGCATTCTCACCAGCAATGTAGGAGAGTTTCCTTCTCTCCAAATCCTCTCCAGCATTTGGTGTTGTTTGTATTATGGATTTTTGCCATCCTCACAAGGGTGAGATGTTATTTCATAGAGGTTTTGATTTGCTTTTCCTTTGTGGCTAAGGATATGTAGCATTTTTTAAGATATTTGTTAGGCATTTCAATTTTGTCCCTGGAAAAGTTACTTTTGAGTTTCCAGGCCCATTTTTTTTTAATTTTTTTTATTATTATTATTTATTCAACTGTGCGCATGTGCGTGTGTATGTGCGCGCGCGTGTGTCTCTGTGTGTGTGTGTGTCTGTGTACGTGTGTGTAGAACCACGGACGAATTCGCGAACCACCATGGACGCCTCCACCTCCTTCTGCCCCGGGATCCACAGGCTCCGCCCTACCAGGACCAGAAGCGCAGGCCGCCCCCGCTTCCACCTGGCGTCTATACGTGGGATCTGGGATCTGAACTCAGGACCTTCCGCCTGCAAGGCGGAGGCTTAACCCCTGAGCCACTTCTCCAGCCCTCCAGGCCCATTTTTTAATTGGACCATTTGTTTCCTTGGTGTTTAATTTTCATATTTCTTTCTGCACTCCGGATAATAGAGTTCTATCAGATATGTGGATAGTGAAGATTTTCTCCCATTCTGAGGGTTACCTTTTCACTCAGTTTATAATCTCTTTATCTGAACAGAAACTCTTTGATTTCATAAGATCCTATTTGTTGAGTCTTGGTTCTAGTGACTGTGCTACTCGATTTCTATTTAGGAACTGTTGGCATAGCCCAATCAGCTCAAGGGAGTTCCCTTCCTTTCAACTAGAGTTTTTATGGTCTCTGGGCTAATATTGAGGTCCTTGATCCATTTGGAATTAATTTTTGTGCATGGTGACAAGTGCGGGCCCAGTTTTAGTCCTCTGCATGTTTTAATCATCTGCATTGGGATATCCAATTTCACCAGCACCATTTGTTGAAGATGTTCTTTTTCCATTGAATTTTTGGGCCCCTTTGTCAAAGATCAAATGACTATAATTGTATAGGCTTATATCTGGGTCTTCAACCCTTATGCATTGATCTATATGTCTGTATTGGAGCCAGCATCAGGCTGTTTTGATTACGATGGATTTGTAGTATAGATTAAGGTTTGGTATGGTGATACCTAGAGCTGTGTTTTTGTTACTCAGAAATGTTATTGCTATCATGGGCCTTTTGTGCTTCCGTATGAATTCTGAGATTGTTTGGTCAATCTCTTCAAAGAATTGCTTGGGGATTTTGATTGGTACAGTATTGAATCTGTATATTGCTTTTGGTGGGATGGTCATTTTTATGATGTTCATTCTGCCGATCCAGGAGCATGGAAGGTCTTTCCACCTTCTGGTTTCTTCTGTAATTTCATTTTTCCGGGTTTTAAGTTTTCATTATAAAAGTTTATCATTTCTTTGCTTAGTTTTATACCAAGGTATTTCATTATTTTAGGGGTTATAATAATGGAATTATTTCTATTAGGACTTTTTCACTTTTGTCGTCCTTGGTGTATAGGAAGGCCATGGCTTTTGCACGTTTATTTTGTATCCTGCCACCCTGCTGAACTTCTGTATTAGTTCCAGGAGTTTCCTCGTGGAGTTTTTAGGATCACTCAGGTATAAGATCATGTCATCTGCAAATAGAGATAACTTGGCCTCTTCCTTGCTGATTTGTACCTTTTTTTTTTAAAGGGGAAAACAAACAGTTTTATTCTTGGTTTATTATTGTTCTGCTACAGTTTTTACTTCAGTTTGCAAAAGTGCTCATACCAACACCAGGAATTGAGGGAACTGGCCATACCATTTCCAAACAAATTGTTGCAAGAGGGGCAAACTCACAGTTCTTTTTTGTGTGTGTGTGTGAGAGAGAGAAATAAGATTTCTTTTTTTTAACATTTTGTATTATCTCTGCTCATACAAACTTAATAGGTACACCGGTTCCCTCCCTCCCTCCTCCTCCCCTCACACCACTGCTCCCCCTCCCCTCACCTTTCCCTCCCCACCCCACAGTGCCTCCCCTCCCAATCCACGGAGAATCCTTTAATGTGCATGCCTGACTATCCTCTGGGTCCTCCTCTGCAATGACATACAAGGAACCAGTGGCATTTCCCTGAACCCTTTCCTGTGTTCCCCTTGAGCATAGGAACACTATTATGGCTGTCAATCCATTGCCTCCAAGGATCTTGGTGCTTTTAGCTAGACTTTGTGGGGACAATAGTGTGTTGGACATTGTGCAGGGCATGCAAAGTCAAATTATGATTGCTTCGGCCCTAACTTGTGTGGAGTATCTTGCATATCATTGCTCCTCCCATCCTTTTGCTCTTACACTCTTACCACCCCCTCTTCCGCAAATTTCCTTGACCTTCAGGATGGGGAGAGATTAGTCTGGCCTACTTCTAGGTGGTTGATATAGAGTCTCTGAAGTTCTGGATTATGGTTTGTTGATTTTCTTTTGCAGTTTTGCTGCTCCTGCAATGCCTTTCACTCCATCCTGATGGGTATTGGATGTCATCCCCTGGCCAGAGATAAAAAGATGTAAAACTAGAGTCTTGTTACAAGAGTATATTCAAAGGTAGATGCAATAAAAGTAGGAAACCACAATGAGGGAGGGGTCAATCACCCATTTGCAAAATGGTTATTTATTATCTGCCAGACTACATGCCCTCTCCTTCTGGTGAGATCACATCCCCTCAGTTGTAAATGATCAGGAACGAAAATTCTGTGAACTTAACCAGATGTCTCATTGCTTACTCACAGTCTTTTGTGGAGGCCTATTTTCTCTGCTGTTAAATGGTCCCCTCTCTCCTTGTTTCTGGTGTCGCCCTCCTACCACATCGTGCCTGTTCATACTCCTTGCAATTGCTGTTTTTCAGAGATTTATCGTCCAGTGTCTCTAGGAGGGCTGGGTGGGTTTGGAACTAGGAGCCACCTATTAAGGAGTACATATGGCACTTAATTTTCTGGGTCTGGGATACTTCACTCAATATAATTGTCTCTAATGACATCCATTTCCTGGCAAATTCCAGTAATTCATCATTTTTGTGGGCTGAGTAGTGCTCCATTGTATAGATGCACCACAGTTTCCTTATCCACTCGTCAACTGTTGGACATTTGGGTTGATTCCATGACTTTGCTATTGTAAACAGTGCTGCTATGAACATGTTAGCACTTGTGCTATCGAGGTGAACCTCAGCTGCATGGGGGGTTATTCCCAAAAGTGGAATCGGAGGGTCATATGGCATTTCAATCTTTAATTTCTTTAAGAATCTCCAGACAGATCGCCAGAGTGGCTGTATGAGCCTGCATTCCCACCAGCAATGTATGTGAGTTTCCCTCTCTCCACATCCTCTCCAGCATTTGTTGTTGTTTGTATTGTGGATTTTTACCATCCTGACATGGGTGAGATGATATCTCAGGGAAGTTTTGATTTGCATTCCCTGATGGCTAAGGAAGTGGAGCATTTTTTCAGATACTTGTTGGACATTTTAATTTCATCCCTAGTAAAGTTCCCTTTAAGTTCCAGGGCCCATTTTTTAATTGGGCCATTAGTTTCCTTGGTGTTTAGTTTTCTAAGTTCTTTGTGCACTCTGGATAATAGAGCTCTATGAGATATATGTTTAGTGAAGATTCTCTCCCATTCTGTGGGTTGCCTTTGAGCTCGCATTACAATCTCTTTATCTGAACAGAAGCTCTTTAATTTCACAAGATCCCAACTGTTGAGAGTTGGGAGCAGTGACTATGCCATTGGATGTCTATTTAGGAACTGTTGGCCTAGCCCAATCAGCTCGAGGGAAATCCCTACCCTTTTAACTATGGTTTTTAAAGACTCTGGCCTTATATCAAGGTCCTTGATCCATTTGGAATTAAGTCTTGTACATGGTGACAAGTACAGGTCCAGTTTTAATCTTCTACATGTGGAGATCCAGTTTTGCCAGCACCATTTGTTGAAGATGCTGTTCTTTTTCCATTGGATTCTTTGGGCCCCTTTGTCAAAGACCAAATAGGTGTAGTTTCGTGGGCTTATATCTGGGTCTTCAAGGCTTATCTTTGATCTGTGTGTCTATTTTGGAGCCAGTACAAGGCTGTTTTTATAACTATGGATTTGTAGTATAGACTAAGGTTTGGTATGGTGATACCTCCAGCAGTGTTTTTGTTACTCAGGATTGTCTTTGCTATCCTGGGTCTTTTGTGCCTCCATATGAATTTTGAGATAGTTTGGTCAACTTCTTTAAAGAATTGCTTGGGATTTTAATTGGTATAGCATTGAATTTTTATATTGCCTTTGGTAGGATTGTCATTTTTACGATGTTGATTCTACCAATCCGGGAACACGGGGGGGTCTTTCCACCTTCTGGTGTCTTCTGCAATTTCTTTCTTGAGGGTTTTAATGTTTTCATTGTAAAGGTCTTTTATCTCTTTGGTTAGGTTTATACCAAGGTATTTCATTTTGTAGGGGCTATAGTAAATGGGATTGTTTCTCTCAAGGCTTTTTCACTTCTTTCATTCTGGGCATATAGGAAAGCCACTGATTTTTGAACATTTATTTTGTATCCTGCTACCCTGCTGAACTTCTTAATTAGTTCCAGGAGCTTCCTTGTGGATTTTTTTGGATCACTCAGGTATAAGATCATGTCATCTGCAAATAGGGATAGCTTGACTTCTTCCTTGCCAATTCTAATCCCTTTCACATCCCTTTCTTGCCTTATGGCTTCAGCTAACACTTCAAGTACAATATTGAATAGAAGTGGTGAGAGTGGACAGCCTTGTCTAGTTCCTGATCGAAGTGGGAATGCTTCCAATTGTTCCCCATTGAGCATAATCCTTGCTGTGGGCTTGTTGTATACAGCTTTTATTATATTGATAAAGGTTCCTTCCATTCCTACTGTCTCTAGCGTTTTGATCATAAAAGGCTGTTGGATCTTGTCCAAAGGTTTTTCTGCATGTATCGAGAGTATCATATAGTCTTGGATTTTGGACTGGTTTATATTATGAATTACATTTTGTGATTTGTATATGTTGAACCAACCTTGTGTGCCGGGGATAAAGCCTACTTGGTCCCCGTGAATGATCTTTTTGGTATGTTTTTGAATCCGATTTTTAAGACTTTGTTGAGAATCTCTGAATCTGTGTTCATCAGAGAGTTTAGCCTATAGTTTCCTTTTGTAAGTGTATCTTTATTAGGTTTTGGAATTAAAACAATATTAGCTTCATAGAAGGAATTTGGTAGTGTTCCTTCCTTTGCTATTTGATGGAACAGTTTAAGGAGTATTGGTGTTATTAACTCCTTAAATGTCTGGGAGAACTCTGTGCTGAATCCATCTGGTCCAGGACATTTTTTGGTGGGAAGATTCGAGATTACTTCCTCAATTTCCTTATATGTTGTAGGACTATTTAAATAATTCACAACTTCCTGATTCAATTTAGGTAAGTTGTGTTTACTTAGGAATTCATCCATCTCTTTTTTGTTGTCATACTTCACAGAGTATAATTTTTTGAAATATGACATTATAATTCTCTGGATTTCTTGGGTATCAGTAGTGATAACTCCATTTTCATTTTTAATTTTATTAATTTGGATTTTCTCTCTATTACTTTTGGTTAATTTAGCTAGGGGTGTATCAATCTTATTGATTTTTTCAAAGAACCAGCTTTTTGACTGGTTGATTTTCTCTATCCTTTTCCTAATCTCGATTTCAGATATTTCTCCCCTTATTTTGCTAATCTTCTCTCTTCTACTGCTCTTGGAATCAGATTGCTCTAGTTTTTCTAAAGCTTTAAGCTGCATTGTTAAGTTGTTTATTTCTGATGTTTCCATTTTTTGATGTAGGCAAGGTAAGCTATGAACTTACCTCTTAAGACAGCTTTCATTGTGTCCCAGAGATTTTGGTAAGTTGTATTTACATTATTGTCCACTTTCAGGAAATCTTGAATTTCCTTTTTAATTTCTTCCTGAATCCAAATCTCATTCAACATCATAGTGTTAATTTTCCACGAGTTAGTGTATTTTCTGTCTTTTGTTGTGTTGTGAATGTCCAGTTTTAGGCCGTGGTGGCTAGAATTTCAACTTTCTTGTACTTGTGGAGATTCATTTTGTGACCCAATATGTGATCTATTTTGGAGAAAGTTCCATGTGCTGCTGAGAAAAATGTTCATTCTTTGGTACGTGGATGAAAAGTTCGATAGAGATTAGTAAGGTCCATTTCTTTAAGGGTTGATTAAATTCCAAAGTGTCCTTGTTAAGATTTTGACCTGTTGATCTATCCCATGTTGAGAGGGCGGTGTTGAAATCCCCGAGAATTATCATTTGAGGGTTGATTTCTTGCTTTAGACACTGTAGGGTTTTCTGAATGAATGTGGAGGGGCCTGTATTGGATACATATATGTTCAGTATTGTGAAATCTTCCTGGTGAATTGTACCTGTGACTAAAATATAGTATCCACCTGTGTCTCTTATGATTTTTTTAGGTTTGAAGTCCACTTTGTCTGATATCATAATAGCTACCCCTGCCTATTTCCTGGTTCCATTAGCTTGCAGAATTTTGGACCAGCCTTTCATTTTTAGGATGTGTCTATCTTTTGTGGTGAGATGAGTTTCCTGAAGGCAACAGATTGATGGGTTGTGATTTTTCATCCAAGTTTGTAATCTGTGTCTCTTCATCGGTGAGTTAAGCCCATTGACATTTAATGTTATAATGGAGAAATTCTGGACATTTTTTATGTTTAGTGGATTTTGTAATCTTATTGTTTCACATTCATATTTTTGAGGTATTATACTTCCCTTCTGTCTTCCTGGATACGCTTGTTCTTTTCTTCAAGTTTGCGTATCATTTCTAGCATTTTTTGAAGGCATGGTTTTGTAGACATGTATCCTTTCGAATTTTCTTTGTGCTGGAAAATTTTTCTTTCTCCCTCGATCATGACAGATAGATATATCAGCCTTGGTTGGCATTTTTGCTCATTTAGTACTTGAAGTACATCTCTCCAAGCTCTTCTTGCTTTTACTTTTTCCATTGAGAAGTCATGTGTTATTTTAATACATTTGCCTTTAAAAGTGACTTGTTTTTTTTCTCTTGAAGCTCTCTGCAACTTTTCATTGTCTTGAATGTGGAGTGTTTTGACTATTATTTGCCTTGGCGAGTTTCTATTTTGGTCATATCTGTTTGGGGTGCTAAATGCCTCTTGTATTTGGGTGGGCCTCTCATTCTTCAGTTGAGGGATGTTTTCACTTATGATAATTTGAAAAATTTCCTCAGGTGTGGTATTTTGGGATTCTTGCTCTGGTATTCCATGAATGCGCATGTTAGGCTTCTTCAGGGTGTCCCATATCTCTTGAATGTTCCTCTCAAGTATCTTTTTGGCTTTACCAATCTCTTCCATTGAGCTTGTTAATTCTCCCACTTTGTCTTCAAGATCTGAAATTCTATTTTCTGCTTCATTAGTTCTGCTGATAAGACTCTCTGTTTTGCTTTATGTTGAAGATAGCTTGTCTTTTAGTTCAATTTTAAACTCTGCCTGAGACTGTTTTACCTGCTCTATGCCTATTTTTGTTTCTTGAATTGTTTTTCTCAACCCCTCCAAGTGCCTGTTGTGTTCCTGTTCAAAGTGTTTGATTCTGTTGTTTAACTCCTCTTGGATTTCCTCTTTCATAGTATTAATCATGGTAATGATCATACTTTAAAAGTCGTTTTCTTGGGTCTGGCTTTCTTGGCTGTTTTCTGTGAATTTGTTCTGGTTGGAATGCAACATTAAGGGGTTAATTCTTTCAGTGGGAGATTGGTCTTCCTGGGTTTTGTTTCTCATGGATCTGCACTTTGACTTGGACATTGTTGTTTTGTCTTCTAGGGCTTTTCAGTTTCTGTGTGTTTTTTACTGATTTAGTTGGTATTCCTACCCTCGGGCAGTTATTACTAGTGCTTGCCTTGGGGTTGGGTATGTTTGTCTTTTGTTATTGTTATTTCCTAGTTGAGGCTGTTAGGCTGTTAGTACATCAATTAAGTAGACAGGGAGTGAATATTAGTATGCTAGTGCACTTTTATGATGTAGTATCTTGGTGATATGTGAGGGTGAGTTGTATGATTCCTGGAGTTGTATATGTTTTTGGGGTGGCTTATGGAAAAGTTAATCTATAGTGATTAATATTAGAAAGGAACAGCAATGTTAAAAAAAGGAAGTTTACTTATCTTTGGGCTGGATGTGAAGAATCTCTCCCATGTGATAGGATGATTGTAGAGGTTCACAGATGTATGGCCTTTGATCCTTAGAACTTTGCTTGAGTTTTCTTTGGACTCTATTGAATTCTGAGTAGCAGTGTGTCTTCTGTAGACCACGTGTGTGGGTCCTCGGTGGGCCAGAGAGGCAGAGGTGTGATGTTGATGGCAGAATTCTTCACCCAGGACCTGGGACTTGGTTTAGTGTCCCACCCAAGTTCCAGGGATGGAGGAATGTGAGCAAGTCCTGTCCTGTTGGGTGGACAGGCAGGTGGGAGGGAGAAAGGGGCCTGGGGCCTGGAGCGTGGCCTAGGCCAAAGCCCGAGGCAGCCTGGGTGCCGCCAGGACCCAGGGCAACCTGGGCCGCCTGGGCGGGGACTCACCTGAGGGTCTGGCGGAGGGGGGAGCGCGGCTGCGCTGTCGGGCGGACTAAAGGCTGCGCGTGAGGATTTGTGCCCTTTTATGTCTCTCTTTTTGATGTTTTTGATGTTTTTTAATCTGATTTGCTAAGATTTTGTTGAGAATCTTTGAATCCGTGTTCTTCAAAGAGATTGGTATATAGTTTTCTTTAGTATATTAACTTTGTTGAAAGAATCTGGAAGTGTTCCTTCCTTCACAATTTGATGGAACAGTTTAAGGAGTATTGGTGTTAGTTGTTTCTTAAATGACTGGTAGAATTTTAACTCAATGCATCTAGTCCAGGAAATTTTTGTTGGAAAGATTTGAGATTACTTCATCGATTTCCTCATATGTTATGGGACTATTTAAATATTTCAAAACTTCTGATTCGATTTAGGTAAGTTGTGCCTACTCAAGAATTCATCCATTTTTTTTCTGATATCAAATTTCACTGAGTATAAGTTTTGAAATATAACCTTATAATTCTCTGAATTTCTTGGTTATCAGTTGTGATAACTTCATTTTCATTTCTAATTTTGTTAATTTGGGTTTTCTCTCTCTTGATTTTGGTTAATATAGCTAGGGGTGTATCAATCTTAGATTATTTTTTTCAAACAACCACCTTTTTGCCTGGTTGATTCTTTGTATCACTTCCATCTCAGTTTCAGATTTTCTCCCCTGATTTTGCTAATCTCCTCTTTTCTACTGCTTTTGGGATTGGATTGCTCCTATGTCTCTATAACTTTAAGCTGTATTGTTAATTTATTTATTTGTCATTGTCCTATTTTTGAGATATAGGCATTAAGAGCTATAAACTTACCTCTTAGGATGGTTTTCCTACAGAGATTTTGATATGTTGTATTTTCATTATTATTCACTTCTCAGAAATCTTGAATTTCCTGTATGATTTCTTCCTGAACCCATTTCTCATCCACCATCATAGTGTTTAGTTTCCAAGAGTTAGTATGTTTTCTGTTGTTAGATGTGTTGCAGATGTCAAGCGTTAGACCATGTAGGTCTGATAGGGTGAAGCTTCTATGGACCCCAGGGTTCACTCTGGTTTGTCTACACCTGTGGAGGTTCAGGACTCTATGGTACATATACGTACTCCTCTTCAGGCCACCTCATTGATATGTACATCTCCCTTTACTCATTAAGTTTTAGATTCAGAGGTTTCCACTGTAAGTTCCCATTCTATGGGTGTAATAACAGCTACCTACAGAGAAGTTTTATATACTATCATACTACATATAGGTTTATTGGCTGTCTTCCATAATGATCTATTTCCATCCATTTTTTTAGGTTCTTCTTTAAGTTTACAGTAACAGGGGTAGGTACCATTCTGAGAAACTGGTCTCGAAACCAATCCAAAAAGCTGTTGTCTCCTTGATATTCATGACACTATTACACTGATGGTCACCTGTTGCCATAGTGATTTATATTGCAATTTACAGATTTCCTGAAGTTGATGGCGCTTGTGATCATTTCTCTCTCCAGCAGCTTCTACAGTATTCCTTTGTACTGTGTAAGCTATTCAGCAAGGAGAAAGTCCTCACATCAGTTCCAGTTGATATATTTTCCCCATGTTCTGGGATCCATTTTTGTTGCAAATAGGGTCTTACTTACAGGTTTTGGAAAGCAACCAAGAGCAATGGCCTTTGAGACCTCTCTGACCAACATTTCATCAGGAAGTGCCACATTCCTGTTACATCTAGTATAATTTTGTCCCTGGGTTCTAAGAGACAAGGTAGTTTTAATACAGAGAATTTATTTCCTATTGTGTCTTCATTTGAAAGGTGAAATTATATATTGCCCATAGGCTCTTCTATCTTACTCAATGTTTTTCAATTTTCTTATGTCATGAATAATATTGTAATTCATTACTGCTTGTATCACAATAAAATATCTGTTTTGACACAACTATTATTGCTAATGAAACTTAGTGCTTTAATTTATGAGAACTAGTATAGTAGAGAAGTTCATGATCTATTTATGTGATACTGAACAATATTACTTTGGATGATAAAGAATAGGATGTTTCAGTCTCAGAGTATGAATTATGTTTGCTTAAATTCATTTCAAGTACTTATTAGTTACAATGAATTTAAAATTTAAAATGTGAGACAATGTAAGTAAGCACAGTTAAATGCTATTAATCAAATATAAAAATTTATTTTTGTCAAAACTGCTATTGGCAGAGTGAAAAGTAAATCTACAGATAGGAAAAATTATTATCAATCTGGTAAGTACTAAACTCTAGAATACATAGTGAAAATCTACCCAATCACAATAAATGGAAATAAATAAACATTGGTAACATGAATGAGTGGATATTTTTCTATGATAGGCTTTGAAATAACAAATGTGTCAAACAAATATACTTGACAATATTAGCAATTAAGAAAAAGAAAACAGAATTTTTAAGCTAAAACCCACATTTTTTAGAATATCTATTAAAATAAACAAATAAAGAATAAGAGAAAAATCAGAATAGTTGAATATTTTGATCAACTAAAATCATCATATCCATCTAAAAATGCAAACCGGCATGACCACTATGAAAAACAGTGCATTAGTTCCAATCAAATTGGAAAACATAATCACAAAACTCCACAAAAGCCAACAAATCCACTTCTCATTATAAAATGAAAATATTTGAAAACATGTATTAGAACACATACACAGAAATGTTTCCAATAGGAAGAAACAATTGAAATATCTAACAAAATATAAGTCTATAAAAATACACTATGCATATATAACAAAGCATTGTACAACTTTAAAATAAAATAGGGGAGAGTTAAGGAGGCAGATCAGTTTGTAAAGTGCTTGCTTTGCAAGCATAAAAACCAGAGGTTGGATGCTTATTAGCTTCCCACATGTACTCACCCAAAGTTCCAGGGCATAGTGGCACATATCTGCCATCCCAGCACTGGAAATTGGGAAATATTATAGAAAGAAAGATTCCTGGAGTTTTCTGTTCTGACTGTCTAGTCAAAAACAGTGAACTTTGTATTCTGAGACAGACTCTGTCTAAACAAAAGGTGTGTAAGGAAGAAGGTAGAAAAGAGGCAGATACTACAAACACACATACAAACACATGAATGAGCATCTCATCCATGTGAAACAAGGGAAAAAATTCTCAGGTGTGCACACACTTTCAAGGACACTCATACATGAACATAAATACACACATGCACTGTAAGCACAAATGAACTTTTGGCATATCCTTCAATGTGGATTATTAACTTTTCACAAAAATATTTAGAAGTGAATTATGCCACATATATACAAAAATTTTAATAGACTATGATTTGAGTCATTCAAAGTAACTAGTTTCTAAAAGACTCTTTTTATTATTATTACTTATTGAATTCTGGGTGTATGTATGTGTGCGCACATGTGTGTAGAACCAACGGACGAATTCGGGAACCACCATGGACCGTCTCCACTTCCTCCTTGTTTACTCTGCCCAGGGATTCACAGGCTCTACCCTACCAGGACCAGAAACGCAGGCCCACCCCGCTTCTGCGGGGTGTCTATACATGGGGTCTAGGATCGGAACTCTTCTTGTAAGGCAGAGGTTTAACACCTGAGCCACCTCTTCAGCCCCTCTAAAAGAGTCTTAGTTTGGAAAAGTAAGACTAGTAATCGCTTTTGTAATCTTGTCAACATTTCTTCTAAAATTATTTTAAAAATTGTACTTTTTCCTTGAATAATCCTTCCTTCAGTTAGAGCTCCTAAAGGATTATAGAAATGGAATGGAATGTTTTCACTTAAGAATGTGAATGCAATATAATATCTCTTGAAAAATATAAGAATGATCTTTACTTCAGAAATGTGCATCTTTTACTAAAATAAAGTTGAAAAATATTTTTGAATCTAATAAGCAAATAAAATATTTATTAAATTTTAATTATGATGAATATCTTAAAGATGCAAGGTTCTTTCAAAGAACATAAAGATAAAACCTCTTACAGAATTTCAAGATGCTACATTTCTTTCCTGATGCTTCTCCAGTTTTATGTTTCAGAGTTGACTTTTTTTATATTTATAAAATAACTGAATTGTAGCATTTTTATAACACTGCTATATTCAATTTTAATGAATATACTGTATTAAGCTCACAAAGTTCAATTTGCAATACATGATGAACAACTTTATTGTAACAATATTTAATGAAATTTTGGATAAAATGAAGATCAATTTCTCTGTAAAACAGAATAAGGACAGGCAATTTCACTTATATCCTAGACTGTTGTATTTATTTTTCTTTTAACTCTTCTTTCTTTATTCCCACTTACTTTGTTTTTTCAATGCAGGTAAGAATATTTTCCATAACTCTGAATATCAACAGAAGTGGTAAAAATGTAAAATATTGGTTTGAATCTTTTTTTTTAAATTTTTTTTTATTTATTCAATTGTGCGTGTATGCATGTGTGCGCGTGTGTGTATGTATGTGTGTGTAGAACCACGGACGAATTCGGGAACCACCATGGATGCCTCCACCTCCTCCTTGTTTACTCTGCCCGGGGATTCACAGGCTCCGCCCTACCTGGACCAGAAACGCAGGCCGCCCCTGCTTCCGCCCGGCGTCTATATGTGGGGTCTAGGATCTGAACTCAGGACCCTCCGCCTGCAAGGCAGAGGCTTAACCCCTGAGCCACCTCTCCAGCCCTGGTTTGAATCTTTTATTGTCTATTTTATGTTGCCTTATATTGCAAGATCAAATGTTATTGTGGGCAGACACAATGATTTCTGAAAAATAAAGAAGTTGACTCCTTCCAATTTCTTCTCTCTCAAAGGAATGGTGTATGCTCATTCATAATATATTGGAACTTCTTAAACTTACTGCATTGCAATTTTTATGAAATTTCCAGATATATTAAATAAAATAAGAATTTATGCTCATTATAAATTACAGTGAAAGGATACAAATATGCATCAATCCTTATGTTGCTCCCTGTGCAACAATTAATTACAAATTTTATTCTTTGATTTAAAATTAATTTCGATAGAGCTAATAAATGTACAGCTCCATGTTGTTATATCTATGAGAACATGTGCTTGACTATGTATGCATATTTGTGTACATAAAAGGAGAATAGACCCTTACTTCCTCCCGCCCGCCTGTCTGCCCTGACCGCGCTCCCAGTCCTCCATCCCAGGTGAGTTCGCCCAGCCCCCCCAGGTGGCCCCGTGTCCCAGCTCATACCACCAGCCAGCCCCAGGGACACCCAGGCTGTCTCCGGTTTTGCCTGGGTCACACCACAGGCCCCAGCTCCTTTCTTCCTCCTGCCTGCCTGTCCCCCCAACCAGAAAGGATGTGATCACATTATCACATTCCTCCATCCCTGGAGCTTGGGTGGGCCACTAAACCAAGTCCCAGGTCCCAGGTGAAAAATTCTGACATCAACATCAGCCCCTCTGCCTCTCCATCCCATCGGGGATCCAGGCACGTGGTCCACGATAGACACACTACTACTCAGAATTCAATAGAGTCCAAAGGAAACTCAAGCAAAGTTCTAAGGGTCAAAGGCCATACATCTGTAAACCTCTACAATCATCCTATCACATGGGAGAGATACTTCACATCCAGCCCAAAGATAAGTAAACCTTTTTTTCACCTTACTATTCCTTTCTAGTATTAATCAGCATATATTAAATTTTCCATATAGCCACCCCAAAAACATATACAACTCCAGGGAGTATACCACTCACCCTCACATATCACCAAGATACTAAATTGTAAAAGTGCAGTAGCAACTAATATTCACCCACTGTCTAATTAACCTGACTTTAACTGATGTACTAACAGCCTAATAGCCTCATCTAGGAAATAACAATAACAAAAGACAAACATACCCAACCCCAAGGCAAGCACTAGTAGTAACTGCCCAAGTGTAGTAATACCAACTTTAAATCAGTTCAGTCAAAAACACACAGAAACTGAAAGGTCTTAAAACACCAAACAACAAAGCACAAGTCAAAGTGCAGATCCATGAGAAACAAAACCCAAGAAGACCAATCTCGCACCAAAAGAATTAACCCCATAATGATGGATTCCAACCAAAACAAATACACAGGAAATAGTCAAGAGAGCCAGACCCAGAGATAACGACTTTCAAAGTATGATCATTACCATGATTAATACTATGAAAGAAGAAATGCAAGAGGAGTTAAACAACTGCATCAACCACTTTGAACAGGAACACAACAGGCATTTGGAGGAGTTGAGAAAAACAGTTCAAGAAACAAAAATAGGCATAGAGCAGTTAAAGCAGTCTCAGGCAGAGTTTAAAATCGAACTAAAAGACAACTTATCGTCAACCCAAAGCTCAACAGAGAGTCTTATCAGCAGAACTAATGAGGCAGAAAATAGAATTTCAGATCTTGAAGACAAAGTGGGAGAATTAACAAGCTCAATGGAAGAGATTGGTAAAGCCAAAAAGATACTTGAGAGGAACATTCAAGAGATATGGGACACCCTGAAGAAGCCTAACATGCGCATTCATGGAATACCAGAGCAAGAATCCCAAAATACCACACCTGAGGAAATTTTTCAAATTATCATAAGTGAAAGCATCCCTCAACTAAAGAATGAGAGGCCCATCCAAATTTAAGAGGCAGTTCCCACTCCAAACAGATATGACCAAAATAGAAACTCGCCAAGGCAAATAATAGTCAAAACACTCCACATTCAAGACAAGGAAAAGGTGCTGAGACCTTCAAGAGAAAAAAAAAAAAAGCAAGTCACTTTTAAAGGCAAACTTATTAAAATAACAAATGACTTCTCAATGGAAACAGTAAAAGGAAGAAGAACTTGGAGAGACGTACTTCAAGTACTAAATGAGCAAAAATGCCAAACGAGGCTGATATATCCTGCAAAACTATCTGTCATGATCGAGGGAGAAAGAAACATTTTCCAGCACAAAGACAACTCAAACCAGGCCTTCAAAAAATGCTAGAAATGATACTCAAACTTGAAGTAAAAAAACAAGTGTATCCAGGAGGACAGAAGGGAAGTATAATACCTCAAAAATATGAATGTGAAACAATAAGCTTACAAAATCCACTAAACATAAAAATGTCCAGAATTAAAATTATATCTCCATTATAACATTAAATATCAATGGGTTAACTCACTGATTAAGAGACACATTACAAACTTGGATTAAAAACCACAACCCATTAATCTGCTGGCTTCAGGAAACTTACCTACCCACAAAAGATAAGCACATCCTAAAAATGACAGGCTGGTCCAAAATTGTGCAAGCTAATGGAACCAGGAAACAGGCAGGGGTAGCCATAATGCTCTCAGACAAAGTGGGCTTCAAACCAAAAAAAATCATAAGAGACACAGATGGATACTACATTTTAGTCCCAGGTACAATTCACCAGGAAGACTTCACAATACTGAACATATATGCACCCAATACGGGCCCCTCCACATTCATTAAGAAAACCCTACAGCATCTAAAGCAAGAAATCAACCCCGAAATGATAATTCTTGGGATTTCAACACCGCCCTCTCAACATGGGATAGATCAATAGGTCAAAAACTTAACAGAGACATTTTGGAACTTAATCAAACCCTGAAAGAAATAGACCTTACAGATCTTTATCGAACTTTTCATCCAAGCACAAAAGAATACACGCAGAACTTTCTCCAAAAAGATCACATATTGGGCCACAAAATGAACATACACATATACAAAAAAGTTGAAATTCTAACCTGTGCCCTATCAGACCACCGCGGCCTAAAGCTGGACATCCACAACACAACAAACAAGAGAAAATACACTAACTCCTGGAAACTTAACAATATGATGCTGAATGAGAACTGGATACAGGAAGAAATTAAAAAAGAAATTCAAGATTTCCTGAAAATGAACGATAATGAAAATACAACTTACCAAAATTTCTGGGACACAATGAAAGCTGTCCTAAGAGTTAAGTTCATAGCTCTTAATGCCTACATCAAAAAAATGGAAACATCAGAAATAAATAACATAACGATGCAGCTTAAGGCTTTAGAGAAACTTGAGCAATCTGATCCCAAAAGTAGTAGAAGAGAGGACATTAGCAAAATAAGGGGAGAAATATGTGAAATTGAGATTAAGAAAACGATAGAAAAAATCAACCAGTCAAAACGCTGGTTCTTTGAAAAAATCAATGAGATTGATGCACCCCTAGCTAAATTAACCAAAAGCAAGAGAGAGAAAACTCAAATTAAGAAAATCAAAACGAACATGGAGTTATCACTACTGATACCCTAGAAATCCAGGAATTATAACATCATATTTCAAAAACTTATACTCTGTGAAGTTTGACAAGACACAAGAGATGGATGAATTCCTAAGTAAACACAACCTACCTAAATTGAATCAGGAAGTTGTGAATTATTTAAATAGTCCTATAACATATAAGGAAATTGAAGAAGTAATCTCGAATCTTCCCACCAAAAAATGTCCTGGACCAGATGGATTCAGCACAGAATTCTATCAGACATTTAAGGATTTAATAACACCAATACTCCTTAAACTGTTCCATCAAATAGCAAAGGAAGGAACACTACCAAATTCCTCATATGAAGCTAATATCGTCTTAATCCCAAAACCTACTAAAGATTAACTAAAAAAAGAAAACTATAGGCTTATCTCTCTGATGAACATAGACGCAAAGATTCTCAACAAAATCTTAGGAAATCGGATTCAAAAACATATCAAAAAGGTAATTCACAGGGACCAAGTAGGCTTCATCCCCAGCACACAAGGTTGGTTCAACATACGAAAATCAATAAATGTAATTCATCATATAAACCAGTCCAAATTCCAAGACCACATGATACTCTCGATAGATGCAGAAAAAGCTTTTGACAAGATCCAACAGCCTTTTATGATCAAAACGCTAGAGACAGCAGGAATGCAAGGAACCTTTATCAATATAATAAAAGTTTTAAACAACAAGCCCACAGCAAGGATTATGCTCAATGGCGAACAATTGGAAGCATTCCCACTTCGATCAGGAACTAGACAAGGCTGTCCACTCTCACCACTTCTATTCAATATTGTACTTGAAGTCTTAGCTGAAGCCATAAGACAAGAAAGGGACATAAGAGGGATTCAAATCGGCAAGGAAGAAGTCAAGCTATCCGTATTTGCAGATGACATGATCTTATACCTGAGAGATCCCAAAAAATCCAACAGGAAGCTCCTGGAACTAATTGAGAACTTCAGCAGGGTGGCAGGATACAAAATAAATGTGCAAAAATCAGAGGCCTTCCTATATACCCAGAATGAAAAATATGAAAAATTCCTGAGAGAAACAATCCCATTTGCTATAGCCCCTAAAAAAATGAAAACCCTTGGTATAAACCTAACCAAGGAAGTAAGAGACCTTTATGATGAAAACTTTAAAATCCTAAAGAAAGAAATTGCAGAAGACACCAGAAGGTGGAAAGACCTCCCATGATCCTGGATTGGCAGTATCAACATCGTAAAAATGACAATCCTACCAAAGGCAATATACAAATTCAATGCTATACCAATTAAAATCCCAAAGCAATTCTTTAAAGAAGTTGACCAAACAATCTCAAAATTCATATGGAGGCACAGAAGACCCAGGATAGCAAAGACAATACTGAGTAACAAAAACACTGCTGGAGGTATCACCATACCTAACCTTAGTCTATACTACAAATCCATAGTTATAAAAACAGCCTGGTACTGGCTCCAAAATAGACACACAAATCAATGGAGAAGGGTTGAAGGCCCAGATATAAGCCCATAAAAAATACAGCCATTTGATCTTTGAGATAGGGGCCCAAAGAATCCAATGGAAAAAGAACAGCATCTTCAACAAATGGTGCTGGCAAAACTGGATCTCCACATGCAGAAGATTAAAGCTGGACCCGTACTTGTCACCATGTACAAGACTTAATTCCAAATGGATCAAGGACCTTGATATAAGGCCAGAGATTATAAAAACCATAGTTGAAAGGATGGGGAACTCCCTTGGGCTGATTGGGCTAGGCCAATATTTCCTAAACAGACATCCAATGGCACAGTCACTGCTACCAACTCTCAAAAGTTGGGATCTTGTGAAATTAAAGAGCTTCTGTTCAGATAAAGAGATTGTAATGCGAGCTCAAAGGCAAACCACAGAATGGGAGAAAATCTTCACTAATCACATATCTGATAGAGCTCTACTGTCCAGAGTGCACAAAGAACTTAGAAAACTAAACACCAAGGAAACCAATGGCCCAATTAAAAAATGGGCGCTGGAACTTAAAAGAAAATTTACCAGGGATGAAATTAAAATGTCTAACCCATATCCTAAAAAATGCTCCACTTCTTTAGCCATCAGGGAAATTCAAATCAAAACTTCCCTGAGATATCATCTCACCCCGGTCAGGATGGCAAAAATCCACAATACAAACAACAACAAGTGCTGGAGAGGATGTGGAGAGAGGAGAACTCTCATTCATTGCTGGTGGGAATGCAGGCTCATATACCCACTCTGGCGAGCCTTCTGGAGATCCTTAAAGAAATTAAAGATTGAAATTCCATATGACTCTGTGATTCCACTTTTGGGAATAACCCCCCATGCAGCAGAGGTTCGCCTCGATAGCACAAGCACGACCATGTTCATAGCAGCACTGTTTACAATAGCAAAGACATGGAATCAACCTAAATGTCCAACAGTTGACGAGTGGATAAGGAAACTGTGGTACATCTATACAATGGAGTACTACTCAGCCATCAAAAATGATGAATTACTGGAATTTGCCGGGAAATGGATGTCATTAGAAAGAATTATATTAAGTGAAGTATCCCAATCCCAGAAAGTTAAGCACCATATGTACTCCCTAATAGGTGGCTCCTAGTACCAAACTCACCCAGCCCACATTGAGACACTCAAGGGTAAACCTATGTAATACGGTAATGGCAAGGATTGTGAACAGGAGGGATGGGGTAGGAGGGCCACACCAGAAACAAGGAGAGAGGGGACCATGTTACAGCAGGGAAAATAGGCCTCCACCAAGGACCCAAATAAGTAATGAGACATCTGATTAAGTTCACAGACTTTTGTTCCTGATCATTTACTACTGAGGGGGTGTGATCTCACCAGAAGAGGAGGGCATATAGTCTGGCAGATAAAAAGTAACCATTTTGCAAATGGGTGATAGACCCCTCCCTCACTGTGGTTTCCCACTTTTATTACATCTACCTTTGAATGTGCTTTTATCACAAGACTCTAACAGCTTTTTGTCTCTGGCCAGGGGGTAACATACAATGCCCACCAGGATGGAGTGAAGGGCATTGCAGGAGCAGCAAGACTGCAAAAGAAAACCAACAAACCACAATCCAGAACTTCAGAGACTCTATATCAACCACCTAGAACTAGGTCAGCTTAATCTCTACCCATCCTGAAGCTCAGGGAAATTTGCCGAAGAGGGGGCGGTAAGAGTGTAAGAGCATAAGGATGGGAGGAGCAATGATATGTAAGATACTCTATACTAGTTAGGGCTGAAGCAATCATAATTGGACTTTGCATGCCCTGCGCATTGTCCAACACACTGTTGACCTCACAAAGTCTAGCATCTGCTAAACGCACCAAGATCCTTGGAGGCAAAGGATTGGCAGCCACAGCAGTGTTCCTATACCTAAGGGGAACACGGGAAAGGGTTTGGGAAAGGCCACTGGGTCCTTGTACGTCATCGGAGAGGAGGGCCCAGAGGAAAATCATACATGCACAAGAAAGGACTCTCTGGGAATTGGGGTGGGAGGCACTGGGGGATGGGGAGGGAGAGGGGTGGGGACGGGGAGCAGGGGGTACGGGGGGAGGAGGAGGGAGGGAGGGAACTGGTGTACCTAATAAGTTTGTATGAGCTGAAATAAAAAAAAAACCTTATACTCCATGAAATTTAATAACTCAAAAGAAATTGATGAATTTCTGAGTAAGCACAACTTACCTAAATTGAATCAGGAAGTTTTGATTTATTTAAATGGTCCTATAATAAATGAAGAAATTGATGAACTAATCTTGAATCTTCCCAACAAAAGTGTCATGGACAATATAGATTCAGCACAGAATTCTACCAGACATTTGAAGTACAACTGACACCACTTCTCCTTAAATTATTGAATAAAATAGTGAAGGAAGGAACACTTCCAAATTCTTTCTATGAGATTACTAACATACTATTCCCAAAACCTAATAAGGATACACTTAAAAAATGAAAATATAGGCCAATCTCTTTGATGAACAGAGATGCAAAGATTATCAGTAAAATCTAAGCAAATCAAATTAAAAAACATATCAAAAAGATAATTCATTGTGATCAAGTAGGCTTTATCCCAGGAACACAACGTTGGTTCAACATATGCAACCAATAAATGTAATGCATCATGTAAACCTTCCAAAGTACAAGACCACATAATACTCTCAATAGATACAGGAAAAAAAAAACAACTTTTGACAAGATCTGACATTCTTTTATGAACAAAACCCTAGGACAGTGGAATGGAAGAAATTCATAGCAACACAATAAAGGCTGTATACAACAACCCAGCAGCAAGAATTATATTCAATGGGGGGAAAACTTGACACATTCCTGCTTCCATAAGGAGCTAGACAAGACTGTCTACTCTCACCACTTCTACTCAATAATGTACTTGAAGTCTTAGCTAGAGCCATAAGACAAGAGAGGGAGATAAAAGGGATTCAAATGGGCAAGAAAGAAGTCAAGTTATCTCTGTTTGCAGATGACATGATCCTATACCTGAGTGACCCTAAAAACTCCACCAGGAAACTCCTGGAACTAATTCGTAAGTTTAGCAGAATGTCAGGTTACAAAATAAATGTGCAAAAATCAGTACCCTTCCTATACACCAAAGATGAAAAAAAGCGAAAAAGTCCTATGAGAAATAATCCCATTTACTATAGCCCCTAGAAAAATGAAATACCTTGGTATAAATCTAATCAAAGACAGACCTTCATAATGGAAACTTTAAAACCCTGAAGAAAGAAATTACAGAAGATGCCAGAAAGTAGAAAGACCTCCCATGCTCCTGGATCGGCAGAATCAGCATCATAAAAATGATCATCCTACCAAAAGCAATATACAGATTCAATGCTATACCAATCAAAATCTCAAAGCAAATGGGTCACTGAACCTCCCTCACTGTGGTGTCCTATTTCTATTCCATCTACCATTGAATTTCTTCTTATATTATGATCTGCATTTAAACAGTCTTTTACCTTTGGTTGGGAGGCAACCTTCAATACCAATCAGGATACAGCCAAGGACTGTGCAGAAAAGCAAAACTGAAAACAACAATGAACCATTATTCAGAACACCAAAGACCCTACATTAATCACCTGGATCAAGACCAGCTAAATCTCTCCCCATCCTTAAGCTCAGGGAAACTTGCAAAAGAGGGGGTTGCAAGATTGTAAGAGCCTAAATATGGGGAGGACCAACAACATGTGAGATACTCCACACGTTAGGGCTGCAGCCGCCAGGATTGGACTTTGCCTTACCTGCACAATGGCTGATATGTCAGTGATTCCCCCAAAGACTACCATGGATCATAGGGGAGAAGGCTCCAAGCAGTAGGATCCTCAGAGGTTAGGGATTAAACAGAATATATTTTCCATACGAATGGGGAGTCCACGAATGGTCTCTGGGCTGTGCCACTGAGTCCTGAACCCTCCCTAGGGTGGAGTACTGAGAGAAAGGTTTGGTAATCTCACAAAATGATGCTCCATATAAGGAAATTGAGGAAGTAATCTCGAATCTTCCCACCAAAAAATGTCCTGGACCAGATGGATTCAGCACAGAGTTCTCCCAGACATTTAAGGAGTTAATAACACCAATACTCCTTAAACTGTTCCATCAAATAGCAAAGGAAGGAACACTACCAAATTCCTTCTATGAAGCTAATATTGTTTTAATTCCAAAACCTAATAAAGATACACTTACAAGGGCTGGAGAGGTGGCTCAGGGGTTAAGCCTCCGCCTTGCAGGTGGAAGGTCCTGAGTTCGGATCCCAGATCCCACGTATAGACGCCAGGCAGAAGCGGGGGCGGCCTGCGTTTCTGGTCCTGGTAGGGCGGAGCCTGTGAATCCCGGGGCGGAGGAGGTGGAGGCGTCCATGGTGGTTCCCGAATTCGTCCGTGGTTCTACACACACACACACACACACACACACACACACACACACACACATACATATGCACACACGCACAATTGAATAAATAAAAAAAAAATTAAAAAAAAAAGATACACTTACAAAAGGAAACTATAGGCTAAACTCTCTGATGAACACAGATTCAGAGATTCTCAACAAAGTCTTAAAAATCGGATTCAAAAACATACCAAAAAGATCATTCACGGGGACCAAGTAGGCTTTATCCCTGGCACACAAGGTTGGTTCAACATATACAAATCACAAAATGTAATTCATAATATAAACCAGTCCAAAATCCAAGACTATATGATACTCTCGATACATGCAGAAAAACCTTTGGACAAGATCCAACAGCCTTTTATGATCAAAACGCTAGAGACAGTAGGAATGGAAGGAACCTTTATCAATATAATAAAAGCTGTATACAACAAGCCCACAGCAAGGATTATGCTCAATGGGGAACAATTGGAAGCATTCCCACTTCGATCAGGAACTAGACAAGGCTGTCCACTCTCACCACTTCTATTCAATATTGTACTTGAAGTCTTAGCTGAAGCCATAAGACAAGAAAGGGACATAAGAGGGATTCAAATCGGCAAGGAAGAAGTCAAGCTATCCCTATTTGCAGATGACATGATCTTATACCTGAGGGATCCCAAAAACTCCACCAGGAAGCTCCTGGAACTAATTGAGAAGTTCAGCAGGGTGGCAGGATACAAAATAAATGTTCAAAAATCAGAGGCCTTCCTATATGCCCAGAATGAAAGAAGTGAAAAAGCCTTGAGAGAAACCATGCCATTTACCATAACCCCTAAAAATATGAAATACCTTGGTATAAACCTAACTAAGGAGGTAAAAGACCTTTACAATGAAAACTTTAAAACCCTAAAGAAAGAAATTGCAGAAGACACCAGAAGGTGGAAAGACCTCCCTTGTTCCTGGATTGGCAGAATCAACATTGTAAAAATGACCATCCTACCAAAGACAATATACAGATTCAATGCTATACCAATCAAAATCCCAAAGCAATTCTTCAAAGAAGTTGACCAAACAATCTCAAAGTTCATATGGAGGCACAAAAGACCCAGGATAGCAAAAACAATACTGAGTAACAAAAACACAGCTGGAGGTATTACCATACCAAACCTAAGTCTATACTACAAATCCATAGTTATAAAGATAGCCTGGTACTGGCTCCAAAATAGACACACAGATCAATGGATAAGGATTGAAGACCCAGATATAAGCCCACAAAGTTACAGCCATTTGGTCTTTGACAAAGGGGCCCAAAGAATCCAATGGAAAAAAAACAGCATCTTCAACAAATGGTGCTGGCAAAACTGGATCTCCACATGCAGAAGATTAAAGCTGGACCCGTACTTGTCACCATGTACAAGACTTAATTCCAAATGGATCAAGGACCTTGATATCAGGCCAGAGACTTTAAAAACCATAGTTGAAAGGATAGGGAACTCCCTCGAGCTGATTGGGCTAGGCCAACACTTCCTAAACAGACATCCAATGGCACAGTCACTGCTACCAACTCTCAACAGTTGGGATCTTGTGAAATTAAAGAGCTTCTGTTCAGATAAAGAGATTGTCACACGAGCTCAAAGGCAACCCACAGAATGGGAGAAAATCTTCACTAACCACATATCTGACAGAGCTCTACTGTCCAGAGTGCACAAAGAACTTAGAAAATTAAACTCCAAGGAAAACACTGGCCCAATTAAAAAATGGGCCCTGGAACTTCAAAGAAACTTTACCACGGATGAAATTAAAATGTCTAACAATTATCTTAAAAAATGCTCCACTTCCTTCGCCATCAGGGAAATGCAAATCAAAACTTCCCTGAGATATCATCTCACCCCGGTCAGGATGGCAAAAATCCACAATACAAACAACGACAAATGCTGGAGAGGATGTGGAGAGAGGGGAACTCTCCTACATTGTTGGTGGGAATGCAGGCTCATACAGCCACTCTGGCGAGCCGTCTGGAGATTCTTAAAGAAATTAAAGATTGAAATGCCGTATGACCCTGCTATCCCACTTTTGGGAATAACCCCCCATGCAGCAGAGGTTCGCCTCGATAGCACAAGCTCGACCATGTTCATAGCAGCACTGTTTACAATAGCAAAGTCATGGAATCAACCTAAATGTCCAACAGTTGACGAGTGGATAAGGAAACTGTGGTACATCTATACAATGGAGTACTACTCAGCCATCAAAAATGATGAATTACTGGAATTTGCTGGGAAATGGATGTCATTAGAAACAATTATATTAAGTGAAGTATCCCAAACCCAGAAAATTAAGCGCCGTATGTACTCCCTAATAGGTGGCTCCTAGTACCAAACTCACCCAGCCCACATTGAGACACTCAAAAGTAAACCTATGTAACACAGTAATTGCAAGGATTATGAACAAGAGAGATGGGTTAGGAGGGCCACACCAGAAACAAGGAGAGAGGAGACCATGTTACAGCAGAGAAAATAGGCCTCCATCAAGGTCTGCAAGTAAGTAATGAGAAACCTGGTTAAGTTCACAGACGTTCTTTCCTGATCTCACCAGAAGGGGAGGGCATATAGTCTAGCAGATAAAAAGTAATCATTTTGCAAATGGGTGATGGACCCCTCCCTCAGTGAGGTTTCCTACTCTTATTACATCTACCTTTGAATGTGCTATTACAAGACTCCAGTTTAACAGCTTTTTGTCTCTGGCCAGGGGGTGACATACAGTGCCCAGCAGAATGGAGTGAAGGGAATTGCAGGAGCAGCAAAACTGCAAAAGAAAATCAACAAACCACAATCCAGAACTTCAGAGACTCTATATCAATCACATAGAACTAGGACAGCCTAATCTCTCCCCATCCTGAAGCTCAGGGACATTTGCGGAAGAGGGGCGGTAAGATTGTAAGAGCAAAAGGATGGGAGGAGCAACGATTTGCAAGATTCTCAACAATAGTTGGGGCCAAAGCAATCATAATGGGACTTTGCATGCCCTGCGCAATGTCCAGCGCACTGTTGCCCTCATAAAGTCTAGCATCTGTTAAGGGCACCGAGACCCCTGGAGGCAAGGGATTGACAGCCATAGTAGTGATCTTATGCTTAAGGGGAACAAGAGGAAGGGCTTATGGAAATGCCACTGGGTCCTTATATGTCATCGGAGAGGAGGACCCAGTGGAGAGTTAGGCGTACACAATAAAGGACTCTCTGGGAATTGGGGGGGAGGCACTGGGGGAAGGGGAGGGGGAGGAGGGGGGAGGGAGGGAACTGGTAAAAATTTTAAAATGTATAATTAAATTTTTAATAAAAAAACAAACAAAAAAAATGATGTTCCAGGGAATGGAATGGAGGAAGTGGGAAGCACTGGGAAAGAGGGAGGGAGTGAGGTGAGTAAAAATAAGGGGGAAGGGGAGAGATTGCAATGCTGGAGGACTAGGAATTGGAGGAGGGAAGGAGAGGACAGGGGTGCCTATTGATCTTGCATTATTAGTAAAAAATTAAAATGTGGGAGAGCAAAAAAAAGAGGTGCCATATGACCTTGCTATACCACTACTGGGCATAATCCCCCAAATTCGGCAATTCACTACAGTGCCATGAATACAACCATATTCATTACAGCCCAGTCTTAAGTGGAGTATCTTGTCCAGAGATAGACCTTCCCATCTTTAGGCTCTTACTATCTTGGCATCATCTCTTCTGCAATGTTCCCTGAGCTTTAGGATGGGGAAAGATTTTGGCTGGTCTAGCTACAGGTGATCGTTGGAAGGTCATTTGTATTCTGGATTATGGTTGGTTGTTTTGTTTTGCAGTTCCTGCACTGCACTAGGCTGTATCCTGTTTGGGCGTTAAAGTCTTTTCCTAACCAAAGATAAAAAGACTGTTTAAACAAGGTCTTTATATAAGAAAGGGTTTAAAAGTAGATGGAAGAATAGGAGTAGGAAACAGTAATGAGTGGAGTCATACTCCGGATTGCCAGTCAGCTACCATCACATTCCCTATCCTCTCCATGATTGTGTACATATGCCCAGCAGCACTTCAAAGCTGTCCAATGCCAAGTGAACTGGAAAGAAAGTGAGAGTGAGCAGTGTTAGATGTCTCACTACTAATATTCACAACTGTGGTCTGATTTCTCTATTGAACTGAGCAAATTTTTCTGCTTTTTCTTGAGGTCTTCTTTCCCCTTTCCTCCTATAATCCTTTGTGGTTATATTAGATGTCACAGAGATTTTTTTCTTAGGTATGTTAAGAGGGTTTATAGTTAGGATCAACTTATAAGAGAGACCATATAGTGTCTAACTTTATTTTCCTGGGATACTTTACTCATTATAATTTCTTCTAATTCCTTCCATTTAATAGCAAATTTTATTAATTCAAATTTTGGTGAATGAGTAGTCTTCTATTGTCTAAAAGTACCACATTTTCATTATCTATTTATCACCTAGTGGGCATTATATTTAGGCTGATTCCATGATTTTGCTATTGTGTTGTAATGAAAATGGATGTACATATAACTGTTGTAAAATGATGTGTTTGGTACGATCATTCCCAGTAGTGGTGTAGTGGGGTCATATGGCATTTCAATCCTTAACTTTATGAGAAATTGCCATACTGATCTCCAGAGTGGTTGTACAAGTCTGCATTCTCATCAGCAATGTGCGAGGGTTCCCTTCTCCCCACATCCTCGTTAGCTTTTGTTGTTGTATGTACCTGAGCAGGGTGAGATGATATCTCAAGGTAATTATGTTTTGTGTTTCCCTGATGGCTAGGGAGGTGAAACATTCTTTAGTGTATTTGTTTGACATTTCAATTTCTTCCCTGGAAAAGTTTCTTTTAGGTTACATGGCCCATTTTCTAATTGGCCTATTTATCTCCTTGGTGTTTAATTTTTTGAGTTGTTCATGCGCTATGGATATTAGACTTCTATCAGATGTATGGTTAGTGAAGATTTTCTCCCATCCTGTGTGTTATCTTTTTGCTCAGTTTAAAATCTCTTTAGCTGACTGGAAGCTCTTAAATTTAATAATTTTTACTGAACAATTATATTCCTACATAATATTCCTATAATTCATATGAATCATAGTTGGACCATAATTTCCACAGCTATAGTATGTCTCTGAGAACATATTCATAGCTGTATATTATTTGAAAATCTTAACCCAACATGTTTCTTATTATTCAAGGTGTTTAAACAACAATGAACATATTTGATTAAGTACATGTTAATTTAATACTACCAAATTACTATTTTCACAAAGTGGTTCCAGTTTGAAATTATTTGTATTTATTAATATTGTTTTGGGTCCTTATGGATGTATTTGTATCATCTTGATCCCTTATAACACTACCCTAATCCCCATTTTTCCTTGTTTCGAATTTCTACTTCTCCACCTAGTTCCTTTCCACTCTCATGGCCTTCTGTATATTTATGGTTCACTTAGTTTTATCTGCGTCCCTGTGAATGACATGTATTTGGGAAGAGTGTACCAGTGGGGATATTCCTGGGAAAAGGGGAAGAGTTACTCCCTTTCTCTCTCATCATTACTTTCTGAGGAAAATGTGGTCTTTGTCTTTCATCTTTCATGATATAAAGTAGAAAGGCCATATATTATAGTCTTGTGAAAGAGCACCAGCTATAGTCAGTTTAAGGTTGCAGAAGTTAATCATGTCCAGAAGAAAACATCTGGATGTGTCTGTCATCATCTTAACACTATTACATTCTTAGTGACTCATCTTTTGAGATGCCTAGTGAGTCTTACGTTGGGTGTGCTTTAAATGTCCTGTTTGGGGCCACACGATCCAAAATCATGTATTTCTTGCATTTTAACCAATTATAGTTTTCTGTAATAAACACCTGCCATTGCAAAACTTCTAGACTGAGTGCTAAATGTTTCTATAATTTATCTCTGGTAGTCATTCATGCCTTCCTGTTTCTTTATACTATGTCATGAAGGTCCCATGTGATTGCAATATGTAGTTTCTACAGTTTAAAATTTTCATTTCTTTCATAATAATTTTGCTATATTCCTTTTCCAATGGTAAATTATTCATACCAGTCTGATCTTTTTTTCTACAAATTAATCATATTTTTAAAATAAGATTTACTTAAGAAAGTCTTTTCTTGATGCCAGAACTGCTTTAGATGTGAAAAAAAAGAAAAAAAATACAACCTAGATACCAATTATCTAGGTTTCATTTTAAGTATACTAACATTTATATGTTCAGTGTTACATTTAGGTTTCTCAAAAATAAAGATGTTTACTATATTTGGTTTGAGACGGAGTCTCATAATTCAATACGGCTGACCCAGAATTCATTATATAACCCAGCTTGGCTTCAAACTTATAACAATAGCTTATCTCAGTCTCTAACGTATTGGTATTACATGTGTGAGTTATTAAATCCAGGTAGAAACAATATTTTGGCTAAAAACTATAGCAAAAAGCAAAAGTCAAGAGATAAAAATGTATTTTGACCTTTGATGCACACTTTAGTGAAATGCATAGTCACTTTTTTCATTCATTGTAATTGAATTTTTTATGTTGTTGAGTTTTGAATGTTCTTTAATACTCTTAATAGACAACTTCAGTGTTTGTTTATTCATTCAATTCATTCTTTCACATAGAAAATGTTTTTGATTTTTCTCAGTGTTTGGTATTTTAATAATTAATGCATACTGTAATTTTAGATAATTTTTGTAAAAGAATTTTCCAAAATTTGTGGAACTTAAACCAAGCTATGATTTTTCCTCTATAATTATTTCAGTACAATATTTTGAAAGCACTATTCTTCTTTTTTTATACATATTTTATTATTTCCGCTCATAAAAACTTAATAGGCAGACCAGTTCCCTCCCTCCTCCTCCCCCCGAACCCCCTGCTCCCCCTCCCCCTGCTCCCCCTCCCCTCCCTCCCCATCCCCCAGTGCCTCCCCCCCAATTCCCAGAGAGTCCTTTATTGTGTATGCCTAACTCTCCTCTAAATTAGATAAAAGGCAGGTTCAGTGGCATATATCTGTATTCCAACACTTTACATTCAGTGTTCCATTCTTTCCTGACCTACTTAAAAAGATTATAGATAAAAATGTATCATTAGACCTATTTGGGAGTTTTTATTTTCTTACATCAATCTATATGTATCCCTTTCTCAAACAGCACAGTTTTCATTAATGTATCCCATGTAACACAGTGATTTCTACTACTACATTCTTTTTTTCAGTTTTAAGGTTATGTTTTATTCCTTGACAGTTTTATACACAAATGTAATGAATCTGTGCTTTCAAACCCTACTACCCATTCACACACTCCTCATATTTTATTTCATACTTTCTCCTTTACAGTTTTCCACTTACTTTCATGACTTTTCATGAGTGTTTGTACTGGCAAGTTCCTGAGTACTTGCTGAGCATGGATGGACAATTCAGTAGGTAAGTTTTGAGTAAGGAAGCTCCTCATCTGTTTGAAATTAGCTTTCAATAGTTTCTGAAAGTGATGTAGAAGTTCTTGAGAAAGTCTCTCATCCATGGTGAAATGTTGATAAGCCAGCTATTGTGCAGGTTTAGTGGAAGTAGACATTGCTCAAGTGAGTTCTTGAGTGTAGCACTTTCATTATGATCAAAGGTGTCATCTGACAGCACCACTCCATAAAAGCTGTTTTGAATAAATATATTGATGTCTATAAAAATACATGCTCATTTTTAGATTAATTATATATATATATATATATATATATATATATATCACTTTGTGGAAAATTGACATCCTGGCTAATTCATGAACATGATAATTCCTTCCTCTTATGTATGTTAATAATTTTTCTTCAGGATTATCCTGATAGCTTTTATGTCTATATTTCTCATATTTTGCTAATTTTATATCCCAGTACTTATTTCAAATATTTATTAAATCAATTTTTAAAAAATACTGGCTTATATTGATAATATGTAGAAATATAACTTTTTATGATGATATTATATCCTTTGATTTTGCTAAAATTGAAACTTTTAGCTCTACCAGTTACAGTAACTATATTACTTAGCATGGATGTTGTTTTCATTTCAAAACATGGGTATTTATTGTTTCTTCTAGTCTTCATGTTTTAAAACTATCATTCTTGATAAAATCCATAAAATTCAAGGTGACTGAGGAAGAGAACTGAGGCAAAAATTGTTCATATCTACAACACAAGGGTTTATCATTATACCTGTTGCAGATAAGATAATGATAATAAAAAACATAATGATATGTTAAATATATTTGACATAATCAGACAGAGAAAATTCCTTGGAAAGAAATATTGATCAAAATTTATGTAATATGAAATATATAATTTTGACAGTTTTAGTTTATTAAATTGATTTTCTCATATGACAACTTTCAAAATTGATTTGCATGCCAGAATAGTTCATTAAGAACTTCTTATTAGTATTTAAAATATTAACCTGCATTGTACAAAAATTTGTGAGGGTGAAATAAAGGTGAAACCAGCCATTCTGAAATCATTAAGTATTTCTCATGAATAAAGATAAGGAAGCCATAAACATGAAAATATTCAGTCAGATAACAGTCATTATGAATCACAATCAAATAGGATTAATTTCAAATATGGAAAGCTAATTCAGCATTCCAATATCAATTTATTAAACCCATCACATCATGTAAACCAGAAAAAATGAGAAAAACATTTCCATGTAATGAAAATGTTGATATTAACCACTTTGTAACTATGACAATTATGATATCAGAGAGGAAAGAGATAGGCTCTCTAAATTTTTAAAAACATGTAGAAGACAGTTTCTTCTAGCCTAAGCAGTATCATCCATAATATTGAAGATAATTATATGGACAAGTATAAAGATTATATTCACAGAGAATGATTATATTTGCAAAGTTTATAAGGCTGTTATAAGTTTCATGGCTAAAATAAACATGGACATGTTTACTGATATTCATTAGATAATAGAAATTACATTGAGAGTTAGAGGCAGTCACAATTAGGAACAAACTGTTATATCAATACTTTCCTTGGTGTTGGCTCTTTATTGCACCAAAATCATTTATTAGAATGAAGAAGCTAAGCATGCCAAAAAGAATCCCTTTTTAAAATATTTATAAAAAAGCAAGGTCCAAAGTATTTTAATCTTTCAAGTTTATGGCCAAAGATATCATGGCCAGAAGTATTCCTGCTTTCCTTTGTCTTGAATAAAGCATGCCCAGCATGGTGTTCATAATTTCCCTTTTTGCTTATGATATGAAGCCAAACGTGTAAAAAAATGTACATCTTAAAATGCACCTGCTGAGGAATATGCCCCACTGCAAATGTGAATATTTAAATTTGTATTTGATCTCTGAGTAAAATTTCTATAATTTCTTTTTTCTCAGAAAGTCACATATCTTAGAACAAACTTCAATTCTCTACTTACATGATGCAGGTAATAAATCTTTCTTCATTCTATTATCTTCTTGACTTTTTCATTGGTTTACACTCATGAAGAAGTAATTGTATTTGATTAGAATTATAGTAGATTTCTATAATATAAGGATTACTGTTGACTTTTTCTATTAGTTTCTTTTTCTGATTTCCATTAAGTATATTTAAAACTTTCATTAATTTGCTTTTGGTATAAGTCTAGGATATTAAGAGAAATTCACACTTAAAATCTTTCTTTCTTGTGAAATCAAAAATTTTCAAGTTATGGTATAAAAGATGATGATAATATACATTGCTATTAGGCTGTGTCTTGTTCTAAATTAGTACTTATTTTACAAAACAGTGGTTTTTAAGTGCTTTGCCCTGAAATATTCCATTTTTACAAACAGACTTTGACTTCATCCTGAGAACAGAGGATGACTCTTTGCCTGAGTGGACATGAAAGAAATCACCATCTGTCTTTGATAATCCATGTAGTACAGGTCTATAAGTGACTTGTGATACATCCTATAAACTCATTGGTTTAATTGAGATTGTAAGAACACATTGGTATATTATATTCATATCAAGGAAACCTTACCCCCAAACTGCCCAGTTATGCTTCTGCCTAAGGGAAATAATTTAAAGGAGATATTTTTGTATACTTGTTTTGTTTTTGCTTATGGTTTCAGATGTTATATAGTCCATTGTGGCAGGATACATATGGTGTTGGGTAGTAAGGGCATACTGGCAGAAGCAGAAGTCTGGTTCATAGTACATCAGTCACCAGAACACACAGAGAAAAAGACAAGGAAGTGAGGTTGGATTATTTCATTATTTGGAGTTCTCTAGAGGAACAAAACAGATAGAATGTGTATATATAAAGAGAATTTATTGGATCAGCTTATGAGATAAAATCTAGGAAATCTAGCAATGGCTGCTTGCAGCTGTTCAATTCAGGAACTAAATAACTTAGCAGTCCCCATCTGTTGCTAAAGGTTGCAGGATTTCTCAACAGTATCTAGACTTCAATCATGTAGGAGGGTCTAAGAACTTAAGTTTTAATATAAGTGAAGAGTGGTGACTGTAGGAAATGTGAGTTTGCTAGTATATGCCAAGAGAAAATTTTCTTAAAATTCCTTTTATCTGGTCTGACAGATAATCTGTTAGTGAATCCCAGGTGTAGGTCAAATAAACAACCAAGATTAAATATCAAAGGTCCATCCCTGGTCAAGATGACAACTGTATCTATCACAGTTTTTCAATCTCAACACCTTCCCCCATTGACTTACTTCCTCCATCAATGCTCTATTTCTAAAGAATGCATTGACTTTACAAATAGTGTCATCAGCAAGTGGCCAAGTATTCAAGCATTCACTTGAGTCTGCCAGAGACAGCTCACATTCAAATCATGGCAATAGTCAAATAAAGAAAGAAGATAGCAACCCAAGCTGTACCACATTAGGAGGAGAACATTCAGATGTGTAATGATGGTTATTTAACCACACATCTGTAGTCTGACCCCAGTGTGTACATTAAGAATTGGCAAGTAGAAAACATCCAAATGTCTCTGGTGCTCCAATTTATCGATATTCTTACTAATTATGTGGCCCAGTTAAGTATTATCTGTACATAATCTTGCTTGGCCATCTGAATCTCCATCCATCTGGCTATCCATGACTTCATCTGAACTCAATTCTGTAACTACATTCTCAAATCTGTGATCCACAGTGACCAGAATATAACAGAAGCTTCTTCCCTGAAACTGGTTTAGCTTCTTTATTTTGAGGTTATATCTTCATAGCCTAATAAGCGAAACATGTTTCTTGTGGTATTTTACAGATTTTCATAATTACTACATAATTAATAAAGCATAAATTATAGATATTTACAAATGTCTGCTCTTACTGGTTTATAATAATCAGTAATATAATCACTGTTGCTGAAATAATCAAGATTCAGTTAAGGTGTGATAAATGTGACATGAAACTAAAAGTCAACCTCTGAGGTTAGAAAGCCTGAGGAAGAATGGGGGCTGGAGAGGTGGCTCAGGGGTTAAGCCTCCGCCTTTCAGGTGGAAGGTCCTGAGTTCAGATCCCAGACCCCACCTATAGACGCCAGGCGGAAGCGGGGGCGGCCTGCGCTTCTGGTCCTGGTAGGGCGGAGCCTGTGAATCCCGGGGCAGAGGGAGGTGGAGGTGTCCATGGTGGTTCACGAATTCGTCCGTGGTTCTACATACACAGACACACACATACAGACACACACGTGCACGCACATACATGCTCGCACATACATACGCACATGTGCACAGTTGGATAAATAATAATAATAATAATAATAATAATGAAAATTAAAAAAAAGAAAGCCTGAGTAAGGCATTGGTATTGGGAGGTGTGGCAGTTGTGAATGCTAACTTAACAAACGAAAGCTGATGCATTGGGAATATCTACAGGTAGTTATTTACTCAAGATAAGATGTGAACAAACCTGTGAGAAATCATCCAATGGAGGTAGAAAGACTCACCATGTATTGGAAAGAACTCTTCCTTGGGCAAGGGAATACATGGACAAAGTTGGTTTGTCATGTTGGCAAGCAGACAGATGGTAAACTGCTCCTCTTTCTCATTTTTTCCTATGTTTACGGTGTGGTCAGTTCTCTTGATTCTGGATATTGGTATGAACTTTTCTGCTATGTTGAAGTACTATAATTGGGAAGAATAATCTGCAATAAAGCCATTATTTCCCTAAGTTCTTTAGGTCCTTTATACACTTAGCAATTGAAGGAAGGAACTAACATAGGAAGAAAGTAGGAGAGAATAGTATTGGAAAAATTGGACATATAAATGTAGAAGAATAAAAATTGACTATTGCCTCTCTCCTTATACAAAAGTCAACTCTAAATGGATAAGAGACCTTGATATTAAAATTGAAATTGTAAAATTATTAAAATAAAGAGTAGGAAGTACAATTGAATTCATAAAGCCTAACCAATAATCAACAAATTGGATTTCATGAAATTAAAAAGCTTCTATTCTGTAAATAAACTGTTAATTGTAAAGAAAGACAACCCACAGAATGAGAGAAAATCTTTGCTAGCTATGAATCTGACAAAGGATAAATTTCCAGAATGTACAAAAAGCTCTCAAAAAAGTAAACACCAAGACAGCAAACATTTCAATTAAAAAAAATGGGCCTTGGAACTAAACAGGGACTTCACCCAAAAAGAAATTGAAATGTAAAGAAATATCTTAAAAGATGCTCAACTTCCCTAATTATCACAGAAATGCAAATTAAAACTACCTTGCGATACCATCTTTCTCCAGTCAGTATGGCAAAGATCAAGAACACAAACAACAGAGAATGCTGGCAAGGTTTGTGGAAAAAAAAGGGCACTTATTCACTCTGGTACAACCTCTATGGAGATCAGTGTGGAGATGCCTTATAAAATTAAAAATGGAACTGTAATTTGACCTAGCTATACCACTCCTAAGAATATTCCCAAAAGATTCTACATCTTAATACAAAGACAATTGTTCATCTATGTTCATTGTAGCTCTATTATATAATTATATAATACATAAAAATTTTATATCATAATAATGAGAAAATGAAATAAGCCAACATGCCCATCAATAGAGGAATGGATAATGAAAATGTGGTATATCTACACAATGGAATACTATTCAGCTACCAGAAAGGATGAAATTATGGAAATTGATGATCCATGGATGGACCTAGAAAATTTCATATTGAGTGAGGTATCTCAGACACAGAAAGTTAAGTACTGCATGTTCTGTCTTGTATGTGGATGCTAGTACTGATATCCTTGTTAATGTATTAAGATTTGAATTACTGTAGGACCCAGAAAATTCAAAAAGGACCAATGAGTGGGAAGTTGAGAAGGAATGGTTAGGGTGAAACCTTTTCAAAAGTTGATTTAGTTTTCTAAGTTCTTTGTGCACTCTGGACAGTAGAGCTCTATCAGATATGTGGTTAGTGAAGATTTTCTCCTATTTTGTGGGTTGCCTTTGAGCTCGTGTTACAATCTCTTTATCTGAACAGAAGCTCTTTAATTTCACAAGATCCCAACTGTTGAGAGTTGGTAGCAGTGACTGTGCCATTGGATGTCTGTTTAGGAAATGTTGGCCTAGCCCAATCAGCTCGAGGGAGGTCCCTATCCTTTCAACTATGGTTTCTATAGTCTCTGGCCTTATATCAAGGTCCTTGATCCATTTGGAATTAAGTCTTGTACATGGTGACAAGTATGGGTCCAGTTTTAATCTTCTGCATGTGGAGATCCAGATTTGCCAGCACCATTTGTTGAAGATACTGTTCTTTTTCCAGTGGATTTTTTGGGCCCCTTTGTCAAAGATCAAATGGCTGTAATTTTGTGGGCTTATATCTGGGTCTTCAACCCTTATCCATTGATCTGTGTGTCTATTTTGGATCCAGTACCAGGCTGTTTTTATAACTATGGATTTGTAGTATAGACTAAGGTTTGGTATGGTGATACCTCCAGCAGTGTTTTTGTTGCTCAGGATTGTCTTTGCTATCCTGGGTCTTTTGTGCCTCCATATGAACTTTGAGATTGTTTGGTCAACTTCTTTGAAGAATTGCTTTGGGATTTTAATTGATATAGCATTGAATTTGTATATTGCCTTTGGTAGGATGGTCATTTTTACGATGTTGATTCTGCCAATCCAGGAACACGGGAGGTCTTTCCACCTTCTGGTTTCTTCTGCAATTTCTTTCTTTAGGGTTTTAAAGTTTGCATTGTAAAGGTCTTTTACTTTCCTGGTAACCCATCCAGGCCACCTTGAGACACTCAAAGATAAATCTATGTGATACCTATAGTAATTCCAAGGATTATGAACAGGAGGGATGGGGTTGGAGGGCCACACCAGAAACAAGGAGAGAGGGGACCTTGTTACAGCAGAGAAAATAGGCCTCCATCAAGGAATGCAAGTAAGTAATGAGACACCTGGTTAAGTTCACAGACGTTCCTTCCTGATCATTTACAACTGAGGGGGCATGATCTCACCAGAAGGGGAGGGCATATAGTCTGACAGATAAAAAGTAACCATTTTGCAAATGGGAGATTGACCCTTCCCTCACTGTGGTTTACTACTTTTATTACATCTACCCTTGAATGTGCTCTTATAACAAGACTCCAGTTTAACAGTTTTTTGCCTCTGGCTAGGGGGTGACATACAATGCCCATCAGGATGGAGTGAAGGGCATTGCAGGAGCAGCAAAACTGCAAAAGAAAATCAACAAACCACAATCCAGAACTTCAGAGACTCTATATCAACCACTTAGAACTAGGCCAGACTAATCTCTCCCTATCCTGAAGCTCAGGGAAATTTGCGGAAGAGGGGGCGGTAAGATTGTAAGAGCAAAAGGATGGGAGGAGCAATGATTTGCAAGATACTCCACACAAGTTAGGGCTGAAGCAATCATAATTGGACTTTGCATGCCCTGTGAAATGTCCAACACACTATTGACCTCACAAAGTCTAGCATCTGCTAAAGGCACCAAGATCCTTGGAGGCAAGGTATTGACAGCCACAGTAGTGTTCCTATGCTTAAGGGGAACACAGGAAAGGGTTCAGAGAAATGCCACTGGGTCCTTGTACATCATCAGAGAGGAGGGCCCAAAGGAGAGTCTGGTATTCACATTAAAGGACTCTCTGGGGATTGGAGGGGGAGGCACTGGGGGTTGGGGCAGGAGGGGTGAGGGGAGGGGGAGCAAGGGGTTCAGGGGGAGGAGAAGGGAGGAAGGGAAGTGGTGTACCTATTAAGTTTGTATGAGCAGAAATTATAATAAAAAATGTCAAAAAAAAAAAAAAGGTGATTTAGGATACCATGACAAATAGGGAGAGGGAGGGAATAATTTGGAAAAATATGTAGCAGTGAATGAGGGAATGGTAGATAGGACGGACAGAGGGACTTATAGAAAAACATGAAGACTGTGGGAAGTAACTCCAAAGGACCTCCTATGATAGTAATATTTTTTAAAAAATACATCTTTTAAAGAAAGGGACATGAATGAGCAGTCCCTATGCAGAGGAGCATATGGTGAGGAAAATAGGAAAATAAACTGAGCTAATCCACATAAAACAGAGTGACAAAATTACATTAGAAGTAAAAGGAATGTGACACTACCTGATAAAATTTTGGTCAGAGAGGTCTCAAAGGCCCCCAAATATTATAAGCTTCTGTCATTGCTTTTGGATGCTCTCAAGTAAATTGTCAGTAAGACCCTATTATTGAAGATGCAGCACATATGCACCACAGAACATGGGCAAAATATATCAAGTAATATATGGTTTGAGAACTTCCTCCTTGCTGGATAGCTTACACAGTACCAAGGCATACTGTAGAAGCTGCTAGTGGGCGAGCAATAATTGCAGGCCCCATCAGTCCATGAGATCTGCAAGTTATAATAAAAATCACCATGGCAACCGATGACTACCAGTGTAATAGTGCCATCAGTATCAATGAGACAATCAACAGCTTTCTGATTAAACTCATGATCTGCTTGTCAAAATTGAACACATTCCTTTTACTCTTATCTAGAACAAGAACTTTAAAAAGAAAGGAAATAGATCAGTAGGAAAAAAAAAAAAAAAACACCGAATGAACAGGAAATAGGAAGACAGTACACCAAAGTGCTCTATAAATAGCCTTGACAGGATGGAACCTAGGGCAGTAGAAGATCAGTGAAATGGGCAACAATGGCCAGCCATAATGAAGAGTACCAGTGACTCAGCAAGATTCACACCAAATCAGGCCAACTTAATTGCTCTTAGAAACCTTGAAGCAGATGGGGTGGTGAAATTGTAAGAACCTAAAGATGGGAAGGTTCACAGTTGGACAAGACATTCTTCTCAAGGCAGGTTATCAGCGCATTGAGATTTTTCTTTACCAGACTTGTATAATGACTGACATACCAACATGACCCTATAGTCTACCTAGGAACTCAAGAAAGATACATGTTCTGCAAGGTTCTCTGGGCCCTAGGGGTGGGAAGAGATTTTGAGGGTCTGATTTAGACTGAGCATTCTAGGATCACCAATCCTAGAACTGTGGTTATCTTTCTCAGTAATCCTCCATTGCAGTAAGGTGAACCTTGGTTGAGCACTGAAAATTTTTTTTATCTGAGAATACAATAAGAATCACTTAGATGGTAGTTTAATATGAAGTATTTGTAGTTGACATTAACTTATCAGTTTCTGTCTAGTGTCTGTTTTCCTCCTTTCAATGATCTTCGAAAAGATTTACAGTACCAAGCATATTTTCCCTAACAATACAAGGGGTGTTAGAACTCATTTGTATACTAATTAGTTACCTATCATCTTAATATATCACTGTTTGTCCACTGGATCTTTTTTACTAGAGTTGTAGCTTATATTTCTTCTACCTGGGTGAAGCTTTTGATCAATATTCCCCCAATAACTTCCTTTTTGTTCTCTTTGTTCCCTTACCTCTTACTAAGTCCTATCCCACTTCTTCCTTCCCTTCTATGCCTATGCTTTTTTTGTTCTCATTCTTTTGAGACCCAATGTACATTCCTTTATTGTTAGTGGGTATTATAGAAGTTCCCTTTGGGTATATTCTTCTGAAGGTTCAACGGTGAGATCTACTTATTAGGGAGAACATAAAGCATCAAAAGGTATTATCAATAGAGGAAAAGGACAATACACGGAATGGGAGAAAACAACCACATATCTATCTGATAGAGGGCTCATATCCAGAGCACACAAAGAATTCAAAACAATTAAATATCAAAAAAGGGAACAACTCAATTAAAAATGTACCTTAGAATTAAAAAGAAACTTTACATTGGATGAAATTCAGATTTCTGATAAATATCATTAAAAAGATTCTGCCTACCTAGACATTAAGGAAATGCTAATTAAACTATCCTGTGATATCCTCTTCCCCCAGTCAAAATGGAAAAATTCAAAACATCACCATCAACAAATGCTGGTGTGAATTCAGGGAGAAAGGATACTGCATTCATTGACGGTAGTATGCAAGCTTAATGCATCCCTTTTAGAGAACTGTATGGAGGTTCCAAAAAAAGTTGAAAATTGATATACCATAAGACTCAGCTGTACTGTTTCTGGGAATATTCCCAAAGAATGTGACATGTTACTATAGAGACACATGTACATCTATGTTTATTGCAACCCTATTCACAATACCAAAGAAATGTAATCAGACTAGTTGGTCAATGGTAGATGAATGGATATGAAAATGTGATAAATATACACAATGGAATACTGTTTGGCTATCAAAAATTATTAATTAATGAAATTAATTAATTAATTAATTTGTTTGTAAATGGATAGAATTTGAAGAAATTTTACTTAACAATGCACGGTTTAACATGCATTCAACAAAAGCAGGAAAACTATGCATGGAATGTAAAAACAAGATAAATATACCATATATAGATATGTATATATATATATATATATATATATATATATATATATACATATTCTGCAAGGTTCCCTGGGCCTTAGGGGTGGGAAGAGATTTTGAGGGTCTGATTTAGGTTGAGCATTCTAGGATCACCAATCCTAGAACTGTGATTATCTTTCTCAGTAATCCTCCATTGCAGTAAGGTGCAAGGGTATATATATATATATATATCCTCTAAATTCTTATTAGAACATACATATATATTCTAAATTCTAATTCCATATACCAAGGTGTCGCAGTTAGATACATTTGTCAACCTGACCACTGGGGATTGTAGAGAATTAATAAACTCAAAAGGAACCTTCAGGAGATTATTTAGTTCACACGGAAGGCCTGGCCCATCATAGACTGGACTAGTCCCTGGGAAAGGGAGTAAGATGGAGGGAATTGACATCCTTCTGTTTACTTGGCTAAACATTCCGGTATAGCAAATAAGGATTGTCCTTCTCAGTCATTATGTGGATATCCTGTAGCCAGTACCCTTGGACGCTGGTGTTGGTATGAACTGTCCGGCCAAAAACTATAATTAGACAATTGTAAGCCAAAATAAACCCCTTGTTTTCTTAAGTCATTTGTAGTGGATTTATTAGCAACAATGCAGGTAAAATTCTAAACAATGTAAACACCAATGCTAAAAATTTCTCTTGGGGAATGCAAGATGGCTCAGTGTGTAAGGAAATTGCTCCCAAACATGACTATCTGAATTTGATCCCCAGAAGCCCACCTGATGGAAGAAGATAACTGACTTTCAAAAATTATCCTCTGACTTCCAGTCATGAGCAATTCATCGTTTGTGTACTTTCTCCCTTTTTCTCTTTCATTTTCTTCTTTCTCTTCTCCCTCTGTCTCTGCCTCTCTCTCTCTCAAATAAGTAAATAAACAAAATATTAGAGAAAAGCATTCTCCTAATAGGTTGAAGAAAACGTATATAAATATGCAATTTTATTTCACCTTTCATATCATATTTTAGTTCACAATATGGCATAAATTGGATTCTATAAAAAAAGTTCTTGGATATGGTTCTTTCATAGTAATTTAACATATCATTTTCTCGTTACATTCTGCTTGTTTCCATGATTGGAAACCACATTTCAAAAGATTATTCTGTAAATATATTGCAGAAATTTGGATGATGATATTCATCTTTCAGAACACTAGCAGTAAAATATCCCAGTTAAGTAGGGTTTAGATCAAATAGTGTAATACAGTATACATCAATAATATCTTAAAAATTTTGCAGTAACATTAGTGAAAGTATCATCATCTTAAGCTTTCAGTTTTAAAAATAATGATTGAGATTCTATATATTGTAATATGATTGTTAGCTCTTAATTTGTCCTTTTCAACAAACTAGTCATGTTTGGATCATATTGAATTGAACTGTTCATTGTTACATAAAATTTCTAAGAAAGATGTTTAAATTTAAATTTGCCTCAATAAAGTCGTGCATCTGATTATACATGGAATGAATTTTTATGTATCCTTCTAGATTTGTCAAAATTAACACTATTCTAGCATAGTGATAGCAAATGAAAATGGACATTAATACAATTCATCATTAGTATCATTTAGATAAATTTCTATTGATGTCCAGGTAACAATATACAAGAGTCTGTCACCACACTAATTCTTTTGTTGATTATAACTGTATATTTACTCAACATACACAAATTATATCCCTTGAAAAAGAGCAACAATTCCAATTTTTTATTAGGTATCACACAAATGAAATCTCAAAATATGCTAGGAAATTTTCAACCAGCATAATTTCATAGAGGATTGCCCCAATTTTAAATTGTATCAATACTTCATTACTTTTTTTTATTCATTGATACTTTCAACATACATTCAATTAATTCATGTGTTTTTAATGCTAACTATCCAATCCTGTCTTATTCCATGCTTTCTTTTTTTCAGTTAATCTCACTCATATTTTCTTCTCTTTTGGCATGTGTGGCCTCCTGGAATCACCTGAGGTACCTATACTTCCAAGTGCTTGAATACTTGCTCAGGCATGGATGACTTATTAGTGTGTAAATCACTGAGTAAAGAAGATGTTCTCTTCTCTCACATTAGCCTTAAATACTCCATTAGGGAAATATAGTTGTTATTGACATCTTCCCTCATCCATGGTCAAATGTTGATAGTCCAACTATGTTGTAGATCCTATGGAAGTGGATAGCACAGTAGTGAGTTCTTGAGTGGAGCAGCCCTGTCATGAACAGAGGATACTGTCTGGCAGCACTTCTCCTTACTCTCATGTTCTAGAATTCTTACTATTCTTGTATCTTCCTTTTCTTCAGGGTTTCTAAGCCTTGGAATGGAGTTGTGTTTCAGTGCCTTTTTTAGAACTTGCCACTCGACTATGACTCTGCACTGCGGCAGGCTGTGACACTCTGCATTAAATACCTTTCATAGCAAAATGAGTCTTCTTTATTAAGTGCCAAGAGCTTCACTAATCTATGGGTATAGTGGTAAATATTTAGATGATAGCTTACTATCAAGTACTTTATAGTTAAAACTTAGTAGTTTCTTTCTATCTGGTGCCTATGGTAGCCTTTCCCACAGTACTTGGTTTGGTTTATAGTACCATACATATGTCCCCGGCTAAAAATCAGGCTGTAAATTAAATCAGAAATGTTTGTTACCCTTCATACCTTATATGCCAGCATTGCACCATTTCATGTCTTACCGGGTTTGTTGCTTGTTGCAGTTCTCCTACATGGTTACTAATAAATCACCACCAAATGGCTTAAGGTAACAATGAGTTTATTTTCTGATGATAGTCCAGTTACAGTTCATAGTCTAGCTTGATGGGAGAGCATGCACCAACACCAGGGCCAAGGGAACTGACCACACCATCTCTACATAATGGCTAAGAGAGGGACAATCCTTACTTGCCAGAGTAGCATGTCTGGTGGATTGTACATAAGGATGCTGACTCTCTGTACCAGCTCTCTGTATTTTATTCCAGGGCATAATCCCACCCACCTGGGCCTTTCCCATCAGCCAGATAATGTCCTGCAGGTTTGCTTTGGATTTAACTCAACCACTGATTCTCCACAAATGTGCCAAGAGCTCAAACCCTCAACCGTCAAGTTGACACCGTGTCTAACTATGAGATTGTTATTGAGGCTTGCAGTGTTCACACCTGAGTGAGCACAGTGATTGCTTTTCTCCCCTCACAGTCTGCATCACACTTTCTGGCACTATGAAGGGTGACCAACAAGGATAAAAACATTCATATTCCAGATTGCTTTCTCCCTTAACCCTTGTTATGATATCTTCATCAATTACTCTTACTATTGGATTCTGAATGGTAACCAAGTGCCTATGCTGCTTTGAGGGAGTTTTAGGTCTCTCTGATCAAAAGATCATGACAAGGAATCATATATCTGGTGTGGGAAAATTCAATTAGTATCCAGTGGGAGCATTTCAAAGCAATTTCTATTTTTTCTTTCCATTCTCTCTCTGTTTTTTTCCTGTATAGAGTTACACCAATAAACACATTTAAAGTATTGTATCTTGGTAGTTCATAATATAGAAGGTTTCTGTTTGGCTGCATCTTGTGTCTTATATCCTCAGGGCTAATTTTTACCCCTCTCTCTTTTTCCTTCCTTAATTGACCTTTCAACATTCTTACCACCTGCATTCTTTTTCTCCTTTGTTTTTGGATCCTCACCCACTCCTTACCTCAAACTTATTTTCTTTTCTAGTTTACAGGTGATTTGGTATTTGTAATTAAATATACCTATCTGAAAGTTGAATGTTAGCATTCTCATATAAGGCAGAACTTGTGGAACTTGTATTTTTTATATGGGATACCTGAATCACTACACTATTGTCCAATTCAATTAATTTACCTGAGAATTATATAAGTTCATTTTTCTGGGCAGTTAAATAATATTCCATTGAGTATTTGTATTACATTTTCATTATTCATTCATTCATTAACAGATATTTAGACTGATTCCATTTCTTTGTTGTTGTGAACATAGTTGCAGTTAATGTGGATATTCAAGTGTCTCTGTAAAAAAATGTAAAATCCTTTAGAAATATGCCCATGAGTAGTAAATCTTGGTAGTATGGTAGTTAAATTTTTATCTTTGAGGAACATCCATATTGATGTTAAAATTGGCTGCACCTATTGACATTCCCAATTGTGAGTCAGGATTTCCTTTTACCTACATCCCCACAAACATTTTCTGGTTAGTATTTGTGCTTTTGTCTTTGTGAGTTAAACTTTTATTGGTGCATTAAAAATGTTCTCTGATAAAGATGAAAATATTTCTTTAACTGTCAATATTATACATGATTTCCTCATCACGTAATACTATATTACTATTGTGAAAATCTTATATAAACATAATATCTTTTTAAAAATTTTTTTGTTATTTATTCAATTGTGCGTGTGTGCGTATGTATGTGCGCGTGTGTCTGTGTGTGTGCAGAACCACGGACGAATTCGGGAACCACCGTGGACCGCCTCCACCTCCTTCTTGTTTCTCTGCCACAGATTCACAGGCTCCGCCCTACCAGGACCAGAAGCGCAGTCCGCCCCCCCCCCTTCCGCCTGGCGTCTATACATGGGATCTGGGATCCGAACTCAGGACCTTCCGCCTGCAAGGCAGAGGCTTAACCCCTGAGCCACCTCTCCAGCCTCTACTTATAATATCTTATGTGGGCAATTTTTGTCACTTTGTTTTTGTTTTAACCTTTTGTCTTTTATTTCTGCTTCAAAAATCTTCTCTGGTAAAGACATAGCCTTTGTTTTTAAATATTATCCTTATATGTGATTCCTTCCTTATGTAATAGATAGCTCTATTGTACCAATCTTATGTGAGTATGCATATAATGTTCTTTGGAGCTATATATTTCCATTTTACTTCTCTGGGAAAAATACCAAATGTAAAATGTGTACATTAGTCATGGTTCTCTAGAGGAACAGAACTGATAGAATGTATGTATACATAAAGAATCCATTAAATTAACTCACAAAATAAAATCAGTGTAGGCAAACAATAACTGTCTGTAACTGTTCTGTTTTTTAACTGAATATCTCAGAAGACCAAAGCATCCCTGCAAAGTCTCAAAACTCAATCATATTGGATGGTTCTAGAGGCTTGTCTCTGATGTTGACAATGAAAAAGAGCTAGGCCAAAGGCAGTGGGCTATGATGTCAGTGAGGAATGGCAGCAAAACCAAAGATGCTGGGTTTTGACATACGTAATGAATAGTGACACAGCCCATGAATCTGGGCTCTGATGACAGGGGTCAAAAAGTGGGATATGACTTCAGCTACGAATAACAGCAATAGTGGCAGAAGCAGTGGAGAAGGCAATAACAGACAAGTGCACAGGGTAATACATAGCACGTCTCTCCCCCTTGTACTTCCCTTTTCATGATGCACTACTGTAAAGTACCACTCGCTATGATATAGGTCTTCCATATTAATTGAAAAATCACCTGCATGCTTGTTCAAGAGTTTGCATTAGCTATCAATTCTTCACAGTTGTATCCCAAATAGCTGCAACTGTCAGGTTGACAATTGAATATATCACAATCTGGCAAATGAATGTTAACATTTTAGAGAAAATGACAAAGTATTTTTTTCCCACAGTGTCACCATTTTGAATTGCAACCATCAAAATGGAAATAACATAATGTTCTGCATGTCTGGTTAGAATTAAAAATAATATTTTTGTTTTCAGTAGCTATATAGCTTATGAATTTAAGCTTCTTGGTATAGTTTCTTTTCATATCATTGCCCATTTTCCAACACAGATTTAGAGTTTCCCAATGGGTGTTAATTTTTGAGTTCAATTTATTAATAAGTAATTATTCACATTGGAGGGGTAGAATGTGATATTTTCATTAAGATGTACTCCATGTTCCAGTGGAACCAAAGTAATTAATATATGTATAAACTTAAATATTTACCAAATTTGTGCTAAAACATTCAAAGTCCTTTCATATGACTATTTCTAACTATACACTGAAGTGAAAAATATATTTACTTTATTTCATATACTTTTGTGAGTATATAAATTAATAAAACCATTAGAGGAATTGTTGTGTACATGCCTCAGCAATTTTAAAAATATTACTATGGCATCATCAGTAATTCAATTAGTAAATATCTATCAAAAAAGAAATAAACATGTCAGATACATATGCACTTATTTGTTGACACATCAGTCATAATAAACAAGATATGGAAAAAATCTATATGTGCCAAAAATGCTAGATGAATAAAGAGAATGAATATTATCTAATTCCAGTAAAATATATAATCTTAAAACCCTGTATTATAAAAAGCAGAAGAAGAGTTCTCATTTTCAGACACTGGGTAAACACATTATTGTGAGGGAAACTGTGACTTGTTCAAGAAATACAAACTTACAATAAAGGCATATCAGTTCCAGTGTCATTTTAAGGTGCATACATTTTGGATACTGTTCCATTATTAGATATATGCTTTTCAAATATTTTCCACTTCTCATCCATTAGTCTATTAATAATTTTGAAAGCATTTTTATTGGACCTATTGTTGTTTTGTTAACATTTAAGAACTTTTTGCAGACCTAGGGTACTGATGCTTCTATGATATATCCTCTTTTAAGAAACTAATGAGGCTGGAGAGGTGGCTCAGGAGTTAAGCCTTTGCCTTGCAGGCAGAAGGTCCTGAGTTCGGATCCTGGACCCCACGTATAGATGCCAGGCGGAAGCGGGGGCGGCCTACGTTTCTGGTCCTGGTAGGGCGGAGCCTGTGAATCCGGGGCAGAGTAAACAAGCAGGAGGTGGAGGCGTCCATGGTGGTTCCCGAATTCGTCCGTGGTTCTACACACACACATACATACACACATGCATACATATATACATATACACATGCACACATACACAATTGAATAAATAATAAATAATAAAAAAATTAAAAAAAAAGAAATTTATATTTTCATTCTGAGCATATATCCAAAGACAATTCATTAAGTGTATCATACAAACATTTACATAAATATGTGTATAATTCATTTCTCACAAGAGCTGAATTCTAGTATATGTTGTGCTCTCAGGTGCCGCAGAGACCCTTGGAGACAGGGGTTAACAGGCACGAAGTCCGCAACATAGACTCTGGGAGTAAGTCGAGTGGCAAAGCAGACTCACAGTCTCACAGGCTCGTTTACTGCAAATATTGGCTGCTTATATACCCCCACCCAACATCCCATAAATTCCAGGAGGAGCTTTTGCTGCCTGTCTAGGTTGGTCCTCTCAATCAGGTGGTTTGACGTCAGCACCAGGCACATTGGCAGGTTCTAGTTTGGGGAAGTTGTATTTGTGCATGTGAGGCCCATATACGCAATACAGGCCTACCTGGTCGTGCTCCTCCTACAAGAATCTAAAAAGATGCAATCCAACAGAAGATGCATAATGAAGATGATACATATACACAAAAGAGAACACTATGAAGTGCTGATAATCAAACCCATGGCCTTGTACCTGATGGAGCTATACCTATAGCCTTTCCAACAGAGGGTCATCCCACCATCAAAAGAATGATGTTATTTTTCTCTTAGTAAAATTAATGGAAGTGAAAGACATTGTGATAAATGAAACATGTAAGTCACAGAAAGACATGTACAAGTTACTCATATTAATGTGAAGACAGCTTGAAAATATGCATTTAAACATAGGCGCAACAAATTCTGTTCCTCTGCTGTATAATGAGTATTATTTGTAATAAATCTAAAATAGATTTTGAATGCATAGAAAAGTTTGAAATTTATAAGAAGCAAAATAAAAGAAATTGGAGAAGTTACTTATGGAAGTTCATGTCAATGTTGGTAATCAATGTTGCAAAATGATTTAAGGGAACAAGGCATTTTAATTTGGCTTACTGTTGTCTGGATACATTTCCTTGTTCAGCTTGGGAAGAAAGCCCCCAGCAACACCAAGGATGGAGGGAACTGTCCACATGATATCAACATAACAGTTGAAAGAGGAACAATCCTTCCTTGCGAGTCCAGCATGTCTGGTCAAGTATAAAGAAAGGTGCCCAATTTCTCAACCAGTTCCCTGTATCTGATTTACCTTCCCAGAGACTATTCCTGCCCAACATGGTGCTAGGTCTTCTCCATAAATTAGACAATCTCTTGAAGGGTTGCTTGGAGCCTAATTCAACCACTAATTCCTCACAATTGCTCAGAGCCTTCATTTATTAATTTGACACATCCATTTTATTATGACATTGAGCTTTTTTAATCATTCTACATAGAATACGTATATTAAAATTATATGATACCTTGCAAATATACTAACCTATTGAACGATATCCAAAGTCCCTCTTTTTTGGTGAAACACATAGACATTCAAATCTTTTAAAATTATTTAACAGCTTTATACATGAATACAATGGATTTTTAAATGTTTTCTCCCCATATAGCCCTGTATCATCCTTTCCCACTCCCTTTTACTTTTGTGCTCTGTGTGTGTGTGTGTGTGTGTGTGTGTGTGAGAGAGAGAGAGAGAGAGAGAGAGAGAGAGAGAGAGAGACAGAGACAGAGACAGAGAGAAAGAGGGAGAGAGAGAGAAAGAGAAAAAGCAAGAGTACTGAGTTTAATAAGGATTGTCTCCACTAGTGTATTGCCAATGTATTTGAAAAAACACAAGTGATATGTAAGTATTAACCATCAATATGCATGCAGAGAGAGGCAATGTGACAACTATCTCTTTCCCCATCTGTGTTATAATGTTGATGGACCCAATCTTGTGCAATTAAACACAGTTGCAATGAGTTCATGAAAGTAATGGCCTTAATAATCCCAAAATACATGTTCAATGATATTCCTCCTTACCCTTTGACTCATATTATTTCTCTCCCTTCTTCAATAAGGTTCTCTGAGCTTTGATGGTGTAGTGGTGGTATGAGTGTTAGAAATTCAGTGTATGATTGACCATTCCATTATCACTTACTCTCTGTAATTTGACTGGTTATGATTGTCTGTACTAACCATAATCTATGGAAAAAAGGGGTTTTCACATGAGAATAGAGAATTGTAATAATACATGGATTTCCATTACTACAGCAGTAGTATATTCTCTCTTAAAGCTTATTACCTATACAACCACAAAAACTTAGACAGGTTAGCAGTATGAGACATAGGTTCCCTCTTGCTGAGCAAACCTTAAATATTACAGAAAAGTTGTTGGTTACTAAGACACTATTCACATTACTATTGTACCAATAAGCATCTCTGGATATATTAATTCTTGTAGCCCACATAGAACATAACTCTAATTCTATTGGGAACTTTTCTTCCCTAGAAACCTACATATTAGCTCCTGGTATTATATAAATTTCCCAGTAGAAAGGAAGCTTTCAGTCATGTCTTGTGAATTGAAGTTTGCTATAGCTCTAGAATTAGGGTCTTTCTGTAAGGTTCTCATAGACAACCAAGAACATTGTATATGGCATATATTGTTTGTGAATCTCTGTGATCTTCATTATCAACAACTGGTGTGGCGATATCCCACACCTGGTACAGAAAGTTTTGTGTCTTTTGAGAAGGAAAATATTATGGAAGTTTCTGCAATTAGTTTTTGACCTTTTTTGTATACTCCTGTGTAGGGTATCTCCATTCAAATTTTTGGGTTTCCTCAGAAGAATTTTGAAAAAAATGATAAAATACTAGCTTTAGGTGTAACTTCATTATACATATTTAGTGTCGATTATCCTCCACTGATCACTCTTCTACCTAGCTACACCTCCTATTCCCCCTTAAAACCTTTTTCCAAATATTAAAATTGTTCTCATATATAACAACTGTCCTCTTTTAAGACACTCACTTTCTTAATGCATCCATTTTAGTTATCATGCGATTAACTTTCCCATCCTTAATGGAGCAAGATGATATTTCAAAGTAGTTTTAATTTTTATTTTCCTAATGGCTCAAAATGTTGAACACCTTTTGAAATATTTTGTGGATATTTGTATTTCATATTTTGAAAATTTTTCAATTATTTCTTTATTCTATTTTACTTGGTTTGTTTGCTTTCCTGATGTTTGAATTCAGTTCTTAGTACACTCTGGATATTAATCCTTTGTAAGACATATAGCTGACAAAAATATTTGCCATTGTCTATGGTGTTAAGTTGCAATAACTGAAATTTTCAGTTTTATGTTAACTAGAATTGATAATAGATATTTTGTATTTTGTTTTATATTAAGGTACACAAAAATAACTATTTTCTGTCTCATGTTCTGAAGTTTCTCTTTAGTTAGCTTAGTGGACACCAAGTTTGTTTACAAATTTCCTTAATTACCTTGAACAAATAAATAAATCATCTCTTGCAGAACTCTTTTAAGATATCTTGCCTTGATGAAGAAATGGTTAACCAGTTTTCTTCTGCATTACATACTATTGATCCAATTCCTCAAGTTCAGAAACAGAAGATAAGTCTCATATTTCCCAGTCCTTTCCTAGCTATTTGCACAATTTTTCTTATGACCGTCACAATCTAGATTGCTAGAAATTTCCCAAAATATTCAAGTTAAGTAGTTAAACAGTGACATTCCACAAACTTTTACATAATGATGAAAACAGAAGTTGTAGTTGACCTGAGGAATTATTTCCGTGTCATTAAGTCCTGTAAGCCACTTTTTCTTATAATTAAATTTATTTTTAATGTATAAGTAGTTGTTATTAAACTTAAAATGTCCCTATATTTCATGTTTGGAAACTAATTGAGTCAATACAGAACCTAGGAAGTTTATTTGATCTATATTTCTAAAACAGCAAATAATTACACCTCTAGTAATTTTATGTCTGCTCAAGTGAGTTTTACATACCACCAAGATGTTCATCCCACCAAGCCACTTGCCCATAATAGCTACACACATGGTGTTTCAGCCTCTCTAAGAAACCCAAAACAGACTAGACACCAGAGAAACCACTAAAGGCAGTGGAAGACCAACCTCAGCCAATAAACTGTAAGAATTATACTAGTCAACACATGACAGTCATATGACACAATCAAAAGATAAATAACCACTTTTTTATTTTCTAATTTACTCACAACAGTCATTCCTCCTTAAGACTCATAATATCCTTCCATATACCATATAACTACACCCACTAGTCTTAAGTCATTCTCCATAGCACACCCTTAAAAACTTTAAAAAATTCACTTCAGCTGCAAATGGCAATTCCCTCATTCCTAACTGCTGACCCCACCTTATCCTATCATCTAGTAAACTCTTCTGATTCTTAAATATTTACTTACTAAGTCTTACTCTCGATCTGAAAATTATCACCTAAATTTAGATCACAAATACTTTCACCTACAAAACAGGACTGGACTTATGTACCCCAAGTACACTTCAGCTACCACACCAAAAAACAGCACCAAGTAACCCTAGACTACACTTAAACAGATACATCCCATCTGTAATAATTGCTCTTAACTATTGCTGTGAGAGAGCACTCATAGTCAATCAACCTAAGGGAGAAAGGAAGATTTATTCAGCTTATGGTTCCAGAGAGGAGATACAGTTTTTTAAAATGGAAGCATCATGGCTGGTCAAAGCTAGAGGAGGTTATCTCACTGCAGACATCTTTGAGGCTGAAGGCTGCAAGACTGTTTACTGCAAAGGCAGATTTCTCCTGGAAGGAGGTTGGGACTAATCCACATCAAGGCCCACCCCTTGTGACTGTCATCCTTCAGAAAGGCTCCACCTTGCAAGGAGCCATGACCTTGCCAAATGCATGAGCCTGTGGGGGACACATCTCAAACCATGACACTCCACCCTTGGCCCTACAGGATCATTGCCATCTCATTATGTAAACCATAGTCAGTCTGACTTTAAAAGTTTTCATAGACTACATTAATAGTCCAAAAACACTCCAAAAATCCAAAGCTTCCTGCAAAATCAAAAGACAAGTTACATACTTCCAAGATACAATGGCACAGAATAAACATTCCCATTCCAAATGGAAGGAATGGGGACATATCCAGGAAAAATCAGTTTATAACAAGACTGAAAAACAGCATGACAAACTCCAAATCCAACAGATGAGCCACACTCTTAGGAATAATTTCAGTTCCAAAGGGCTGCTGTCCCACCCCTCCAATGCAGCTGCCCATAGAACACATCACTTTCTTGGATTGACTCCTCCCAGGGTATATAGCTCTCCTTGGTGGATGTTCCATGCTGTCTCTGGCATCTCTAACATCTTTACTTCTCAATCACAAACCAAGCTCTAACTCCACAGCACAAACTGCCCTTCTTGGGCCTCTAAACTGCAGATTTTCTGCCACTGCTGCCTGACTTCCACCATTTTTTGAAATCTTGGAGGAGGACTCCACGATCTCCTCCCTTTTGCCTCTAAAAACAGAACCACATGAACAACTTTACTAGGACTGGTCTCCTTGAATCACAGCTGATTCTGCTTCTCTATGCTGACAATGGGAGTGTCTCTTTCACACCTAGACTGTTGCTTTATGAAGGAAGTAGATCCTTGCTTTGGAAGTACATCCTTTAGCTCATTTCTTTCACAAGGATTTGGATTATTATGGGTGGAAGCCTTCTCTGAGGATCTTGTCCTGAAGCTAGGGCCTCCCCTATTATCCAAATTGAGAGCAGGGTTTGATTTACAAGTGGAGCTAATCTCTTTCATAGCTATTTTGTTCTCTGCTTCTTCCTGGTTCAACTGTTTAAGTTTGGCATTGTATATTTCATCATTTGATCTTACAGCTATTGCTTCTTCCTGCCCAATTCCTTGCTCTTTTTCATAACTCTGAAGACAATTTAAAAGTAGCCATATCACATTATCAAGACTATATTCTCTTGAAATTTCCTCTGCTAAACACTCCAGTTTAACTTCAGGCAAGCTTTCAGGAGGAAGGCAAAATTTCACTGAACTCTCTGCCAACAACACATGGCTCCCTGTGTCACTTGTCCAGGTGCAAACACAGTCTCTGTTCCCCTCTGCCTGTGTCTCTCACAGCATTGCTTTCTTCCAAACTCTCATAAGAAAGGCCCATTTGGTCCCTTTGGCAAGATGAAAAGACTTTCCTAGCACAAAGTCCCAAAGTTCTCCATATTTTTACCAATATATAGTTTGAAAGGCACACTAACCACATCACAGCATTGGTCATACTGCTGGGTATCAAATTCTCTCAGCTTCACAAGCAACTTCACCTTGCGATAACAGATGCTCTTAATCACATAGCAATACCCACTATCTGGTACCAATTTCTGTAACAGTTACTTTTGACTATTGCTCTGAGAGAGCATTCAAAGTCAATAACTTAAGGAAGAAAGGGAGATTTATTCAGCTTATGGTTGTAGAGGGGAGATGAAGTCTTTCATGGTGGAAGAAGCATGGCTGGTTGGCAAAGCTGGAGGAGGCTACTTCTCTGCAGACATTTTGGAGGCTGAGGGCTGCAAGACTGTTTACTGCAACATAGGTAGGGTGGGACTAATCCACCTCACTCCCTGTGACTGCCTTCATCCAGCAAGGCTCCAACTCTCAAGGAGCCATGACCTTGCCAAACACATGAGACTATAGGGGACACATTTCAAACCATGACACCATCCAAATACAGAAAAACTTTGTCAACAACAGCCAAAGTCAGGCAACCTCACCTGAAACACATAACAAAGAAAGCCAGAAACACATTACAAAGAAAGTAGTCAAAGACTTAATGTAAGATGCCCAAGTTACATTGTGGACACAAAAATACATCAAATCGTAGGAAAGGTGAAGACAAGAAAGGGACATAAAAAGGATTCAAATCAGCAAGGAAGAAGTCAAGTTATTTCTATTTGCAGATGACATGATCTTATACTGAGTGATCCCAACAACTCCACTAGGAAGCTCCTGGAACTAATACAGAAGTTCAGCAGGGTGGTAGGATGCAAAATAAATGTACAAAAATCAGTGGCCTTCCTATATGCCCAGAATGAAAGTGAAATAGCCCTGAGAGAATCAATCCCATTTAATATAGCCCCTAAAAAATAAAATACCTTGGTAAAAACCTAATCAAGGAAGTAAGAGACATCTATAAAGAAAACTTTAAAACCCTAAAGAAAGAAATTGCAGAAGATATCAGAAGGTTGAAAGACCTCCTATGTTCCTGGATTGGCAGAGTGAACATCATAAAAATGACCATCCTACCAAAGGCAATATATGGATTCAATGCTAAACCAATTAAAATCTCAAGGCAGTTCATTAAAGAAGTTGGCCAAACAATCTCAAAATTCATATGGAGGCACAAAAGACCCAGTATAGCAAAGACAATCCTGAGTAGCAAAAACACAGCTGGAGGTGTCACCATACCAAACCTTAGTCTATACTACAAATCCATAGTTGTATAAACAGCCTAGAATTGGCTTCAAAATAGACACACAGATCAATGGATAAGGGTAGAAGACCCAGATATAAGACCAGACAACTACAGCCATTTGATCTTTGACAAAGGGTCCCAAAAAATCCAATGGAGAAAGAACAGTATCTTCAAAAAATGGTGCTGGCAAAACTGGATCTCCACATGCAGAAGATTAAAACTGGACCCGTACTTGTCACCATGTACAAGAATTAACTACAAATGGATCAAGGACCTCAATGTAAGGCCAGACACTATAAAAACTATAGTTGAAAGGTTAGGGAACTCCCTCGAGCTGATTGGGCTAGGCCAACAGTTCCTAAACAGACATCCAATAGCATAGTCACTACAACCAACACTCAACAGATGGGATCTTGTGAAATTAAAGAGCTTCTGTTCAGATAAAGAGATTGTAACTCAAGCACAAAGGCAACCCACAGAATAGGAGAAAATCTTCACTAACCACATATCTCATAGAGCTCTATTATCCAGAGTGCACAAAGAACTTATAAAACTAAACACCAAGGAAACAAATGGACCAATTAAAAAATTGGCCTTCGAACTTAAAAGAAACTTTACCAAGGATGAAATTAAAATGCCTAACAAATATCTTAAAAAATGCTCCACATCCTTAGCCATCAAGGAAATGCAAATCAAAACTTCTCTGAGATATCATCTCACCACAGTCAGGATGGCAACAATCCACAATACAAACAACATCAAGTGCTACATTGCTGGTGGGAATGCAGGCTCATACAATCACTCTGGCGAGCTGTCTGGCGATTCTTAAAGAAGTTAAAGATTGAAATGCCATATGATCCTGCTATACCACTTTTGGGAATAACTCCCCATACAGCAAAAATTCACCTTGATAGCACAAGCAAGGCCATGTTCATAGCAACACTGTTTACAATAGCAAAGTCATGGAATCAACCCAAATGTCCAACAGTTGACAAGTGGATAAGGAAAATATGGTACATTTATATAATGGAATACTACTCAGCCATCAAAAATGATGAATTAATGCAATTTGCCAGGAAATGGATGCAATTAGAAACAATTATATTGTGTGAAGTATCCCCGATATAGAAAATTAAGTGCCATATGTACACCCTAATAGGTGGATCATAATAGCAAACCCACTTAGAGACACTCAAAGACAAATCTCTGTAATACCTACAGTAATTGTAAAGATTATAAACAGGAGGGATGGAGAAGGACGGCCCCACCAGAAGCAAAGAGAGGGGACCATGTTACAGCAGAGAAAATAGGCTACCTACCATCAAGGACTGCAAGTAAGTAATGAGACATCTGGTTAAGCTCACAGACTGTCCTTTCTGGTTACTTGCAACTGATGGGGTATGATCTCACCAGAAGTGGAGGCACATAGGCTGCCAGATAGAAGGTAACCATTTTGCAAATGGGTGATTGACCCCTCTCTCACCATGGTCTCCTACTTTTATTCCATCTACCTTTGAATATACTCTTATAACAAGATTCTAATTTAACAGGCTTTTATCTCTGGCCAGGGGGTAACATCCAATACTCATCAGGATGGAGTGAAGGGCATTCCAGAAGCAGCAAAACTGAAAAAAAATCAACAAACCATAATCCAGAACACCAGAGACTCTATGTCAACCACCTAGAACTAGAGCAGCCTAATCTATCCCCATCCTGAAGCTCAGGGAAATTTTCGGAAGAGGGGGCGGTAAGATTGTAAGAGCACAAGGATTGGAGAAGTCATGATACGCATGATACTCCACACAAGTTAGGGCCGAAGCAATTATAATAGGACTCTGCATGATCTGTGCAATGACCAACATATCATTGACCCCTCAAATTCTAGCATGGACTAAAGGCACAGATCCTTAGTCGCATGGGATTAACAGTCACAGTAGTGTTTTTATACTTAAGGGGAACACAAGAAAGAGTTCTAGAAATTGCCACTGAGTCCTTACACCTCATCAGAGAGGAGGACCCAGAGGAAAGTTTGATATACACATTAAAGGATGCTTCAGAGATGGGGGTAGGGGGCACTGGGAGAAGGGGAGGGAGGGGGGAAAGAAGGGGCAAAGGGGGATGGGAACAGGGAGGTTCAGGGAGGAGTGGAGGGAGGGAAGAGACAGGGGTTCCTATTACATTTGTATTAATATAATTTTTTTATAAAATATGAAAAAAGAAAAAAACTTGAAATGAATATTTAAGAGCTATAGGACAACACAAAGAAGCTAAACTTGTGCATTCATGGAATCCTAGAAAAAGAAACCAAAGAGAATATTCCAGGTCATATCTGTCAGACAATCATAAATGAGACATTCCCACACCTAAGGAAAGAGATACCTTCCAAATAAAACATACATTGTACACATCATCCATATATGACCAAAATAGAAGTGCACCAAGATAAACGATAGTGAAAACATCATAGATTCAGGATAAAGGGAATGTTCTGAGAGCTTTAAGAGAGAAAAACCAAGTCACATGTAAAGGAAAGCCTATCAGAATAGCAACTGATTTAAAATGGATTCAGTAAAAGTCAGAAAAGCTTTCTTTAAATCATGAATGATCACAAATACCAATCCAGATTGCTATATCCAGCAAAACTATCGGTCATGTTTAAAGGTGAAAGAAAGATCTTCCCTGACGAAAGTCAATTAAAGTAATATTGTCTGCCATGCCAAGTCTGCACAACATATTAGAAAAAAATATTTAAGACTGAAGAGACTTATAAATACACTCAAGAGGGCAGAAGGGAAAAATAATGCCAACACAAATATCAAGCAGAGTATTGCAAATACAAAATTCTCTACATTAAAAAAATGATAAGAATTAGCTAATACTTCTCAATTATAATTTTAACTTTAATGGAATTAACTCCCAAATCAAGAGACATAGGCTAACAACATAGATTAAAAGCTACAACCCATCAATTTGCTGCCTGCAAGAAACACACTTCCTTTGAAAGATAGAAATCTCTCAGCGTCAAAAGATGATCAAAATACTCCTGGAAAATGCAACTAGGAAACAAGTAGGAGTATCCATATAATATCTGACAAGGTAGAGTTCATGCCAAACAAATCATAAGACAAACAGAAGAATACTACATACTCATTGAAGGAAAAATTCACCAAGAAGAATTCACAATTCTAAACATATCTGTTCCAAACTTAGCTGACCAACATTTGTTAAACACTAACAATCATAAAACAACAAATAAATCCAAACACAATAATAGTAGGAATAGGAGTTGATCAACAGACAAGTGAACAGGCCAAAAACTAAACAGAAATACATTGGGACTAAATAAACCATAAACCACATGGACCTAACTGACATATAGGAAACACTCCATTCAAATACTGACGAATATGCAGTTTTTCCAGAAGCACATGTAACTTTTTCCAATATATACCACATACTAGACCATAAAGCAAACCTAGACAAAGATAGAAAATTAAAGTCATTACCTTTACTCTACATGATTACTTTATTATGGAATAAAGGTAGACACTTTTAGCAAAGTAAAAAACAAAAAGTACACAAACTCTTGGAAGCTGAACAACATGCTACTGAGTGAGGAATTTGTCTGGCCATAAGTGAACAAAGAAGTAAACATAGAAATCAATGATAATAAAAACACAACATATCGAAATCTTTGAGATACAATTAAAACGATGTGAAGATGAAAGCTTTTAAGACTCACCACCTACATTAAAAGGATAGAAACATCACAGTGCAACTTAAAACTTTAGAGAAACAAGAGTAAAGCAACTCCAAAAGTAGCAGACTGGAATAGATTGGTAAGATTAGAAGAGAAATAACTGTTAAAAAAAGAGAAATAACTGAATTTGATAAAAATAAAACAATATAAAAAATTAAAAAATTGAGACCATCACAAGTAAATTACTTAACAATGCAACATAAATCTATAGTGAACAAGAGCAAACCATTCCCAAACGCAGTAGATGAGCAGAGATTAGTAAAATCAGGGGAGAAATATCCAAAATTGAGATGAAAAAATAATATAAAAAATCAAAGAAATGCTTCTTTGAAAAAATTAACAAGATTTACAAACCCTTAGCCAAAATAATCAAAAGCAAAAGATAGAAAAGCCAAAATAATAAAATTAATAATGAAAATGAAACTATCACAACTGACATCAAGAAAATTCCTCTGAATCATAAGATCATACTTCAAAAATTTATACTAAATCCAATTGACAATCAGAAAAAAGTTACCAATTTCTAAGCACATACAACATACCGAAACTTAATCAGGATGAATTGACTTATTTAAACAGTCTTATTATGAGTGATAAAACTTAAAGTAATTGGTTATCTTCCTACCATAAAAAGCCCACCACTATATATATTCACTGCAGCATTCTACCATACATTTAAAGAACAAACTAACACCATTACTCCTTACATTATTATACAAAATAGAAAATGAAGGAAGGACACTTCCAATCTCTTTTTAAGAAACCAGTGTTACACTGGTACCAAAACCAAATAAAGAAACAGCAAAAACAGAAAACTATAAGCAATCACATTGATTAACAGAGATACAAATAACCTCAACAAAGTTTTAGCAACTGGATTTAAAAACATAACAAAAAGATCATCTAGGTTAGATTTATTCCAGAAAGAAAAGATTGGTTTAACATACACAAATTAATAAATGCAATTCTTCACTTAAGAAAATGCAAAGACAAAAATCACATGATTCTTTCAATAGATGTTGAAAAAGCTTTTGACAAAATTTAATATCCCCTTATGATAAAGACCCTGGAGGAAATAGTGATAGATGGAACATTTTCAACTCCAAATTGATCAGAGCTCTCAATGCTAGACCAGGAAATCTAAAACTCATAGAAGAAAAATTATGGTGCATGCTCAGATTTATTGGTCAGCATTTATTATGTCAGTATTTCTTTAACAGGACTGCAAATGCAATACACAAATATGACCAAGACTTAGGAAATGTGATTATATGGAGTAAAAAACTTCTGTTTACCAAAATAATTTCTATTCACAAAAAAGGCAACCTGTGCAATGGGAGATATCTTCACTAACCACAAATCTGATAGAGGACTAGTATCCAGAGTACATAAATAACTCAAAAAATTAAATTCCAAGGAAGTAAATGACCCAATTAAAAGAGGATCTTAGAACTACAAAGAAACTTTTCACAAGATGAAATTCAAATATTTGAGAAAAGTGTTCCATCTGCATAGCCATTAGGAAATGCAAATGAATGCCACTCTGAAATAACATTTTGCTCCTGTCAGAATGGCTAATATCCAAAACACAACAAATGCTAGTGAGGATGTGAGAAGGAAGGAACTCTCATACACCTCTAGTGACTCTCATACACCTCTAGTGGGAATATAAACTTACACAACCCCTTGGGAGATTAGTTTGGAAGTTCCCAAAAAAGTTAAAAATTGAAATACCATATGATCTTGCTATACATCTCAATGCACTGAGATGTACCCCCACGGGACCTATGTCATGGTTGACAAATTAATACATGCTTATGGACCAACAATGAACTCAGGAGAAATAACCATATGTCAGTGCCAGACAGGTAAAGGGAGCATCCCCACCTGTGGGTTTACCCATGGAAGGGTCAGCTATATTGTTATAGGAGCCTCAGTTCACTACTAATACAGACAACCCTGTGATCCACACAAACAAAAAGAAATAAAGATGGAAGGGAGAGGGATGGATTGGTAAGAAGAGGGAAGGGTGAGAGAAGAAGAAAGGAGAGAAATGAAGGAAGAGGGCATGGAAAACCGCTCATTTTTTATGTATAAAGTGTAAATTCTTAAAGACTTTGGTTCCACCCCTCCAATGGTGATGCCCATAGAACTCATCACACTTCTTGGGTTGGCTTCTCACAGGCTATACAACTCTCCTTGGCAGATGTCTCACATTGTATTGGTCATCTCTAATATCTTCACTTATGATTGGCAAACCAGGCTTTATCTCCACAGCACAAACTTCCTTTCTTAGGCCTATAAACTACAAGCTTTCTGCCACATGTTGCCTGGATTCCACCATTCTCTCAAACCTTGAAAGAGGAATGCATGACCTCCTCCCTCTTGCATCTTTGATGCTTCTAAAACAAGAACCATGTGGACTATTTTGCCAAGACTGGCACCCTCGAATCACAGTTGACTCAGTTTCTCTGTTCAGACTATAAGAAAAAGACAGCAGATAATTAATCTGAGGCATTCTGGAAATGTAGAACATAAGCCATTTAGCTTCATAAGTTTTTGTAAAATGTAAATGGTGTGCTCATATGGTCATACATCCCAGCAAAGACTTATTTTCAACAGCCTTCTAAACACTGTTGATATAAGATTGCATATATGGCCTAAAATAACATCAGGATAAATTTCTAGTGCTCCCAACACATATGAACAACATTTCCCACATGTTGAAAAGCCATTTTCTTTTTGCACTGAGGTTCAAACCTACGTATTTTTATATATTCAAAGCAATGTTCTACCACTGAAATGCTTCGTTTTAGCAAACATTCTTATATTGTATTTAGTAAATATAAATGTTTTTCAAAACTTGTAACAGAACAAGAAGATTTAGAGTATAAAAGTCAAACCAAATTATGATACTCAAATAATCCCAGTATTCAGAATGCTGAAAGAGGATGCTGATGAGCTCCATGCCAATCAAGATTAAATAGAACATATGAGAAATTGTCTCTAAACAAAGCAAAACAGTACAAGATGATTTTGGAGGGAAAAATGTTTCTGAAGGAAAACACTACCAACACATTTCAAATTTTAATTCAAATTTTACTTCAGGTTCAAGAAAGAAAAAGTTTGAGGAAGTGACAAAAATGATCACTACAATTTTTTTCACTTTCATATTCCATATTTCTTATTATGAGCTTTGTATTTTTTATTTAATACCTTTTATGCTTGTGTCCTAGTCCATATACATGACATATCTGTAATTAATGTGGTTCATATTTAATTTTTCATTTTGATAAGCAATGGTGGAATCTTTTGACTCTGATTCAGTGAAACAAAATATTAAATTACTTCTTCCTTCAATAAATGAAAACCAAAAGTGTCACTTTTCAAGTGAAGTACATAATTCCTAAAAGTCTATAACCATTTGGAAGTTAAAAAATAGCTTCTCTGGCCTTTATAAAACAAATACTTTAGTATAATTATCCAGATTTTTCTTATATAATTATTGCTTGATTGTTTTGTGATAATTTACTCAAAACCTACTTCATTGCAAGTCTTGAAACTGTACAAAAAAGTAGACTAAATGAATTCTACTCGATTTAGTTCTATTATAGTCTCCAATCTGAAGGAATTAAAATATTTTGATTATATTATGAAATATAAGAAAAACCAAATATAAAAATTTAAATATATTTGAAAAGAATTAATCTGAAAATGAAGAATTTAAAAGGTCATTTTGCCCAGTGGTCCATTTTCTTATTTTATGAAGTTTGAATTACCTTTCATGTGAGGAAAAGAATTATATATCCCATACAAAAGAAAATGAGCCTACTCGTGAGCATTACCTATTAAATTTCAGAAGGATATGTAATTATTTTTTCTCATATACTATATAAATAGATCTGAGAAAATATATCTTCGACATTTATCTTTTTTAAAGAAAATTTAATTTCAGATTTTATGAAATACTCTTTGCACATTTATGGCCAAAGTTATTTTTTTAATTTTTTGACTTTATTTTTACATATGTGTATGTATCAGAGGGCACTGTGTGTCCCTGTGGGGGATCCAGGGTAACTTTGGAAATCGTCCTGGATGCTTCTACATCCGTTTTGCTTTGCTCTTGTATTTTCCAGGTGTTGCCTACCAGGACTGGAAGTGCAGGCCACTGCCATTTTTACCTGTTATTTTTAAGTGGGACCTGGGATTGAACTCAGGACCTTCTGTTTGTGAATCAGAGTCTTAACCCTTGAGCCATCTCTCTGGCCCAAAGTTATTTTTTCACATTATAAAATATTTAAGATGTGTTTTGAGTTGTGAAACATTTGTGATATTTTTGTTGTTATAGGTTCTTATAATCAGAAACATTTAGAAATTAGAAATTATGAAGGATGTGGGACAGAACTCCTCTTATAGTTACTTCTCTCTTGCTACTGTGAGAAAATGCTCATAGACAACATAAAGGAATAAAGAAAGATTTATCTGGCTAGCTATTCCAGAGGAAAAATATTTCAGTATGCAGGGGATACTATAGTAAATGACATGGTTGGGAGGTAGAAAGCATGACTTGGAGGCAGAAACAGGAGATCTGATTCAGGTCACCACAGCCATCATGGAAGCAGAGCAAGGAAGAACTAACTATAAGAAGCAGGGCATTGTGACCAAACCTAAAGACCCACTTGTGAACTGTCTCCTTCCACCAATAAGCCACCTCCTAAACAGCTAAGAATATAAACACATGAGCCTGAGGGAGCTAACTCACATTCAAAACATTTGCATTTAGGTAAATTTGGTTTGAGAAAAGATTTCTTCTAACTTTTAAAATGATATGTGACACTTGACATTTCTTTTGTCAATCTAACTCTCCATTTATTTAGAAACTGAGAATCCACAAAACACCTCATACATTTATTATTGCAGTATTTCCCTATATGTATCTGTATTAGTCAGGTTCTCTAGAGATGCAGAATTGACACAATGAATATAATATAGGGAATGTATTGAGTTGGCTTACAATATGGCCAAGGTAGTCCAACGATGGCTGCCAGTAGCCGAGGTAGTCCAACGATGGCTGCCAGTAGCTGAGGTAGTCCAACGATGGCTGAAAGCCAGAGGGTTAGAAGGCTAGAGGGTCAAAGAAACCAGGCGGCCAGAAGAAAGAGCAAATTCCTTGCACAGCTGCAATAAGGCATCTGTTCTCTTTGGTGGCTCCTTTTTATATGATGCAGTACTGGGAGGATCCTATGAGAGCTTTGGAGGTCCTGATAGGATCTAGGGTGGGTATAATCCTATCAAGTGGTCTCAGTTGATCCTTTCCAATGGTGGTCTCAGGCCAGCTTAGTTAATACTGGATGTGTCAAGTTGACACCCAGGCTTAACTATCACAGTATCCTTCACTGGATTTAACAAGTATGAAGAGAATAATTTTGCTGATCTCCTGTGTTAGCAACATCTAAATTCTATAATGCTAATTCTTTCTTTGGGGCAAGAATTCCAAATAATAGGCTATTGAAATATTGTGGAAATCCAGAAGAAATCTAAGTCTTAGTCTTTGTGAAGGAAGAATTGTCTTTACAAAGCCCCATACAACATTTTAATCCTTTACCTCCACTACATACATACATTTTCTGTATTGGTGATCTTTCATTTAGACATCAGATTTTTTTGTGACTGGTACTTGTCTGTAGTAAAGAACATAAATGATCATTCATGCTAGATGTCTTTTATAGCTCATAATTGATGATCAACACTAAAATAGGGTCAAAAAGGCTAATTCAAACAAATTTCAAAACATAATTAGTTATTATGTTTTCTGGCTGTCCTCTCATTCTCACTCTCTTTGCCTCTTTCTTTTCTCTCTTTTTCACTTCCTCTATTTCTCATTTTACATGTTTAAATCAGACCCATTTCATTTAACAGCTACTTCACTTGATTTTTATCTCATGAGAAAAATCAGTACGGTATCTCTCAAAATGTCACAAATCCCCAAATATGAATTTAAACAAAATGTAAAACTCATCCTTCACAGTAATACCTTCTGGAGTCTTCTGGAATCTGAAACCCTACTACTCAGTATCAATTTCCATAACAGTTATTCTTAACTATTGCTGTGACTAAGCAACCAAAGTCAAGAAACTTAAGGGAGAAAGGGATATTTATTTAGCTTATGGTTCCAGAGTGGAGAAACAGTCTTCATGGTGGAGGAAGCATGGCCGGCTGGCCAAAGCTGGAGGAGGCTATGTCACTGCAGACATCTTGGAGACAGAGCTGCAAGACTTCTTGCTGCAAAGGCAGACTTCTCATGGAGGTAGGGTGGGACTAATTCACATCAAGGCCTACACCTTGTGACAGCCTTCCTCCAGCAAGGCTCCACCTCTCAAGGTGCCATGACCTTGCCAAACACATGAGATTGTGGGGAAAATATCTCAAATCATGACACTATTCTAAATGGAATTGATCCTCTTAGGACTTTCTCACTTATTTTATCCTTGGTGTATAGGAAAGCCACTGATTTTTGAACAATAATTTTGTAATCTGCCACACTGCTGAATTTAAGTATTAGTTCCAGAAGTTTCCAGGTAGAGTTTTTAGGATTTATTGGTTATAGAGTCATGTCATCTGCAAATAGAATCATCTTGATTAATTTTCCTATCTGTATCCCTTTTATCTTCTTCTCTTGTCTTATGACTCTAGTTATGACTTGAGGTACAACATTGACTAGAAGTGGTGAGAGTCATTAGTCTTGCTTAGTTCCTGGTCTAAGTGTAAATTCTTCAATTTTTTTTACAATCTAGTATGATCCTTGTTATAGGCTTGCTATATGGCCTTTATTATGTTGATATAAGTTCTTTCCATTCCTATTGCCTCCAGATCCTTGATCATAAAGGGTAGTGGATTGGGAGGGCTTGCTCTGTGTGGTCTTTGTGGTATGCTCACCTGGTGTGGAGTCGTGTCTAAGACCTTAGGCCAAGGACTGGCTCCAAGTGTGGTGTGCTTACTTAGAACAGGTCCAGGGGCCTTGGGGCAGGCATGATACATATTAAATTTGACATATTAAGTCTGTATATGATGTATTTGAGGACGCTCCTGAAATAGAGTTCTGACTCAATAGGGTATATATTACTAAAGATTTACTAATTAAAATGAGTTGGTAGGGCTAACACAATAGTGATATCTATTATTTATGAGAATGAATGAGAAAATTGCAAGTTGAAGACCAAGCTGTAAAACTTAACAATAACCTATATAAAATGAAAAATAGCTAACTGGTTACTGATAAATGCTTATTATTGCCTACTGTATGTTGGCAGTAATATTATTTTTGATAATTTTATTTAATAATACAGCAACAGAAGAGTAACTGTAACATTTATAAACATTTGAGCATTGTTATTAAGATCTAATTCTTCTACCAGGAAAAGCTTCCATTAAAATGTGCATTGAAAAGTTGCTAATTATTTTAATAAAGTTGTTATAGTTTCAATTAAACTAAGTATATTTGTCTTTTCTAAAAATTAATGTCCATATTCATTAGTAGTCATTCTAAATCTTTTACAAATTAATACTTCTGAGTTCCTACTGATGTGGGTTCTCTCTGCGGTCTGCACATGCAGCTTTTTGTGCTCTTGAATTGAAGATTGAATCCAGAAAACATGTAGAGAATTAAGACAGAGTTTATTAGAAGGGGGAAAGAATAGGACTCAAGGTTGTGAATCTGTATGGGGTAAGAGAACTGCCAAGGGCTTCCTGTCTTCAGGCATGGAATCCATGAGGATGAGGGAAATAATGAAAAGGAACTCACAGATTCCAACATGGAGTACCATGAGGAGAAAGGATGTCAAAGATGGCTGCTAGGGTCCTGAAAATTTATACCCTTAGTCAGACCTGGGAAAAGTGGCTTTTCTTCATTGGCTAGCTCCAGTTTCTGCAAACCTAACTAAACCTTTCGGTCTTCTACATCTCATTGGTCTGTTCAGGCCTAACCAAGTTGATTTTGTGCCAGATCTCATTGCAAGGCTTGTTTACAATTAAGAACTAATTTTCATATCATTTCATGAAGAGAGGATTAGAAGAAGTTGGTGACTTTATCTCTGTGTAGAATTAGAGTCAGTTGCTCCAGATCATTAGAGTATGCTCCTTCAGGGTAATCCCAGAAGTGGGGGATGACCTTTGAATACCTTTAGAGACCATGGCTGCTCTAAAACTGCTTGAATACTTCACTAATCATCAGTTAAAGAGTACATTTTGGCTTAAAAATTTTCACACTGCAAACATTTCATATAAACAATATTTGTTCATTCTAGGGAGTTTATATACATGCAAGTATACTTCAGTTCATCTATTTAGTGAATTTTCATTAATAAATGATGGTTACTTATTGGTTCAAGTTGTTTCACCCTTTTTTGTGTCCTATATTTTCTTCACTGTTGGGAATATACCTAAAGGTATTATTAAAGTTCAAATGGTAATTGCATGCATTTTAAAGAAACTAACAGTCTGTGAACATGTGGCTGCCCCACTTTAAACTTACAACAGCAATGGATTTTGTTTCTCTTCAGCTCAGCATTTACCACTATGTGAATTTTAATATAACCATAATATTGATGGTAATTATTGTATTTTCAAGTTATGAGATACATTCTCCTCATGACTATATTTTGAATGTGCATACAAAAGTTTTTAACTTATCAACTTTCTTTAAAGAAAGTCTATCAGATCAGATTACTTTTTAAAATATAAGTCAGATTTTTATTATCACATGGACATATTTCTTTAGATATTCTAGAGGTGAGTTTCATATATTTTCAAGTATTTACACAAATCTAGAAATCATTATTTACATACTTCATAGTATAATTGTGTACTTTGAAGAACAATGTACTTTAATTTCTTTCTCTCATATTTTAGAATCATTTTCATTTTTAATTTTATGAACATTTAACTCTTTTATATTACCTGCATAGTTTCTATATTAACATTCCTAATTTTTCATATTTTTGTATTTATTAACTTGCAAAGTTTAAGATGTATACTATGCAAACTCACAACTTGCTAGATTAATATGGTGAAAATCTCACTTACAGATTGTGCTTCCCAAGTCTTTGACTCCTAACTTTATTGCTAGTCTAGATCTTGGTTCTGCAGAATAGGCGTTTGGAGACTTACCTAAATATTTTGGTTATGTGCTCTGATTATTTTTGAAAGGCTAATACAAGAAGTCATACTATGTAATATATGAAAATAGTTCAGACTCACTTATATTGAATTAAATCCTGTCTGAAATAAGTTAAATCAATTTCAATGGCTTCCAGGTTTTAGTAGAACCTTGTCAACTGATGCAGTCCGCCTGCATGGTTGCTGATAAATGATCATCAAATGGCTTAAGGGAACAAGGGGTTTATTTTTCTTATGATTATTGGTTATAGTTCTCAGTCCAACTTGATAGGAGAGCTCACACCAACACCAAAGCCAAAGGAACTGGCCACACCATCTCTACTTAATAGCTGAGAGAGGGACGATCCTTACTTACCAGACCAGCATGTCTGGCCAAGTGTACAAAAGGATGCCCTTTCCTCATGAAAATCTTCAAGACTATCAACACAGCTCTCCTCTATCAAGCAAACCAGTCCATCATTAAAATTGACTTCATTGAAGTCCTTGTTTCCCTCATCACAAACTGGGCCCAAACAATCCACAACTCTCTCAGCTTCTCATTATCCAAATGGCCCATTAAACTCTGCAGAATCATATTCATAATCTATAAGCTCAAGAGCTTCAAACATTTCAAAGTTCCTCCAACAAAACCGTTCAGAATCCATAAAAGCCAAATAGCCAGATTTATCAGCAACACCCCACTTCCTGGGTTCCAAATACTGTTGTAGGTGAACTGCAACATCAACTTTATGGAAGTGTACAGGACCTACACTGGCAGAATCTTTGAAATGCATATTCATTTAGAGAAGACTAAAATATGTCCTAGATAGTATACTATTACAGAAAAGCTTTTGTTGTTGTGATAGAATTCTATAATCCAAGTAAATTAAGAGTTCCAATTAGACACACAGATAAACTTAACAATTGAGATCTCACATTTTAAGCAAGATGGTAAATGATTAACAGATAAGATAATGAAAGGAGGAAAGATTAATCAAAGAGTGGGTGTGATCATTTCCTTGGCAGGTGAATAAGATGGAGAAAGCTGGGTCAGTAGTTTGTGTACTTTGGTGTCATATTTAAATGCAGGCATCAACTTGATGTTTAAGGGTTTGAGCACTGGGCCTATTTATAAAGAATTATTAATTGAGGTAAGCCTAGAGTGAATATGCAGGAAATTGTCTAGTTGATGTTGAAGGTCCAGCTCATACTAGATGTAACTACTCCCTGTGCAGGTGAGTAAAATTAAAGAAACTACTTGAATAAGGGGGCATCCTTCTGTATACCTGGCCAGACATACTGATCTGGCAAGTAAGGATTGTCTTTCTTTCATCTGTTATGTGGATAGTATGTGGCAAGTTCCCTTGGCCCGTGTTGGTGTGAGCTCTCCTGACCAGATGTGCCAGCAATTATAACTAGGAATTGTAAGAGAAAATAAAATCCATTTTTCTCTTGAACTTTTTGTCATGACTTTATTAGCAGCAATGTAGACTAACTGGAGCAAAATTTGGTACCAGGAGTAGGGTATTGTTAATAAATCTGATTATGTGACTTTTGTAGATTTTGCATTGTTTTATTGGATAAAATTTGAAATGTTTAAAGATTTTGGGACTGTGGATTATAAATACTATTCTTCAGTATTTAATGACCCATTTGGAAATTAGATGTAGTAAGAAAGTTGTGAATTATTTGTACCCAGTTTGTGATAAAAAGGAATAAGGACTTTGGTGAAGTTGAATTAATAATGATGGACTAGTTTACTTGGTAAATGAGATTTGTGTTGGCAGCCTTGAAGATATGGATGGGGAAAGAGCAGACAGCATAATAACTGCTGCTGTGCGATAAATAAGCATGGTCGAAGGAAAACCTAGTGCTTTACATTTTGACAGTGGAAGAGATGAATATCACCAACTTGAGATTCTGCCTAGTGTAAAGACTGCAGATTCAGAACAGAGAAGATGAATCATCTGTGATTCCTGGTAGCAAATCTCCATCTGGAGCTTATAGCAGAATTTGGCAATGTCATCCTTGTGGTCCGGATTTTATAGACATCAAATATCCAAGAACGGTGTATCAGTTACTCTTGTGTGTTGCTGTGAGAAAATACCCAATGTAAAACAATTTAAGGGAGAAAGGGAGATTTATTCAGCTTATGGTTCCAGAGGGGAGATAAGTGAATCATGGCAGATGTGGTAAGGCTGACTATCAACTGGAGGAGGCCTGGGTCACTGCAAACATCTTGGAGTCTGAGAACTGCCTGAATCCTTGCTACAAAAGCAGATTTCTCCAGGAGGTATGGTGGGACTAATTCATTTCAAGGACCACCCCTGTGACCACCTTTCTTCAGCAAGGCTTCACCTCTCAGAGGTACCATGACCTTGCCAAACGCATGAGACTGTGGGGGACACATTTCACGCCATGACAATGGGGGACACTTTTCACACCACGACAATGGAGGAGGTCATTGATTTTTATTTCAAGGATTCAGAGAATGGTGGAAGCCAGGAAGTGTATGACAGGTAGTCTCAAGTGAGGTCCAAGAAAGGCATTTTATGCTGTAGAGGCCTGTTTGCCATTAAGAAGTGAAGATATTAGAGATGCAAGTGTCCATGTGAGACCTTTATCAAGGAGAGCTGTATGCATAGAATGTCTGGTGATGATGACTGCAAGTAGAGATTCAACCTGGTCCAGAGAGATGGTGTTTGGACAACTTTGAGCTTTGAAGAGGGACTGGGATTGCTGAGAATAGTTGAGCCATTGTGACTACTTGATGAGCAGCACAAAAGAGAGATTAAACTAGAGAATGTGATATTTGACTGACTGGACTTTAGTCTTAATTTGATACTTTCTTCCACTTGGCAGACTTGTAATCTAGTTGGTAAGGAAGTTTATCCCTCTCTGACTAATTCCAGTGGATATATTGTGACCAGTTGCTCAGCTCATTACAAAGGTGTCAACTCTTTTGCCAAGTTAGACTATGAATTGCAACCATAGTCATTAATAATAATAAAATCGCTCATTCCCTTAAATTGTTTGCTTATGAATTTGTCAGCAACAAACAGATAAGCTGCATCATTAAGGGAGAAAATTTCTTATAATGGCTTATGGTTCCAGAGGTCCTAGAGATTATAATGGTTAGAAACACATGGTTTCAGAAAAAGAAGGCATGGGAGCAGAAGCAAGAGTCTGACTGTTACTTTGAACCATAATAAGCAAACAGAGACCCTTCAAATTCTGTAAGAGAAAAAAGTGCTACAGAACTTTGAAAGTAAAAGTTTTACTTTCCTTTGTTAATTTTATTATTAGTCTATAGACTTCAATGTTGTCATTTTTAAATTTTGGTTTGTTTGTAACAATGATATTACAATAGCATGGATTTTAAAAAATTTGTAAATTTGTAACGTATCCTCTGAACTAACATATGGCACTGAAACATCCTGATAAGCTTTATTGGAATTCTTAGGGATGGCTTAATAGGTCTGTTTCAGTTCTCCTACATGGTTGCTGATAAGTGACCATCAAATGGCTTAACGAAACAAGGGTTTTTTTTTTTATGTTAGTCTGTTTACAGTCTGTTCAGTTTGATGGGAGACCATTCACCAACACCAGAGCCAAGGGAACTGGCCACACCATCTCTACATAATGGCTGAGAGAGGTCCTTGACAGACACCAGCAAAAGTAGGTGATGTCATTCCCTGGGAAGGAGGATAAGATGGAGAAAGTTGATTAAATAAGTTGGTATTCTCTGATATACTGGCATGTTGAAATGCAGTCATTCTGACCAGTTATATAACTTTCCCCTCTCTCAACATTTCCTCTGGATATATTGTGGCCAACTCTCTCATCTCCTGATGGTGGTATGAATTCTACTGCTAAGCTAAACTATTCTACCAGGTATTCTTTTCTGTCACTGTGAGACAACACTGAGGCTCAACCAACTTAACGGAGAAAATGGAGATTTATTCAGATTATGGTTACAGAGGGGAGATACAGTCCATCATGGAAGGAATGGCATGGCTAGTGATAGAAGATAGAGGTGGCCTAGGTAACTGCAGACATCATGGAAGCTGAGAACTACTATATGCAAGCTCAAGAACAGACTTTCTAACTCAAAGAGGGTGGGCCTATCCAGTAATGTTCCACCTTCTAAAGTTGCCTTGACCTCCCTAATACTAGCAGCAGATAAGGATTCAAACATATGAGATTGTGGGGAATGACTCACATTAAAAACATGACAACTATGAACTGTAACTAGAATCTTAAGCAAGAAAGGGAAAAGAACACTTTTGTTTCCTAATATTGTTTGATTATGAATTTATCAGTGACAAACAAGCTACATCAAGCATTTAATGAAACAATTACGTTTTTGTTTGTTTTCTATCTGGACTGTGTGTTTCAGCAATATAATCTGGTATCAATAGGATAATTCTAAGATAATAATTTTTGCAGTTAGATTTTCATTACAAATGTTTTATGTATAGTCATTGTATATCTTCATAAAAGTTTTAAGTTTTCTCTTGTGATTTTTGGAGGGATTACATCTTACAGAAATGCTACCCTGATAGAAGAAGCAAATCCCTTTTATGTTTTTGGAAAAATTTACACAATGGAGCTATATGAGCTTTTTGTGGATAATATTTTCACTATCTTTAAAAAATCTCAGTCATTAATAGAGGAGCTATTAATTAAGAGTGTGCCTGCCTTGTAGCTATCAGAACACGGAAAGGCAGGAAATTTAGCAATCCACACATGTATCCAAGTGAAATAGTTAAGTTGCTATTCTGTTCATGCCATGGCTGTTTTTAGATTAGCCCTGTGTCTATGACTTTGTTACCAGCCCCATCACTATATATGATTTTGGTTCAGTTAAAGTTCTACCACATTACCAGCAAGTGAAACCCTTCTGCTGGTATTCATTCCTGTCCCTGTCTCCAGGCCTCACCCAGTATTTCATACTGTCTTTTTTAGTGAAGAGAAATGCATTTAAGGTGAGGTCACTCCTGTCTATATCTTCAGTATTTTACATTTTATACACAATGATTTCTGAACAGAAGCTGGCTTTTTATGGCCAGGCTGCTCTTTATTTTTTCTTAATTGTTTTCATTATTATCATTTATTCAATTGTGTGTGTGTGTGTGTGTGTGTGTGTGTGTGTGTGTGTGTGTGTGTAGAACCACAGGCGAATTCGGGAACCACCATGGACACCTCCACCTCCTCCTTGTTTACTCTGCCCTGGGATTCACAGGCTCTGCCCTACCAGGACCAGAAACGCTCAGGCCGCCCCGGCATCTGCCCAGCGTCTATACATGGGGTGTAGGATCCGAACTCAGGACCTTCTGCCTGCAAGGCAGAGGCTTAATCCCTGAGCCACCTCTCCAACCCCTAGGCTCTTCTTTAAACATGTTTTAAGTTCCCCATAAACAAACTGTCCAACTTCAGTTTTTCATAAAACTAGTTTTCTTAGGGTCAGATTTGTTTCTTGCAATGTTATGAGTTGCCAAATAATTGAGATTATTTTTAAATGTTTTGTTTATACTCTTTTATAATTAAAATTTACATCCATTGTGAAAAAAATCTCATGCATATTTTCTTGTTTTACATTTGTTTTAATTTATTTGTGTTTACCCAGAAATTTGTCCATTTCATCTTATTATCAAATTTATTACCTTACTTTTGTTCAGGCTATTCCTTTCTAAATCAATTTGTTTTAACATCAAGTTTATAGTACTTCATTTCCTTTCTAATTTGGTTAATTTGTGTCTTCTTTCTTGTTTTCTTTGTTGGTGAGCAAGGAACAACTTTTTTTTTCACTAGTATACTCTATTACCTTTCAGTTCTGTACTGATTATTTTCATTATTTACAGTTGTTTATGATATATTCTTTTTGAACATAAGTTTTTCTCTTTGTCTTATGTATTAAGATCAAATATCAGTTTATAAATTAGAGATCTTTTCCTTTGTTAATATAAGAAATATAGCAATTTTATGTACAAACTGATTTCCCACTATTTTACATAAATGCAGGTTTGTCATCTACTTTTAAAAATTGTCTCAAAATGTTCTACTAAGCAATTTGAATGTAAACCACCTCATAGTTCTTGATCTTTGGGTGAAACTCAGTGGAAGAGTGCTTGACAATCATGTATTAAGCATTTTGTTCCATTCCTAGTTCCCAATATATAAATAAGTTAGTGAATGAATTAATGAATAAATAAATTCAAAGCCTATGTGCATGTGAATTCATGTGTGGCCCAATGAAAATGTGTGAGTCCTTTATTTAGATATTTTAGAAAAGTTTTAATGTGCTTAATTTTCTTTTTTTTGGAGACTTTGCATTTGGGTCTTGTTATGTACTCCAGTCTGGAACTCAGCCATCAAATTACTAGATTACCAGTGTCTGCCACCACTGGCTTAGAAATTATTTCTTATTTTTCAGAACAACCTTTATAAGAAACACATGAAACTAACTAAAATAACCTAATATTTGCTGGTGAGATAGTATCTGCACATGGCATGCAAGACGTGCAATCTAAATTTGATCTCTGGAACCTACAAGGTTGATGGAGAAAGCCAACTTACAAAGTTGTTCTCTGATATCACCTACATTCTGTGACATGAGTGACCCAGAAATAAATTTTGAAAAAAAAAAAACAACTTAAGATATGAAGTTGTCTTAGGGGCTGGAGAGGTGGTTCAGGGGTTAGGCATCTGCCTTGCAGGCGGAGGGTTAGGATCCCAGATCCCACGTATAGACACCGGGCAGAAGCAGGGGCGGCCTGTGCTTCTGGTCCTGGTGGGGCGAAGCCTGTGAATCCCAAGGCAGAGTAAACAAGGAGGAGGTTCTACACACACACACACACATACATGCGTACATATGCACAATTAAATAAATAAAAAGATATAAAGTTGTCTTAAATAACAACCATCATTTTCCTTCTTTCTTGATTATAAGAAATGATTCCAAGACACTAAGATGGCACAATATGTAATGATGGTTCTGTGTTAACCGGCAAACCTGAGTTTGATGCCTAGAGCCTACATAGTGGAAGGAAGGGCTTGATACCACATAATTGTTCTCTGATTTTTACAATCATTTTGTGACATATAGGCACTTGTGTATCTATACATGAAAGTAACTACAAAAAGTGATTGTAAAATATTTTATTGTTTTCTTATTCGTTTGTGTGCATGTTTGTCTGTAGAGGTCCAAGGGCAACTTAGGAATCTGTCTAGATTATTTCTTTCTCCTTTTTGCTTCATTCTTGGATTTCCCAGAATCACTTTCAGAGCGGGAAATACAGGCTGCCATCATTTTGGTCTGAAATTTTTACATGATATCCAGGACCCCAATTCACATTCTTCTGCTTCTGAGGCAGATTTTTATCACATGAGCCAATTTTTCTGCCACTATGTGAGTTTTATGAAGTGGATCTTAATTCCATATACTTGTTATAAGTTCTTTCTTTCACTTATTCTCATTAAATGCCTTTTAATAGCTTAAGCCATGAAAAATTAATCACATTTTTATGGGAATCTATGCATGCATGTGGTCAAAATTTCAACACTCAATGCATCGAATATTCACTTGACCTTTGCCTTCTCTTCCACAAGATCTCAAAATTAGACAAACATTATAGATTGCACCCATTATAAATGTTCATAAACATATGTATGGTTTTCTTGTACATAAGAAAAAAATCATGAGACCTCAAATCCCTGAATTGAGGAGAATGTTCTTTAGAACTTTCTTTTAAGTTTATGAACTGGTTATAATTTTCCTGCACTATTATCATAACTTCATAAAATTCTGATACAATAAGTTCAGTTGTTTAAGTAAAGTCGATGTGCCTAAATCACATTATAAAAAACAAAAATACATCAAGACACAGGAAGATATGTCATCTCCAAAAGCCATCTATTGTACAATATCAGACCTCAACTAGAATAACCTCTTGGAAAGCAATCAAGAACAGAATCAGGAATAGAGAAATAGCTCAGGGGTTAAGACCAGATCTCCCAAGCAGAAGTTCCTGAGTACAGATCCCAGGTCCCTCATAAAAGTGCCAGGTAGAAACAGCACAGCCTGTATTTCTGGCCCCGATAGTCAGAGTCTGGGAATTTCCAGAGTTAAGCAAGAAAGAGGTAGAAGCAATCCAGGATGATTCCCACAGTCACCCTTGGTGCTACATAGGAACACACAGTGCCTTCTCTCTCTCTCTCTCTCTCTCTCTCTCTCTCTCTCTCTCTCTCACACACACACACACACACACACACACACACACACTAAATAAATGAATAAATACATATTTTGAAAAGAACAGAAATAGAGACAATGAATGCCGAGATCCACAATAAATTTGATCAAGATATACGTACAGGATCTTTGTCAGGAACTCAATAAGGAACTATAACAGTAACTCTGATAAGAATTCCAACAGTAATTTCAACTTAAATTCCAAGAGGAGGTGAATGATTGATGGAACAAATGTAGACAGAAAAGTAATAAACACTTGAAAAATGAAGAAGTCAATGGAGGAAATGAAAATAAACATAAAATTGCTAAAAAATGAAATTAAAACTACAATCAGTTTAATAAAAATCTCAGTTTCACCAAGCAGAAGATGCAATTTCAGAATAGCTTCTTCCTATTCTTCTTCAATTGGCAGAACTGGGTCAGGGAAAAAAGTCAATAAATTTAAAAAATGAAATAAATATATAGATGTGAGTCACCATAAGACCCCATTTATGTGTCAATGGAATCCCAGAGGAAGAAAACTCCCCAACAGTCCTGAGCACATATTCTAAATAATCATATCTAAAAATGTCCAACATCTATAGAGTTGTCCATTCCAGTGCAAGAGGCATATTGAATACCAGATATAGAAGATTAAAGGGGAACACAACACAACACGACACAACATATAATAGTCAAAACACTACAGAAAGAAAAACCAAGTTTCAGGCAATTGAAAACCTGTCAAAATAACAGACACCATCTAAATAGAAACAGTCAAACCCAGAAGATCTTGTTTATAAAATTGTGTTATAAATGAACACAAATGCCAAGCCAGACTACTATGTCCAACAAAATTATCAAAAATAATTGAAGGCCCGGTCAGGATGGCAAAAATCCACAATACAAACAACACCAACTGCTGGAGAGGATGTGGAGAGAGGGGAACTCTCCTACATTGCTGGTGGGAGTGCAGGCTCATACAGCCACTCTGGCGAGCCGTCTGGAGATTCTTAAAGAAATTAAAGATTGAAATGCCATATGACCCTGCTATTCCACTTTTGGGTATAACCCCCCATACAGCAGAGGTTCACCTCAATAGCACAAGCACGACCATGTTAATAGCAGCACTGTTTACAATAGCAAAGTCATGGAATCAACCCAAATGTCCAACAGTTGACGAGTGGATAAGGAAAAAGTGGTACATCTATACAATGGAGTACTACTCAGCCATCAAAAATGATGAATTACTGGAATTTGCCGGGAAATGGATGTCATTAGAAACAATTATATTAAGTGAAATATCCCAGACCCAGAAAATTAAGCGCCGTATGTACTCCCTAATAGGTGGCTCCTAGTACCAAACCCACCCAGCCCATCTTGAGACACTCATAGGTAAATCTATGTATTACCTACAGTAATTGCAAAGATTATGAACAGGAGGGATGGGGCTGGAGGGCCACACCAGAAACAAGGAGAGAAGTGACCATATTACAGTAGAGAAATAGGCCTTCATCAAGGACTGCAAGAAAGTAATATGACACCTAGTTAAGTTCACAATTCGTTCCTGATCATTTACAACTAAGGGGGTATGAACTCACCAGAAGAGGAGGGCACATAGTCCGGCAGATTAAAAAGTAACCATTTTGCAAATGGGTGATTGACCCCTCCCATTGCCAAATGCCATATGACCCTGCAATTCCACTTTTGGGTATAAGTATTACATCTACCCTTGAATGTGCTCTTATAATAAGACTCCAGTTTAACAGCTTTCTGTCTCTGGCCAGGGCATGACATACAGTTCCCATTACGATGGAGTGAAGGGCATTGCAGGAGCAACAAAACTGCAAAAGAAAATCAACGAACCACTATCCAGAACTTCAGAGACTCTATATCAACCACCTCGAACTAGGCCAGACTAATCTCTCCCCATCCTGAAGCTGCGGAAGAGGGGGCGGTAAGAGTGTAAGAGCAAAAGGATGGGAGGAGCAATGATTTGCAAGATACTCCACACAAGTTAGGGCCGAAGCAATCATAATTGGACTTTACATGCCCTGAGCAATGTCCAACACACTATTGACCTCAAAAAGTCTAGCATCTGCTAAAGGCACAAAGATCCTTGGAGGCAAGGGATTGACAGCCACAGTAGTGTTCCTATGCTTAAGGGGAACACAGGAAAGGGTTCAGGGAAATGCCACTGGGTCCTTGTACGTCAATGGAGAGGAGGCCCAGAGGAGAGTCAGGCATGCACAAGAAAGGACTCTGGGAATTGGGGCGGGAGGGGTGAGGGGAGGGGGAGTAGGGGGTTCGGGGGGAGGAGGAGGGAGGGAGGGAACTGGTGTACCTATTAAGTTTGTATGAGCTGAAATAATAATAAAAATGTATTAAAATTAAAAAAAATAATTGAGGTGAAAGAATAATTTTCCAGAACAAAGGTCGGCTGAAGGCCTATATGTCTATGAAACCAGGACTATTGAAGATAGTAGAAGGATATAAGATGTAAGATGCACTGAAAATGCAAGAAAGAACAAACACACACAAGAGGATTCAAGGGAAAAACGATGCCAGGACAACCACAAAACAAAATGACAGTAAATATAAATATCAGAATTTGATGATATTTCAGGATTCAAGAATCATTTCTCAATAATAATCTTAATCATAAATGGACTCAACTCCCCAATCAAGAAACATAGGCTAACAACATGGAATAAAAGTCACAGTCCATCAATCTGTTGTCTCCAGGAAACACACATCAACATGAAAGATGCAAATTATCTATGGGTGAAAAGCTATTCAAAGGTTCTCCAATCACATGGAATCAGGAAACAAGCAGAAGTAAATATTCTAATATCTGACAAAAGAGTCTTCAAATCAAATGATATCATAAGAGAAAAAGAAGGGCATTGCAAACTATTCATGGGAAAAATACATCACAAACACTTCAAAAATTTTGACATGTATTAACAAAAGCAGGCTCATCCAAGTTGATTAAACAAATAAAATTGAATGCAAAACAGCAAATCAATCACAATAATAGTATGGGATTTTAATACCCAACTCTAATCAATGGAAATATCAGGACAAAATCTGAACAGAGACACACTGTAATTTAGAGGAACAATAAATTGTTATTCTGAAATATATATATATATATATATATATATATATCACACACACACACACACACACACACACACACACACACACCACAACCAAATGCTAAGAAGCACACATTATTTTCAGAAAGCAACTCATTGCACCTTCTCCAAAATAGACCATGTACTATTAAAGAAAATGTCTCAACAAAAATGCAGAAAAAATGAAATTATGTCATATATCTTATATAATTGCCATGGAATAAAATTGAAAGATCTACAAAAAGGGAAAAAAAACACACCAATTCCTAAATACTAAAAACTCATTATTAAATGAGCAATGGGTTATGGAAGAAGTCAAAGAGAAAATTTGAACAATCCCTAGAACTCAGTGATGATGGTTACATAAAATTCCATAATCTATGGGAAAATATTTCCGTGGTCTTAAGAGGAATGACTATAGTGCTTAATGCCTCCATAAAAAATTAGAAACATGGAATGGAGCAATGGCTCAAAGGTGTAGGACTCTGTCTGGCAAGCAGAAAGATCTGAGTTTAGGTCCCTGTTCCCACATAAAAAAAAAAAAAGGCCAGGGAGATACACTGGGTGGTGGTCTGAACTTCCAATTCTGGTGGGCAGAGTCTGGGAAATCTTAGAAGCAAAAAAAAAAAAAAAAAAAAAAGGAGGTAGAAGAAATTAAGGACAATTCCCAAAGTCACCCTTGGTCTTCTACAGGGACATACAGTACCCTCTAGTACATACTTGTACACACATGCATGCAAAATAAAGTTTCAAAAAGTAGTTGATGGCGAGTTACTGCACAAATTAAAAAAATAGAAACTTCATAAATAATCTTACAATAAAATATAAAGTTATAGAGAATCAAGAGCAAACCACCCAAAAAAGCAATAGAATAAGGCAGGAGAAATAAAATCAAGGGTGAAATTAATAAATAGAAATGAAGAAAACAATAACAAAAGAAATGAAGAAAACAATAGAAAGAAACAGATGATTCTTTGCAAAGGAAAACAAGACTGATAAATCTTTAGCCAAATTAACCAAATCCATGACGGAAAACCCAAATCAACAGAATCAAAAAGGAATGAGGAGGGCTGGAGAGGTGGCTCAGGGGTTAAGCCTCCGCCTTGCAGGCGGAAGGTCCCGAGTTCGGATCCCAGATCCCATGTATAGACGCCAGGCGGAAGCGGGGGCGGCCTGCGCTTCTGGTCCTGGTAGGGCGGAGCCTGTGAATCCCGGGGCAGAAGGAGGTGGAGGCGTCCATGGTGGTTCGCGAATTCGTCCGTGGTTCTACATATACACAGACACACACACAACACACACAGACACACACGCGCACACACATACACACGCACATGCGCACAGTTGAATAATAAATAAATAATAATAAAAAAAAATTAAAAAAAAAAAAAGGAATGAGGAGACATCCCAACGGATTCTGAAGAAATATAGAGAATCATCAGGACATTCTTCAAAAATTTATATGCCAAAAAATTGAACAATCAAAAAGAAATGGGAGAATTACACAGCAAATGTGAGCTGAAAAAGTTGAATCATGATGAACTGAATAAAGAAAAGGGACCAATAGTAATATTCAAAATAAAACATAAATCACAAATCTTCCTGCTTAAAAAAACTTAGAACCAATTTGACTCAGAACAAAACTACCAGACACTGAAGAAAAAACTAATACTAGTACTAATGATATTTTGCAAAATACAAAAGGAACACTTTCAAGCTCATTCTATGAGGCAAATATTACACTGATTCTCAAACAATATAAATACATAAAAATCAACAGGTAATACAGAGCAGTCTCACTGATGAAAAGAGTCTAATATCCTCAATAAAATACTTGCAAACTGATATAAAATATGTCAAAATGTTTGTCCACCATGACCAAGTCAAGTGTATCCCAGAAACAAAAGGATGTTTCAATATATTTATATCAATAAAAAGAATTTACCACATAAAAACACAAAAACAAAAACCACATAATCTTATTCACAGAAGCAGAAAGAGGCTTTTGATAAAAATTAATATCCCTTAATTGTGAAAGCCCTGGAATGTTCAGGTGTGGAAGAAATATACATCATCAAATTAAAGGTTATATATGACAAACCAATGAATATATTATCTTGAAGATGGAAAAGCCTGAAGCATTCCTACTCAGATCAGAAATTGGAAAATGCTGCCTACTCTCCCCAATCCTGTCTATTTTTTTATACTTTTACAAACATGCCGAGTATTTATCCCAGCTTTCCTTGAAAATTTATCTAGAACGATAAGACAAGATATGGACAGAATCTGAATACAAAGAGGAAAGGAAGAAATCAGATTATCTCTTTTGGGGGATAGCTTGATTTTATGCATAATAAATTCTATGAGGTCCATGAGGAAAAACCTAGAATTAATAAACATTTTAATAGTGCCAGTGTAAAAAATTAATATCCAAAAATCAGTGACCTTTCTATATACCAAGACTGAGCAAAATAAAATAGAAATTAGAGTAGAAATTCCATTTATAGTAACTCTGAAAAACTGGAATACTTTTGAATAAACAACAAAGAAATGGAATTCCTGAGCAATGAAATATTAAAACACTAAAGAAAGAGATTATAGCAGACACCACCAGAAAGTGGAAAGATCTCCCATGCTCGTAGATAAGAAAGATTACCATTTTCCAAATTATCACACTGTTAATATCAATATACAGATTCAGCCCAATTCCAATAAAAATTCCAATTAAATTATTCACTTTTAAAAAGTTCAAAATTTGTATGGAATCACAAAGGTCACTAATATACAAAGTAATACTGTACAATTAAAAATACTGTTGGAGGCACAAAAATGACAGATTCAAAGTACATTACAGAACCTCAAGAAATAAAAACAGCTTGGTATTGTCAAAATCCAGAGACACAGATCAATGGATTCATATTAAGGACCACTGTATAAGCCCATGCGCCTACTAATATGTTGCATTTGACAAGCATGCCAGTAATGTAATTGGATAAAGAATATCACATTTAACAAATTGTGGTAGAAATATTGGATCTCTACATGTATGAGAATGGAACTGGACCCATATCTCTCATCCTGAAAGAAAATTAACTCAAAAATGAAGATCTCAATGTTACATTGGAGACATTATCTTTTAAAGAAAGGACATGGTGTATGCTAGAATTGATCAGCTTAGTTAATAATTTTATGAATAGAAATCCAATATTCAGAAAATAAAACCAATGAACAATAAATGGAATCTTGTAAGATGAAAAGAATTCTGTATTGCAAAAGAAATCATGAGAAAAACAAAAAGACAATCCACAAAATGGGAGAAAATATTTGCAAGACACATATTTGATAAAGTATTGATATTCAGAATGTAAAAAGAACAAAACATAATTGAACTCAAGAAAGTAAACAATGTAATTTTAAAAATGATTTTCACGAGATGAATTTCAAATATCTGACAACTGCTTTGAAAAGTGCTCAACCCTGAAGCCACCAGGTAAATGCTTATTGAAACCACTCTGAATATCATCTCGCCCTATTCAGAATGGCTAACATTGAAAAACATAAATAACAACAAATTCTTGAAAGGAAGTGTAAAAAAGTGATCCCTTATCCACTGTTTGTGCGAGTGCAAACATATGGCCTTTTGCAAATTAATACACATGTTCATTAAAAGCTAAAAAGCTCTTTCCAGAATTTGGTGTTGTTCATATTGTGGATTTTCACCATCCTGACTGGGATGAGATGATATCTCAAATAGTTTTGATTTGCATTTTCCTGATGGATAGGGATGTGAACATTTTTTAAGCTATTTGTTAGACATTTCAATTTTATCGCAGAAAAGTTTCTTTTGAGTTCTGAGGCCTGTTTTCTAATTGGGCTGTTTATCTCCTTGGTGTTTAATTTTTTAAGTTCTTTATACACTCTGGATAATAGAGCTCTATCAGATGTGTGGGTAGTGAAGATATTTTTCCTATTCTGTAGATTGCATTTTTGCTCAGTTTGCAATCTCTTTAGATGAACAAAAGCTCTTTAATTTCATAAGATCCCATTTGTTGAGTGTTGCTTCTAATGCCTGTTTGATTGGGTTTCAGTTTAGGAAACGTTGGCCTAGTTCAATCCGCATGTGGAAGTTCCCTACACTTTCAACTAGGGTTTTTATGGTCTCTGGCTTAATATTAATGTTCTTACTCCATTTGGAGTTAATTTTTTTTGCATCGTGACAATTACAGGTCCAGTTTTAATCTTTTACATGTGGATATCTAGTTTTGCCAGCATTATTTATTCAAGATGCTCTTCTTTTTACACTGAGTTTTATTTGGGCCCTGTTTTCAGAGATCTAATAGCTGTAGTTGTGTGGGTTATATCTGGGTTTTCAACCCTTATCCATTGATCTGTGTGTCTATTTTGGAGCCAGTACCAGGCTATTTTCGTTACTATGAATTTGTAGTATAGATTAAAGCTTGATATGGTGATACCTCAAACAGTATTTTTGTTACTTGGGATTGTTTTTGCTTTCCTGAGCTTTTTGTGCTTCCATATGAATTTTGAGTTTGTTTGGTCAATTTCTTTAAAGGATTGTTCTGGGAGTTTGATTAGTATAGCATTGAATCTGTATGCTGGTTTTGGTAGATAGCTCACTTTAATGATGTTAATTCTGCCTATCCAGGGGCATGGGAGGTCATGCCACTTTTTGGTGTCTTCTTTAATTACTTTCTTTAGCATTTTAAAGTTTTCACTTCTTTCGTTAGATTTATACCAAAGTATTCCATTTTTAGGGGCTATATTAAATATTATTGTTTCTCTCAAGACTATTTCACTTTTTTCATTGTTGGTGTATAGGAAGGCCAGTGATTTTTGCACATTTTCTTGGTAACCTGCCAGTCTGCTGAACTTAGGTATTTGGTCCAGGAGTTTCCTAGTGGGGTTTTAGGATCTGTCAGACACACCATCATGATCTGCAAATAGAGATCTTGATTTCTGATTTGAATCCCTTTTATTTCCCTCTCTTGTCTTATGGCTCTAGCTAAGATTTCGAGTGGACAGGTTTGTCTAGCTCTTGATCAAAGTGGTAATGCTTCACATTTTTCTCCATTTAGTATAATCCTTGCTGTTGCCTTGTTGTATACAGCTTTTATTATGTTGATAAATGTTCCTTCCATTCTAGGGTTTTGATAAAAGGATGTTAGATCTTTTCAAAAGGTTTTTCTACATCTATTGAGAGTATCATGTGATCTTGGACTTTGGATTTGTTTATATGATGGATTACATTAATTAATTTGTGTACATTGAACCAACTTTGTGTGCCTGGGATAAATTTTACTTGATCACAGTGAATAATCTTTTTGGTATGTTTTTTAATCCAATTTGCTAAGATTTTTTTGATTGGCCTATAGTTTTCTTTTTTAAGTGTATCTTTATTAGGTTTGGGCACTAGTATGGTTTTAGCTTTGTAGAAAGAATTTGGAAATATTCCATTCTTAGCTATTTTGTAGACTAGTTTAAGAAGCAGTAGTATTAGTTGTTCTTTAAATGCCTGGTAGAATTCTGTACTGAAACCATCTGGTCCAGGACATTTTTTGATCAGAAGATTCGAGATTACTTCATTAATTTCCCAATTTGTTATAGGACTATTTAAAAAATTCAGAATCTCCTGATTCAATTTAGGTGAGCTATGCTCACTTGAAAATTCAATTTCTTTCTTTCAAATTTCATGTAATACAAGATTTTGAAGTCAGACGTTAGAATTTTGTGAACTTCTTGGGTATCAGTTGTGATAGCTCGATTTTCGTCTCTAATTTTGTTAATTTGGGTTTTCTGTCTCTTGATTTTGGTTAATTAAGCTATGGGTTTATCAAACATTGATTTTTACAAAGAATCAACTTTTTGTTTGGTTGATCCTTTGTATCATTTTCATTGGCTCAATTTTGGATATTTCTTCCATGATTTTGCTAATCTCCTCTCTTTTACTGATTTTGAGATTGGACTTGTCTTGTGTCTCTAAAGCTTTATGTTATATTGCTAAGTGTCCCAGAGATTTTGATTATTTGTAATTTCATTATGGTTTGCTTCCAGGAAACCTTGAATTTCCTTTTTGATTTGTTTCTGAACACTTTTCTCATTCATCATCATGGTGTTTAATTTCCAAGAATTAATGTGATTTCTGCTATTTGTTGTGCTGTGCATATCAAGCTTTAGACCTTGGCAGTCTAATAGGATACAGGCTATAATTTCAACTTTCTTGTATATGTGGAGATTCATTTTGTGGCCCAATATATGATCTATTTTGGAGAAAGTTCCATGGGCTGCTGAGAATGTGCATTTGTTGGTGCTTTGATTAAAGGTTCAGTAGATGTCTGTCAGGTCCATTTCAGTAATGGTTTGATTTAGTTCCAGTGTGTCTCTTGTGAGTTTTGGCCAGTAGATCTATTCTTGTTTTTGATATTGCAATGTTTTTATTGAGTGTGGAGGAGCCCATATTAGGTATGTTCATCATTGTGAAGTCCTCATGAATTTTCTGATAACTATAATGTAGTATCCTTCTATATCTTATGATTTTGTTTGGTTTGAAGTCCACTTTATCAGTATACTGTAATTGTTACCACTACTTGTTTCATTGTTCCATTAGCCTAAATTATTTTTGACCACACTTTTGTGTTTAGAACTTGCCTATCTTTTGTGAGATGTGGTGAGATGTGTTTCCTGAAGGTGGCAGATTGATGGGTTGTGATTTCTAGGGCATGTTTGTAACCTGCATCTTTTGATTGGTGAGTTAATTCCATCGACATTTAAGGTTAAAATGGAGAAATTACTTTTGATTCTTGACCTTCTTTATGTTTAATGGCTTCATAGGTGCATTACATAGCCTGTGAGTTGTGGTGCTATTATACTTCCTTTCTGTCCTCCTGGGTATGGATGTTCTTTTCTTCAAGTTTGAGTATCTTTTCTAGCATTTTTTGAAGATCTGGTTTAGTGGTCATGTTAGCCTTCAACTTGTCTTTATGGTGGAAAACTTTTCTTTCACCCTTACTCATGACTGGTATTTTTGATGGGTATATCACTTGGGTTGACATTTGTGCTCATTTGTTACTTCAATTATATCTCTTAAAGCTCTTCTTTCTTTTACTGTTTCCATTGGAAAATGACTCATTATTTTAATAGGTTTGTTTTTAAAAGTAACTTTTTTCCTCTTGAAGCACTTAGAACATTCCCTTTGTCTTGTATGTATACTGGATTGACTTTTAGTCACCTTAGCAAGTTTCTATTTTTGTCACATCTATTTGGGGTGTGATATGCCTCTTGTATTTGGATGGGCATCTCTTTCTTTAGATGTGGAATGTTTTCCTTTATGACAATTTGAAAAATTTCCTCAGGTATGGTATTTTGGACTTCTTGCTCTGGTATTCCATGAATGTGCATGTTAGGTTTCTTCAAAGTATCCCATAACTTTTGAATATTCATCTCAAGTGTATTTTTGGCTTTAACAACCTCTTTAATAGTTCTTTCATTTTGTTTTCAAGATCTGATATTCTATTTTCTGTTCTGGGCTGAAGATAGCACACATTTCACTTAGAGTGAATATATGCTTGCAATTGTTTTAACTGCTCTATGCCTATTTTTGTTTCTTCTACTGCTTTACTCATCTCTTCCAAGTGCCTGCTGTGTTCCTGTTTATAATAGTTACTCTTTATCTATTGTAGTGAGAGAATGCCCAAAGTCAAACAACTTAAGAGAGGAGGGCCCAGAGGAAAGTTTCATATACACTTTAAAGGATGCTCCAGGGATGGGAGGAGGAGGCATGGGGAGATAGGGAGAGGGGAAAGGAAGGAGAAAAGGGGGGAGGGAGCTAAGGGATCCAGGGAGGGGTGGAGGGAGGGAGGGTGTACCTATTAAGTTTGTATGAGTGGAAATAAATAAATTTAAAAAAAGAGAGAAAAGGAGATTTATTGAATTTACAGTTCAAGAGGGTAGTTTTTCATGGTGGAGGTGACATGACTTGTGGCTAAAGCTGGAGGCAGGCTAAGTCAATGGAGAACATCCTGGAATCTCTCTTCTAATTCTTCTGTACTGCGGTTTTATTTGGTCAGCTACTGGGAGTATCTAATGTGATATATGGAGGTTTTAATCAAATCTGTGGCTGGTCTTTGTATTATAAATGTATTGATCTGGATAATATCTTCAAGTAGTCTGACAGCTGATCTTAATTAGTGCCAGGTATAGTCAACTTTGCACCCAAGATTATTTATCACAAGTCCACACCTAGTCAACTTGACACCAGATCTCGTTTCCTTAGGCCACTCTTAATATCCACATTAAAACAGTAATATTCATAATCCTATTTAACATAACTATCCATGTACAACTGTACACACATTATGTTTCCCAAGATAAGTGACAAAGTCCTTTGAAAAATGCTTAGAATTCAGTGTCCCATAACAAAATATCATAATATAGATTATAACATTTTATTGCATAATTATAGATTAACATTACATTGCATTACATTACATTACATAATATATCTACCTAGTGCAAACCATAGTCAGTCCAATGGTGAAAGTTTCAGTATAGTCTACATCAGTAGTCTCAACACAGTCCCAAAGTCTAAAGTCCAAAGTCTCCTATAACATTAGAAGAAAAGTTACATAACTCCAACATACAATGGCACAGAATAAATATTTCCATTCCAAAAGGAAGGAGTGGGGGCAAATCCAGGAAAGATTGGTACGTAACAAGACTGAAAACCAGCTAGACAAACTCTAAATCCTGTAGCACCAAGTCCAAATAGTAAGCATCTGGTTTTAATCATCTCAGTTGCAAAGGACTTGGGTTTGACACCTCCAATGCAGCTGCCCATAAAACATTTCACTCTCTTGGGCCAACTCTTCCCATGGTATGTAGCTCTCCTTGGCAGATGACCCATGTTGTATCTGGAATCTCTAACATCTTTAATTCTCAATAGCAAACCAGGCTTTAACTCCACAACAAAAATTGCCCTTCTTGGGCTTCTAAACTGCAGGATTTCTGCCAAATGCTGCCTGGATTTTGCCAGATCTTTGAGGAGGAATCCACAACCTCCTTTCTCTTGAATCTTTGATACCTTTAAAATTAGAACCAGTTGGATGACTTTGCAGAGATTTCCATTGCCAAGATTTCTTGGGTTAGCAATTGGCTCTCTCAAATCACAGCTGACTCAGCTTCTCTGTTGAGTGCAGGAAAAATCTCCTTTTCTCCTGGGCTTTAGGGGATAAACCAGTCCCTTGCTTTGGAACTCCACCCTTTAGCTCATTCCTTCCAAAAGAATTTGCATTTTTTATGGGTAGTAGCCTTCTCTGAGAATCTTGCCCTCAAGGTGGGGCCTCTCCTATTTACAAATTGAGGGCAAGCTTTGATTTACTAATGGAGCTAATCTATTTAAAAACAGACATTTTGTTCTATTCTTTGTCCTAGATTAGCTCTTCAAGTTTGTCATTGAGTTTTTCATCATTAGATCTTACAGTTTCTTTTCCATAACTCTGGAGACAATAAAAAGTAGCCATTTCACACTATCAGGACTACAGTGCTTTGAAATTTATTCCAATAAGCACTCCATGCAGACTTTCACGATTAGGGCAAAACTTCACTAAACTCTCTGCCAACACATGGCTCCATTTGTCACTAGTCCATTTTCAAACACAGTCTATGTTCCCTGCTGGACCATCACAAGCTGGGCTTACACTGTCTGTGTCTTTCACAACGTGCTGTCCTTGGAGCTCTCATGAGAAAGACCCATTTGGCCCCATCACCAAGATGCGAAGACTTTCCCAGCACAAAGTCCCAAAGTTCTCCATATTTTTCCCAACAAGCATTTCCAAAGGATCACTAGCCACATCACACCATTGGCCAAGCTGCTGGGTACCAACTCCTCTCAGCTATACAAGCAGCTTTATGTTGTGGTACGAGCTGTTCTTAATCTCACAGCAATACTCCACTACACGATACCAATTTCTGTAACAGTTACTCTTAACTATTGTTATGAGAAAGCACTCAAAATCAATCAACTTAAGGGAGAATGGGAGATTTATTCAGTTTACAGTTCCAAGAGGAAGGTATAGTTTCTTGTAGCTAAGGAGGTATGGCTGGTTGGCCAAAGCTGGAGGAGGCTAAGTCATTGCAGACATCTTGGGGACAGAGAGCTGCAAAACTGCTTGCTGCAAAGGCAGACTTCTCCTAGAGGTAGAGTGGGACTAATCCACCCTTTGACTGCCTTCTTCCAGCAAGGCTCCACCTCTGAAGGTGTGATGACCTTGCCAAACACATGAGACTATGGTGGACACATTTCAAACCAAACACCAACTATGTATGAGAGGGTGACCTAGTATAGTCAAAATGAAAATGAATATGATATATTCTTAAATTACACAGCATATAATTCACCACCTCTCATGGCCATATACCAAAAGACACTTCATAGGTCTGTTTACATATTCATTTTTATTGATTTTTTTATTCTTTGAAGTTTTCAAAAAACATATACAATGAATTTGTTTTATCTCCTACTCTTACCCTACAGTTTGTCATCACATTTCACTTCTTGTTGTCTAATAATCTCCTTTCTACTCTTTAAGATGCCTGCTTGTGAGATTCATTAGGCCTGATCTAGTATACCTGTAGTCACATGTGTTTAGTTGCCTCCTAGGGCATAATTAACCCACCAGTGGGATAATCTTCCAATTAATAATCTCTGGCATTCCTGAATTTAATTATTCTCACATAATCTCTTAGTATGACACCATATCTTTTAAGAGGCTCCTTCCTCTGTGGTGAGATTTTTGATAGCTACTGATCATCTTATGTGGAGATCTTGCAGAAGTGGGTATCTGTTATGGTTGCATTTTGGTGTCAACTTGACTGTTGCAGACTGTTTGGGGTGCAGCTGTGGAAATTTAATGGTTGGAATGGCCCCTGAACAAGTCTGCAGGTACTTGATTGATTGCTGTGGAAAACCCAGCCCATAGAGGATGGTACTTTCCTATGGTGGACCGATAATAGGAGGTGCAAGGAGGAGGGACTTGCTCTTCCCTTATCTGGTGTTGACTTGCTCTGTAGTCATTCACTTTTAGAGCTTTGTGGCCTTCTTATTTGCTGCTGCTGATGCCTCTGTCCTTGTCTGACTTGGAGCTTCATCTTTTCCATTGTGTTGTCGTTGTTCCCACTGCCTTTGCAGCCTGGCCTCTAGGCCTTGCTGCAGTTCACTGTTCATTGCTGACATCGGAGCCCAGCTGTTCTTCAACAACTTTGGAACTCAGCATCTTTGACCCTCCAGAGAAGCAAGGGCTTGAGATCTTATTGGGATCTTTTGGCTTTATGGAACATTCTGGTCAAGAGTGAAGTGGCTGTAGGTGACTACTTTCAAGGACACTATTTTTTATTATGAGTTATTTTAATAAACTTATTTATATATATTATATTCTATAGATTCTGTTTCTTTAGAGAACCCTAACTAATACAGATTTCGGTACTGGGAGTGGTTCTGGAGGAACAGAATTATAAAGATTAATTTCTCTAATAGGCTTGAGCTTATCTGGAGCTGATTTTCTAATACAATGAAACTTCCAGCTACTAAAGACTGCCTTAGTGATATGAAGATCACCAAAACTCCATGGTGTGAACTTATCAAAGAACCGATAAAAGTGGGGGTGATGGATAGTCCTGATTCACCTGTTGTGAGCAGTACAGTGTTTAATGATTCTGTATATAATACTTTTTATAATCTAAGGAAAAATAAAGAAACTAATGATGCTCATCGGTTGCTTCTGACATCTCTGGACAAAGTAAAAAATGAGAAGGAAAGTCTCAGAGATGAAATTACCAAGATCAAGATGAGTGTAAAACATCTAAAAGCTTCTAAGTGTGCTTTAGAAGCATCTCTGGATAAAATGGAGAAGGAAAAGAAAGACCTCAGAGATGAAAATAATCAACTTCAGATGCATGTAAACAACTTGGAAGTTTCTGAGTGTGCTCTGGAAGAGAAGCTTCTCTCCAGTAGTAATAAGGCTCAAAATGCTAAAAATCAAACTCAGGCTTTAATTGTTAGATTGGCTGAGTTGCAACATAAATTAAATTCCCAGCCTCAAAAGGTGTCTGCAGTTAAAGTCAGAATACTGATTGGAAATGACTGGGATCCTAAAAACTAGGATGCTGATGTGTGGAAAGACTCAGAGGAGGCTGAGGCCAATGAACCCTCAAATTCTGATGGGCCTCTTTCATCTGAGGAAGTGGTCTTACCAGGCTTGGTAGAGAATGAATCCCCACTCCCACCTCCTAGTGCATCTCAGTCTCAGCCTTTGCCTGAGGAAACTAACCATTCTTTGGTTGAGTAGAGGGTAAGGATTTTCCCTCAGAACACTGTTGATATTGCAGAGTGCCCACCTGTGGTTGCCTCTAGGCCTATTACCAGACTCAGGTCTAAGCAGGCCCCTAGAAGTGACATAGAGAGTGTAATATATGAGGAGGTTCACTATATTCCTAGAGAACTTCATGAGTTTTGTAACATTTTCAAACAGCAACTTAGAGAATACCCCTGGGAATGGATTTTAAGGCTGTGGGATGCTGGTGGAAGGAATATAAAACTGGATCAAACTGAGTTTATTGAAATGGGTCAATTGAGTAGAGATTCTAGATTTAATGCTGCAGCTCATAGAGTTAAAAGTGGTGCCAAGAGTTTAAGTGGGTGGCTGAAATATTTATCAGTGTTTGGCCTTCAGAAAGAGAACTGGAGATATCAGATATTCCTTGGTTTAATGTTGATGATGTTATTAAAAGGCTCAGAGAAATTGGTATGCTTGACTGGATTCAACTTTAAAATCTAAATCTCAGAGTCAGAATCCAGATGACATGCCTTTCACCAAGACTATATTATACAAAATGGTGAAAGGGGCACCAGCAAATTTGAAGGGTCCCACCATTGCTTTTCTTCTTGTATCATCACTAACTGTGGGTGATCAGCTATCTAATTAGAAGAATTAAATCCAATGGACCTAGGTGGATCCAGGAGCAACAGGGGCCAAGTGGCAGTGTTGAATCCCAGTGGCAAAGTGAGCATACCAACCGTAATGCACAGCATAGAAAGAACAGTATTTATAGTGGTCTGGCTCACTTAGATCTTTGGTATTAGTTAATTAATCATGGTGTTCCCAAGAGTAAGATCAATAAGAACCCTACAAAGTTTTTATATGATTTGTATAAGCAGAAGCTTTCTAAAGCAAATGAAGGAAGAACTGCTTTGAATTACAGCAGTAGAGAATCACAACCTGTCAATCAGTTTCCAGATTTAGATCAGTTTGTAGATCCAGAACCCCTTGAATGAAGGGGAGGCTGGGTCACCTTGAGGAAGGACTTAGGCACAATAACAAAGACATTTACTATTAATATTTCTCCTGTTCTTTGCCAAAGGGATCTACGGCCTTTTATAAGAGTTACTGTACATTGGGGGAAAGAAAATGATCAGACATTTCGGGGCCTACTGGATACTGGTTCTCAGTTGACATTGATTCCTAGAGATCCTAAAAAGCATCGTGGCCCTCCAGTTAAAGTAGGAGCTTATGGGGGACAAGTTATCGATGGAGTTTGGGCTAATATTCATCTCACAGTAGATCCAATAGGTCCCTAGACTCATCCTGTGGTTATTTCTCCAGTTCCAGAATATATAATTGGTATAGATATACTCAGAAGTTGGCAGAATCCTCATAATGATTCCTATTATTGTAGGAAAGGCCAAATAGAAACCTTTAGAGTTGCTTCTCCCAGGTAAAATAGTGAACCAGAACTAGAAACATTATCGAATCCCTGGAGGGATAATAGAAATTAGTGCCACCATCAAGGACTTGAAGGATGCAGGGGTGGTGGTTCCTACCACCTCTCCCTTTAGTTCTCCTATTTGGCCTGTGCAGAAGACAGATGGATCATGGAGAATGACTGTTGATTATCACAAACTTAATCAAGTGTGACTCCAATAGCAGCTGCTGTGCCAGATATAATTTCTTTGCTTGAGCAAATTACTATATCTCCTAGTACTTGGTATGCAACTACTGACCTTGCAAATGCTTTTTTCTCAAACCTATACTTTTTTTCTTTTTTTTTTTAAGGAATAACTTTTAGATATTTATTTAGTTGTAGATGGAACAGAATAAATTCGATGAAAATATTTTGCACCATTCTTTTTAAAGGAATTTACTTTCTTTTTTTTGTCCTAAATATTTTAATTTATTTTTATTATTATTTCAGCTCATACAAACTTAATAGGTACACCAGTTCCCTCCCTCCCTCCTCCTCCCCCTGAACCCCTTGCTCCCCCTCCCCTCATCCCTCCCACCCCATTCCCTGTGCCTCCCGCCCCAATTCCCAGAGTCCTTTCATGTGCATGCCTGACTCTCCTCTGGGCCCTCCTCTCCGATGACATACAAGGACCCAGTGGCATTTCCCTGAACCCTTTCCTGTGTTTCCCTTAAGCATAGGAACACTACTGTGGCTGTCAATCCCTTGTCTCCAAGGATCTTGGTGCCTTTAGTAGATGCTAGACTTTGTGAGGTCAATAGTGTGTTGGACATTGCGCCAGGCATGCAATGTCCAATTATGATTGCTTCGGCCCTAACTTGTGTGGAGTATCTTGCAAATCATTGCTCCTCCCATCCTTTTGCTCTTACACTCTTACCGCCCCCTCTTTCGCAAATGTCCCTGAGCTTCAGGATGGGGAGAGATTAGTCTGGCCTAGTTCGAGGTGGTTGATATAGAGTCTCTGAAGTTGTGGATAGTGGTTTGTTGATTTTCTTTTGCAGTTTTGTTGCTCCTGCAATGCCCTTCACTCCATCGTGATGGGCACTGTATGTCACCCCCTGGCCAGAGACAGAAAGCTGTTAAACTGAGTCTTATTATAAGAACACCTTCAAGGGTAGATGTAATACTTATACCCAAAAGTGGAATCGCAGGGTCATATGGCATTTGGCAATCAGAGGGGTCAATCACCCATTTGCAAAATGGGTACTTTTTAATCTGCCGGACTATATGCCCTCCCCTTCTGGTGAGTTCATACCCCCTTAGTTGTAAATGAACAGGAACAAATGTCTGTGAACATAACTAGGTGTCACATTACTTTCTTGCAGGCCTTGATGGAGGCCGATTTTCTCTACTGTAACATGGTCACTTCTCTCCTTGTTTCTGGTGTGGCCATCCAATCCCATCCCTCCTGTTCATAATCCTTGCAATTACTGTAGGTAATACATAGATTTACCTATGAGTGTCTCAAAATGGGCTGGGTAGGTTTGGTATTAGAAGCCACCTATTAGGGAATACATACGGCGCTTAATTTTCTGGGTCTGGGATACTTCACTTAATATAATTGTTTATAATGACATCCATTTCCCGGCAAATTCCAGTAATTCATCATTTTTGATGGCTGAGTAGTACTCCATTGTATAGATGTACCACAGTTTCCTTATCCACTCGTCAACTGTTGGACATTTGGGTTGATTCCATGTCTTTGCTATTGTAAACAGTGCTGCTATGAAGATGGTCATGCTTGTGCTATCGAGAGGAACCTCTGCTGTATGGGGGGTTATACCCAAAAGTGGAATCGAAGGGTCATATGGCATTTCAATCTTTAATTTCTTTAAGAATCTCCAGACGGCTCGCCAGAGTGGCTGTATGAGCCTGCACTCCCACCAGCAATATAGGAGAGTTCCCCTCTCTCCACATCCTCTCCAGCATTTGGTGTTGTTTGTATTGTGGATTTTTGCCATCCTGACCGGGTTGAGATGATATCTCAGGGAAGTTTTGATTTGCATTTCCCTGCTGGCTAAAGAAGTGGAGCATTTTTTAAGATTTTGTTAGACATTTTAATTTCATCCCTGGTAAAATTTCTTTTAAGTTCCAGGGCCCATTTTTTAATTGGGCCATTGGTTTCCGTAATGTTTAGTTTTCTAAGTTCTTCTTGCACTCTGGACAGTAGAGCTCTATCAGATATGTGGTTAGTGAAGATTTTCATCCATTCTGTGGGTTGCCTTTGAGATCATGTTACAATCTCTTTATCTGAACAGAAGCTCTTTAATTTCACAAGATGCCAAATGTTGAGAGTTGGTAGCAGTGACTGTACCATTGGACGTCTGTTTAGGAACTGTTGGCCTAGCCCAATCAGCCCGAGGGAGTTCCCTATCCTTTCCACTATTGTTTTTATCGTCTCTGGCCTTATATCAAGGTCCTTGATCCATTTGGAATTAAGTCTCGTGCATGGCGACAAGTATGAGTCCAGCTTTAATCTTCTGCATGTGGAGATCCAGTTTTGCCAGCACCATTTGTTGAAGATGCTGTTCTTTTTCCATTGGATTCTTTGGGCCCCTTTGTCAAAGACCAAATGGCTGTAATTTTGTGGGCTGATATCTGGGTCTTCAAGCCTTATCTATTGATCTGTGTGTCTATTTTGGAGCCAGTACCAGGCTTTTTTTATAACTATGGATTAGTAATATAGACTAAGGTTCGGTATGGTGATACCTCCAGCAGTGTTTTTGTTACTCAGGATTGTCTTTGCTATCCTGGGTTTTTTGTGCCTCCATATGAATTTTGAGATTGTATGGTCAACTTCATTAAAGAATTGCTTTGGGAATTTAATTGGTATAGCATTGAATTTGTATATTTCCTTTGGTAGGATGGTCATTTTTACGATGGTGATTCTGCCAATCCAGGATCATGGGAGGTCTTTCCACCTTCTGGTGTCTTCTGCAATTTTTTTCTTTAAGGTTTTAAAGTTTTCACTGTAAAGGTCTTTTACCTCCTTGGTTAAGTTTATACCAAGGTATTTCATTTTTTTAGGGGCTATAGTAAATGGGATTGTTTCTCTCAAGGCTTTTTCACTTCTTTCATTCTGGGCATACAGGAAGGCCTCTGATTTTTGCACATTTATTTTGTATCCTGCCACCCTGCTGAACTTCTCAATTAGTTCCAGGAGCTTCCTGGTGGAGATTTTGGGATCACTCAGGTATAAGATCATGTCATCTGCAAACAGGGATAGCTTGACTTCTTATTGCCGATTTGAATCCCTCTTATGTCCCTTTCTTGTCTTTTGGCTTCAGCTAAGACTTCAAGTACAATATTGATTAGAAATGGTGAGAGTGGACAGCCTTGTCTAGTTCCTGATCAAAATAGGAATGCTTCCAATTGTTCCCCAATAAGTATAATCCTTGCTGTGGGCTTGTTGTATACAGCTTTTATTATATTGATAAAGGTTCCTTCCATTCCTACTGTCTCTAGCGTTTTGATCATAAAAGGCTGTTGGATCTTGTCAAAAGCTTTTTCTGCATCTATGGAGAGTATCATGTGGCCTTGGACTTTGGACTGGTTTACATGATGAATTACATTTATTGATTTGCATATGTTGAACCAACCTTGTGTGCCAGGGATGAAGCCTATTTGGTCCCCGTGAATAATCTTTTTAATATGTTTTTGAATCCGATTTGCTAAAACTTTGTTGAGAATCTTTGCGTCTGTGTTCATCAGGGAGATCGGCCTATAGTTTTCTTTTTTAAGTGAGTTCTTATTAGGTTTTGGGATTAAGATGATATTAGCTTCATAGAAGGAATTTGGTAGTGTTTCTTCCTTTGCTATTTGTTGGAACAGTTTAAGGCATATTGGTATTATTAACTCCTTAAATGTCTGGTAGAACTCTGTGCTGAATCCATCTGGTCCAGGATATTTTTTGGTGGGAAGATTCAAGATTACTTCCTCAATTCCTTATATGTTATAGGACTATTTAAATAATTCACAACCTCCTGATTCAATTTAGGTAAGTTTTGTTTACTGAGAAATTCATCCATCTCTTTTGTGTTGTCAAATTTCACAGAGTATAAGTTTTGAAATATGATGTTAAAATTCTCTGGATTTCTTGGGTATCAGTAGTGATAACTCCATGTTCCTTTCTAATTTTGTTAATTTGGGTTTTCTCTCTCCTGCTTTTGGTTAATTTAGCTAGGGGTGTATCACTCTTATTGATTTTTTCAAAGAACCAGCTTTTTGACTGGTTGATTTTTTCTATCGTTTTCTTAATCTCAATTTCAGATATTTCTCTCCTTATTTTGCTAATCTCCTCTCTTCTACTGCATTTGGGATCAGATTGCTCTAGTTTCTCTAAAGCTTTAAGCTGCATTGTTAAGTTGTTTATTTCTGATGTTTCCATTTTTCTGATGTATGCATTAAGAGCTATGAATTTTCCTCTTAGGACAACTTTCATTGTGTCCCAGAGATTTTGGTGAGTTGTATTTTCATTATCATTCACTTTCAGGAAATCTTGAATTTTCTTTTTAATTTCTTCCTGAATCCAGTTCTCATTCAGCATCATAGTGTCAAGTTACCAGGAGTTAGTGTATTTTCTGTCGTTTTTTGTGTTGTGGATGTCAAGCTTTAGGCAGTGGTGGTCTGATAGGGTACAGGCTAGAATTTCAACTTTCCTGTGTATGTGGAAATTTGTTTTGTGGCCCAATATGTGGTCTATTTTGGAGAAAGTTCCGTGTGTTGCTGAGAAAAATGTGTATTCTTTGGTACGTGGGTGAAAAGTTCGATAGAGATCTGTAAGGTCCAATTCTTTAAGGGTATGATTAAGTTTCAAAGTGTCTCTGTTAAGCTTTTGACCTGTTGATCTATCCCATGTTGAGAGGGCGATGTTGAAGTACCCAAGAATTATCGTTTGGGGGTTGATTTCTTGCTTTAGACGCTGTAGGGTTTTCTTAATGAATGTGGAGGGGCCCGTATTGGGTGCATATATGTTCAGTATTGTGAAGTCTTCCTGGTGAATTGTACCTGGGACTAAAATGTAGTACCCATCCGTGTCTCTTATAATTTTCTTTGGTTTGAAGTCCACTTTGTCTGATAGCATAATGGCTACCCCTGCCTGTTTTCTGCTTCCGTTTGCTTGTAGAATTGTTGACCAGCCTTTTATTTTTAGAGCGTGCCTATCTTTTGTGGTGAGATGGGTTTCCTGCAGGCAGCAGATTGATCGATTGTGATTTTTATTCCAAGTTTGTAATCTGTGTCTCTTGATCGGTGAATTAATTCCATTAACATTTAGTGTTATAATGGAGAAACTATTTTTTTTTAATTTCTTTTTTTTTTTTATTCAATTGTGCGTGTGTGAGTATGTATGTGTGCACGCATGTGTGTATGTGTGTGTGTGTAGAACCACGGACGAATTCGGGAACCACCATGGACGCCTCCACCTCCTTCTGCCCCTGGATTCACATGCTCCGCCCTACCAGGACCAGAAGCGCAGGCCGCCCCCGCTTCCGCCCGGCGTCTATACGTGGGGTCTAGGATCCGAACTCAGGACCTTCTGCCTGCAAGGCAGAGGCTTAACCCCTGAGCCACCTCTCCAGCCCCGAGAAACTATTTTTAATTCCAGACATTTATTATGTTTAGTAGTTTTTATAAGTATATTGCTTTGCTTTTAATGTTGTTATACTTGCCTTCTGTTCTCCTGGATATGCCTGTTTTTTTCTTCATGCTTGAGTATCATTTCTCGCATTTTTTGAAGGTCTGGTTTGGTGGACATGTATCCCTTAAAGTTGTCTTTGTGCTGGAAGTTTTTTCTTTCTCCCTCGATCATGACGGATAGTTTTTCAGGGTAAATCAGCCTGGGTTGACATTTTTGCTCATTCAATACTTGAAGTATGTCTCTCCAAGCTCTTCTTGCTTTTACTGTTTCGACTGAGAAGTCATTTATTATTTTAATAGGTTTACCTTTAAAAGTGACTTGTTTTTTCTCCCTTGAAGCTCTCAGCACCAGTTCTTTATCTTGAATGTGGAGTGTTTTAACTATTATTTGCCATGGCTTGCTTCTGTTTTGGTCATATCTGTTTAGGGTGCGGAATGCCTCTTGTATATGGATGGGCCTCTCTTTTTTTAGATGAGGAACGTTTTCCTTGATGATCATTTGAAAAATTTCCTCAAGGGTGGTATTTTGAGATTCTTGCTCTGGTATTCCATGAATACGCATGTTAGGCTTCTTCAGAGTGTCCCATATCTCTTGGATATTTCTCTCAAGTATCTTTTTGGCTTTAACAACCTCTTCCATTGAGCTGGTTAGTACTCCCACTTTATCTTCAAGGTCTGAAATTCTGTTTTCTGCTTCGTTAGTTCTGTTGATAAGACTCTCTGTGGAGTTCTGGGTTGAAGATAACTAGTCTTGTAGCTCAGTTTTAAACTCTGCTTGAGTCTGTTTTAACTGCTCTATGCCTGTTTTTGTTTCTTGCACTGTTTTTCTCAACTCCTCCAAGTGTCTGTTGTGTTCCTCTTCAAAGCGATTGATTCGATTATGTAATTCCTCCCGGATTTCCTTTTTCATAGTATTGAACATGGTAATGATCATATTTTGAAAGTCGTTATCCTGGGTCAGGCTTTCTTGGCCATTTTCCGTGGGTTTGTTCTGGTTGGAGTCTAACATTATGGGATTAATTCCTTCTGTGGGAAATTTGTTTACTTGAGTGTTGCTTCTCATGGATTTGCACTTTGACTTTGGCATTGTCGTTTTAAGTCGTAAGATCTTTCAATTTCACTAAACTGAATTATTTGGCCTGGGGTTCTGGGGGTGGGCAGGGACGAAGCTTACCTAGGTCGCGGATGAGGCCCAGCTGGACCGCACGCATACCAGCCGGCGGAGTGGAGTGGGGAAGGGAGGATGGGGACATCGGCTTGGAGCTATTTAACCCGAAGGGTGCTGGGGCGGGGCCCAGGTGCAAGGGGAGGTCCTCCTCGTCCCTCGCCCCTGTGCGGCCCCGGCTGGATGGTGGGGTAGGAGCGGGATCCCTTGGGCTGACCTGGGGTTCTGGTGGGCTGGCATGGGCGGAGCTTACCTAGGTCGCGGATGAGGCCTGGCTGGACCGTGCTTGTGTCCCAGCCCGAGGAGTGGGGTGGGGAAGGGAGGATGGGCGTGTCGGCATCTCAGACCTATTCTTAAAGACCATCAAAAGCAATTTGTTTTCATTTGGCAAGGCCAGCAGTACACCTTTGTTGTTCTGCCTCAAGGATATATTAATTCTCTAGCCCTGTTCCATAACTTGGTTCACAGAGATCTTTATTGCCTGTCTCTCCCACAAGGCATCATACTGGTACATTATATCAATGATATTAGGCTGATTGGGCCAAGCTAGTAGGAGGTGACAAGCACTTTGAATTCTCTGGTAAGCTCTATGCACATGAGGGGATGGGAAATAAATCCAACCAAGATCTAAGGACCATGTACCTCAGTAAAATTTCTAAGAGTTCAATGATGTGGGGCATGCAGAGATTTTCTCTCCAAGGTAAATGATAAGTTACTGCACCTGGCCTCTCCTACCTCCAAGAAAGAAGCACAACATTTAGTGGGCCTGTTTGGATTTTGGAGGCAGCACATTCCTCACTTGGGTGTATTACTCAGGCCCATATACCAAATAACTTGGAAAGCTGCTAGTTTTGAGTGGGGCCCAGAACAAGAGAAGGCCCTTCAGCAGGTTCAAGATGCTGTACAGGCTGCCTTGTCCCTTGGGCCATATGATCCAACAGACCCAGTGGTATTGGAAGTATCTGTCACAGATAGAGATGCTGTTTGCAATCTTTGGCAGGTTCCCATGGGTGAATCACCTCAAAGTTCCTTGGGATTTTGGAGCAAGACCCTGCCATCATCAGCAGATAATTACTCTTCCTTTGAGAGACAGCTTTTGGCCTGTTAGTGGTCCCTAGTGGAAATTGAACGTTTGACAATGGGTCATCAAGTTACCATGCAAACTAATTTGCACATCATGAGTTGATTATTGTCTGACCCAGCAAGTCATAAATTTGGATAGGCACAGCAGCAATCTATTATCAAATGGAAATGGTATATAAGAGACAAGGCCTGAGCAGGTCCTGAAGGCACAAGTAAGTTGCATGAAGAAGTTGCTCAAATGCCTATGGTTGCTCAGCCTGTTATGATGCCTGCTCCTAAATATGCACCTATGGCCTCCTGGGATGTGCCCTATGATCAGCTAACTGAAGAAGAAAAGACTAGGGCCTGGTTCACAGATGGTTCTGCTTGCTATTCAGGTGCCACCCAGAAGTGGACAGCTGAAGCACTACAACCCCTTTCTGCAACAACCCTGAAGGACACTGGTGAAGGGAAGTCTTCACAGTGGGCAGAACTTAAAGAAGTGCACATGGTTGTGCACTTTGCCTGGAAGGAAAAATGGTCAAATGTGCGACTATATACTGATTCATTTGCTGTAGCCAATGGTTTGGCTGGATGGTCAGAGACTTGGAGAGAACATAATTGGAAAACTGGTTAGAAAGACATTTGGGAAAAAGTATGTGGATAGATCTCAAAAAATGGACAAAAGATACAAAGACATTTTTTATACTATCTCTTTTTTATTATTTATTCAATTGTGCATGTGTGCATATGTATGTGTGCACGCGCATGTGTGTGTGTGTGTGTGTATGTGTGTGTGTGTCTGTGTGTGTGTAGAACCACAGACAAATTCGGGAACCACCATGGATGCCTCCACCTCCTTCTGCCCTGGGATTCACAGACTCTGCCCTACCAGGACCAGAAGCACAGGCCGCCCCCGCTTCCGCCTGGCATCTATATGTGGGATCTGGGATCCAAACTCAGGACCTCCCACCTGCAAGGCAGAGGCTTAACCTCTGAACCACTTCTCCAGCCCAGATACAAAAATATTTGTGTCCCATGTAAATGCTCATAAAAAAGTGACTTAAACAGAAGAGTTATTTAATAATAAAGTAGATAAGATGACTTATTCTGTGGACAGCCAACCTGTTTCTCCAGCCATCCCCATCACTGCCCAATGGGCCCATGAACAAAGTGGGCATGGTGGTAGAGATGGAGGTTATGCATGGGCTCAACAACATGGACTTCCACTCACCAAGGCTGACCTGGCTTCAGCTGCTGCTGAGTGTCAAATCTGCCAGCAGCAGAGACCAACATTGACTCCCCAATATGGAGTCATTCTCTGGGATGACCAACCAGCAACATGGTGACAGGTTGACTACATTGGACCACTTCCAAGATGAAAGGGCAGAGCTTTGTCCTTATTGGGATAGTTACTTATTTGGGGTATGGATTTGCCTTTCCTGCACATTCTGCTTCTGCTAAAACTACCTTTCATGAACTTACAGAATGTCTTGTGCACCATCATGGTATTTCACACAGTGTTGCTTCTGACCAGGAAACACATTTTACAGCTTAGGAAGTGAGGCAATTCATGGTGAAGCAGCTGGTTTGATAGAATGGTGGAATGGCCTGTTAAAGACACAATTACAGTAATAGTCTGGAAGGTTGGGATAGAGTATTTCAGGATGTGGTGTATGCTTTGAATCAGTTCCCAATACATGGTACTATATCTCCTATAGCCAGAACTCATGGGTCCAAGAAACAAAGGGTGGATGCTGGAAAGGTGCCTCTTACTGTCACACCTAGTAACCCATTAGGAAAATTTTTGCTTCCTGTCCCTGCAAGTCTGTACTCTGCTGGCTTAAAAGTTTTGGTTCCTCCGCCCCACTGCTGCTCCCAGTCCTCCATCACAGGTGAGTTCGGCTAGCCCTGCCAGGTGGCCCCGGGCCCCAGCGGCACCCAGGCTGCCTCTGGTTTTTGCCTGGGCCATCCCCCGGGCCCCAGCCCCTTGCCTCCTCCCGCCTGCCTGACTGCCCAACCAGACAGGACTTGCTCACATTCCTCCATCCCTGGAGCTTGGGTGGGCCACTAAGCCAAGTCCCAGGTCCCAGGTGAAGAATCTGCCATCAACATCAGCCCCTCTTCCTCTCTGGCCCACTGGGGACCCAAGGACATGGTCCACAGAAGACACACTGCTACTCAGAATACAATAGAGTCCAAAGGAAACTCAAGCAAAACTCTAAGGGACAAAGGTCATACAACTAAAGCCCTCTACAATCATCCTATCACATAGGAGAGATTCTTCAAATCCAGCCCAAAGATAAGTAAATCTTCTTTTCACCTTACTGTTCCTTTCTAGTATTAATCGCTGTAGATCAACTTTTCCATACAGCCACCCCAAAAACATACAACTCCAGGGAGTACACCACTCACTCTCACATATCACCAAGATACTAAATCGTAAGAGTTCACAACCATACTAATATTCACGCTCTGTCTACTTAACCTGACTTAACTGATGTACTAACAGCCTAATAGCCTCATCTAGGAAATAACAATAACAGAAGACAAACATACTCAATCCAAGGCAAACACTAGTAATAACTCCCCAAGTGTAATAACACCAACTAAATCAGTTCAGTCAAAAACACACAGTAACTGAAAAGTCCTAAGAAACAAAAAGGTCCTATGAAACAAAACAACAATGCCCAAGTCAAACTGCAGACCCATGAGAAACAAAACTTAAGAAGACCAATGCCCCACCAAAAGAATTAACCCCATAATGATGGATTCCAATCAGTACAAATTCACAGAAAATAACCAAGAAAGCCAGACCCAAGACAACGACTTTCAAAGTATGATCATTACCATGATTAATACTATGAAAGAGGAAATCCGAGAGTAGTTAAACAACCGCATCAACCACTTTGAACAGGAGAACAACAGGCACTTGGAGGAGTTGAGAAAAACAGTTCAAGAAACAAAAATAGGCATAGAGCAGTTAAAACAGTCTCAGGCAGAGTTTAAAATCGAACTAAAAGACAAGCTATCTTCAACCCAAATCTCAACAGAGAGTCATATCAGCAGAACTAACAAAGCAGAAAATAGAATTTCAGATCTTGAAGACAAAGTGGGAATTAACCAGCTCAATGCAACAGATTGTTAAAGCCAAAAAGATACTTGAAAGGAACATTCAAGAGATAATACCAAAGCAAGAATCCCAAAATACCACACCTGAGGAAATTTTTCAAATTATCATAAGTGAAAACATCCCTCAACTAAAGAATGAGAGGCCCATCCAAATTCAAGAGGCATTTCACACTCCAAAGAGATACGACCAAAATAGAAACTCGCCAAGGCAAATAATAGTCAAAACACTCCACATTCAAGACAAAGAAAAGGTGCTGAGAGCTTCAAGGGAAAAAAAAGAAAGTCGCTTTTGAAGGAAAACCTATTGAAATAACAAATGATTATTCAATGGAAACAGTAAAAGCAAGAAGAGCTTGGAGAGATGTACTTCAAGTATTAAATGAGCAAAAATGCAACACAGACTGATATACCTGGCAAAACTATCAGTCATGAACAAGGAAGAAAGAAAAGTTTTCCAGCACAAAGAGAACTCGAAGGGATACATGTCTACCAAACCAGGCCTTCAAAAAATGCTAGAAATGATACTCAAACTTGAAAAGAAAAGCAAGCATATCAAGGAGAACAGAAGGGAAGTATAATACCACCAAAACATAAATGTCAATCAATACGCTCACAAAATCCACTAAACATAAAAAATGTCCAGAATTAAAAATAATTTCTCCATTATAACATTAAATGTCAATGGTATTAACTCACCGATCAAGAGACACAGATTACAAACTTGGATGAAAAACCACAACCCATCAATGTGCTGCCTTCAGGAAACTCATCTCACCACAAAAGATAGGCACATCCTAAAAACGAAAGGCTGGTCTAAAATGCTGCAAGCTAATGGAAAAAAAAAAACAGGCATGGGTAGCCATTTTGCTGTCAGACAACGTGGACTTCAAACCAAAAAAAATCATAAGAGACACAGATGGATACTACATTTTAGTCACAGGTACAATTCACCAGGAAGACATCACAATACTGAACATATACACACCCAATACGGGCCACTCCACATTCATTAAAAAAAAACCCTACAGAATCTAAATTGAGAAATCAACCCCCAAACGATAATTCTTGGGGATATCAACAATGCCCTCTCAACATGTCATAGATTAACAGATCAAAAGCTTGACAGAGACACTTTGGAACTTAATCAAACCCTTAAAGAAATGGACCTTACAGATCTCTATCGAACTTTTCATCCACGCACCAAAGAATACACATTTTTCCCAGCAGCACATCGAACTTTCTCCAAAATAGATCACATATTCGGCCACAAAATTAATCTGCACATATATAGGAAAGTTGAAATTCTAGCCTGTGCCCTATCAAACCACCACAGCCTAAAGCTTGACATCTACAACACAACAAACAATAGAAAATACACTAATTTCTGGAAACTTAACACTAAGATGCTGAATGAGAACTGGACTCAGGAAGAAATTAAAAAGGAAATTCAAGATTTCCTGAAAGAGAACGATAATGAAAATAAAACTTACCAAAATGTCTGGGTCACAATGAAAGCTGTCCTAAGAAGTAAGTTCATAGCTCTTGATTCCTACATCGAAAAAAATAGAAATGTCAGAAATAAATAACTTAACAATGCAGCTTAAAGCTTCAGAGAAACTAGAGCAATCTGATCCCAAAAGCAACAGAAGAGAGGAGATTAGCAAAATAAGGGAGAAATATCCGACATCGAGATTAGGAAAATGATAGAAAAAAATCAACCAGTCAAAAAGCTGGTTCTTTGAAAAAATCAATAAGATTGATACACCCCTAGATAAATTAACAAAAGCAAGAGAGAGAAAACCCAACTGAACAAAATTAGAAATGAAAACGGAGCTTTCACTACTGATACCCAAGAAATCCAGAGAATTATAACATCATATTTCAGAAACTTATACTCTATGAAATATGACAACACGAAAAAGATGGATGAATTCCTAAATAAACACAACTTACCTAAATTGAATCAGGAAGTGGTGAATTATTTAAATAGTCCTATAACATATGAGAAAATCGAGGAAGTAATCTAAAATCTTCCCACCAAAAAATGTCCTGGACCAGATGGATTCAGCACAGAATTCTACCAGACATTTAAGGAGCTAATAACACCAATACTCCTTAAACTGTTCCATCAAATAACAAATAAAGGAACACTACCAAATTCTTTCTATGAAGGTAAAATCGTCCTAATCCCAAAACCTAATAAAGGTACACTTATAAAAGAAAACTATAGGCCAATCTCTCTGATGAAAACAGACACAAAGATTCTCAATAAAGTCTTAGCAGATCGGATTCAAAAACCTATCGAAAAGATCTTTCACGGGGATCAAGAAGGCTTTATTCCAGGCACACAAAGGTTGGTTCAACATAGGCAAATCAATAAATATATTTCATCATATAAACCAGTCCAAAGTCCAAGACCACATGATACTCTTGATAGATGCAGAAAAAGCATTTGAGAAGATCCAACAGCCTTTTATGATCAAAACCCTAGAGACAGTTGGAATGGAAGGAACCTTTATCTATATAATAAAAGCAGTATACAACAAGCCTTCAGCAAGGATTATACTCTAAGGGGGAAAACTTGAAGCATTGCTGCTTTGATCAGGAACTAGAAAAGTCTATCCACTCTCACCACTTCTATTCAATATTGTACTTGAAGTCTTAGCTGAAGCCATAAGACAAGAAAGGGACATAAAAGGGATTCAAATTGGCAAGTAAGAAGTCAAGCTATCCCTATTTGCAGATGACATGATCTTATATCTGAGTGATCCCAAAAACTCCACCAGGAAGCTCCTGGAACTAATTGAGAAGTTCAGCAGGGTGGCAGGATACAAAATAAATGTACAAAATCAGTGGCCTTCCTATATGCCCAGAATGAAAGAAGTGAAAAAGCCCTGAGAGAAACAATCCCATTTACTATAGCCCCTAAAGAAAGGAAATACCGTGGTATAAATATAACCAAGGAAGTAAGAGACCTTTACGATGAAAACTTTAAAACCCTAAAGAAAGAAATTGCAGAAGACACCAGAAGGTGGAAAAACCTCCCATGATCCTGGATTGGCAGAATCAACATCGTAAAAATGACCATCCTACCAAAGGCAATATGTAAATTCGATCCTATACCAATTAAAATCCCAAAGCAATTCTTTGAAGAGGTTGACCAAAACAATCTCAAAATTCATATGGAGGCACAAAAGACCCAAGATAGCAAAGACAATCCTGAATAACAAAACCACCACTGGAGGTATCACCATACCACACCTTAGTCTATCTTACAAACCCAGAGTTCTAAAAACAGCCTGGTACTGGCTCCAAAATAGACACACAGATCAATGGATAAGGGTTGAAGACCCAGATATAAGCCCACACGACCACAGCCATTTGATCTTTCACAAAGGAGCCCAAAAAATCCAATGGAAACAGAACAGTATCTTCAACAAATGATGCTGGCAAAACTTGATATCCACCTGCAGAAGATTAAAACTGGACCCATACTTGTCACCATGTACAAGACTTAATTCCAAATGGATGAAGAATCTTGACATAAAGCCATAGACTATAAAAATCATAGTTGAAAGGGTAGGGAACTCCCACAAGCTGATTGGGCTAGGTCAACAGTTCCTAAACAGTAATCTAATAGCACAGTCACTGCAACCAACTCTCAACAGATGGGATCTTGTGAAATTAAAGAGCTTCTGTTCAGATAAAGAGATTGTAACACCAGCCCAAAGGCCACCCACATAATGGAAGAAAATCTTCACTAACCACATATCTCATAGAGCTCTATTATCCAGAGTGCAAGAAGAACTTAGAAAACTAAACAGCAAGGAAACAAATGGCCCAATGAAAAAATGGGCTCTGGGGCTGGAGAGGTGGCTCAGGGGTTAAGCCTCCGCCTTGCAGGCGGAAGGTCCCGAGTTCGGATCCCAGATCCCACGTATAGACGCCAGACGGAAGCTGGGGCGGCCTGCGCTTCTGGTCCTGGTAGGGCGGAGCCTGTGAATCCCGGGGCAGAAGGAGGTGGAGGCGTCCATGGTGGTTCGCGAATTCGTCCGTGGTTCTACACACACATACACACACACACAGACACGCGCGCGCACATACACACAGTTGAATAAATAATAAAAAAAATTAAAAAAAAAAAAAAAAAAAAAAAAAAAAGAAAAAATGGGCTCTGGAACTTAAAAGAAACTTTACTAGAGATGAAATTAAAATGTATAAGAAATATCTTAAAAAATGCTCCACATCCTTAGCTATCAGGGAAATGCAAATCAAAACTTCCCTGAGATATCATCTCACCCTAGTCAGGATGGCAAAAATCCACAATACAAACAACACCAAATGCTGGAGAGGATGTGGAGAGAAGGGAACTCTCCTACATTGCTGGTGGGAATGCAAGCTCATACAGCCACTCTGTGGAGCCGTCTGGATATTCTTAAAGAAATTAAAGATTGAAATGCCATATGACTCTGCTATTCCACTTTTGGGAATAACCTCCCATACAGCAAAAATTCACCTTGATAGCACAAGCACGACCATGTTCTTAGCAGCAGTGTTTACAATAGCCAAGTCATGGAATTAACCCAAATGTTCAACAGTTGACGAGTGGATAAAGAAACTGTGGTACATCTATACAATGGAGTACTACTCAGCCATCAAAAATGATGAATTAATGGAATTTGCCAGGAAATGGATGTTATTGGGAACAATTATATTAAGTGAAGTATCCTATCCCCAGAAAATTAAGTGCTGTATGTCCTCCCTAATAAGTGGCTCCTAGTACCAAACTCACCTAGAGACACTCAAGGATAAATCTCTGTAATACCTACAGTAATTGCAAGGATTATGAACCGGAGGTATGGGTAGGAGGGCCACACCAGAAACAAGGAGAGAGGAGACCATGTTACAGCAGAGAAAATAAGCCACCATCAAGGACTGCAAATGAGTAATGAGACATCTGATTAAGTTCACAGACTTTCATTCCTGATCATTTACAACTGATGGGGTATGATCTCATCAGAAGGGGAGGGCATATAGTCTGGCAGATAAAAAGTAACCATTTTGCAAATGAGTGATTGACCCCTTCCTGACTGCAGTTTCCTACTTTTATTACATCTACCTTTCAATATACTCTTATAGCAAGACTCTAGTTTTATAGCTTTTTATCTCTGGCCAGGGGGTGACATCCAATACCCATCAGGATGGAGTGAAGGTCATTGCAGGAGCAGCAAAAGTGAAAAAAAAATCAACAAACCATAATCCAGAACTTCAGAGATTCTATATCAACCACCTGGAACTAGTCCAGCCTAATCTCTCCCTATCCAGAAGCTCAGGGAATTTGTGGAAGAGGGGGCGGCAAGACTGTAAATACACAAGGATGGGAGGAGCAATGATATGCAAGATACTCCACACAAGTTAGGGCCGAAGAAATCATAATTGGACTTTGCATGCCCTGCGCAATGTCCAACACACTATTGACCCCGCAAAGTCTAACATTTGCTAAAGGCACTAAGATCCTTGGAGACAAGGGATTGACAGCCACAGTAGTGTTCCTATGCTTAAGGGGAACACAGGAAAGGGTTCAGGGAAATGCCACTGGGTCCTTGTATGTCATCGGAGAGGAGGACCCAGAGGAAAGTCTGGCATGCACATTAAAGGAGGCTCTGGGTATGGGAGGGGATGGCACTGGGGGATTGGGAGGGAGTGGAAGGGGGAGGGGGGCATAGGGCGGTGGTAGGTTGGAGGGAGGGAGATGACTGGTGTACCTCTTAAGTTTCTATGAGTGGAAATTAAAAAAAATTTGTTTCCAGACCAGGGGATGATTTTGCTTGCAGATATGATAAACATTCAATTGAATTAGAAGTTAAGGCTTCCTCCTGGCTATTTTGGGCTTTTGATGCCTTTGAATTTAGAGACTAAGTAAGGAGTAAATCTGTTAGGAAGTGTGATTGACCCAGATTATCAAGGGGAAATTGGATTGCTTCTGCACAATGGAGGCAAGGAAGAATATAAATGGAATGCAGGTGATCCGGTAGGTTGACTCTTGGTGTTACCATGTCCTGTGATTAAGGTTAATGGAAAATTGCAACACCCCAATTCAGGCAGGATGGTGGACTGCCCAGATCCTTCAGGAATGAAGGTATGGGTGACACCCCCAGGAAAAGAACCAATACTTGCTTAAGTACTTGCTGAGGGCATAGGAAATACGGAATGTGTAGTGGAAGAAGGTAGTTCCAAATATCAACTAAGACCATGTGTCCAGTTACAGAGACGTGGCTTATAACTACCCAGAGCACTTCTGTTCTACTCATAAAGTGCAAATGGAACTGTCTTGAATTCTTTGATTTGTCCTGAACATATGAGTGACAGTGAATTGTAGGATGTAATGTACATATTTTAGATAATGCTTTTTAATTTTGAATTAATATTTATTTATTGTGATATAATGTTTCTCTTTTATTATTTATTCTGTGCTAAATTATTTAGGTTTTACTGATATTGATGATATATTTATATTTTATATATTTTATATGTATATTTTATATTTTATAATCTATCTATGGGAATAAAGGTTGGAAGGTCATAGTGTAATAGCTATGTGTTTGCGTCAAGTTGACAAGGGATGGAATGTAATGGCTTCATTTTGGTGTCAACTTGACAGTTGCAGATTGTTTATGGTGCAGCTATGGAAGGTTAATTGTTGGAATGACTCCTAAACAAGTCTGCAGGTACTTGATTGATTGCTGTGGAAAACTCATCCCACAGTAGGTGGTACTTTCCAGTGGTGGACCAGATAATAGGAGGTGCAAGGAAGAGTCTTGCTCTTCCTTTATCTAGCGTTGACTTGCTGTGCAGTCCACTCTGTGTGCATCGTTGGCTTTTATAGCATTGTGGCTTTCTTGTTTATGCTGCCGCCGCCTCTGTCCTTGTCTGACTTAGAGCTTCGTCTTTTCCATTGTGTTGTTGCTGTTCCTACTGCCTTTGCAGCCTAGCCCCTAGGCCTTGCTACTGTTCACTGTTCATTGCTGACATCAGAGCCCAGCTGTTCTTCACCAACTTCGGAAAAGGCTTGAGACTTTCTTGGGATCTTTTGGCTTTGTGGAACATTCCAGTCAAGAAAGAGGCTGTTGCAGGTGGCTACCTTGAAGGACACTATTTTTATTGTGAGTTATTTTAATAAACTTATTTTTGTATATTACATTCTATAGATTCTGTTTCTTTAGAGAACCCTGATGAATATATACAGTATCACTACACTTGAGCAGTTATTGCTAGTGTTTGCCTTAGAATTGGGTATGCCTTTCTGGTGTTGACGTTATTTCCTAGATTAGGCTATTAGACTGTTTGTAGACCAATTAAGGCAATTTAGTAGACAGGGATTATAGATTTGTATGGTAGTGCGCTTTTTAGGTTTACTTTCTTGGTGATATGTGAGGGTGAATAGTATAATCCTTGACATTGTATGGGTTTTTTGGTGTCTGTATGGAAATATTAAACTAGAGTGACTAATAATTGAGAGGAACAAGATGGTAAAAAGTGTTTGTTTATCTTAGAGCTGGATGTGAAAATTCTCTCCCAAATGATGGGATGATTTTACAAGACCTCATATGATTGGTTTTGGTTCCCTAGCCCTTTGCTTGGGTTTTCTCTGGGCTCTGTAGAATTCTGAGGAGCAAGAAGTCTGCCTGAGTCCAAGGTTTAGGGCAGAAAGGCAGAATGGCTAGTGGGGTGCACCAATGACCTGGGCCTTGGAGTGTGGCCTAGAGGCCTTCTCCAGGACCAGAAAGCAGGTAGGCTACTAGTGGGGCATGCAGATGACCTGGGGCCTGTGGCATGGTCTAGAGGCCTTACCTGAAGAGCAGGGATTCAGGCTGAGTAGGGGTCTGGGTCCTTGGCAGAAAGGGAATTTTATGCTTTAAAAATGTTTTCACTCTATAAAAATTTTCCTCATCATTTCAAGTATAATTTTGATATATTAGCTTTAAAATTTGACACACTCATTTTAATCTAGAACAACATACTTATAATAATAACTATGCCTAGTTTCATTATTATATTTCTCTTGAAAAGAAACAATATATTAAATTGTAAAAAATAGTCCTATCATTTAAAGTAACTTTGAATCAAGGCTGGAGGGATGGTTCAGGGGTTAAGACTCTGTCTAGCAAGCAAAAAGTCCTGAATGTGGATCCCAGGTCCCACATAAAAAGGCCAGGTTCATGTGTCCTCTGACACACACACACACACACACACACACACACACACACACACACACACACGCACGCATACACGCACACACACAGAAAAAATAAATAAAATATTTGTAAAGAGTAACTTTGACTCTATCTATTTCAGCTAGATATATCTGAAATTTTGGATTGACTGTTCTTGTTCAAGTTATACAATAATTAATTTATAATAATTACTCATTGTGCTTTGTACATTAAGAATAATGTATCTTTATACAAATATTTGTGGTTTCTATACTATGTTTAATAAGAATTAAACAAATTAAGCAGTATTTGCATTTTACAGATAGTAAATTAAATAGACACTATCATAGTAATGTCTACTAGGGTTCAAATTATCTTTCTGATAAAATAAGATTTGGTTATGTACATAATTCCTACATACAAAAAAATGAGTCTAATCACTTGTTTCATGGAACAAGTCAATATTCGTAAAAGGTTAATATATTATTTGCTTTTACAAATTTAGTTCTAAAGTGATAACAACTTAACATAAAAATCCAGTTGTTATCCTAAAATGTAAATTATTACAACTTAGGTATTAAAACCCAGTCTTTTAAAATTTCACTAACTGAACTAGCCACCCCAGTAGACATGATAATTCATGTCAATCTGGTATAATTATTGTAGATACAGGGGGAACTATAGTCAACCAAGTACTTGAAAAATAAATTTTGGTTTATAATGCCTGTCTTTCTCACTGTAATCTTCACTTCATTAGGCCAGATATTACAATTGATTATTTTATTTACATATTTTTTTATTTCTACCCATACAACTTTAACAGGTACACCGGTCCCCTCCCTCCCTCCAAACTCCTACCGCCCTATGCCCCCCTTCACACCCCCACCCTACCTATCCCCCAGTGCCTCTCCCTCCCATCCCCAGAGCCTCCTTTAGTGTGCATGCCAGACTTCTTCTGGGTCCTCCTCTCCGATGAGGTGAAAGGACCCAGTGGCATTTCCCAGAACCCTTTCCTGTGTTCCCCTTAAGCATAGGAACACTACTCTGGCTGTCAATCCTTTGCCTCCAAGGATCTTAGTGCCTTTAGCAAATGTTAGACTTTGCGGGGTCAATAGTGTGTTGGACATTGTGCAGGGCATGCAAAGTCCAATTATGATTTCTTCGGCCCTAACTTGTGTGGAGTATCTTGCATATCATTGCTCCTCCCATCCTTGTGCTCTTACAATCTTACCGCCCCCTCTTCCGCAAATTTCCCAGAGCTTCTGAATAGGGAGAGATTAGGCTGACCTAGTTCCAAGTAGTTGGTATAGAGTCTCTGAAGTTCTGGATTATGGTTTGTTGATTTTTTTTCCACTTTTGCTGCTCCTGCAATGACCTTCACTCCATCCTGATGGGTATTGGATATCACCCCCTGGCCAGAGATACAAAGCTGTTAAACTAGAGTCTTGTTATAAGAGTATATTCAAAGGTAGATGTAATAAAGGTAGGAAACCACAGTGAGGGAGGGGTCAATCACTTATTTGCAAAATGGTTACTTTTTATCTGCCAGACTATATGCCCTCCCCTTCTGATGAGATCATACCCCATCAGTTGTAAATGATCAGGAATGAAAGTCTGTGAACTTAATCAGATGTCTCATTACTCATTTGCAGTCCTTGATGGTGGCCTATTTCTCTGCTGTAACATGGTCCCCTCTCTTCTTGTTTCTGGTGTGGCCCTCCTACCCCACACCTCCTGTTCATAATCCTTGCAATTATTGTAGGTATTACAGAGATTTATCCTTGAGTGTCTCTAGGTGAGTTTGGTACTAGGAGCCACTTATTAGGGAGGACATACCGTGCTTAATTTTCTGGGTATAGGATACTTCACTTAATATAATTGTTCCTAATAACATCCATTTCCTGGCAAATTCCATTAATTCATTATTTTTGATGGCTGAGTAGTACTCCATTGTATAGATATACCACATTTCCTTATCCACTCATCAACTGTTGGACATTTGGTTTGATTCCATGACTTTGCTATTGTAAACAGTGCTGCTATAATTGACTATTTTAATGTATGATATTTCTGTCATATAATATATAAATGTTTTTGTAAGGTACAGAAGACAGAAAAGGAAAAATATAACAAATCCTGATCATGATGGTGAATAGTTGTAATATGATCCAGAAATTTCATCCTTAATGAATCTACCAACAATTCCTCTCTTGAAGACTGTTCTTTATGGGAAACTTAGCCTCAGTACCAGAACCTAGGAATGAGACTTCCTAGCTACAAGGGACAATATGCCTATATGTGGCCTCAACATGCACAAAATGTAATGTTTTGCCAACAGGGGGAACTGAGAAAGTAAATTCCCAGAAAGAAAATTCACCCACTGAACTGCATATGCTGATTCCATTGATTGGAATTTCAATGGCTGTGGAGAAGATTAGAATAGTACAAACTCAGAGTCTAATTGTATACATATCTTGGGTGATCTTTATATCTTTTTGATAGTGATTTCTTGTCCTTCCCCTGTGTCTATCCTAACATCCTGTGACTGTCAGAATAAACCTTTTGAAATACATGAACTTAGCAAACCATTAGACTCCACCACAAAAAAAGCGCTTAGAATGTCATTAGATAATGTCTTTAGCCTGTAAAAGGGATGTCCACATGAATGGGACATTCGTTTAGAGCTCTGACTTTTAAATCTTTCGTAAAGAAAGAATTTGCTTCCCTATAGATGTGAATCTGTCTTGAAGTTCTTTCCCTCAGGGTGTGACCTTCTGTATTTTTAGGCCATTTCCCAAACAGTGTTCATTTCCCTCTGGACCTCACAAGCTAGGCTTCTACCACCTACTTCTCCCTTCCAAGCTCTCACTAGAATAACACTTTAAGGTCTGTCTCCAAAACATGAATTCAGGAAGGTTTTCCCAGCCCATTGTGCCATACCAAATTTTTTGACTCAGAAGCACCACATCTTTCACTACCAATTTCTATTATAGTTACACTTCTTTGGTTGCTATGAGACAAAAAAATCTAAGGAAAAAAAAAGTTTATTTGGTTTATGGATACAATTATGCAGAAAAGGCACTGCAAAAAGAATATAATGAGTGGTAGAGCTAGAGAGGGCTAGGGTCACAGAAGTCATCATGAAGGCAGAGCAAGTAAGCAACATAAACTGCTAGTAGGATTGGACTATCAAAAAACCCCAAGGCATTCCCTCTGTGGCACACCTTCTTCCAGTAAGGTTCCACCTCCTAAAGATGTCAAGTCCTTCCCATTCACATCAGCTAAAAACTAAAATACATGAGCTTGTAGGGGACAACTTACATTTAAACCAAGGCAAAGAAATAAGGTAAAAGTAAACATCCTGAACAAACAATTCATATTTGTTAAAAATCTGATGCTCTGTCATTTATCTAGCATTTTCTGTGCTTAAATATATAAATCATGTGCCTCATTAAAATTACAAGTATTCTTTTATTCTTGATATCTATATATTGGCAGTATAAATATGAGAATAACCAATCTGGAAAAGAGCCAGAGAAAAGGTGGATTAATTTACTGATACATGTTTCATCATTGTTTTTTCAGTTTTCTCTTTCCCTGGTGTTCTTTTGTTCTGTAGTAAAAGATTGATTCCAGAGCATATTGAGAGGAAGAAACAAATTTTATTGAAAATAAGATAAAAAGGACCAAATTCTTGGATGCTCAATCTAAATGAAGAAAGGGGGAAGCCATAGCATTAAGGTGGGAGATTATTAGAAGAGAAGTGATATCTAAATACAGAGAAAACAGGGAGACAAATGCTATGAGCATGACCAAATGGTAGGAAATCAGGAAGGGAGAGAGAGAGGAGAAAGAGAGAGACAGGTGATGAGTATATGCACAATCTTTTATAGTCTGCTACTGTCAATGAATGACCCAAAACTACTAGGGAAGTGAAGACCAGAGGGTTTATGGGCATGATTCCCCTAGGACAAGGTATTCCTCACAGACCAATGGAAATTAAATAATCCCCCCAATTTTATTTGACTTATTTTATAACAATTTTTGGTATTACTCTTTAGATTATGGACCAGAAAATTTCATTTTTGAATCCTGAGAAACCTTTTTTAAACTTACAAATTTCTATAATTAAATATTTGAGATGTTATAATTATGAAATTTATCTGGCATGTATTTTTGGAAACTCATAAATGGAAAGTCAGGGGCTTTAATTTTTATATTTAATTTAATTTTGCTCTACATCTGTACTTGTGCAGATATAAGTTTTATTTTGGTAATACAGTTTTCTAAAATAAGAAAAAAATAAATTTAGTAATGCTTTGTCGGTTTATTTTTCCCACAGATATGTTTTTATTTTTATTGAACAATTAAGTATAAAAATTAGGATTTGTTCTTTATATGGATTTGGATGAAACACTTTTACTTAGACATTTCCAATAGTTCATGAGAGTTCCCTGAAGATATGCACATTGTATAATCTTCAAAACTGAAATATTAAAATCCCAAGTACTAATATTTTAGATTTACTAAGTTTTTTCTCATAAAAATGGGTTACAGTGCATCATAGCTGTGTATGAATGTGACAAACAAATTGTAGCTAATATAAGTGACCTACAAGATTACTTTTCAGTGTTTACTTTTTCTTGCTACTAAATACATTGATTTTTATAAACAAATGTAAAAAAGATCAAAAAATGCATGATTTTTTCATGCAGTATAAAGTTATTTTAATAAATATTTATGTAAAAGTATTTAAAACCAATAATACTTTAAGAAACTTACTAAGAACTTAAGAAAATGTTTTTATAACAAGCAATATTACATTATCTTAAAGTTGATTGATTGCTTTCTCATGTCATAACTGTGTACTTTCTTACATTTATAATCACACCTAATCTATCTTTGAGCCCAGATTTCAACTTTAAGCATGGTTAACGTTTACAGATAATTTATACTTTTAATGTGATCCTTACTATAGTAAGAATCTTTGTGCTTTAAAACATCAATATTAATAAAAGTTTAGAATAAAGTAGGAAACAAATATGTGATTTCAGATATTTTTACATTAAAAATTGATTCATTATATTTCCACTTTATCACGGAGACTTTTTTTTTTTACAACTTGTCTATATGTCTTTATTTATGGGCTGAATAAATACAGTCTCTCCCCTCTCCCTTTCTCTTTTTCTCTCTTCCTCTCTATGTCTGTGTGTGCATACCATAAAACATTGATAATAACATCCACTGAAGTACATTTTTAGCAACTCAGAAAATAGATGATTGACAGAACAAAGCATATGGAAATGAACAAAAATCTAACCCACATTTAGATCTAAGAAAAAAAATATTTGCCTTAAGGGAAAATATTAATTAGTTTGTCTACATGCAAGATAAGAGTCTGGAAGACATATCCATCAAAAGGCAGTGGAATAAACAGCAAAATGGAAATTATTTGTAAATTGACAGTAAACTTGGCAAACATTGAGGGGATAAACAAATTATTTGGCATGCAAAGCATTTTGAAATCACAGCCTCTGTCAGAAGGCATCTGTGCATAGATTCCCTTATTTGACAGAATTAACATTTTGCAGAATTCTTTGTTGCATACTAAAGATTTCTACATTCTCTTTAATTATGTTAATTGCTGCTTAAGTAGATTCCACACAAACACACAAAAGATGCTAAAACCTGCAAAGTTAATCAATATAAGACTACTACACTGCAATATTGACTAAAACCCCAATCAGCTGGTGAATTAGCTAAATATATACACTAGGTATACGTTTCCCGTAAACTATAACATAATACTTACAGTACCAGGAATTGTAAACTTGACTTTTAATGGAATGAAATTTTGCCTAGTTTTATGTCTTTAGTGTAAATAAAATAATCTGAGAGACTAAAAACATACAACACGAAATATTCTTGGCTATTTTGAAATTGGATAAGGTATTGTTAAAGTAAGAGATGAGAAATAGTGGGGAAAATACTATAACTTGAATTCAGAAGTCTTACCTTTGCTATTAAACCTGCAATGAATGACTTCCTTTACTTCTGCTTCATCATATGTGAAGTAAGTGATTGAATCCATTTTTTTAAAATTCCCTTCAAACTTGTCATAGTTAAGCACGGGTGTCAACTTGACTGTTGAGGGTTTGAGCTCTGGGCACAGGTGTAGAGAGTTGATGGTTGAGTTAAGCCCAGAGCAAACCTGAAGGAGATTGTCTAACTGGTGGGGAAGACCCAGCCCATGGTGGGTGGGACTAGGCCCTGGATAAATCACAGAGAGCTGGTTGAGAGAGTTGGCATCCTTCTGTATACTTGGCCAGACATGCTGGTCTGGCAAGTAAGGATTGTCCATCTCTCAGCCGTTATGGTGGCCAGTTCCCACGGCCCTGGTGTTGGTGTGTGCTCTCCTGTCAAGCTGGACTATGAACTATAACTGGACTGTTGTAAGAGAGTAAACTCCTTGTTCCCTTAAGCTGTGTTCTGGTCATTTATCAGCAACCATGCAGGCAGACTGCAACAAAACTAAACAAAATATCTGAACACAAATTCTTAAATTTTCTTATTTCTCTTTAGATTCATATATTGTTAAAAATACCCTTGCTTTCTGTTAAAATGGTGTTTGTGAGGAAATCATTTACTTGGAAACTCCATAAGTTTCCAGTGTAGATTTAGAACTTTGAGCAAGAATTTTTTTCTCTCTTTTTCCATTGTGAAAAGTGAAATCCTTGGAAAAAGAATTCTTTTTAACCTATAATGTTAAAATTGCTAATTGTTATTTTTCATGTCTTTTGTTAAATTTTTTCCCTCGCACTATCTCACTCAGTTCTTAGAAAAAAGTTCCCAAGGAAGGCATTCTGAATTAAAACACAATAAAATGCAGTTTTGAAAACAGATATAAAATTTAATTTGCAATGTTTGAAATTAAGTATCTCTTTTATTTCTCTTCTATCACTGTGATGTAACACTCTGATCCAAACAACGTATGAGAAAAATGACTTATTAAATGGATTATAGTTCTAGAGAGGACAGAGAAAATAATTGAAATGCATATTGACCTTTATGGTAGCAGAAGAAACAGAACAGGCATTAAGAAATGAAAATAGAACAAGAGGGAGGAAGTGGGTTCTTGTCATCAAACCTCAAGATCTTTCTCACCCCAGTGATATTCTTTACTCAGCAAGACTCTACCTCCTAGTGTTCCATAATCTCCCTACACTGAGCCACCAGCTGTGGACCAGCTGTTCAAACATGTGAGCCTGTGGGGGATACTAAACTATGACAAGAGGTAACTGTATATTTAAGGTATATTTTAAGACATTCTGTTTACATCCTGTTCTGCCAATAAATTTATTCTGGTGTTCTAACTATAATCTTCAGGGAACCTAAAAAGAAAAAAAAATCATGAAAACGGGTTTAACAGAATGTTGCTTAAATTATTCATAGCAATATAGATTTCACTTGTCAGCAACAAAATCATTAGTTACTTGTATTTCCTAAAGTTAAATAAAAGCTACTTGAAGAAATCCTTCATTCTAGATTATATATTTCTAGTGAAATCTTTTTTCTCTGAAATAAGAGTCTATATGGAAGATAGTGTTAGCTAATTTGTCAAAAGTTGTTTGGTACAACAGTTAAAAGTGGAGTTCTGGCTTTTAGGTATTCTGGTGGAATATTATTACTAATTAGGAAAACTTATACAAGCAATTATTTTTAGCTATCTATCTTTCTATCTATCTATCTATCATCTATCTCTCTAATCTATCTATCTATCTTGTTCTATGCAATGTTCAATAATGACATTTCACATATGACTATTATGATGATAATGTGAATTAATGCAAGAAAATTGCCCTGCATATTTTCATGAAATGAAGATATTAATTCTTACTTCTGTAGGAAATATATATATATATTTGCATCTACATTTGTGTATATCTATGACTTTGACACCATTGTCAGTGAAAAATATAATTGCCAGTATATGTTAATAGTCATTGTATATCATTGTGTTTGCCACTGTTTAAAAACTGATGTGCCATAGCTACACATATTTATGGAATGTAATCATTATCTTGATCTACATATGCAACATATTAAAATGTTTCTTCATCTCATGGCTGTATCTATTACAATTCTTTTTGTCCTGAATTCAAAAGGCCAAAATAAATTAAAATGAGAAGCATGAATTGTGTTATTTTGTGGCATTTATTTTGAAGGTAATGGAAGTCAAGTCATAGTTTATGGAAGCATACTTATTTCAAATTAGTCAACAGCATTAAGTGAGAATAGATATATTAAATTAGCATTTGATAGGTTAAAGTCATGTTTGATGGTGTTTCTGGCAGCAGTACCTTGGTATGTTGTTCAGGATGGGCAAAATATTTACTATATGGTCTGTCCTCAAATTTGGCTTCAAACTTCTTAGTGTTAATTGAAATCAGTTTACACTAATCCGCATTCTGAAGGTTTTCCTAAAAACAGTTGTGACTGGTCACTGGTCTTCAGAAAATTGATAACAAAATCAGAACATACAGATTATGATTTTATTCTAACAATGTTTATAACTTTAAAATGAATGGATATCAATTTAATGAAAAATACCATCTAAATAAAGTATACCTAATATTTTTCATTTGTGCAATTTTAATCCATTTATACTGCTTATCTCTTAAGTCAGGGTTATAATGGATATTAGAACAGGGATTTTAAAACTGTTCCTTTTGAAAGACTAAAAGTACTGAATGAAATGACATGCAATTTCATATTTAAACTTATTATATGTATCCAACCATATACTATGCAGCCATTCTGAGCCATGATAATCCCAGAGTAACATTTTGTGTTATTCTCATAGTTTTATAAGCAATTATGAATGGACAATACCATTACAATTTTAGTAGAATTTTATGCTGAGATACTTTAACCTTTAATGTGTCAGGCACATTAAGATAAGCTGTATCATAAAACTTTCATAAAGTCATGTTTTGCCTTAATTCATGTGAGTACAGTTTAGATCTGAATATCAGTGATGTGATGTGCTTGTTTTTCATATATTCTGGGACAGATTATACCACTATCAGAAATTTCCTCAATATTTTTTATTCTGAGCAGTCCTGGATCTGTCATTTTTTTTTGAAGTATAGGTTAATTGCATAAAATTTTGGATTTTCTTCATAGCGTTAAAAATAGCATGATACTGGTTCCAAAATAGACACAGAACAATGGAAAAGAGTTGAAGACCCAGACATAAGCCCATACATTTACATTCATCTGATTTTTGACATAGGGGCCTAGAAAATTTAATGCAAAAAGAAAAAACATCTTCAACAAATGGTGCTGGTAAAACAGGATATCCATATGCAGAAGATTGAAACTAGATCTTTACTTGTCACCATGCACAAAAATCAACTCCAAATGAATCAAGGACCTTAATATTATGCCAGAAACAATAAAACCTCTACTTGAAAGAGTAGGGAATTCCCTCGAGTTGATTTGGCTAGGCCAACATTTCCTAAACAGAAACCCAATAGCACAGGCAGTAGAAGCAACACTCAACAAATGGGATCTTATGAAATTAAAGAGCTTTTGTTCAGCTAAAGAGATTGTAAAGTGAGCAAAAAGACAACACACAGAATGGGAGAAAATCTTCACTAACCACACATCTGATAGATCTATTATCCACACATCTATTATCCAGAGCCCACAAAGAACTAAAAAAATCAAACACCAGGACACAAATAGCCCAACTAAAAAAATGGGCCATGGAACTTAAAAGAAACTTTTCCAGGGACAAAACTAAAATGTCTAACAAATACCTTTAAAAATGTTCCACCTCCATAGCTATCAGGGAAATGCAAATCAAAACTTCTCTATGATATCCTTTCACCCTGGTCAGGTTGGCAAAAATTCAAAGTACAAACAACAAATTCTGGAAAGGTTGTGAAGAAAAGGGAACTCTCATACTTTGCTGGTGAGAATGCAGATTTGTACAACTACTCTGGAGATCAGTATGGTGGTTTCTAAAAAAGGTAAGTATTGAATGCCATATGACCCTGCTGTATCCCTAAAGGGAATAATCCCTAAAAATACATCATTTCACTATAATGACATGACTATGACCATGTTCATTGCAGCACTATTTACAATCACGCCCATGTTCATTGCAGCACTATTTACAATAGTCATGGAATCAACCTAAATGCCCAGCAGTAGACAAATGGATAATGAAATTTATACAATGGAATATTTCTCAGCCATCAAAGAAATGAATTAACAAAATTTGCCAGTAAAGGGATGGGATTAGAAAAATTTACACTGAACAAAGTATCCCAGGAACAGAAAGTTAAATACCAGATGTTCTCCCTTATAAGTAGATCCTAGTTCCAAACCTTCCTAATGAATACTTGAAGGTAAATCTCTGTAGGACCCATTATAACCAGACAGGATTACAACTAGGAGGGAAGGGTAAAGAAGACCTCAAGAGAAAGGAGACAAGAAGCATAGTTCAATAGAGAAATTAGGCCATAGTCATGTATGGCTGGTAAGTAGCAGGACATCTAATACAGCTCATTCTCACTTGTTTCCTATTCACTTGGAATTAGATGGGTTTGAAAAGCTGGGCATATCTTCTCAGTCGTGGAGTGATGGGAGCTAGGAGTTAGATGGTAGCCAACCAGCAACTGGGAGACTGATCCCACTTACTACTGTGTCCTACTCTTATTCTTCTCTCTACCTTTAAGCCTCTTCTAAGACTTTCTTTTAAACATTTCTTTTAAATCTTTAGTTAGGAGAAGACTGCACTATGCAAACAGGATGCACATAAATGCAGTGTAAGAAAAAAACAGAAAACTGAAAATAACCACCAACTTTAATTCAGAATGCCAATTACCCTACAGTGTTCACCTGGAATCAGACCAGCCAAATATCTCCCCATCCTAAAGCTCAGGGAACCTTGCACAAGAAGAGGCAGCAAGACTGTAAGAGCCTAAAGATGGGGAGTTCCACTAATGAATAAAATACTCCACTAAAGTTTGGACTGCTACAGCCAGTTTCTCACTGCAGTATGATTGGATCTTACCTTACCTGCACAATGGAAGTCATATCAACAAGCCCCCCCACCCATAGGCTTGCATGGATCTCAGGGGAGAATGTTTTTGGCAGTAAAATCCTTAGAGGCAAGTTGTTAGACAGTTAAAATGGAGTTCCTACATTAGTGGACAGCACAAGGAGCTCCAAGGTATGCCACAGAGTCTTGAACCCTCTCTAGTGTAGACGACTCAGAGTGAACTTCGGGGACCACATACATTGAAGTTCTGAAGGATAGGAGGCAGAAGGCAGGAAACATCAAGAGGGGAAGGAGGGAGAAAAAGGTGGAGGTAGAGAAGAGGGTGTGGGAGAGAGAACATGATAGGGGAATAGAAGGTGGCAGATAAGGGAGGAGGAAAAGGGAGCAGGAAGGGGTGAGTGTACTTGCACATTGAGCTTGTATAACTAGGTAAAAAATAAAACTAACTAAAAATTTTTTGAATTTTCAATATATTTTACTCATAAATACAATGTACTGAGCATATTCATACTGCTTATCACCCTCAATTGTTCCTGTCACCCCTAGTCTTGATCCTAGCTTTTATTGAATGTGGTACATCTGTGTTTTCTTACAATCTTTTGAAAATATCTAAATCAGAATGTAAGAGAAAACATATAATATTTATCCTTTTTATTCATACTTCTCTTTCCATAATCACCTATAGCTCCTTTTATTTTCATTAAAAGATAGTTTTGTTCTTCTTTATGATTAAATAATATTCTACTGTATTTATACCACGTTTTTTCAATTCTTTTGTTGAAGGGCAACTAATCTGATACCAAACCTTTTCTACTATGGGGTCAGTTATGATAAATGTGTTTGAAAATATATCTATTGTATGCTGACTTTAATCTTTTCAAATATAATTGAAGAGTGGTATATCTGGATTGTTTGGTAGGTTCATTTTACTTTTCAAAAAACATTTATACTTCTTTGAATAACTGATGCAATAATTTATATTTCCATCAACAGAGTATAAGCTTCTTACTTGGTCAGCAGGACAAGCATGCCAACCCTTTCTTTCCCTCCCACATCCCCATAATTTTTTTTCTTTCTATCCTTCCTCCATTTTATCTTGAGACTTCGATCCCTAAAGGTATCTGTCCTCACACACCTCTGAAGAGTGTATGTTATTAAATATAGCCACTCTGACTAAGATGAGACATATTTTCAGTGTAGTTTTAAATTGTACATACTTTTTATGACTTAGGTCAGTAAGCATTTTTACATTGTCAAAAATTAGCTTACTATTTTTAGAAATGTCTTTTACAATATTTTATTTACTCTTTGTTTATTTTTTGTGGTTCTCGGTATATATACTAGATATTATTATTTTGCCACTATGTAGCTGGAAATAAGATACTGGATCATATACAGCAGGATTCTTTTTGCTCAACGTATATCTTAAAATTCAAGGTATTTTGTATTTCCACTTTATCATTGTTTTTTTACTTTGGTGAATACCATGTATATTCTTTAGGGAACTACGTTGAACTGGAAATAATATGTGGAAATGTGCAATTTCCAATTTTTATTCTTATGGAAATGAATTCAGGTTAGTTTTCTATTTTCTAGTATTTTCCTTACTTCATGTCTGCATCACTTTTTGAAAAACATTCCCCAAAGAATTCTTTCACTTTTTGGGTTAGGGTTAATTCTAGGCACATTTTAAGGTAATATTTTATTTGTATGTATACATAGACTATATAATTGCTATTAATAGCATTAATTTTTATTTATGAGAGAGATAAAAGAAACATAAGAGAGACAGAGAGAGAGAGAAAGATAACATGTAGATTCATGTATGGAGATCAGAGAACAACTTGTGAAAGCTGGTTCTCTCTTTCCATCATGTGGGATCTGGAAGTTAACCTCTAAATATGAGGTTTGCTTGCAGATGCATTTATCCACTGAGTCGCTTTTTATTGCACTGTTAAGTTCCATATCCATGTATTATCTTGAGGACTTTTTTGTTTGCTTTGTTTTGTTTATTGAGACAATGCCTCATGAATCATAGGCTTTGTTCAAACACATTATGATATAGAATATGACCTTAAACTTCTGATCATTCTGCCTTTATTTCCCAACAGGTGGAATTATAGACAAGTCTCATTATGCTTGATAATTAATGAATGTGGTGCTGTGATTAAACCCAAGATTTTATATAGTTAGGCAAGTTCTGTAACAACTGAGATACACCTCCAACACTATTCTGGATCTTTTTTTATGGCTTCATGAAAGAAATTCCTCTATTTTATTTTCTTATCTGTTTTCTTCTTTCTCATTTTCATTCTTTTCCTTCTCTTTCTTCTTATTTCCCTTATTCCTTCCTTTTTCCTCCTATTACTTTCCTATGACTTTTTCTTTTTGCCCTCTACCTCTACTTCCCCTTCCCTCCCCTCCTCCTCCCTCCTCTCCCTTCTCCTTCCTTCCCTTCCTCTTCTCTCCTCTCCTCTCCTCTCCTCTCCTCTCCTCTCTTCTCCTCTCCTCTCCTCTCCTCTCCTCTCTTCTCCTTTTTTCTCCTCTTCTCTCCTCATTTCCTCTTTTCATGTGTTTCATGGTTTGAAATATGAGTTTTCCTCCCACAGAGTCATGTGCTTGAATCTTTAATTGTTTGGGAAAGTCATGGCACCTTTAGGATATGGAGTCTTGTTGAAAGAAGACAGTCATAGGGAGTGGGCCTTGAGATTGGTTAACCAAGTCCTGCTTGAGTTAGTGAGTCTGCTCTTGAGTTTGCAGTAGCTCTCAGTCACCATGATACCTGCAGTGATTTAAACCCTCTGTATCTTCTGCCAATCAACCATGTTTTTTCCATTATAATGGACTGTATTACTCCTCTGAAAGCATAAACTGAATAAATCTCTTTCTGTCCTTTAAGTTGTTTGACTTTGAGTATTGTCTCACAGCAACAGAAAAGTGTAAGCAGTACAATGTCCTTACTTGGTTCTGACGTCAGGGCAATAATACTATCTGGAAAATGAGTTTGGTAGTATTATTTAATTATCTACTTCAAGAAGTATTTTTAACAAGCATTGTTAAACTTTGGAAACTCTGGTAAATCTAAAGAGCAAATAAATTATTTCTATGGCATTTCTTTGGAAGGACTATTTTAATCCACTTGTTAACTGTCTATCTGCCTTAGTTGATAATGTTCCTTGATTAACTTTTAGTACACCACACATTTTAGTAACTTATCCATTTTTTCCTTTAAATGGAAAACAAAGATTTGAAAATATTTACAAATTAGTTTCATTTTCATTGGTCTCTTTGGTAATTTCCAAGTTTCTTCTCTTATTTTATTTATTTAGGCCTGCTCTGTTTGTTTAGATAAACTTGGCTAAGTTTAGCAGTGTTCTTTATCTTATTTCTATCATTGTTTCTTTCAGTGGTGTTATTAGTGTACATTTCATTGAATTTTCCTTTTTCCTTATAATTGCTTTCCTTCAAATATTTTGAGGCACTTATTAGGTTAATTAATTTAGATCTCTTTAATTTTCATTGTAGCCACCCTTTACTATAAGATTCCTTTTGGGAACTCTCTATCTTGACATATCTCAAAGATTACGGTAAGTTCTCATTTCATATTTCTAATTTTCACATTCTCTTATTAATTTAGTCAATAACTTCTTGATCATTAAAAGCATACTGTTTAATTATAATATGCTTATGTACCTTCTTATTCTAGTAATTTCAATTTTATTCCATTATGATAACATATGAAATTGTATCAATTTTATATTTATTAGTATTTGTTTTATGGCAGAAATATAGCATATTTCTTGGTGTAATGAACAAAATGAATATTCCACAAATGTTGTGTGGAATAGTCTCTATATATTTAAGTCAGTTTTATCTCTAAGGCAGTTTATTCACAATATCCTTCATTAATTTGTTGTTCAAATCACCAACCTATTGATAAGTGAGATACTGAGGTCACCAGGTACTATGGTATCTCAAACTATCTCTTCATTTGTGTCCAGAAATGTTTTGTGAAATTTTATGTTCACCATTCTTACTTTTTTCTGCCTGATTCTTGCTTTTTTCCCCTCAGGATTTTGAAAAAGAATGCTGCAAAGTAGCCATAACATACTATAAAGTTGTTTTGCAATTTCTTCTGCCAAACACTTGAATTCAATTTCAGCTATGATTTCAGGACAAGGCAAAACTTGCTAGTTCATCACTCAACTTTCCCCCTCATTCAGTTCCCGGTAACTTCTGTTTCAAGTCTTGACCATCAACAAGCAGGGTTTCCACTGTCAGTGAATTCACAACATAATTATCTTCCAAGCTCTCCTTAGTGTGGCACTTTAGGACCCATCTCCAAGGCTGCAAAGGCTTTGCCAGTCCAAAATTCTCTATATTTCTCTCAACAAACATTTCCAAAAGCATACTAGCCACATCACAGCAATTGCCATATTACTCTACTTCTTTGTACCAAAATGTCTCAGATTTACAACAATACTTCACTTCCCAATACCTGAATCTCACAGAAAATCCCTCTTCTTGGTACAAGTTTTTGCTGCAGTTACTCTTTCTGTTTCAAACACAATTAAAGGGAAAAAAGGCATATGGTTCCAGAGGGAAGTATAGTCTATTAAGATGGGAATGACATGGTGGGCTCACAGGAGCTTGAGGTTGCTTAGGTCCCATTTATCATGAAGGCTGAGATATCAAGCTATAACTAAAATTGCTCCTTTTGTCATTTATGAGGATACAGAGTATACGCATTCTTTATTTCTTTAAAATTTTACTTGACATTATATTTGTGAGATATAATCGTAACTACTGCTTATTTTTGGCTTTGGTATATCCCATCTTCCTATTTTCAGTCTGTATCTATCTTTGTTATGCATGTCAACAAACAAATGAATATTTGTTCTTTTTCCAAGCAGACTGTGCTCTTTTTTAATGATAATGTTAAGATGACTTATTTCAAGTTTTTTAAAGAAGAATTTTCAAGTTCCTGAAATTTAATTTTGATTTTCACAGGTAAATTTATGGACTAATTGTTATTTTGCTTCTCCTATAATTGTTTGAGATTTGCTTTGGTGAGTTGGTTATATTACATTGAGTCACAGTTCTTACTTTTTCCTTTCTCTTTTGAAATTTAGTCTTTCCTGAGCTGTTCTGATCATGATGAACTTTCTTCCTCATCTCCATGTAGAATTCTTCAAATTATGCTCCATAACGTGACTTAGTGATCATGAGTTTCTTTACAAGTATTTTCTTTTTTGTTTTTAAAAAAAATTAATGTGAATTACCTTACGTTATGACAATGACAGAATGCACCAGCCAATTGAGATTCCATATAAACCTTTAAAGTAACAAGGAACCATCACTGGGTCTCATTACATTATCAGAGCTATAAAGATCAACAACCTGTTCTCACTAATAACATCAGAACCATAACCAAACAGAGCCACTTACATTTTGAAAGCACATTTTCATGCTGAGGCATAAAGCCATGTTTTGCCAACTTTTTTTTTTATTACCAGCACAAAAATTTCTTCCACAATGCCACTGAGGTGAGAACTCCAGCGGCCTTAGCCAAACTGCAGGTGTGTCATGGTCTACTAATAATATAGTGCACAGACATGAATACACAGCTTTACCAAGATGTCAGTAGCTACTAAACTCTGAAATGCTAGGAATAAACTTATAGTCTAAATAGTTTATCATTTTCCTTATATTAATTTCTTATATTCATGTATCTTGGTTATCTGTTTATTAGACTTTATTAGATTTAAATATGGCTAAATATAAAATTAAAAAGATGAGTGTCAACAAAACAGCTGAGATTTCTCAATGTCGACCACTTAAAGCTCTTCCTGAGGCAAATGTGGAGAGTGCTGGAGTCGACTTTCAGGTTTTTCCCAGTATGACCTGTTAAATCTGTAGGAACATCTACGGTCTAAATTCTCTATGTGTCATGCCATAAAATTAATGATATTAGTAGTGGAATGTCCAGAACTTGAAGAAAGACCACCCCCCCAGAATGTTCAATTAATGAGATGGGGAGTTTGGAGTGGTATACAGCCAGATCATCAAGGATTTAAGAACTTGTCAGGAAAAGTACACATAAATAATAATCTCTATGATTACACATAAATATTATACTCTAGGAAACTCTCAGTTTAAATTATCTTGTCCCTTACATCACAAAGAACTTGTGTTAGAAATTCTACAATCCTACTGATGGGCTGACCACTTGATTACTTTTCTTAACAAATCATTAGATATCCTCTTACACCTAGAGGCAGTCACAACCTCAGCCATCTCGTGACACACATATGGTGTATGCTCAGTGACAAGTCATCATCAGAGTGCTCTTCCAACACCTAGCTATTGTTGAAACCAATGTAAGCCTCCTCACAACTCTTCCTTAAATCCATTTCCTTCTGTTCACAGCTCTGGAGTCACATTTGGCTCTCCCATTTGATCCCTATTGCAATGTAACTGTCTTTCTAAGTAACGTTCTGTTTCTGCTGAATCAGTCTTCAAGTCTTTTTCAATTTTAAGCTTCTTTTTAGAACTGTGGATCAACACACAAAAACTACAAATGTTTCCAATTTCGTTTTTCAAATACAATATGTTATGATGCTAGACAACTTACTAAACAAGTGGTTTATGCTTACCTAATATCAATTTTGTAAAGAGATTTTTACCATTCTCAAAGTGGTAAATGAGCCTATTACTTGTATATGCAGTCTAAAGTGTGACCCTTATGAGACTATCTGTAAATGAGAAACAAAACTAAGCAAATGACTATTGAAGATAATGTTAACAGGTACACTGAGCAATAAACAAATTTCATTTATTGACCTTTGCCTAGTTATTTGTTAGTTTAATATTAAGGCCCATTAGTTAACTCGTTAAATTGATAAAGGCTAGATATTTGAGCTATACTACAGGATTTTAAGAGAGAATGGTTTGTAGTAGTTCTCTGGTCATCACACACGCACATAGGTGAACACTCTGGATGCTGGCTCCTTTCCAGAATTTTGTGTAATGTACTGTTTGAAATATGCAGCATTTTAAAAGTATATGAACTGAACGTGGTCAAATGAGAGATGTTGTATTTGGGAAACTTCAGCTATAATCCAAAGGAAATTGTCTTAAACTATTAAGAAATGAAAATTCATATAAAAATCCAACAACGAAATTAACACACATCTTGGGGAAAAAAAGTCAAGTATAACTGAAACTCTTCTTTCTCAAACATGACTAAGTAAGAGGTTATAAATAGCCATGACATATAAAAAGATGAAACCATTAACTGGATGACCTGGAGAAACTGAGCGGGATCCTTGCACTCCAAGAATGTGCATAATTCCAGAATTATGCTAGTTCATCACTGAAAAACTATCTTGCACTGTTGTTTTCCAAGAGGTACAATGAGCCTGCCAAAAAAGCATCTGTTTCTTACCAACAGCTTGCTGTCTTTAGTACAGACCTTCATAATGTCAGTCACACTGCTCTTGTAAATCCTTTAATGTAATTTTCAGTGCTGATAGATGGGGCCTTGACTGAGGATGTGGTGTTGAACCCATGTGCACACTGAGTTTCATTTCATTGTTAAGAATTTGAACAACTTGTTACATGCATGGAAGATGACCAGATTCCAGCTTAGACCATAAAGTTACATCATTTAAGGTTATTTCAAATATACCTGTTGACATACACTAAATCTCAATCATGTTGCTCAAGAAGAAAACCATCACACATACATAGTCCTTATTTTCCTGGCCCCACTGCCAGATGCTAGGAGCTTGAATAGCAAAGAAAGCAAAAGATCCTTGCCAAGAATGCCAATACTGGTTTGAAGATTGACAAGAAAGGAGCTTTGTACCTATAAATTGGTTCAGGGAGATAATTCTCTCCTTCAATGAGGATGTCTCGATACCACTGGCTGATAACCCAAATGTATTTTTCAAACTCCTGCCTGTACCCTCAGGATACACAAATATGGAACTTGAGCAGTGTCCCTGTGGTGTACTGCATCTTTAATCTCTTTCTGGGCATGCTGCTAAGGTTGGCAGAGGCTTCACTGTGGACCAATGCTGACTCTGCCACCAGAGAAGCATCAGAGACCTCATCTTCACAGACAGCCGCTCTGGCCACCTTTGCACTGAAACTCTTATTTTTTTTAGTTCATTATTTCTTCACTGATGATGAAGGATAAGATTCATTTATATAGTAATATTGGTTGGCAGATATTGACTTGATTCCAGGAACATATGCTACTTTCTAAAAATACCTGTATCTTGTGGTTTCTTAGAGATCATATATTTCATTGTGCTGAGTCTGTATTCATAGGTACATTGGAGCAATGCTATTATTATGCGTTTTACATTGTCTTTGAACCATTATGTGATGTGGAAGAACATATAGGTTTGTGGAACTAAATGTCTCCTGTGCTGAGATACCTATACCATTATTCTCTAATTTCAGTAAATTTGCTGATATTTTAATTAATCAATTCTTTCTGACTTTTATTTGTATCTCAGTTACTTCCTGTGGTTTCTTATTTTTAATCACTTGATTGTGGCCCTGAGGTCATGAAAGTTGTCTTCAAACTCTTTTTTTTATTTATTCTTGCCTAACTGTAATGTTTCCTGAACTTTTTCTTCAGATATTTTTACATGCATTCTTTTTTTTTAATTTTTCCACTCATACAAAGTTGATAAGTACCCCATTCCCCTCTCTCCCTCCACCCCTCCCTGGATCCCCTTGCTCCCTCCTCACCTTTACCTTTTCCATTCCGCCTTCCCTCCCTTTCTCCCAGTGCCCCCTCCCCCAGATGTTTTTACATGCACTCTTATTCCCAATCTGTTATAATATCCATGCTTTATCATGAATTGTTAGGTGATTATTGAGGTTTTCATTTCCAATATTTCAGTTATTTTATAGTAAGAAAGAGGGAGAAATCTAAATAGCAAATTATTTCCTCTTTTGTCATCAAACAACTTATTTGAAAATCTGAGTAACTCTAGAACAATGGTTGATGATTGACACTCTCAATTCAATTCTCTTTCATGAGATCATGTTCAAAAACAGCCTATTACTCTTTGCTTATAGTCTTCAATGGCATTTCTAGATCAAAATTACAAGCTCTTTCACATTCTTCTCAGGAATCCATTCCAGTTGCTTCAAATGCATATTGTCAGATTTATCACAGCAAGGACCCTACTTTCTCTTTATTATAGATAATTTTTTTCAATTTTGTGACAAAATATCTGTCAAAATCAAACTAAAAGGAAAATGGGTCAAGTAAAATTCACTGTTCTAGGTTACAGATCGTAGCAAGGAACTTAGAGCATCATTCACTGACATAACTGATTACATCCTATCTACAACCAATTGAAGTACACAATGAATGAAAATGGGCATATTAATGTTTGGCTTTCCTTATCCTCATACAGTTTTATATCCATTGTTTCAGTAATTATTCCACCCATAGCATGTTGAGCCTTCCCATATCAATCAATTCAATCAAGACAACATTGCACGGATATGCATAGAGGCTAACTAACTGTAATACAGAGAATAACTCTCAGGGATATTTAAAGGCATACTCCAAAGTTTCATGTTCAATATGCATGCAATATGTGAAAGAAAACATGTCAAAAGAAATGAAGCAGTTACCTACATCTTATCCACCTGCCTAAGGAATAGTTCCACTTACTATGGGCTGAGTGCTGCCAAAATATAATTATAAAGGAAATATGTATTTCCTTTCACATTGTGGCCACAAAGTACTTGAATGAAGTAACTGGGAGAATGAAGAGTCTCATTGGATCAAAAGTTCAGGTTATAGTCTATCATCCCAAGAGAATAGCAGCAAGAACTAAGGGAAGGGATAAAATCAAATCCAAGGCCAAGAGCAACATAAGATTGCTCACTTGAGTGCTTGCTTGTTTACCTATGATCAGCTAAATTTCTCCAGTTTCATATAGTTTCAGAAAACCTACCTAAAGCAAAATCCTAAAAAACGTCTCGGTCTTCCTACATCAATATTTCTTTTTTTTTCTGCACTATTTTTTTTTATTTCCACTCATACAAACTTAACAGGTACACCGGTCCCCCCTCCCCCCAACCCCCTATACCTTGTGCCCCCCTCCCCTCCCCCTTCCCTCCCCGTACCCCAGTGCCTCCTATTCCCATCCCCAGAGCATCCTTTAATGTGCATGCCAAACTCTCCTCTGGGTCCTTCTCTCCGATGAGGTGCAAGGACCCAGTAACATTTCCCAGAACCCTTTCCTGTGTTCCCGTTAAGCATAGGAACACTACTGTGGCTGTCAATCCCTTGCCTCCCAGGATACTAGTGCCTTTAGCAAATGTTAGACTTTGTGAGGTCAATAGTGTGTTGGACATTGCGCAGGGCATGTTGCAAATCATTGCTCCTCCCATCCTTGTGCTCTTACAATCTTACCACCCCCTCTTCCACAAATTTCCCTGAGCTTCTGGATGGGGAGAAATTCGGCTGGCCTTGTTCCAGGTGATTGATATAGAGTCTCTGAAGTTCTGAATTAGGTTTTGTTGATTTTTTTTTTCAGTTTTGCTGCTCCTGCAATGCCATTGATGGGTATTGGATGTCATCTCCTGGCCAGAGATAAAGACCTGTTAAATTAGAGTCTTGTTATAAGAGTACATTCAAAGGTAGATGTAATAAAAGTAGGAAACCGCGGTGAGGGAGGGGTCAATCACACATCTGCAAAATGGATACTTTCTATCTGCCAGACTACACGCCCTCTCCTTCTGGTAAGATCATACCCCATCAGTTGTAAATGATCAGGAAAGAAAGGCTGTGAACTTAACCAGATGTCTCATTACTTACTTGCAGTCCTTGGATGGTGGCCTATTTTCTCTGCTGTAACATGGTCCCCTCTCTCGTTGCTGGTGTGTCCCTCCTTCTGCATCCCTCCTGTTCATAATCTTTGCAATTACTGTAGTTATTGCAGAGATTTATCTTTGAGTGTCTCTAAGTGGGTTTTGTACTAGGATCCACTTATTAGGGAGTACATACAGAGCTTAATTTTCTGTGTCTGGGATACTTCACTTAATATAATTATGTCTAATCCCATCCATTTCCTGGCAAATTTCATTAATTAATCATTTTTGATGGCTGAGTAGTATTCCATTGTATAAATGTACCACATTTTCCTTATCTGCTCATCAACTGTTGGACATTTGGGTTGATTCCATGACTTTGCTATTGTAAACAGTGTGGCAAACATGCTCGTGCTTGTGCTATCGAGGTGAATTTTTGCTGTATGGGGGGTTATTCCCAAAAGTGGAATCGAAGGGTCATATGGCATTTCAATCTTTAGTTTCTTTAAGAATCTCCAGACGGCTCACCAGAGTGGTTGTATGAGCCTGCATTCCCACCAGCAATGTAGGAGAGTTCCCCTCTCTCCACATCCTCTCCAGCGTTTGTTGTTGTTTGTATTGTGGATTTTTGCCATCCTAACTGGGATGAGATGATATCTCAGGGAAGTTTTGATTTGCATATCCCTGATGACTAAGGACCTACATCAATATTTCAATCCATTCAATCCCTTGCAGGCACGACCATAGTCCAAATTAAATCTAGAGATTAATTCTAAGGTGGCCCTAAAGACCTGTCTTCTAGGTGTCAAATTGGGAATTAGCAAGAGCCATCACAAAGCTAGTGAATTAAAGAGAATTAAAGGTGGAGGGAAGTTGAAGTTGCATCCCCAGAAAACAAACAGAGATGAATTCCTTTTTTTCTGTGCAGTTCCTTGTGTCCATTTCTAAAGTCAGTACCCCAATCAGAAAATGGAATCATTTCTGGCAAACTGGTCTTTCCATATCAATTAATTTAATCAAAGGTGTGTACAAAGTTCCAGCTTCAATGTGACTATAGATTCTCTTAAGTTGACAATTATCACTAGTTGCCACATTAGTGGTAATATTATTTTTCACTTATTTTCTCTATAATAATGGTTATGGTCTTTCCTATGGTTTTTATTAAGTTGCTTCTCCTTTCCAACTGTATTATCAGAAAACTCTCTTTTTGTATATATTCTCTTTTATTTTTAATGTAGTATATATGAGTACAGTGAACTTATTACGTTTTCACTCCTTAGCACCCAATGCCACCCTTTCACCTTTTCTCCTTACAACCCTACATCTCCCTTGCCAGAATCCAAACTACATAAAATTTTTTTCACTTGTGTGTCTCAATGTGTTTCACCTCATTTCTCTTTGATGACATGTGCCTGACATGATTCATGCTCCATCAAGAATCATAGATCATTGGGAAACACTGAGGAAAGCATTTTCCTTTTCTTCCCTATTAGCATTAGTCTTCATCAGTCTCTCAGGGATATGCTGAGATTCTTGAGACATTTCTGCATTCATGGTGATGTGTTGATGGACTTTTCCTATCATTCCCCAGTTCAGTCTCTTACAGTCTTACCACTCCATCTTAGGGAATGATCCCTGAGCTTTGGAGTGGGTATGGAAGTGGTTTAGATGCCCTGTTTAGAGATAAGCAGTCTGCAGTCACTTATTTTCTGAATTATACTAGTTTTACTTTGCTGTAGTAAACACCTTCTGCTCAGAAGAAGACTTCTAGTTTGAGTGCTGAATGTTCTTCCAATATATGGGTATAACAGGTTCTTAAAAAGCAGTTTGATGTGGTGTTTTCCAAGCTAAAGATTCACAGCCTGTTCTTCCCATGGGACCTATGTCTTTCCCTATCAGAGATTTTCATTCTAATTTACATTAATGAGAACATATTCCTTTCTGAAAAGCAGCCCGTAAATCTGATCAAAAAGATTGTAGTTGCCTCCTTGACATTCATACCACTATTACAATGTATGGTCACCCATTGCCATAGTGACTGTTATTGCAACTTGCAGATTTCACAGGTTGATGAGCCTTTTGAATGTTTTCTCCCTGGTAGCTTCCATAGTGCTCTATGGTATTATGAAAGCTATATAGCAAGAAGGAAGGTTACAGACCAGTTCTGCCTGGTGTTTTTTGTCCATGTTCTGTGATCCATGTATGTTGCATCTTCAGTAATATGGTCTTACTGCCAGTCTGTGGAGGACAATTAAGAGCAATGGCCAAAACTTACATTGTTTGGGAGGTCCTTGAAGATGCCTATATTCATCCAGTTATATGTTTGGCACTTTCATTAAAAACCAAGTGGCCGTAGCTGTGGGAGCTTATACCTGGTTCCTCCATTCTAATTCACTGATTTATGTATTTGTCTTTGTACCTGTACTGTGCTATCTTTATTACCATGGTTCTGTAGTACAGCTGGAAATCTGTTACAGTGATACAGCAATATTTTTCTTGTTTAAGATTGTTTTGGCTGTTTGGTGCCTTCTATACCTCCATTTGAATTTAGAGATTTTTTTTAATTTCCAAGAATAATTGCATTGGTTATTTGATTTGAATTGTGGTGAATCTAGATATTTCCTTTGGTAGGATGGTCATTTTCACAATGCCCATCTTATTAGTCCATTAGCCTGGGAGGAACCTCCACCTTCCAGCATCTTCTTTAATTTCTTTTACCAGTGTTTTGTTGTTTTACATTATACAGGTATTTTACTTCCTTGTTAATTTTATTCCAAAGTATTTTTTGAGGCTATAATGAATGGGATTGATCTGCTCATTTCTTTCTTAGCTCATTTGTGTCCTGTATCTAAAACGTCATTGACTTTTTAACCTTCTATTTTTTCTGAAAGTGTTTTTTATTTCAGGCACTCTGCTGGTGGAGCCATGTATATCTCCCAAGTGTAGAGTCATGTCATCTGCAAATAGAGATACTTTAACTTCTTCCTTTATGCGTATCCATTTTATCTTCTATTTTGCCTTATTGTTATGACTATGATTTTATGTACAATTTTGAACATGAAGGACTTATTTCTTCTTTTTGTTTACTTTGAATAATCTCCAATCCTCCTTTCAAATCCTGAGATAGCATCTATCTTTTATGACAAGATGCATTTCTTGAAGTTTGCATATTAATATGTCATGATGTTTGATTCAATCTGTAAGCCTGTGTTTTGATTGTGGACTTGACCTCATGGACATTTAAAACAGTATTGAAAGATGCTTAATGGTTCTTGTCAATTTGTTGCTTTGTGGTGCTTGCACTGGTAATTCTTTGTTCTGCTCTTGTATTAGTGTTACTTATTCCCTGTGAAATCTTTGATGTGTGTATTCTTCTCCTCCATCTTATTATCTCCAGTATTGTCTTTAGTCCTGTTGTGTAGCCATAAAATACTTTATCCTGCTTCTGTCATAGAATATTTTCATTTTGCCTTCTATTATGAGCAATAGTTTTGCTGGATTTAATAATCTGAGTTTGCATTTGTATTAATTCATAAATGGGATATATTTCTTCAAGAACTTTTGGCTTTTAAATTTTTTATTTAAAAGCAAATTATTATTCTGATGAGCTTGTCTTTGCATGTGATTTTATCCTTTTGAGTTATAAGATAAAATCTTATCTTTAGCTTGCATATTTGGTGTGAAGTATGACACATATCTTGGTCTATTTCACTTTTTCCTACTAGGTATTTGGGGTCATATATGCCTATTGAATCCGGATAGACATCTCTTAGGTAGGGAAAGTTTCCTCTATTATTTCATTAATTATGCATATTGAATAAAATTGTGTGACTGCTAAAAGAATAATTATTATTTGTAGGTTGGTTCTTTCTTCGATGTCTCAGAGTTCCTATATGTTCCAGTCATACATGTTTTTCAACTTAATTGCTTTCTTCGACTTATAAACATTTCCCATTTTGTCTTGCATTTCTGATATTCTGTCTTCCACATGATCAGTTCTGTTTTCTAGACTCTCTATTGAATTATTTACTCCACTGCTTGAATTTTCTAATTTCAGTGTTATTTCAGTTTGGCTTTTTTTTTCAGTGTGCCCAATTTTGTTTTCAGATCATCAACTGTCTTTCTAATTTTGTCTTGTTGCTTATATGTCTCCTTGGTCGTCTTTCCTGCATTTATTTTGTTCTTCATATTTGTTCATGTTTGCTTCAATCTGACTCATCATATTTAAAGTGATCTTTAAATTTCATTATCAAGATTATTTTTTATCCTGGTTATATCATATGGACTACCCTCAGTGGAAATTTGTAATTTGGATCAGTGATTTTGGAAAGAGAGATATTTCCTTGGCTTTTTGTGTTTTTTCTGTTTTTAGATAAAGTCTGGGATATTTGTAGTTAGATTATTGAATATTTTCTGTAATTTACGCTCCTAGCTCAGCTACTTCTCATGAGTAAATGATAGTCTCTGATTTTACAGATTTAATTGTTAAGAATTTTACATTTACAAAAAAATAAGTGTTGAACTTGCTTTCCTCCTTCTTCTCCCAACCTCAACTTTTACCTTCTTCTTCCTTTACCAACCTATCACTTTACTTCCCACCTTGTGCTTTTCTGCTCAAGTGGACCATAGAGCTTCCTTCAGGTTGTTTGTACTATTAGCAGACTAGGCTTCTGTGACAGAATTGAGAGTTCTTTTTTTTTATTATTATTCAATTGTGCATGTATGGTGTGTGCGTGCGTGCATGTGTGTGTGTGTGTGTGTGTGTGTGTGTGTAGAACGACGGACAAATTCGGGAACCACCATGGACGCCTTCACCTCCTCCTTGTTTACTCTGCCCCGGGATTCACAGGCTCCACCCTACCAGGACCAGAAACACAAGCAGCCCCTGCTTCCGCCAGTGTCTATACGTGGGGTCTAGGATCCGAACTCAGGACCTCCTGCCTGCAAGGCAGAGGCTTAACCTCTGAGCCACCTCTCCAGCCCCAACAGTATTGATAGTTCTAAACAAATTTCTTAAAAATTTGTGTGTATGTGTGTGTGTGTGTGTGTGTGTGTGTGTGTATCAGAGGACACTGTGTGTCCTTGTGGAGGACCAAGGACAACTTTGGGAATCATCCTGGATTGCTTCTATCTCCTTTTTGCTTAGCTCTGGGGTATCCCAGGCTCTGCCCGCTGGGGCCTGAAGTGCAGGCTGCTACCATTTCCACCTTACCTTTTTATGTGGGACATGGTATTCAAACTCAGTTTTTTCTGATTGTGAGGCAGGGTCTTAACCTCTGAGTCATCTCTATAGGTCCTTCACAGCTTTTCTCATGTGTACACCTTTTCTGAAGTTTCATCTGGGGCAGCAGGGTGAAAAAAAAGATTTAAAAATTGGAAAGGCACAACTACTAAAAAGTTACCATTAAAAAAAAGAGCTGAAGAAAGTATTTACCACTGTCAATTGTCCTATCTGACTTAATTCAAAAAGCTATAGTCCAAAATGCTCTCTGGTTGCAGAATACTATTGTTTCTCGAAATAGTTATACTAGAGAATTCTTAACTGTTAAGATGACATTAGCATGTTTTAGGACAGTTTTTCTTACTTCCTTTATGAGTACTTGCTCTCATTCTTTTCCTTACCAATTTATACTTAACCCTTAAAATCACCATCACAAAATATTATTTTAAAGTAATCAAATCATAAAGTTTCAAATTATAAATTTTGTAGAAAACAGATAAAACCATTTTAAATCCAAAGGTTTTATGTTTTTGGAACCTTATATACTAATTCATTCATGAAAGTGTGGAGGCTATATGAATATTTGGTCACTTTTGTATTTAGGGAAAATTTTATTAAAATGATGCAATGTTTCAAATCTAACTTATTCACTTTTGTTTCACAAATGTAACTTGATTTTCTCTCCTTGAAATACCTTTCTGCCTACTTATTCATTACAATATCATGCATACTGGCTATGCTATCAATGCATTTAAATTAAAAATTATATGGAGTCAAATTTATTCTTGAAATTATTTTATGTTGCTCATAAAAACACTGAAGTAGATATGATTCTAGAGTGCCCTTATATGTGAAAATAAAATTGATAAAATTATATAACTTAGGAAGACAGTTCACTAGTCAAAGTCTTTGTATTATAAGCAATAGGATTTGCATTCATGTCACCAAATCCCATGTATGACAAATATAAGGAGGATATGGTAGCAGACTGTAATTCTAGTCCTTGAAAGTGGAATTTGGGAAACCCCAAAGCAAAGTAAAAAGATAATAGGGACATCCAAGATGATCTAGGATGTCAACGTTGGACCTCCACAGAAACACACGTTCAAGTCCCTTCTTGTACGCATGCTCACACATACTTATACCACTGTTGTGGTTACTCATCCCAATATTGTGAAACACCATTCTGATCCAAGCAATTAATAGAGAGAAAGGTAGATTTAACTTACAGTCCGAGGCTTCCCCATATTTCTCAAAATAAACAGTTCCTCAGGAATACCAGTGATATCAAAATATTGGCCACTCTTCTGGTACAAAATTCTCTCAGTTTTGTAGTAGTATTTCACTTTTTATTACCAAATTCTCTTAGTCTTGTGGCAATGCTCTACTTCTCTATATGAATTTCTGTTACAATTATTTTTCTTTCTGTTGCTGTGAGACAACACACACACATAGATTTAGGGGATAATGGGAAAGTTATTTGCCTTATGGTAGTAGAGCAGAGACATGATCAATTATGGCAGAAAAGGCATGGCAGGTGGTAGAAGCTGGAGACAGCTCCAGACCTAGCAGCCATCATGGTGTCAGAGAGCAAAAGACCAACTGCAAGACTGCAAGAGCAAACTGGTAGCTGAAGCAGTGTGTGGCTAAATAATCTCAAGGCCTATTCCCTGTGAATTGCCAGTAAGACTCCACCTCTTACAGGTATCAAAATCTTCCCAAACATTAACATCAGTTAAGGTTGCAAACACAGGAATCCACATTTCTAAGCAAAGTCCTAAATAATCACCAGGTTTCCATTGCACAGACGGTAACAGTTAAACTGACTGTGAAAGCCTGAAACTGCCTGGCCAATATTCTAAGAGATAGTGTGTAAAGGGAAAATGGAGTCAATGGATTTAGAAGCAAGTCACTATGACATACTAAGCTATCACAGGGTAAGAGCAAGTTCGTTTAGGACCAAACCCAATATAGAGAAACTGGCAAATCAAAGTGTTAAGGGATGACTGTCCCATTGTTGTAAATTTCTTATGTTTGGAGTCTAAGATTGAAACCAGAACATATGAAAAGGATTAAGGTAGAGTTTATTCAATGAAAGAAAAAACAGAACTCACAACTCATCGACTCCAGGTGTGGAGTCCAATGAGGGGCAGGAACTGGAGAACTCATGTACCCCAGCCATGGAATCCATGAGGGAGAGGCAGTTGAAAAACAAATCATGGACTCCAGATGTGCAGTGCCATGAAGGGCAAGGATCTAGAAAGGAAATGGAATGCCTTGAGAGGAGGTGCCAAAATGACTGCCAAGGTCAGGTATATTTATATATTTAGGCAAGCTTGGGAAAATGACTTTCCTTTATTGGTTAGCTCCCATTGGGTCTCCACCCAGTTGATTTTGGGCAGCTCAACCCAGTTGATCTTGTGCCCCTTAAGGTGGTGCCTATCTGTAAAGGAGAGCTAATCTCCATATCCTTTCATAAGCAAAAGGTTGGGGAATGTTGGCAAAAGGTGTATTCCACCAGGGTAACCCCAGCAGAGGAGGATGACCTTCAAAGACCCACCATGGTTGCTCTAAACCTGCCTTCATCCCCCCCCTTAAATTATTGAGGATTTAAACTGCTCAGGGGATAAGGGGTGAAGACTGATCTGGCTACTTCTTGCAGAGCTGGGTCAAAGGAAGTGAGAACAGTCTGATGTTCTCATCTATGGGATGCTAGGATGCTCTAGAGGTCCCCACATTTGAAGCTTTATGGATATTAATTTGGAAGAGACAAAACAGACAACTTAAGGTTACAAGATATAAATATAAGGATTAAACCATTGTAACTGGGAAGGCAGATGGGATTAAACCAAATTAGCATTTTTACTGTGGCCACAGGCAAGAGTCAGTAAGAAAACTTGTTATCTTGTCTGGAATAGACACTTTAGTAAAAGCCAAAAGGTGCAAGTAATCTACATACTGGGGGAGACTTTTCTCTTCTGGCAGCTGTAAATCTCCAAGGTCACATTCTAAGGCCTGTCCAAAAAATGTGTCAATTGTCTGAATCTTTGGGCAGAATAATCTAAGTCAATTCTCCTTATCTTTCTGAATTCTTAAAACAAAAAGATGAAGTGTTTTTGAGACCAAAGGAATGTAAAAGAACACATTTTTTTTAAATTTCAAATTGTCAAGAGTCTGAATCAATCTTGCTCAAATCTCTGATCACAGTGGACAATGTTTCCTGACATGCAAAGTTTTGTAGATCTCTGATAATCTTATCTTGAAAGTTGGGCCACTCTTCTAATCTAATTGAAAAGCCAGCTTTGATTTGCTAATGGAGCTAGTCTGTTTAACAGCTGACATTTTGCTCTCTGCTTTTTCCTGGTTTAACACTTCAAGTTTGCAATTGCATGTTTAATTTCATGCAATTTCAGGCTTTCAGGATGAGGGCAAAACTATTAAACGTTCTGCCAACACGTCTCTAGCTTTAACTCTATAACATAAACTGCACTTCTTGGGTATCCAAACTGTAGGATTTCTGTTATATGCTGTCTAGATTCTGCCATTCCTAGAAACCTTAGAGGATTTATGACCTCTGGCATTTTTGATGTCACTAAAATCAGAACCACATGGATGACTTTATAACAGTGCTAAAATATTCCATTAAGTATATATTTAAGATATTCTGGCATGTAAACAAAGGAATGCCTAAAAGCCATATCATTAAGTAAGCAAGGAACTTAAATAGTTACTTTGTGGAACCGGTTAATCTCTGGATCTTAACAATTGCAGCTAAATCAAAGGTTAACAAAGGCCTAGGAAGGATGTTCCACACCAAAAGTTTGTGCTCCCTTGTCTATTAACAGAGGAAGAAAATGGCTTCCCATTTGCATTTTAAACCCAAAGTTTTCATGAGATGCTATTATCAACCTGGCATTTTGGGCTTTTACAAACAGCAAACTTCTTTTTCCCACTGAAGGTAAGTTAAGAGCCTTAGGCCCCGTCATTGGTCCCCAGTAGAGAGGTTTGACCTCTGGTCCTTGGGACTCATGGGTCACTCCTTCCTCCAGTGGAGATTGCCACAGTTGAGACATTTTAGCCATGTGGAGGTTTTTGCACTTAAGACAGTTTTTTTTTTTTTTTTTTTTTTTCTGGAGGTCCCTAGCCTGGTCACATTTAAAGCATTTTTTTTTCTCTTTCCCTGTCAGAAGGGGTTCTGTTTTTTTAAAATTGTGTTTGTAGTCTTGTTCCTATTGTTTTGCCATTCTCTTAAAGTCAATATCAAATTTCCATTTTTTTTATTTCCAGGTTTTTTTTCCCCACCGTTTAGCTTCTTCTCTGTTATAAAAAATATTTGTAGCTACTTGAACTATATCATCTAGATCCTTTTCTATGCTAAAAGCCATCTTTTGTAATTTCCTACAAATGACAGGTGCTTCCTGAGTAATAAATCTGTCCATGAGGATAATTTCCCCTTCTAGTCTTTCTGGATCAACCAAAGTATATTTCCTCAAAGTATCTCTAAGCTTGTTGAGGAATAGCCTATGGGTTTCAGTTTGGATCTGAGTTACTCTTGACAGTTTATTATAATTTATAGGATTTTGTCCCATTATTTGAAGCCCTTCTGTGATGACTTGAAATGTGTCCCCCACAGTCTTATGTGTTTGGCAAGGTCATGGCACCTCGAAAGGTGGAGCTTTGCTAGAGGAAAGCATTCACAAGGGGTGGGCCTTGAGGCAGATTAGTTCCACCCCATCTCCAGGAGAAGTCTGCCTTTGCAGCAAGTAGTCTTCCAGCTCTCAGCCTCCAAGATGTCTGCAGCGACGTAGCCTCCTCCAGCTTTGGCCATTCAGCCATACTGCCTCCACTATGAGAAACTGTATCTCCCCTCTGGAGCCATAAGCTGAATAAATCTCCTTTTTTCCCATAAGTTGATTGGCTTTAAGTGCACTTTCATATCAATAGTTAAGAGTAACTGCACCACCTTCAAAAATCATACATTGGAAATGATTCCTCCTCCATTCCCCATTCTCAGATTGTATTCCATTTTGTATCATACCTAGCAACTGTCTTATTTCCAGTAGGAAGAAAAAGGAGTGTTATCTCCTCTCCTAGACACATTTCTTTCCCTTTGATAGTATTCATCTGCTGCCTATTCTGCAGCATCTCCTTTCCTGAAGGAGAAAGGGCCTGTGTTAGAAGCAAAAGTATGTTTCTGTAGTTTAGCATAAATACTTGACAATCAATTTGAGAAACATCTATGAATTTATCAGGATCTTCAGAGAAACTCCTTAAATCTTTTTTAATTTAGGCCAAATCTTTTAAGAAAAAGGGGACATGTACCCATGCTGATCCAAGTGTACCTGGCATCTCTTATAGGGGACAGAATAATGCTGGGTCTGGATTACTGGACTATGTTTAGTCTCAAGGGAGAAGGGTTTGGCTAAGGTGAAAGCTAGATGAAATTCTTGTTCCTCCTTAGTCTTGAGGGCATCTCTATTGGGTTATGATTTTTTATTTTAGAACTACTACCTGGTGCTTCTAGCAGAGATCTCCATGATTTATTAGATAAAAGAAAATTTGCATGTAGGGAACATCCTGCCATTTGTTTGCCCTCTGGCAGAATAAATCTAGCTTGAGGATGGTGTTATAATTCAAGGATCCTCCTGGGGGGCATCTCTTATCATCATCTAAGATGTATAGCATCCATGTCTGAGAACAAAATATTATAAGTTGACAGTTAGTAGGATTAAACATTTTCCAGTAATTGAGAATGGATTTGAGGGGACTCCTTTGAGGAATGGAATTGGTGGTTCCCATCTGAAACAGAGGATATCATGCCTGTCACTAGGTTATTCCCTGGATACAGGGTAGGGAAACCTCTCTTTAGCTAGAGTCTAGGGGGCCTGAATTTGGGGAAGGATGCATGTCTCAGCAAGGTTCTGCCAAGCACCATAAAAACTTGGTGAGGGACCATGCCCAGTACTGTGCACAGCATGGACAACAGGAGTGCCCCACTGATGCCATCTTGACAGAGGTGGCTTCCACTCCCACCAGTGTTAAAGGGGCATAGAGTCCATAGCCCACAATGACTGAAGGTTCCTGAGGTTCCTATGCTACTTAGAGAGATGTATGTATGATCATTATCTCAGACACGAAACACTTTACCTTCAGAGCAAAGGTCACTTTCCTCCATTAACTACTTAGAATTAAAGCCAAATTGATCCCCACCATCTGATGCAAACAAAGTTTGTATATCCCTTTGAAAGACCCCCGTCTTTCAGTCAGGAACGAGGCCACCGAGAGAAAGACCAAGACCCTTCTCGCTGCAATAGCATGAGGTTTTATTTAACGACGCGCCGGGCGGCTCCAGCAACCTTTCATGCAGGAAAGACTGAAGCGGCCCCGAGCAGCTCGGGCAAGGGGTTTTTAAGGGGTCTTGGGGTAGGGGGGGTTACTTAGCTGAGGAATTTTCTATGACCTTTACAGTCATTGGTCGGCAAGAGCTCGGGTGGAGTTGGCTCTTGGTAATCGTTCCAGTCCACCTGCTTAACCGCAGGCTGTTCATTCTGGGTGACCTTCATTGATGGAATTCCCCTTTGGGCAAACTTGCTTTTCCAGAACTGAAGGGCTGGAGGTCTTAAGGGGTGGGGAAATACCTGTAAAAGGCTCAAGGCTGTACATAGTTTTAAGCAATGACTAACAATGGATGCTTGGATGGCTATAAACAATGGATGCCTGAATGACTACAAGCAAGGGCTATACTGTGGGCTTGAACCAGCCTGCTTTGTGAATTTTAGGGCGAGGGTCTCAGGGTCCAACACCTTCAGGAGAGAGCATTCATTTGCCAGTATGGCCATGATCTTTACAGAGCCATGGTTGTAGCTTGACCATAGTGGGTTCAGGTGTTTTATGATTTGTGATCAGATTGTAATCCAATCCCACCCTAGACCATATGCTATGACCATGGAACTGCAGAACTAGCCCATTCAAAACCCATAGCTATGAAGAGATCTTAAGGATCTCATTGTGAGGCTACAAATTTGACCACTGAGGTGTTGCAGGTCTCCCACCTCAAGCCAGCATTCACTCACACATTCACATAGAATTTAAAACATTCTCTTCCCCCATTTTAAAAGTGCCTTTCTTGGAGAAGTGAGCAGAGGGCAGATGCACAATTTCATTACCCTTTACCTTAGCTGGTGGAATCTACCTCTTTTGTTTGGGTCTCTTTATGATTACTAAATGTTGTGGGATGACAGAATGACTTTCCCACTGTGGAACCCAGGTTCCCGCTGTGAAGCCCAAGTTCCTGCCAGCGCAAAATTCAAATCTCTCCCGCCGGCGCCAGCTCACTGCGGACGTGCAGACCTGAGCCTGCTGCCTCACCCTCTCCCCCTGGGCATGCCGGGAACTGCCCAGGGCAAGGTTATCGGCCAGAACATCTGCAAACTGACTCAACTTCCTTGTGTATAGTGAAAATATTTACAGAATGTATTTGCTCAAGGCAGTTGCTTTTCCTATAAAAACCTTGCCCCAAATTCAGTCGGGGCCATTCTCCTATGCCTGAGCAGGGAGGCGGTCCTAGCTAGCTAGATTAATAAATCTTGCCTCATGCCTTTACAGCAACCCAGCGGTTCTCGTGTCTCCTTCGGGGATCTGGGTAAGGGGCCCAAAGGGAACTTCGGTTCCAACATATGGGGGCTCGTCCGGGATGCCCCTGACCCAACTCGGAGGAGCCGACGACCAGGGTTGGAGGTAAGTGGAGCTCCTGAATTGTCTTGTGTCTTGTGCATTGTGCATTGTGTATTGTGTCTGTGTTCTCTCGTGTCAATTTCTTCTCCGGGCGTGGACAGACGTGTCCGCGACCTCGCAGGGGGGCAGCAGGGGGTAAGCCGCAGTTGGATGGTATTCCCAACTAGGCTCAGTTGGACGGTATTCCCAGCTGAACTCCCCCGTAAGGCTTGGGCAATTGGACGGTATTCCCAATTGAACCCAACCCTGTCGACAGGGGGTAAGCCGCAGTTGGATGGCATTCCCAACTAGGTTCAGTTGGACGGTATTCCCAGCTGAACTCACCCATAAGGCTTGGGCAATTGGACGGTATTCCCAATTGTGCCCAACCCTGTTCGGTAAGCTGCAGCAGTCGGAGAAGGAGGGCATACCCGGGGCAGCGGGTCTCCGAACTCCTCTGTTGCCGGCTTCTTTTACTTTCACTTTCTTCCCGGGAGAGAAGCCGCTCGAGCTAGCGCTTAAGGACCGGGTGCTGCAAATATTTGTTGGGTTCGTCTTTGTGTCATTCTCTGTGTTTCTGGGGTATTTCTGTGTTCAAGAAATTCAATATATAATGGGACAGACTTGATCAACGCCCCTTGACTTGATTATCAACCATCGGACGGACGTTAGGGAAGGAAGGAATGAACGGAGGCTTACTCAAATCCTGGCTACAATAGTACAGGACAAGCAGGACGGGCAAAACAGGCAGGAAGAGAGAAAGGGATACCTGAACAATAAAGGTGACAAGAGAGCTGACCGAGAACAATGCCGCTATTGTAGAGAAAAGGGGCATTGGGCGAGGGACTGCCCCAAGAAGCCCCCGTTCCACAAACGCCTGCCAGGTAACTCCTCTCGAGTACTAACCCTGGGGGAAAAATCTGACTAGGGAAGACGGGGAACTGTCTGTCGTTTTTTTGTGCTGTGTTTATGATGATCTCATTTTAAGAGTTACTTTAAGTGTTTTGATTTGCTTAGTTATCTGGGTTTTCCATAATAGGTGTGTTTTATGTTTCAAAATAACACAGCTATGGCCATTTCAAATTATTGCGCGCTTATGATTACATCTTGGTTTTTTTTGACTTTTTATTATTTGGCATGCTCAATTTAAATGCACGTGCACACTTAAGAACAACATAAAAGGCCTGAGTACGTACTGACTAAAATTTTTGTTTTATCTTGATTTCTGTAATTCCTTTAAAAGTTTGTTCTCCCATATGTAATACCAACATATCTAGCAACCAGAAAGGAAAACTGATTTCTGAGAAATTCATTGGAATTTCTTCATTCTCCTGGTATGTATGCTAATTTCCTGTTTCCAGGTGTACTCCTGTGTTCTGTTACAATCTTGCTAACTTAATTGGGATATAATGATTTTTAAGATGAGGTCTACTGTTATTGCCTCTTTTAAAGGACATTTTTTTTAAGGGTAAACAACAGAAAACCATCAAGTATGAAAGAAAATATGTATGGTAGTTAGATGTGCAAGAGGTTTATGAGTTGGTTACTTAAAAAAAAAATGTTAAAGTATGTCATGAAGGGTTGTGGGATGTTAGAGTTATGAGAAGACTGAAAATAAGAGATGATGGTTAAAGAAAATATTATTTGTTATGTTTCTTCCATGTTATAAAACAAAAGATATTGAGCCTCAGAAATTAGAAATTAAGAATTAAGCTTCATGTATTCAAATGTATTTCAGTTGTCTGTTTAAAGCAGAAAATTGGTTACTTCTAAAATCCCAACTTCTCAAGGACAGTAGGAATCTTAACAGTGGGGTCATAAATGAGAAGTCTGACACCAGGGCCCTCCCTGCCCCCAGGGAGGTGGCCAGCAGGAGAAACTGAGGCCCCGCCTCAGCTGCAGCTTGGAACAGACTCAAGGCCAACTAGGGAGTTTCTCTAAATCTTGGACTTTACGGTAAAAGAGACTGTGCTAAACCAACCTCTGCTCACCTTTTGGAGCAGGCCTCTCTTGGAGGGGGAGGAAAAGGGCACCTGCAAAATGGGGGAGGGAATGTTTTAACCTCTGCATGAATGTGTGAGTGAATGTCGGCCTGAGGTGGGAAACCTGTAACACCTCTGTGCTCGAGTTTGTAGTCCCACGGCGAGATCCCTAAGATCTCTTAAAGCCACGGGATTCGATTGGGCCAGTTCTGCGTTTCCATGGTGATAACATATGGTCTAGGGTGGGATCGGATTAGAATCCGATCGCAAGTCACGAAACAGCTGAACCCACTATGGCTAAGTTATCACCCATGACTCTGCAAAGAGTGTGGCCAGACTGGTACTTGAATGATCTCTCCTGGAGGGATTCCCAACCTTTGTCTGTCTGCATCGTGTGGTGGCGATCAATGTGACTGTAGCTTTTGTTAGTCAATGGAAGGGAATTCCTAAAAATGTTTGCCCTGAAGGAAAGTGTTTCAAGTCTGAGACAATGACTATGCTGTTTAAATAGCATAGGGAATACAGGAAGCTTCAGGCATGTGTGGACCATGGACTCTCCCCTTTTAGTGTCATCGGGTGGGGCTCTGGTGACGTTGGGTGGAGTGCTGGCCTCCCCGGACCACACCACGGGCAGTGTCAGTGGATGTCTTTGCTGACAACACTGTGTATAGTGATTATCAGAACTCTGCTAAGCCACGCGTCCTTTCCTCAAGTCCAGGTTCACTAATTGAAGCCAAAAGAGAGAGATTTCCCCTTCCTGTGTCCAGGGACTATCTAGAAATTGTGAATGCTTAGTTCTACCAACCTAAAAGAGGGTCAAGTCATAGCATATTCTCAGACATGCCCTGTATACATCTTAGACAAGAGATGATCCCAGGAAGATCTTTAAGTTATACTACCATCCAACTAGACAAACAAATGCCAAAAAGTTGAGAGACTATAGAGCTGGACCAAAAGTACCAGCTAGTAACTCAGGAAAAAGTTTGCCTCCCAATGCCCTCAAGACTAAGGTGAAACAGACAGGAATTTCATTTAGCTTCCATGTCAGCCAAAGTCCTCATCTGTCAGAGGGAAGTAAACTCTCATGTGGAGGACAACAGGGCTCTCATCTGTTGAGGGAAATAGGTCCCCATCATCTGTAAGGGAGAGGTTGGCACCATCAGGAAGCTTTCATTTCTGTCTTGGAGGTAGAATCCTTTGTTTCTGTTTGTCCTAGGACTTTAAAAATAGGACAGGTGACCTAGGACTTAGTATAAAAAAAAAAAAAGAAAAGAAAGAGAAAGAACCAGAAAGCAAAGGAATCAGAACTTGACATTTGCCTTAAGGGATAGGTTAAACAGGCACCCCAAGCAGATCAATCCAGGACCCCTCCCGACAGGGGAAAGGTAAAGATGCTTCGAATATGACCAGACTGGGCGCTTTGAGACTGTTGTGAGCACAGAAAGCTTTCATGTGGCCTATGTCCCAACTATGGGAATTTCCACTGGAGGAAGATTGCCCCTGAACCTCAGGACCCAGGGGTCGAGCGAGTTCTCTGGTGGAGACCAATGAAATGGCCTGAAGCTCTTAGCTTCCCTCCGATGGGAAAAAGGAGTTTGCCACTGATATCCAGCAAAAGGAAGCCCAAAAGTGCCAGGTTGAGCATCTCGTGAGAACCTTGGGTTTAACGTGCAAATGGGAAGCCTCTTTGTTTCTATGTTAATAGACAAGGGAGCACAAAATTCTAGTGCTCAACTTCCTTCCTAGGCTTTTGTCAACTTTTGATTTTACTAAAATGTTTAAGATCAAGAAAATGACAGGCTCATTGCACTCACAAAGTAACTACTGAGATTCCTTATGTGCTTAATAGTGATGCTTTTTAGGCATTACTTTGTTTACATGCCTGAGTGCCCGAATATTCAAGGTTTAGGCTTAAAGGTATTAGAAGAGAAAATCATGGATTACAGAAAATGCCAGATAGCATGTAACAAAAGTCTGCAGTTTAAAGACCCTAAATGCTGCATCCTTATCCAACCACTCTGATGGATAAGATTCCAACCTGATAAGATATTATTTCAAGGAAACATTTTCTGGAGAAAAGACATGGCTTTATCTAGGAAAAATAAATATAAAAATTGTCAGGTCTTGGTGTTTCTTCCCAGTTCAGGCCTAAAGCCTGTTCCCTGGGGAAGGTCACTGTAACCTGGCCACAGGGGTTTGGGCTCCATGGTTGTTGACCTCCTCTACTAGAGAGATTAAGAAAACTGGAGTGGTGTTTGATGCCAGCTTGTTCCTGCTGCTTTCCGTGTCAGTATTCAGCATCGTGAGTGTGACGGCCTACATTGCCTTGGCCCTGCTCTCTGTGACTATCAGCTTTAGAAGGGTATGATCCAAGCAATCCAGAAATCAGATGAAGGCCACCCATTCAGGGCATATTTGGATGAAAAGATGCTATCATAGGAGAAATTATTCTTTTATATTGCTTAAGCTCACGCAGGGACTTACCCACAGCAAGACTGCTGAGCTTGTTCGGTTTATCTCATGTGCCTTCCCAATTACAATGATCTGGTCCTTCTATGGATTCTGGAGACTCAATTTGCCTGTATTTTGTCTCTTTTAGACCAACCTTGAGATAATAAAGCCATCTATTAAAGACCTCTAGACCAACCCAGCATTTCATAGATGAGAATGTCAGACTGCTCTTATTTCCTTCGCCCCGATTCAGCAGGAAGCAGCCAGATCGAATCACCGCCCTTTATCCCCAGAGCAGTCTGATTCTCATATAGGTTTATGGGAAAGTGAGGCAGGATTAGAGCAGCTATGCTGGGATGGGTCTCTCAAGGTCTTTAGAATTCTGAAGAGACGTCCTCTACTGCTGGAATCACCTGGAAGGAACACCCCTGCTGAGGAACTGACTCCAATCCTCCCAGAAATTTACCACAAGAACTGTAACTGACACTCCATGATTGGAGTGTGCCTAAAGAAAAGGGGGGAATGTGGAACCCAGGTTCCCGCTGTGAAGCCCAAGTTCCTGCCAGCGCAAAATTCAAATCTCTCCCGCCGGCGCCAGCTCACTGCGGACGTGCAGACCTGAGCCTGCTGCCTCACCCTCTCCCCCTGGGCATGCCGGGAACTGCCCAGGGCAAGGTTATCGGCCAGAACATCTGCAAACTGACTCAACTTCCTTGTGTATAGTGAAAATATTTACAGAATGTATTTGCTCAAGGCAGTTGCTTTTCCTATAAAACCTTGCCCCAAATTCAGTCGGGGCCATTCTCCTATGCCTGAGCAGGGAGGCGGTCCTAGCTAGCTAGATTAATAAATCTTGCCTCATGCCTTTACAGCAACCCAGCGGTTCTCGTGTCTCCTTCGGGGATCTGGGTAAGGGGCCCAAAGGGAACTTCGGTTCCAACACCACTATTGTAGGGTTCTTATGTTCTGAGTTGAAGATCAAAACCAGAAAATGTGTAGAGGATTAAGATATGGTTTATTAGAGTAAAGAAGAAAACTCATGGACTCCAGACATGGAGTCCCATGATGGGAAAGAAGTTAGAAATGAAAGCACAGACCCCACCTGTGGAGGGCCATGAGGAACAAATGCCAAAATAGCTACTAAGATAGGGTATATTTATCCACTTAGGCAAGAGAGGGGGATGGCTTTCCCTCATTGATTAGCTGATATTGGGACCCAACCTAGTTGATTTTAGGCCCACCTCAAGGTGGGGCCTATCTGTAAAGGAGAGCTAATCTCCATATTCTTTCATAAGCAAAGGTTTGGGGGAAGTTCTCAAAAGGTGTCTTCCTCCATGGTAATCCCAGCAGTGGGGGATGATCTTCAAAGATCTTCAGAGATAGTCCCAGTATGGCAACTCTGCCTTAAAAGCAGGAACAGGAATGGAAACAATATGTCACAGGGCATGACAAATAAAACCAACTTACTACGGGGGATTCATTGAGAAGTCTAAAATGTTGTGTCACAACTCTCCAAATTCCAAACAAGCCATTGGAAAAAGCTGAATGTAAGCAATAACTTATATAATGTTTACTGAGAGAACCTCACTCTGGAGGAAAATTCCACAAGGCAGGCAAATGCATGACTGCCATCCAGCTATTCAGCCACTGTCGCACAGCCATTCAGCCATTTAGTCACAGCCTTTGCCTAATGCTAGGTACAGCCTTGAGCTGTTTGCAGATGTTCCTCCCCACCTCTTGTGACCTCAAGGCCTTCAGTTTCGGGGAAAACAAGTTTGCACAAAGGGAAATTCTCCTGAACACATAATTGGCACCTAGAACAAACTGCCTGTGGTTAAGCAGGTAGACTAGACCAATCACAAAAAGCCAACTCCACCCGAGCTCTTACTCACCAATAACTGTAAAGGTCAAGCAAAAAATTCCCCAGCAATGAGACCCTTATCCTAAAACCCCTTAAAAATTCCTTGCTTTTGTTGCTCCAGGATACTTCAGTCTCTCCTGCATGACAGGTTGCTGGAGCTGCCCAAAGCGTCGCCAATAAAGCCTCTTGCTTTTGCATCAAGAAGGGTCTTGGTGTGTCTATCTCTTGGCAGTGTCATTCCTGAGTGAAACGCCGGGGGTCTTTCACTTACTATAAAATTTATAATAACCCCTTTTATTGCTTGAAGATTGAGATATTGGCTTGGATCACTGACGAAATTGCCAAACACACTGTAGTGCTTGGAACAAATTATGTACTTAATAAACATTTAAATAATATGTAAATATGAATGTTATTAGTGGACTGTCTTAAACTTGATGCTTTAAGTTATATGCATTTCTGCCCCACATTAATTCAATCAACTGAATAATTGAATTTTATATATGCAGACAGAAAAGGAATATATACACACCACATAAATGTTATCTTCAAGAAATTTTCAAAGTTACATAAATTGTGAAATGTATACAACATCTTGGGGTACATGTCCCACATATTGAGATACAAGTCCCCTTTCCCAAAATGAGAGACCAAACCACATTCCTGAGATAAAATTGATACAGTTTAATAGGTATGAGCTAACATGGGGAATCATTTCTTCAAAGCATGTTAGCACCTTTCCTAAGGTACAGTCAGTTCTTATGTAGTCGTTGGCATGCAGGAACAGAATATACAGGGCTAATTTACAAAATCTGCACAGGTTATTCAGTAACAGACATCTAGATCCTGGCTCTAGCCATCCATGCCCCTCTGGCAGTTCTTAACATTCCATCATTTTCTCTTATATTGCAGCTGCAGACCTAGTAGCCTGGGGGAGGGAAGGGAACAGCTAGATGCTTCTGTCCTTTATGAGCTCAGGATCTTTCCTGACATTAAGTGTTTTAATTTCATGGTTATAATTTTAGTTCCCTCAACATCCCCTTCTCTTCTATTTTCATAACCTCTTATGAAACTTTCTCCTGTCTTATAGTTTGAATAACTGCAGATCTCTTCTCCAGGTAATACATTCAAGTCTGGACCCAGATAAACCAGTCTTTATTTGGATGGCAGGTGTGAACGTAGGCTGAACCAATAAAGTATGCCCTCCTGGGGGCTACTGCCTTTTTTAGCATGTATATTCAGTTGACCTCTACTCTTACACATTAAGCAGGCCCTCCTATTGGAAGGTCTGGCCCATCTAGCCAGAAACAATTGTAGTTTGTTAAAGTTGTACTGATAAATCTCACCTCCACATAAGCAATCTGATTATCCCTGAGGCAAATTCAGTAGTCCTTTCCCAGGGGTGGATCAGCCCTTTGGAGGAATTCATTTATCAGAATTGTCATACTGTTTAGAGGGGCAGAGTCATATTGTGTTTCTTTGTGTTGCTTCTCCTGTCTCTTATCCTCACTTTTGCTGTTTGTTCTATGGAATTTAAGGGCTCAGGGACTGAACTGAGTCACTGTGCAATCCTATACATATCTTCCAGGTCTTGCAGATGACAGGATTGAGGAAAGTCACATGAAGGTTGTACCCTGTTCCAGTTTCTTGTTTCTGAAGGGTTATTCTCTTTATTCCCTGTCCAATAGGGAAGTCTGGCTCCAAGTGGACCCCTCTGCAAAATCAGCACAGGACTAAAGTTCTAAGTACCTCCATGTTCTTCCACAGTCCTCCTTTGTCTGCCTGTGAAAACACCAGGAAATTCCCATCTGGTTCTTAACAGTAAGCCTTCTCACCAGAACTTCCAATTTTTCTAGGATGACTGAATTCCAGACCATTGTGTATGCCAACTAAATGAAATAGTAAATTCATTGGTATTTAGGCAGTTTTTAGTGCCTATGAGAGTCCATAGGTAACCAGTGTACTATATGAGTGCCACAATATTAAGGAAGTCAGTTATTTTAGCTCAAGGGGGGCATAGCATAGTAAAGTTGTCAGTGAAGCCATCTATGCAATGAATAACACCTATAATGCCCACATATGCCAAGTAAAATTGGGCAAAAAGGAACCTCTGTGTAAATCCACTCATGTGGGACTGTTATTGCTTAGTCCAACAACAAGGATAATAGCTGTAAGTCCAAGTACACACAGAAACAATGAGTGACATCATATGATGGGAACCTTCCAGTCCAAAACATAGTGTGCAGGTACTGTGATTCCTCTCTCAATCTTACTCCTATGGAAGAAACTATGTTACCCAGTCAGCTTTAGGTGTGACTCAGGCAGAGCTGCTGTTCCTCTGATCCTCAGTCTTGTCAGAGACAGATGTCTTTCTGGTTTTAGGGTAGTTCTCATCAGCTGCTGCCTTTTAGTTTTCTACAAGCTTGCCTGCTTTTATGTGCCCATGACTTGATATCTACAACCTTGACGGCAATCACAGTAGTTAGTATTGCTTGATATGGGCCCTCCCACCTAGGATCTAGGCTGCTTCTAACTGTAAACTCTATTCAGAACCAGTTTCCAAAGAGAGAGAAAGTTTATGTCCTCTGTGATAGCCTGTGCTGCATTAGTTAAACCTTTCAGATACTGCCAGATATGGATTTGTCTGAACTCTCACAGAGATTTCCTCTCCATTTGCGGTAAGGGAGGAGACCATCCAAAAAGAATCAAAAAAGAAGTAGCCACACTTTCCAGGGGCTCAATGGATGCTGAACAGTACCAGGGACAGGACTTTTGGACACTGTAGGCTTGTCTCTTGACAATATTCAGCTCAAGAGTTCTGTTCTTTCTTTCCATTCATCCAGATGACTGGAGATGATGCCAACTGTAGAGGTACCAAGGTATCCTAACTGTTCTGGGAACTGTTTAGATGACTTACCTGATTGGTTGACTCTAATGTCCACAAACTTGATTGGGGCTTTTTGTCTCCTCTGGATCATTGGTCTGTTCATATTGGGGCTCAGCCCAGTTAAGATTATGGTCAACCTCATGGTCCAATTGTTTCTTTGGATGAACTTAACTTATTTGCAATGGGGAGCTCATCTCCATATCCTCTCATAGACACAGTATTGGGAAAAGTTGGTGACATCTCTGTGGGGGATTAGAACCAGTTCCTCCAGATTAGAAAAGTGTGTTCCTTCAGAATAACTCAACAGTGAAGGATACCTTAAAAGTCCATCTCGACAAGGCTACTCTGTTCTAAAACTGCTTAAAGATCATGGGAAAGTCTCACGATTTTGTCCTATCCAGCTTTGAATCCTCACTGAGATTACAATCTTCCCAGAAGAAGTGAGTGGGTTAGTGGTAATCAGCCATTGGTATTATCTAAGTTTGCCCTTCAGTCCTTAGCCTGCCTTTCTTCTGTGTGATCAGAAAACATGGGATCTGCAAAGCATACTCTCTTGGTTATCTCACTTTGGAAATCTGCTTCTGTAACTTCCTGATCTGCAAGGTGATTTCCTTGAATTACATGATGCCATTTCTTTGTATGAGCTACCACTGAGACTGCCTTTGAAACACAAACCCTTTCAAGGAACTGGAACATTTGATCTTTGTATTTAATTTCCTTTTATCCTGAGGTCAATAGCTCTCAGTCTGGGCATATAGCCCCATGGATATGTAAGGTAGCATAGGCCTTCTTCCTTGTTGCTAGGAGTGAGCTCAATTTAAGATGTGAAACACTGCCTTTTGTACTGACCAATGGTTAGGAAGGTGTCTGTTCTACATAACTTTAACTTCTCTAGTCACTGCATATGAGTCCAATATCATAAATAATTCTAGTTCAGTCTTGGGAAAGAGAAGTCTCCCAAGTCTGGCTAGAAGGAGAAGCCCTATGAATTCTCATTCCTCTTCTTATGAGTAATTTGCTGGGTTTGGGATCCTAACAATCTCTACTCTGATCTGAGAGTATTCTTTACTTAGGCCTGGAAGTCGGCACTGTGTTCCCTCATCATCCAATGGTTTACTGTCCCATTTACTACAGACATGATCTAACTTGGCACATGGACTGTTATCTCTTGTCTCAAGGTCAAATTGCCTCCTGCATGAGTAGTGTCATGGTTTGAAATGAGTCCCTCACAGTCTCATTTGTTTAGCAGGGTCATGGGACCTTGAGAGGTAGAGCCTTGCTGGAGGAAGGCGGTCACAAGAGGTGGGCCTTGATGTGGATTAGTCCCACCCTGCCTCTAGAAGTCTGCCTTTGTAGCAAGTAGTCTGCAGCTCTCAGCTTCTATGATGTCTGTGGTGACCCAGCCTCCTCCAGCTTTGGCCAGCCAGTCATGCCACCTGCCCCATGAGGAACTATCTTCCCTCTGGAACTGTAAGATGAATAAATCTCCCTTTCTCCTTTAAGTTGATTGACTTTGAGTGTTCTCTCACAGCAATAGTAAAGAGTAACTGTTACAAGTAGCTCTGTAGCTTTCAAAGCATGAAGGCATGGAAATAAGCCTGCCACTATGGAGTCCAGTTTCTAAGATAAATACACTAGTATGCTAGGTGATCCCAAACCCCCATCTCTTGAGTTAGGACTCTCAATTTGACACCTCATTTTTCATGTGCCCACAAGGCAAAAGATTGTAACCACATTGGGCAGGGCCAAGACTGATCTGTTTTAACTGCCTCTTAAACTGTTGGAATAACTCTCTTATTGTTCCCCTTTCCATGTTAAGGACTTGCTTCCAGACCTTCTTAGGACTTGCACAAAGAAGTATAGCAGTGGCTGAGAATCTTTGAATCCATAATCTGCAGAAGACTACAGCCCCCAGAAATTCTCTGATTTGATTCTTAGTCCTTGGTCAGGGAAAGTGAGTTACCATGTACTTTCTTTTCCTCCCCCAGTTGTTGTCCTTAGCTGATGTGGTAACCGAAGTAGGTGACTTATCCTTGCAAAAATTCTAACAGTTCTCCAGTTCCCTTTTGTAGATTTGAAGGAACTAATTAAAAAGTACAGGGTAGGTTCTCCCATGAAGTCACCTCAAACCTTGTCCACGGCATCAAGATCTAGAGTGCTCACCGGCAGCCAGTATGTACTTAACAGTGACCTAACAATGACCAGTCAGTCTCATAGAAAGTCTGAGGCACAGAAGGATCATTCTAACTCTTTATTCTCTCCTAAATCCTAATTTTAAAACTATCAAGCATTGCCCTGTGGCTTGTGCAGGTCAGGTCCTTAGAATGGTTGGACACCATGATGGGTGAGGGCTCTCTTACAGGGATTTTATATGTGTCTAACCCTGTGTGTGTGGTGCACAAAAAGGGGGGGGGTGAGGACCAACCACTTCCACATTCAGTTGCCTGTCTGGTCAACCTCTTTGTAGAAACTTAAGGTACTGTTCGCATAAGAAAACATGTATACACTCTGTACTCAGTCACCTCTAGCTCACCCTTTTTGGGGAGAAAGGCAAGTGTTCACTACACTCAACCTCCACAGAGCTTCAGGTTAAGGCCCATTCAGATCCCATAGCCTTAAGGCCATGGAACCATACCATTTACCACAGGACTCCCTTATGCTGTACTATGGCTATCAAGCCATTTCAAACATTTGCACACACTTTCAAATTCAAGCATGTAAATGCATGCTTGTTCAACAGTCATTCAAAGGTCATATATTCCCATTTTAAATTCCTGTTGTCATTGTTAGGCACAGATGTCAACTTGACAGTTGAGTGTTCGAACTCTGGGCACATTTGTGGAGAATTAGTGGTTTGGTTAAGCCCAGCGAAAACCTGCAGGAGATTGTCTGCCTGATGGACAAGGCCCAGGTGGGTGGGATTAGTCTTGGAATAAAATACAGAGAGCTGGTTGAGAGAGTCGGTCTCCTTGTGTCCACTTGGCCAGACATGCTAGTCTGGCAAGTAAGGATTATCCCTCATGCCATTATGTGGAGATGATGTGGCCAGTTCTCTTGGCTCTGGTGTTAGTACATGCTCTCCTATGAGAGATTGTCTGCCTGATGGAGAAGGCCCAGGTGGGTGGGATTAGTCTTGGAATAAAATACAGAGAGCTGGTTGAGCTGGTCTGGCAAATAAGGATCATCCCTCTCTCAGCCATTATGTGGAGATAATGTGGCCAGTTCTCTCATTGATGCATGGTCTCCCATCATGCTGGACTGTGAACTGTAACCAGACTATTGTAAGAAAATAAACCCCTTGTTCCCTTACGCCATTTGATGATGATTTATCAGCAAACATGCAGATGAACTGCAACAGAATTTGATATTTGGGAAATGGGGTGTTGTTGATAAATCTGCTATTTGGACTTTGTGGATTCTGAATGGCACTTTTGTTTTGTTTTTGGCAGAATATGGCAATGTTTGAAGTCATTGAGATTGTGTGCTCTAAAAACTATTCAGCTTGTGAGCCATTTGGAAAATATTGGTCCTGAGAGTGTTATGGATTGTTTGGGACCAGTTTGTGATGAAGAGAGCAAGGACTTTGGTAAATTTGAATTTAAAGACAATGAACCAGTTTACTTGAAAGAGGAGAGCTGTGTTGATGGCTGTGAAACTCTGGATGTGGAAAGGGAAAGCAGCAGAATAGCTGCCAATGTTGGAGAGATGAACATCAATGAAGGAAAACCTAGTGACTTGCATTGAGATTGTGAAAGACATGGATACCACCATATGGTGAGTCCATGGTTTGAAAACCCATATTCCTTCAGAGGCCAAAAGACTTTGTTGAAGCCATTTCTTGCCCTTTGAAAGTTTTGGCTGCCTAGAAAGGGGCTTTTCCAGTGTCCATAGACTAAAGTTGATGCAGCTATGGCTCCAGTGGACTGAGCTACATTTCAACCTTGCTGTGGAATCTGGCAACATACTCCACATGGTATTGGTTTTGCTTTATGGTTAATGGGTTCATGGAGAGCATCAAAAATTTTGGCACCAGGTAGAAGTCATAGAGTTCCTGTAAGAAAAGGTGAAACATAGCTGCAGAGGTGAACCCAGAGTGATGGTGGAGATGCCAGAATTATGTGATGTATGCTGAGGATGGCTGTGAGTAGAAATTCAGCCTGGGTCAGAGGAGCTCTGCTTCTACAACTGTGAGCTGCAAACAGGGACTGGGAATGCCTGGAATGTTTGAGCCATCTTGACTAAATGATGAGCAACAGAAGATGGACATTGAAGTATAGAATGTGGTAATTTGCTAGGCTTTGGTCTTAACTTGTTTTCTCATTGTTATAATTATTCTATTTGGATTATTTAAAGAGTTTATTTGGTATATTTAAATAAAGACTTTCAGTTCTAACATTTTAATAACTGAAGTTTAAATGAGAGGACTTTTTAAATTTGTCTATGAAATGTATTTATATTTTTAAGATAACTTTTTAACACTTATGGGGACAAGGATTGAAGGTTACAGCTGAAAAGTGCTATGTTTTGTGTCAACTTAACAAGGAATGGAATGTCAGAGTTAGGCACAGGTGTCAACTTGACAGTTTGAGCTCCAGGTACATTTGTGGAGAACTAATAGTTGGGTTAAGCCCAGGGCAAACCTGCAGGAAATTATCTGACTAATAGAGAAGGCCCAGGTGGGTGGGATTAAATAGGCCTTAGAATAAAATACAGAAAGCTGGTAGAGAGAGTCGGCATCTTTGTGTACACTTGGCCAGACATGCTGGTCTGGCAAGTAAGGATTATCCCTCTCTCATTCCATTATGTGGAGATGATGTGGCCAGTCCCCTTGGCCCTGATGTTAGTACATGCTCTCTTATCATGCTGGACTATTAACTGTAACCGGAGTATTGTAAGAAAATAAACCCCGTAAGCTGTTTGATGATGACTTAGCAACCATGCAGGTGAACTGCTACATCTGACTTTCTGCTTTGGAACACCTTCAAAGCTCCCTAACAGAATCCTAATTCCACCCCTCAGAATACCATTGAGGGCTTTGAATGTAGGTCTCCTATGAGGTGATCCAGTCTGAGCTGGCTCCTCACTGTTTACCTTGGGGGAGTTGAGTTTCTCATTCATACTGTTTTTAAGGACCTCATCTCCCTTCATCTCAGAACTCTCCTCTAGGGATCCGAATTCCAACTCCAGTTCCCAGAAAAAGGGAAAACTGCAATACTATCAGGGGTACATATTCTTCCTGATTCTTAGAGCCAAGGATGGACTTTGAAGTCTCTGGTTCTGTTTTTTTTTTAATTTTATGCTCAGTGTATTTTCCAACATTAGGCTTTTCAATATCATGATTAAAATTTTAGTTCCCTCAACAAATGAGCTATATTGAATAGAAGAAAATATGTGCTAGAAATAATGAATATCCCAAAATAAAAAGAAAATTCAAAGAAGAAATTTGATTATGCAACAGATTAAGAAAATGTTGTGTATACAGTGCAAAAAATGTCAGAAAACTCTTGAAGGGCAGGTAGACAAAAATGAAAGCTACGCTGAACTAAAAATTTTAGGTTGCATCATTAAAAACATAGAAATAGTTATTGACATCAGGGGAATATATATTTATTTGGAGAATTTCCTTCTTTTCAACCTATTCCAGCTACATATGACATCAAATAAAATCTCTTGCAATCATGGTCTATAAAATGAAATTGTTGGGCTGGAGAGGTGGCTCAGGGGCTAAGCCTCTGCCTTGCAGGCGGAAGGTCCCGAGTTCTGATCCTAGGCTCACGCCAGGCGGAAGCGGGGGCGGCCTGCGTTTCTGGTCCTGGTAGGGCAGAGCCTGTGAATCCGGGGGCAGAGTAAACAAGGAGGTGGAGGCATCCATGGTGGTTCCCGAATTCGTCTGTGGTTCTACACACACACACATACACACACACACACACACATATACATACACACGCACACATACATACACACGCACACACACGCATACATGCACAATTGAATAAATAATAATAAAAAAATAAAAAATGAAATTGTAAGCTATAATAAACCTGTGTCTCTAAATTGTTTGTGTCATGCATTTATTAGAGTAAATCTATGAAACTAAAATAAGTGTCTTCAATTTTCATTTTGTTAACTAATATACATATATATTCCTGAAATTATAATGATGAATGATTTTCAATGTTTTCAATCATAAAATATTTCTTAGGAAGTTTTAAAATATAGTAGCTATGCTAGGTTGGTCTTTGAAGGTCATTTTCTATTGCTGGGATTATGCTAAAGGAATATACCCTGCTAAACTAGAGGAACTGGTTCTAATCCATCACAGAGATAATGTGACCAACTTCCTCCAAACCTCTGTTTATGAAAGGATGTGAAAATGAGCTCTCCATTAAAGATGAATTAAGTTCCTCCAAAGAAACAGAGGCCAGTCACAAATTCAAATGGGCTGGTTCCCAATATGAACAAACCAATGGACTGTAGGAAACTAAAAGCCCCAATCAGGTTTATAGACACTGGAGCTAACCAATAAGGAAAATCCACTTTTCCCAGACATGCCTAACCTTATAAATATCCCTAACCCTACCAACTATCTTTGGCTTTCTTGCCACCCATGAACTCCCTTTTGTGAGTTCTTTTCACTCTTTTGACCCTTATGGACTCCATGTCTATGAGTTTCTATTGTTTCTCTTGCCCCTCACAGACATCATGTCTGTGAGTTCTATAATTTGTTTCCTCTATTAAAATCTGCCTGAATCATTTTCATTTTGATGTGGCCTCAGTCTTCTACTCCTGAACAGATGAAACTGGGTATAAACCCCACATTTTTGTGCAGTCATCTAGGAGATCAGGTCAGGAGAAGTAGATTCCATCAACTAAGGTTAAATAAACTATGGGGTCTATCTCTACTTACTTCTCTAAGCAGGTTTTTCGGGAGAGGAAGTGTAAAGTACACTTTTAGAAGGGCATAGGGAATGGGTGAGTGTCTGCCTGAGTTGGGAGACCTGCAACATCTCAGTGCTAGAATCTGTTGCTCCACGGTGAGATTCTTAAGTTCTTTTCATAGTCACCATGTTCAGGTGGGCTTGATTTGTATTTTTGAAGTGATGGCATATGATCTATGGTGATATCAAATTAGAATCAAATCATAATTCATGACATAGCTGAATTACAGTAGGGCCAAGCTACACCCATTTGAATTTGCCTGGGGCACAACAAGATGAGCTTGAGAAGGATATACAACCTTTGTTTGTCCCTGTGGAACGGTGCAGAACAATTTCAACTCCATGTCCTGTTAGTCAAAGGAGGGAACATTCTACTGGCATTTATTCTAGCAAAAAATTGCTTGCCTGGATGATTGCCATCCACCTGTCTAAACTGAAGAGGGAATTTGTTTCTCAGGAAACTTCAGTCATCGGTGGACCATGCACCCTGAATCCCTTTAGCACTGACTCGGGAAGTCTTCTTTGCCAAGCATTATTTGCACTATTGGAGGAAACTCCCTCTGTCAGGGACTCTTGGCACTGACAGAGAAAGTCCACTTTATCAAGTGGCATTGCTGCAGATGGAAGGAGCCCTTTCTTTCATGAGCTGTTGATACTGTCAGATGGAGACCTCTCTGCCAGGTGCTGTTGGCCAGGCTCCAACGTCTTAGACACTGTTCCCCACGTTCCCTAGGTAATAGCTAAGGAGAAGTCTCTTGATTGTAAATTCAGGGACCAACTAGTGATGGGCATGATACCCTGCATTTCAGATGGGAATCTCCAATTCCATCCCTTAAAGAAGTCTCAAATGAATTCTCAAGAACTGGAGAATGCTTCAACCAATCAACCTGTAAGAGAGTGATATTGTGATATTCTTTTCTCAGATATGGCTTAGTACATATCAGTTGATGGGATAGAGATGTCCCCTAGGATGATTTTTAAACACTAATACCATCCTTCAACTAGATCTATTATGCCAAAGGCCAGGCAAGTGGCAGGAAATTCCCTACATTCTAATTCTTCTATCTATCTAAGAAATAAAAGAGATCTCTGCCAAAAGTACCAACTAGAAGTCCCAGATAAAACTTTGTCTCCAAATAAAAATGCCTTCAAAATTAAGAAGGAACAAGAAATTTATCCTTTATATCCAGGACTTTCTACCCCAGTCAAACCCTCTTCCCTTGGTACAGGATTCATGTCATTTGGCTCCAGCCTTATTCTGTCTTCTTCAAAAGGTACCAGGAGGAACTCTCCAAACTTCTGATTCTCCTGTCTCTACTCTGAGTACTGAGTCACAGTCCTTCCATATGGTACCAAATTGATATGTGATACTGGTGATCAAATCAGGGCTTCATGTATGGTAGGGGATACATTACCAACTGAGCAACATCCCCAAGATCAGTTTTCTCTTTTAATCCTGCTTTTTATGTGAATGTGTTTGCTTCCAGAAGTATGTATGAAAAAAAAACCAACAAGTACAGTTAGAACGAAAAGTAAAAGACCAGCAATAACATGCAAGCAAATCAGAATTAGTCACAGGAAAACTATGTGCCCATTGTAATCAGAAGAAATAAGTCTGGAAACATGCATTTAATAAAAATAAATTTGACAGATTTTGTTTTCCAATTGACTGTTTCCTGTGCCCTAAAGAAAACTGAAATTAGGGTGTCTGCCCATCATGGCACTACATGTCTGAAGTCTGTAAGTTCTTTTTCAGCTGCACACCCTTCATGGATTCCATGCCTGGAGTCCATGATTTCTTCAGGGTGCCTGCTCCTCATGGCACTCCATTGTAGAATCTGTGAGTTCCTTTCTTTCTCTCCTTTAATCAACTCTACTTTAATTCCTCAAAAAAAAAAAAACCTAAAAAATGAACTATCTGTTGCTAATATTTGTTTTATGCCTTGTTTTTTTGCATGTATCCCATTATACTATCTCATGAATCTTTCCTGAAGATCATTGGTAATAATATTTAAGATAAAAATTAAGATTCATTAATAATTATTAAGATAAAATTTCAGTTGCGTGTATTCCATTGCATTTAATCATTAGAAGACATTTTATGTAAAAATAAATACTTTAAAAATGTAATATCATGCTTTATTTAGTAATTTGAAATATTTATAATATTTTTAAAGTTTAAATGGATTTTAAATGTAACCCTATGGATATCTGAAAGTCTAGTGCAATAAATACAGTATTCATGGAAAAAATATTGATTAAATAACATCTATCATGAAATTCTGTCCTGAGGGAATGTATTCAGAAAGGGTAAAGGACTCCAAAGTAGCAAATATGAAGGGGTTTACTGGAATGTAAATCTGGGGCATTAGTTTGAGGTCAGAAATTTGAAAGCCTCAGCTACTTACTTAAGGATTAAGAAGTTATTACTGAGTATACATAGAATCACTGAAGGATTTAGAAGAAATGCCATTGTTTAAGGGAGATTTTGAAAACACAGCTGTTATAGTAATATGAAATGTTGATAAGCTACAAAGGCACAAATTATTAAAATGCTTAAGAAGCCATTTCATTGTCTAGAGACTATTTGAAAGTAATTGTGTTTGAACTATATTGGGGCGAATGAAAACAATAAGATTGATCTGGACAAGAATTTATAAGAAATACCTGTAGGTATGATGTTTTAAAAGTTTTTTCTGTTCCCACGGGACTTTCTGAAATTCTGCTTTAATTATTATATATGCATGCGTATTTGTTTGTCTATAATTTGGAGTTTTCATCTTTAACAGGTTCATTTCAAAAAATTCACTGTATCACCTGAAATTTCATTGAAAAAAATTTATCCATGAAATGTTTCCAAGATGGATGGCTTGACTCTACAATGTATAGTGTATTATCTATCAATCCTTCATATAACATTAAGTACTATTATGCTCTATCTCTTAGATTCATGTTTTTCAAAATGGTGCTTTACATTTCTCACATTACAATTTCTTTAGTCTCAAAAGCTGTAAACTCCATAAGAGTTTATTTGTGCTACCGCGGCCCACTCCCAACTCCGCTAGGCCCCCAGGTGAGTCTCCGCCCAGCCCAGCCCCGCCCAGGTCGCCCCGTGTCCTCCCTCCCTCCCCCGCCCCCAGCACCCAGGCTGCCTCGGGCTTTGGCCTGGGCGCTGCCTCGGGCTTTGGCCTGGGCGCTGCCTCGGGCTTTGGCCTGGGCGCTGCCTCGGGACCCCAGGACCCCTTCTCCCTCCCGCGCCGCCTTTGTTCGCCCTACCTCGCCTCCCGCTTCCGGCTCCTCCAGGCCCCCAGGTGAGTCCCCGCTGAGCCCCGCCTAGGTCGCCCTGTGTCCAGTTTTGGCCTGGGCCACGCCCCAGACCCCAGACCCCTTTCTCCCTCCAGCCTGCCTGTCGGCCCAACTGGACAGGACATGCTGGCTTTCCTCCATCCCTTGAGCTTGGTTGGGGCACTGAGCCAAGTCCCAGGTCCAGGGTGAAGAATTCTGCTATCAACATCAGCCCTTCTACCTCTCTGGCCCACTGGGGACCCACGCACGTGGTCTATAGAAGACACACTGCTACTCAGAATTCAATAGAGTCCAAAGAAAACTCAAGCAAAGTTCTAAGGGTCAAAGGCCATACATCTGTAAACCTCTACAATCATCCTATCACATGGGAGAGATTGTTCACATCCAGCCCAAAGATAAGTAATCCTCCCTTTTTTTTTACCTCACTGTTCCTTTCTAATATTAATCAATATAGATTAACTTTTCCATAAAGCCACCCCCAAAACAACTCCAGGGATCATACCACTCACCCTCACATATCACCAAGATACTACATCGTAAAAGTGTACTATCATACTAATATTCACTCCTTGTCTACAAACCTGACTTAATTGATGTACTAACAACCTAACAGACTCAACTAGGAAATAACAATAATAAAAGACAAACATACCCAACCCCAAGGCAAGCACTAGTAATAACTGCCCAAGTGTAGGAATACCAACTAAATCAGTCAAAAACACACAGAAACTGATAAGCCCTAGAAGACAAAACAATGCCCAAGTCAAAGTGCAGATCCATGAGACACAAACCCAAGAAGACCAATCTCCCACTGAAAGAATTAACCCCTTAATGATGGATTCCAACCAGAACAAATTCACAGAAAATAGCCAAGAAAGCCAGACCCAAGACAATGACTTTCAAAGTATGAACATTCCCATGATTAATACTATGAAAGAGGAAATCCAAAAGGAGTTAAACAACAGAATCAACCACTTTGAACGAAACACAACAGGCATTTGGAGGAGTTGAGAAAAACAGTTCAAGAAACAAAAATAGGCATAGAGCAGTTAAAACAGACTCAAGCAGAGTTTAAAACTGAACTAAAAGACAAGCTATCTTCAACCCAAAGCTCAACAGAGAGTCTTATCAGCAGAACAAACAAAGCAGAAAATAGAATTTCAGATCTTGAAGACAAAGTGGGAGAATTAACCAGCTCAGTGGAAGAGATTGTTAAAGCCAAAAAGATACTGGAGAGGAACATTCAAGAGATATGGGACACCCTGAAGAAGCCTAACATGCGCATTCATGGAATACCAGAACAAGAATCCCAAAATACCACACCTGCAGAAATTTTTGAAATTACCATAAATGAAAACTTCCCTCAACTGAAGAATGAGAGGCCCATCCAAATACAAGAGGCATTTCGCACTCCAAGCAGATATGACCAAAATAGAAAATCGCTATGGCAAATAATAGTCAAAACACTCTACATTCAAGACAAAGAAAAGGTGCTGACAGCAAGAGAAAAAAAGTAAGTCACTTTTAAAGGTAAACCTATTAAAATAACAAATGACTTCTCAGTGGAAACAGTAAAAGCAAGAAGAGCTTGGAGAGACGTACTTCAAGTATTAAATGAGCAAAAATGCCAACCCAGACTGATATACCTGGTAAAACTATCTGTCATGAACGAGGGAGAAAGAAAAATCTTCCAGCACAAAGAAAACTTGAAGGGATACATGTCTACCAAACCAGGCCTTCAAAAAAATGCTAGAAATGATATGCAAACTTGAAGAAAAGAACAAGCATATCCAGGAGGACAGAAGGGAAGTATACCACAAAAATATAAATGTAAAACAATAAGCTCACAAAATCCACTAAACATAAAAAATGTCCAGAATTAATAAGAATTTCTCCATTATAACATTAAATGTAAATGGGTTTAACTCAACGATTAAGAGAAACAGATTACAAACTTGGATTAAAAACCACAACCCATCAATCTGTTGCCTTCAGGAAACTCATCTCACCACAAAAGATAGGCACATCCTAAAAATGAAAGGCTGGTCCAAAATTCTGCAAGCTAATGGAACTAGAAAACAGACAGGGGTAGCCATTATGCTGTCAGAAAACGTGAACTTCAAACCCCAAAAAATCATAAGAGACACAGATGGATACTATATTTTACTCACAGGTACAATTCACCAGGAAGACTCACAATACTGAACATATATGCATCCAATACGGGCCCCTCCACATTCATTAAGAAAATCCTACAGCGTCTAAAGCAAGAAATCAACCCCGAAACGATAATTCTTGGGGATTTCAACACCGCCCTCTCAAGATGGGATAGATCAACAGGTCAAAAGCTTAAAATGGACACTTTGGAACTTAATCAAACCCTGAAAGAAATGGACCTTACAGATCTCTATCAAACTTTTCATCCACGTACCAAAGAATACACATTTTTCTCAGCAGCACACGGAACTTTCTCCAAAATAGATCACATATACAGGAAAGTTGAAATTCTAGCCTGTACCCTATCAGACCACCAAGGCTTAAAGCTGGACATTCACAACACAACAAAAGACAGAAAATACACTAACTCCTGGAAACTTAACAATATGATGCTGAATGAGAACTGGATATAGGAAGAAATTAAAAAGGAAATTCAAGATTTCCTGAAAGTGAAAGATAATGAAAATAAAACTTACCAAATCTCTGGGACACAAAGAAAGCTGTCCTAAGGGGTAAGTTCATAGCTCTTAATGCCTACATCAAAAAAATGGAAACATCAGAAATAAACAACTTAACAATGCAGCTAAAAGCTTTAGAAAAACTAGAGCAATCAGATCCCAAAAGTAGTAGAAGAGAGGAGATTAGCAAAATAAGGGGAGAAATTTCTGAAATCGAGATTAGGAAAACGATAGAGAAAATCAACCAGTCATAAAGCTGGTTTTTTGAAAAAATCAATAAGATTGACACACTCCGAGCTAAATTAACCAAAAGCAAGAGAGAGAAAACCCAAATGAACAAAATTAGAAAATGAAAATGGAGTTATCACCACTGATACCAAAGAAATCCAGAGAATTATAACATCATATTTCAAAAACTTGTACTCTGTGAAATATGACAACACAAAAGAGATGGATGAATTCCTAAGTAAACACAACTTACCTAAATTGAATCAGGAAGTTGTGAATTATTCAAATAGTCCTATAACATATAAGGAAATTGAGGAAGTAATCTCGAATCTTCCCACGAAAAAAGTCCTGGACCAGATGGATTCAGCATAGAGTTCTACCAGACATTTAAGGAGTTAATAACACCAATACTACTTAAACTGTTCCAACAAATAGCAAAGGAAGGAACACTACCAAATTCCTTCTATGAAGCTAATATCATCTTAATCCCAAAACGTAATCAAGATTCACTTAAAAAAGAAAACTATAGGCCAATCTCTCTGATGAACACAGATGCAAAGATTCTCAACAAAATCTTAGCAAATCGCACTCAAAAACATATCAAAAAGATCATTCACGGGGACGAAGTAGGCTTTATTCCCGGCACATAAGGTTGGTTCAACATACGCAAATCAATAAATGTAATTCATCATACAAAACCAGTCTGAAGTCGAAGACCACATGATACTCTGGATAGATGCGGAAAAAGCTTTTGACAAGATCCAACAGCCTTTTATGATCAAAACCCTAGAGACAGTAGGAATGGAAGGAACCTTTATCAATATAATAAAAGCTGTATACAACAAGCCTACAGCAAGGATTATACTCAATAGGGAAAAACTGGTAGCATTCCCACTTCGATCAGGAACTAGACAAGGCTGTCCACTCTCACCACTTCTATTCAATATTGTACTTGAAGTGTTAGCTGAAGCCATAAGAAAAGAAAGGGAAATGAAAGGGAATAGAATCGGCAAGGAAGAAGTCAAACTATCCCTATTTGCAGATGACATGATCTTATACCTGAGTGATCCCAAAAACTCCACCAGAAAGCTCCTGGAACTAATTGAGAAGTTCAGCAGGGTAGCAGGATAAAAAGTAAATGTACAAAAATCAGTGGCTTTCCTATATGCCCAGAATGAGAGATGTGAAAAAGCCCTGAGAGAAACAATCCCATTTACTATTGCCCCTAAAAAATGAAATACCTTGGTATAAACCTAACCAAGGAGATAAAAGACCTTTACAATGAAAACTTTAAAACTCTCAAGAAAGAAATTGCAGAAGGCACAAGAATGTGGAAAGACCTCCCATGTTGGATTGGTAGAATCAACATCGTAAAATTGACCACCCTACCAAAGGAAATATAGAAATTCAATGCTATATCAATTAAAATCCCAAAGCAATTCTTTAAAAAAGTTGACCAAACAATCTCAAAATTCATATGGAGGCCCAAAAGACCCAGGATAGTGAAGACAATCCTGAATAACAAAAACACTGCTGGAGGTATCACCATACCAAATCTTAGTCTATACTACAAATCCATAGTTGCAAAAACAGCCTTGTACTGGCTCCAAAATAGGCACACAGATCAATGGATAAGGCTTGAAGACCCAGATGTAAGCCCACAAAATTACAGCCATTTGGTCTTTGACAAAGGGGCCCAAAGAATCCAATGGAAAAAGAACAGCATCTTCAACAAATGGTGCTGGCAAAACTGGATCTCCACATGTAGAAGATTAAAACTGGACCCGTACTTGTCACCATGTACAAGACTTAATTCCAAATGGATCAAGGACCTTGATTTAAGGCCAGAGTCTATAAAAACCATAGTTGAAAGGATTAGGGAACTCCCTCGAGCTGATTGGGCTAGGCCAGCAGTTCCTAAACAGACATCCAATGGCACAGTCACTGCTACCATCTCTCAACAGTTGGGATCTTGTGAAATTAAAGAGCTTCTGTTCAGATAAAGAGATTGTAACAGGAGCTCAAAGGCAACCCACAGAATGGGAGAAAATCTTCACTAACCACATATCTCATAGAGCTCTATTATCCAGAGTGCACAAAGAACTTAGAAAACTAAACACCAAGGAAACTAATGGCCCAATTAAATAATGGGTCTTGGAACTTAAAAGAAACTTTACCAGGGATGAAATTAAAATGTCTAACAAATATCTTAAAAAATGCTCCACTTCCTTAGCCATCAGGGAAATGCAAATCAAAACTTCCCTGAGATATCATCTCACCCTAGTCAGGATGGCAAAAATCTACAATACAAACAACAACAAATGCTGGAGAGGATGTGGGGAGAGGGGAACTATCTTACATTGCTGGTGGGAATTCAGGCTCATACAGTAACTGTGGTGAGCCATCTGGAGATTCTTAAAGAAATTAAAGATTGAAATGTCATATGACCCTGCAATTCCATTTTTGGGTATAACCCCCCATTCAGCAGAGGTCCACCTCGATAGCACAAGTGTGACCTTGTTCATAGCAGCACTGTTTACAATAGCAAAGTCATAGAATCAACCCAAATGTCCAACAGTTGACGAGTGGATAAGGAAATCGTGGTACATTTATACAATGGAGTACTACTCAGCCATCAAAAATGATGAAGTACTGGAATTTACTGGGAAATGGGTGTCATTAGAGACAATTATATTGAGTGAAGTACCCAGACCCAGAAAATTATGTGCCGTATGTACACCCTAACAGGTGGCTCCTAGTACCAAACCCACCCAGCCCACCTAGAGACACTCGACGATATATCTCTGTAATACAGTAATTGCAAGGGGTATGAACAGGCGGAATGGTGTAGGAGGGCCACACCGGAAACAAGGAGAGAGGAGACCATGTAACAGCAGAGAAAATAGGCCTCCTTCAAGGACTGTGAGTAAGCAATGAGACATCTGGTTAAGTTCACAGACTTTTCGTTCTTGATCATCTACAACTGAGGGGGTGTGATCTCACCAGAAGGGGAGGGCAAAAAGTCTGGCAGGTAATAAGTAAACATTTTGCAAATGGTTGATTGACCCCTCCCTCACTGTGGTTTCCTACTTTTATTGCATCTACCTTTGAATATACTCTTATAACAAGACTGTAGTTTAACAGTTTTTTATCTCTGGCCAGGGGTGACATCCAATACCCATCAGGATGGAGTGAAGGGCATTGCAGGAGCAGCAAAACTGCAAAAGAAAATCAACAAACCATAATCCAGAACTTCAGAGACTCTATATCAACCACCTAGAACTAGGCCAGCCTAATCTCTCCCCATTCTGAAGCTCAGGGACATTTGCGGAAGAGGGGCTGGTAAGATTGTAAGAGCACAAGGATGGGAGGCGCAATGATATGCAAGATACTCCACACAAGTTAGGGCCGAAGCAATCATAATTGGACTTTACATGCCCTGAGCAATGTCCCAATGCACCATTTTCCCTACAAAGTCTGTGATTTGCTAAAAGCACCAAGATCCTTGGAGGCAAGGGATCGACAGCCAAAATAGTGTTCCTATGCTTAAGGGGAACACAGGAAAGGGTTCAGGGAAATGCCACTGGGTTTTTGTATGTTATTGGAGAGGAGGACCCAGAGGAGCGACTGGCAGGCATATAAAGGATTCTCTGGGGATTGGGGGAGGGGAGGCACTGGGGGGTTGGGGCGGAGTGGTGAGGGGAGAGGGAGCAGAGGGGTGTTGGGAGGATGAGGGAGGGAGGGAACTGGTGTACCTATTAAGTTTGTATGAGCGGAGATAATAAAAAATGTTAAAGTCTCAAAAAAAGAGTTTATTTGCTTTTTATACTTGTCTCAGTTTTATTTCATTTTTATTACTGTGATGAATATAGGATCCAAATAATTTTGAGACATGAGGGGCTTATTCTATCATATGTTTCAAGTTGCATGTCATTATATCAAGAGAGTTTCTAACAGAGGTCAAGAGTACTGGCCACACCATATCTATAGGAGTGGAGGGATTGATATGGACTAAAGCATGCCTTCTAGCTTGCTGTTTTTTCCAGTTTGCCAAACACAACCAATTATTTCTCCTTTATCTACCTGCACAGGAATAGCCCCACCAAATATGGAATGTGTAACAGTTACTTTTAACTATTGCTGTGAGAGAGCACCCAAAGTCCAACAACTCAAGGAGAAAGGGAGATTTATTCAGTTTAAGGTTCCAGAGGGGAGAAAAAGTCTTTCATGGCAAAGGCTACATGGCTGATGGCTGAAGCTGGGGACAGGTTAAGTCACTGCAAGCATCCAGTGGGCTTGTGGGTGATGGCTGAAGGCTGGAGGATTCCTAAAGAGTGTCTCTTTTTCTCAGTCTTCTATTCTGTGGTTCATTTTATCTGGTCCACTACTGGGAGGTTCCAATCAGATCTAGGGCTGGTCTTTGTATTGTAAATGTATTGATCCAGATAATCTCTTCAGGTGGTCTCAGAGCTGATCAAAGTTAATGCCAGGTACAGTCAAGTTGACCCCCAAGATTACCTATCACAGAATGAATCACCCCATATCAATTAGATAGCTAATCTCCAAAAGATTTGGTCAGAAGCTTACCTTAACTTTATAGATATGCATAGCTATGCCTAAAGGGTCCCCTCCTGTTTCCAAGTATTCAACTGAAATCAATATCCACATTCTGGCCCTTGTCAAATTGACACAAAAGCACTTCAATTCTAAACTACAATCTTTCACTAATTCCTGAACTCTTACATTAATCTCACAATATAAATTTCATTCAATACAGTTTTGAAAGTTCACAAAATTAAAAAGTCTCATAGACTAGCTTTAAAATATTACAGCTATTAATGGTTAAATTTCAAAATTTTATAAGTTTATAGTCAGTTAATATTAAGTTCAACTCACAGACTCTTCTTTATAGAAAAGGTCTAATCTACTCCAACAGATAGATGACTGTGGTGCTTATCAAATCTTTCTGTCATACCCAGTATTTTTGAATATCCATTGCAATTTTAGGTTTCATCTTCTTTTAAAGGAGTTCTGACTGTTTCACACAGCTCCAGGTTTCTTTTCCTCCCATGACTTCCTCAATGTTGAACCTAATCCAGCACTACTTACAAAATCCTATCAAATTCTCCTATGAAGTCAAGGTTCAGCTGGATCACCTAAACCACAACTGCATCTTTTCCCATGTGCTGACCCCTAAAAAAGAAGTTTTCCAAGGCTCTTTGGAAGAACAAGAAATAACTTCAGCTTAGGCATTTTTTTTCTGCTAAATGAATCTGGATTTTCAGAAAATACAGTCTACCAGAAATAGGGTCCTACTCTTAGGACATTTCTCCCATTATCTCAGTGCAAAGCAATAGGCTTTTTCACATTGATGTTAGTTTCACTGACACCAACACCATTGTCTATACTGTCTTCATTCAAACCTTCAAGACTGACAATTCCATCCAAGGTAATAGATCATTTTCATTAAAATCAATTTGATCAAAGTCATTGCTACCCTTTAAAGCATCAAAAGCTGGGTCAGCACACTCCCTCCACATCTCACAATGACACCTCCAAATAGCACATTAATCTCTGTACAGCTACTTCCCTAGGCCAAAGTTTTAAAGTCTTCTACATATTTCCAACTAACAATTTCAAAAGATAAAAAAAATCACATGCTAAAAATAAGCATTTAGAATCAATTTCTCTGGTATGAACATGTCTTAATTTCCTAATTGTCTATTTCTCTCTTATGAAATCATCTTACAATTTACATTCTTTAATATTATTATGCACAACCTAAACAATTTACAGGAGAAATAGATTATTATTCTAGCTTATGGTTTCAAGGTATACCATATAATGTCATTTCCCAAGAGATACTGAGGGAACTGACCTCACCATATCCACAGGGAAAGCTGAGAGAGTAAAAATTGCAAACCTTCCATTTTAATAGTCTGCCATCTTGTCTAATCTAACCAGTTCCCTTATTCATTTGACCAAGTAATTGTCTAACACACGCTAGAACAAGTTTTCTAAAGTCAGGTAGATAATCTTCTGAAATTTTACTACCAGATTTGCCTTCTATAAAATCTTCATAGGTGTGCCTCATTTTTCAGATGAAAATTTCCACATTAATAAATGATATCAACTACCAAGATAATTGCTCTATACTCCAAACCAAAAATGATGTATGACACAGGCATGCTTCTCAAAAAGTATTTGTCTTGCACATGATTATTTAGTGAATTAAAAAATTGTGATTAGGCTGTTTTTATTTAGGCTGGCCACAGTATACTATATTGTTATGTCTCCAAAATTTTAATTGCTAGATGAATAACAAGATACATTATTTATTAGCCACATGTCTTCTTTGTGTCTTATTTTTAATTTTATTTATTTTGGGCATGTGTACCTGTGTGTGTATGTGTGTGTGTGTGTGTGTGTGTGTGTGTGTGTGTGTGTATTGGGGCATTGTATGCCTCTGTGGAGGGCCAAAGTTGAGTTCAGGAATCATCCTGGGTTCCTTCTACTTTTTTCTTGTCTCTGGGATTTCCCAGTTTCCCAGACTCCACTCATCAAGGCAAAAAATGTAAGCCACCACAACCTCTGTCTGGTGATTTTACTTGGGACTTGGGATCTGAGCTTAGGGCCTTCTTCATGTGAGGCAAAGTCTTAACTGCTGCAACGTCTCTCAATCCCTTAATTTTAAACAGAATATCTGATATTAGGTGATTTAACCAAAAAAGTATATTTGACTCAGTACTTGACAGTGGGATCTCGCCGCATGTTACATGTATCTGTTCAAAGTCAGGCACCTGACTTCCTGCATCATGTCATAGTAGAGGACATAACAGGAAAACTAAGAATTTTTAAATCAAAGCAATTTATAATCTGTTGACTTACTAATTCACAAAGTCTTAATGTATCCATTAAAGCAGATTGTCTTGATGCCATCTCATCCCCAAATTTTTGGAGAAACAAAGAATCCACTTCATAAACTATAGGAAACATTTAAATCATACCATGGATGATCTTAAAAAAAGCATAATAATTTCAACATGAATTTGTTTCTTTTCTTATAGCTTTAGAAAAACTTCACATAGTGTTTGTAAAAAGTTTAATAAATCTAATTGTTCCTAGACCAAAGTTGAACTTGGTTATGTGACTCATTTTTGGTATATAAGATATGAAAATACGAATCTTACTTCCTAAACAAATTTTTAGGAATTTTGCCTGATCCTGCTGGTCTTTTTTTTCATAATGCTATGATTTGTTTTTATTCTTTTGGAATTTCATAATGAATACAATGAATTTATGTCATTTTTTACCCCAAATTATCAAATCTCATGCCTCATCTTTTTCACACTGAAAATCTTCACAACTAGTATTATTTCCACTTGCTGGTGAAGCCCACTGTGTTTCATGTTGACTGCCTATACAAACGTGTACTTGAGCACTTGCTAGAGAGTGGTCGATGTATCCATGAGTGTGTCATTGAAAACAGTACTCCCTTAACACTGCTACATTTCAATTTATTTTTCCCTCAGTTTATTTTTGTTCAGCTTTATATTGTGTTGTGTTTTATGGATGCCACTATGTCTGCATTAAGTTCTGGTATTTCTTACATAATGGAATGTTGCAACTAAGTCTTCAGGCCTTAGTTCATCCTCATGGTACTTTTGATACTGCTGCTTAATTTCCTACCAAAACTTACACAAGTAATTGTTTTCCTAACTTTACAAATTTGATGACATGAAAAATTTCTTTCATGATGTTCTTTCACAAAACTTCTAGAGTTTTCTTCATGTTCCTCTTCGCTTAATTTCACTTTCTCCCAATTTCATACATGTATGTAATTTTTATGGTTGCATTTTGATGTCAACGTGACAGTTGCACTGTTTGGGGCACAGCTGTGGAAAGTTAATGGTTGTAATGGCCCCTGTACAAGTCTGTAGGAACTTGATTGATTGCTTTGGAAAATCCAGCCCAGAGTGGGTGGTACTTCCCAGTGGTGCACTAGGAGGTGCAAACAGGAGGGACTTTCTCTTCTCTTACCTTGTGGTAACTTGCTGTGGAGTCTTCTCTGCAGGGCGTTGTTCACTTTTAGGTCATCGTGGCCTTCTTTGTTGCTGTTACTGCTGCTTCTGTCCTTGGTTGACTCAGAGCTTCGTCTTTTCCACCACGTTGTTTTTTTGCTGTTCCCGCTGCCTTTGGAGGCTGGCCTCTAGGCCTTACTGATGTTTACGGTTTATCACTGATGTTGGAGCCCAGCTGCTCTTCACCGAAGTCGGAATCCAGCATCTCAACCCTCAAGAGAAGCAAGGGCTTGAAACCTTCTTGGGATCTTTTGGCTTTGTGGAACATTCCAGTCAAGAGCGAGGAGGCTGCAGGTAGCTACTTTGAAGGACACTATTTTTTTTATCTGAGTTATTTTAATAAACTTATTTATATGTAATGCATTCTATGATTGTTTCTTCAGAGAACCCTGACTAATACAGTAATTCATTTTGATACTCCTTCTCTCTCCTTTTCCTTACCTCCTCCTTCTCCAGTTGATTCCCCTTTCTTAACATGTCTTACTCTCATATTCATGCCCCTTTGTTTTCTTTTATGTCTCATTTCACTGTATAAGTCCTTTTTGTGTGATCCTGGGCTTGAGACTATCTCTTAGAGTTTAAGAGGCTTTCTCTAGATACACAAATGCGTATTTTATCTCTCCCCAAAAATCTATTAGCTATATATTGGTTATCAGCAACTTGAACTGTTCCATATGTTTCTTGTCTGTTCCCAGGTGATAACTAGCCAGATGTATCCACTGTAGTCTTAATGTCAGTAATTACTTCTGTTGTGAGGTCATGATACCCATGAAAATGCCATTTTCAGATGATGATATTCCATAACCCATTTCTCTGTCTTCTGGATTTTAATGTTTTCTTTTTATGTACCCTTAAGTAATAGGTGTGGTATAAATGCCATGATGAGGACAGAATCTTCAACCTTTAATTATTCTCTGAATCTTGTGCCATGGTTATCTGCATTAATCTACAATAATTGAAATGAGAGACTCTTTTGATTAAGACTGTGGGTTATGTAATCTGATCCTTGACAGGAGGGTTTGATATCCCAATTATGGGTAAGAACTCCTCACGTACCTTTTTTTTTTTTTTTGCCAACCACCACCTGTTTCAAAAGGAAACCTGTGTAATAATTCAAGAGCTTCATTAATCAATGAGGTTAAAGGTGAGTATTAAGAATTCAGCATGATACTTTGTCCATTTAGTGAAACAATAATAGAAGGTTCTCTTTAAAAACCTTTGACTTTCCCATCCTTGGGTTCTTAGCGTGCTTCACATTATCAGGAATGAGTTAACTCCTTTTGGAGAAGGCCGTAAAATTCAATGGAAAGCGGTTGATTATCCCCATAACATTCAGGTCACTTTCATTGATGGGCATAACTTGTCAGGTTGGTTCTTATTGTAGTTTACAGAATTCAAAGCTAAGTAAAACTGTTGAAAACTTTTTCTCTGCCATTAGACTGTTTAGTACCTTCTGAAAAAATAGCCAGTATGGAGGAAGCCTTCAGGTCAGTTCCAGCTTGATTCATTCCTGTCCTATAATTGAAGTATGTATTATCTTCATAAATAGGGTCTAGCTATCAGGTTCTACTAGAAATCTAGGGTATTTGGGAGCTTTGGAAGTTAGCTTGGCAAACAGCTAACTATCTCACATCTGATATTCAGAGTTTTGCTTAATCAAATATGGCTTCTGACAGGTGTATCTCAATGCAGTTTCTGCTATCTCTTTCTTCATGATCTCAGTGTACCTATGTATAGGGCTTCTCTGCTCTAAATATTTTAAAATTTTATTTATTTATTTTATTTGTGTGTGTGTGTGTGTGTGTGTGTGTGTGTGTGTGTGTGTTTGTAAGAGGGCACTGTGTCCCTGTGGAGGACCAAGGGTGACTTTGGGAATTATCCTGGATTGTTTCTACCTCCTTTTTGCCTCACTCTAGGATTTCTTGATTTCCCAGGCTCTGACCACAAGGGCTGGTATCTGAACTCAGGACCTTCTCCTTCATAAGCAGAGTCTTAACCACTGAACCATTAACTGGTGAGGCCTAACCTCTCCAGCCCTCTCAATATTTATTTTAATGTAATCTTAAGTAAAGCAATAAAGTTTCATTTTATTTTGAGTTTGTCTTGAGGATATTAATGACTGGAAATCTTTCCCTCATTTTTTTCTCAGGTTTGTTCATCCTCCATATAAAAGAAGGCTAATGACTTCTTTGTATTAATTTTTCCATTTTTCTGAAAGCGTTCATCAGCACTGAGAGATTCTTGGTGGAGCCACTGGGTTCTATCATGTATAAAATCATATATCTGTAAAAATGAATAATGACTTTTTTCTTATTCATACTCCTGTTTGCCTCCTTCTATTGTCTTACTGCTCTAAGACTTCAAGCACTGTATCAAACAGGTGGGCAAAAGTGGACACATTTTTCTAGTTACTGATATTACTAGGAATGCATCTAAGTTTTTCCATTTAGAATTATGATTGCTGGAGATTTTTCATAAATAGCCTTTATTGTTTTAGACAAGTTTCCTCAATCCCTATAGTCTCCATTACTTTTGTCAAGAAAAAATGTCTGATTTTGTGAAAGGCTTTTTCTGAATCTAAAGAGATGATCATGTTTAAGTCCATTTATATGATTAATTATGTCTATTGATTTTGCATATGATTGCTGAATCATCTCTGCATTCTTGGAATTGATCCAACTTGATCATGTCAATGATCTTTTTGATGAATTGTCTAAATTAGGCATCTTATATTATGCAAGGTACTTGCCTATCATGCTTATCTTTGAACAACCTATACTTCTGCAAAAGAGAGAAAAACCCCTAAGTCTCTTCAGATGGTATTATATTGGTGCCCTCTTCTCTTCTGGATATGAATATACTCCACAGGAGAAATAGTATAGTAATTGGTGTTTGTATATAGTCTTAATATAATCAAAAATTAGTTAAAGGCCAGCATCTGCTTTTAGAATTTTCAAGCTGGCTATTTTCCTCTATGTAGTATTTGGTATTATGATAGTTATTGTTAAACTGACATATAGGAAGTTGGTCTTCAGGCACACCAGAAAGTTATTCTTTAGATTACATTCGATCTCAGGTAGTACTTGTTTATTGTCCTCTGTTCTTGCTGGGGATTATTACTGACTTCAATCTTCTGTCACTGTAACTTTTCTACATGATGGATTGTAATCTGGAATTGTAGGTCAATAACTGCTTTCTTACCCTAAGTTACTTTGGATAGATATTTTGTTACAGCATCAAAATTTAAAATTAAAACAGTTGCCATGATTTATTGCTATGGTAGTACTTATACAGACTTAATACATCTGCTCTTGCATACATGCATTCCAATCTGTTCTCTGGTCCTTCAGACATTTAGGCAATAGCCCTGGACTCCCCTTACCACATTGAGGAAAATGGCTTATATTTCTCTCACAGTTGCTGCAACCTTAGGTAGCTTAGGCTATGTAGTATGTCTTGTTACATTTTTAAAGGACCATGCAATTGCTGCTACAGCAAGGAAGCATAAACTCCCATAACACTTGGGAAAACACAGATACACTAGAATTCCTGCGAGTGTTCCTTCCTTATACAGCTAAGCCTTAGTTTATATTAGTATAATAAAAGATAAATTTTGGATAAACTTTAATAAAGAAGAAGGAAAACACATGTGGCAGAAAACATATGAACTGGTAATAATTATTCATTATAAGAAACTCTGATAATCAGAAAGAATATATTTTTCTTCTCATATGCTTGAATCAACAAAGGTTTTCCAGCAAGATGAAGTGGATGAACATGAAGTAAGAAAGAGAAAGGTAAATAATATAAATAACTGTCTTTTTGAGAAAAATACAATGAAAATACTATATAATTTGAGGTAATATAATAAATTCATGTCAATAATTTCATATATGAAATACCAAATAAAAAATATATAATAAAGGAAAAAATAGAGATTTCTAGGGACAGGAAAAGGACAGAGTAGGAATGGACAAAAAGGAAAAGTTATGCTTTTTGAGTTTGAAATCAGAGAAATGGGAAGTTTTGGCAACAAAACCTCCCTGAACCTCCCTGAAATATTTTCCTTTAAGATGAGCAGGATTACAACATTTTTCTATTTCATTTGCTCAAAATATTTCTGTAAGTGACAGAAAAAATAGACAGTACAAAATAAAGGTGGTAGTGGGGACACAACCAACCAGGATTGAAAAAAAATAAAATAATCCCTGTTTTCATCATGAAAAGCTCATTTCACCTTGGAAATAGTGAATACAGTTAAACTTTTTGGGTAGATAAAGATTTTCTGAGTCAAAAAATATCTGCACAAGGAATTATGGTAGTGATCCACAAGTGGTGTTTCATGAAATTAAAAGGCTGCTTTTGGAAAAAAATTTTTTAGTCTCACAAAAAAGCAATCCTCTGAATGAGAAGAAATATTTGCTAGTCCTATATTCTATATTCTATAGAATATTTTTATACAGATTACACAAAAAATGAAACAAACTTAAATGTCGAGAATGTAAGCAACCAAATTAAATATGGAATTTGGAACTACAAAGAAACTTTTCACAATTCAATTCAAATATCTGGAAAATATCTTCAAAGGTGTTTAGTCATCCTAGCCATCAGAGGGATACAAATTAAAACTACTCTATTATCTTTCTCCAGTAAGAATAACTAAGATTAAAAACATATGTAAAAAATGCTGGTAAGGGTATGGGAGAGATAGATACCTTATTCATTGTTTGTGGGAATGCAAACTAGTAAAGTATCTTTTGAAAAAGTCAATATTGAGGTTATTTAAAAAACTAAAATTTAACTACCTTATGTCCCAGCTATACTATTCCTGGGAATATTCCCAAAGGACTTTGCATCTTACTATAGAGACATAATTACATTCATTTCAGCTATATTCACAATGGCAAATGGAATCAGCCTAGGTGTTGATAATGGATGAATGGACAATAAAAATGTGGTATATACTCACAGTAGAATACTATTCATATCGTTAATTTGAAAATTAACAGAATTAGAAATCATCACACTGAGTGAGGTATTCTAAATACCTTAGAAAGATAAATGCCACAAATTCTTTCTTTTATATGGATGCTAGCATTGGATCTTCCAAATTGTATATCTAAATAGAAATTCTTATAATAGCCATAAATAAAATAGCAGTCGAGTGCGGAGGATGTAGAAAAAGCCTAAAAGAGGAGAAGTAAAAAACTTATGAGGTAAGAAGACGGAAAGGAGAATAATGATTGGGAATGAGAATTAAGAATATACAGGACAGAAGGTAGCAGAGTTATAGTTAGCATTAAGTATGTAAGATACATCTGGACAAAAACATTAAAAACCTCTCACAAAATATATAAGTTAATTAAGAGTTTTCCTTTTATGTAAAGATAATGAGTGATTGTCCCTGCCTACCTCTTATTCCCCCTCCCTCCACATTTTCTTTTCCTATCCACCCCTCCCTTCACCAATCTATTACACTTCCTCCCACATTCCTGCCTATCTACTTGTGTAAGCCTCAAGATTTCCCTCAGATTAGCTGCTCTCATAGGGGCTCAGGCCTCTGTGACTGTTTAAGTGGCCCTTCCTTGGGTAAACCCACAGATATTGATGCTCTCCTTCACCTATCTAGCCTTTTACTCTAAGGTTCCAACTGTGTGTTGTCTTTCATCTCAGATAACTTTTTGTTATTTTCCTTTTCATATAACTCATTTCCCCTGTGAATTCTTCATGTTCCTTTTGTCATTCATCACATTCCTTTAGTAGTTTTCACATTTTATTGATAATATGTAAAATATTTCTTTGGAAAGCATTGAGTATTGCTTTTCTCTCTGTTATCCGGGAGATTACTATGACTGGAATCTATGAGAAGAGGGTTGTTTTTTTGAAGGAAACATGTTTTTCTATTTGTTAGAGTATTTTGGGATTTTATGATACATCTTGGGCATCTTGTATCAAGTCTTTGCTTTCTTTGGTAGTTGTTTTTGGCCCTCTTGTGTAAGATGAAGCTTTCTGACTTTGGCTATTGTTAGGAAAGATTTTCTGTATTTGGATGGGATTTTATGGTCCTGTGATATGATTGTCCCCTCTTCAGTAATGTGGTTCTTATGGTTTTCTGTTCCCTTAGGTTTGCCTGCCATACCCTTTGATGTATCTTTTACTCTTTAGTCTTTTTCTGAGTTTACTTGGGGATAAGGACACATTGTATGAGCATGTTACTGGCTCCTGCATGCCTGCTCTGGTGCTGGATGCGAGTAAGCAGGGTATCAATCCATAGAATATTGTTTTTCATATGGTCCACACGGGGAAGCAAAAAGAAGGGAAGAAAAACATAAAAGGTTGTGAGAAATTACTACCAGAAGCCACGGCCAATCGAATAAGTTTCCCAGTACCAGACATGCAACACCCCCTAATGAGTTGTCAGCCAGAGAGACCTACAAGGCGCCCAAAACAATATAAACAGTTGCCATTTATTTTTTGCCCTCCAGAACCTGATTAGAACCTTTTCCTGAAGATTTCACACAAAAGAATCACAGAACACCGAAAACAAAAACAAACAAACATTTTGAGTGGTTATGGAAGTCTTGCCAGCTAGCTTTCTGTTGCAGTTCGCCTGCATGGTTGCTGATAAATGACCATCAAACAGCTTAAGGGAATAAGGGTTTATTCTGTCTTATGATTTCTGGTTACAGTTCTCAGTCCAGCATGCACCAACACCAGGACCAAGAGAACTGGCCACACCATCACCACATAACAGCTGAGAGAAGGACAATCCTTACTTGCCAGAGTAGCAGGACTGGCCAAGTGAACAGAAGGATGCCAACTCTCTCAACCAGCTCTCCATGATTTATTCCAGGGCCTAATCCCACGCACCATAAGCTGGCCCTTCCCCATCAGCTAGACAATCTCCTTCAGGTTTGCTCTGGGATTAACTCGACTACTAATTTTCTACAAATGTGGCCAGAGCTCAAACCCTCAACAGTCAAGTTGACACCTGAGCCTAACCATGACACTCCACCCCTTGTCAAATTGACACAAAAACATAGCACTTTTAAACTGTAACCTTCAATCCTTGTCCCCACAGATATTAAAAAGTTATCTTAAAAATACAAATACATTTCATGGACAAATTTAAAATGTTCTCCCATTAAAACTTCAGTTCCAACATTTTAAATGTTCAAAGTTTCTTAACCTTAAGAATCTTTTTTAAATTTTATTATTTATTCAATTGTGTGCGTGTGTGTGTGCGCGCGCGCGCGTGTGTGTGTGTGTGTGTGTGTGTGTGTGTGGAACCACGGCAAATTCGGGGACCATCATGGACCGCCTCCACCTCCTCCTTGTTTACTCTGTACCTGGATTCACAGGCTCTGCCCTACCAGGACCAGAAATGTAGGCCACCCCCGCTTCCTCCCAGTGTCATGCATGGGGTCTAGGATCCAAACTCAGGACCTTCTGCCTGCAAGGCAAAGGCTTAACCCCTGAGCCACCTCCCCAACCCCAATCTTAAGAATCTTTAATCAGAATAATTTACTTTAAAACAGATAAAACATTAAAACAGAAGTATCTTAATATAATGAGAAAACATTAAATTAAGATCAAAGTCCAGTGAATCACCGCATCCTGTACTTCATTGTTGTTCATCTGCCCCTCATCACATAGTCAAGGTGATGCAAAGATTCTAGACATTCCCAGTCCCTGTTTGCTTCTCGAAGTTATAAAAGCAGAGTTCCTTGAACCAGGCTGAATCTCCACACGTAGTCAACCTCAGCATACATTCCACAGTTCTGGCATCTCCAGCACTCTGGGTTTGCCTCTGCAGCTATAAGCTTCACCTTCTCTCACAGGAGCTCTATGCCTGTCACTTGGTGCCAAGCCTTTGCTGCTTCTCATGAACCCCTTAAGTCATTCACCAAAACTAGTACCACCTGGGGGACACTGCCAGACTCTGACATGAGTTTGAAATGCAGTTTGGTCTACTTTAGCCACAGCTTCACTGAATCTTGTGCTCTGATGCTGGAAAAACCTCTTCTAGGCAGCCAAACTTCCAAAGTGCAAGAAATGGCTTCAACCTGAGCTTTTGACCCCTCAGGGAATCTGGGTTTTCAAACCACAAACTTGCCATACGGTGGTTTTCACATCTTCCATCATCCCAATGCAAGTCACTAGGTTTTCCTTCACTGATACTCATTTCTCCAACAACATATGTGCTGCCTTCCCTTTCCACATCAAGAGCTTCACAGCCACCAACACAGCTCTTCTCTGTCAAGAAATCCATTGGCTGGAGAGGTGTGCCTACAAAACTCACTACAGTCAACAACACTTGGCAGTTTGTTTTAATTTTGCCAGTGGAGGAAACCCTATAGGAAACTCGTATATTTCAGAGGATTTCTGTCAGTTTGCCAAAACTTCCCATTAAGAGATCACTTTTTTAACTTTATTTATTCATTAATTCAGTGTGTATGTGTGAGAGAGAGAGAGAGAGAGAAAGAGAGAGAGACAGAAAGAGAGAGAGAGAGAGAATATGTGTGGAGAACCAAGGGTGACCTGAGGAATCACTCCGGATTGCTTCTACTTCCTTCTTGTTTCACTCTAGAATTTCCCAGGCTCTGCCCACCAGGACTAGAAATGCAGACTGCCTCCATTTCTTCCTGGCATTTTTACATGAGACCTGGGATCCAAACTCAAGACTTTCTGCTTGGGAGGCAGAATCCCAACCCCTGAGCCATCTTTCCAGCCCGAAATCGCTTTTAATAATCCTAGAAATTCCATTATTCACAAAAAGATGGCACTGCTGTCAGGAACCATGGCTGGTTGATGAGCAAGCAGTATTCATCAAGCACGGAAGGAAATGGGAGTAACAATATGCAAGAATCTCCACACAAGCTAGGGCCGAAGCAATCATAATTGGACTTTGCAGGCCTTGCGCAACGTCCAACACACTATTGACCCCACAAAGTCTAGTGTTTGCTAAAGGCACTAGAATCCTTGGAGGCAAGGGATTGATAGCCACAGTAGTGTTCCTATGCTTAAAGGGAACACAGGAAACGGTTCTGGGAAATGCCCCTGGGTCCTTGCACCTCATCGGAGAGGAGGACCCAGAGGAGAGTTTGGCATGCTCATTAAAGGATGCTCCGGGGATGGGAGGGGGAGGCACTGGGGGATGGGGAGGGAAGGGGGGTTGGGGGGCACAGGGGGATGGAGGGTTGGAGGGAGGGGGGACGGGTATACTTGTTAAGTTTGTATGAGTGGAAATAAAGAGAGAGAGAGAGAGAGAGAGAGAGAGAGAGAGAGAGAGAAGTAGAGAGAGAGAGAGAGACCTTGTCCTGTACCTACCATAACTCTTAAATATTCATCTCAAGTTTTTTTGGCTTTATTGAACTGGTTAGTTTTTCCCCTTTGTCTTCAATGTCTGATATTCTATTTTCTACTTCCTTTGTTTTGCTGTTAAGACTCTCTGTTGAGTTATGAGTTGAAGATAGTTTGTCTTTTACTGTGAATTTAATCTCAGTTTGAGATTGGTTGAACTGTTCTGTGCCTATTTTTATTCTTCACCTGCTTTTCTCATCTCAAAGTGCCTGTTGTGTTTCTGTTCAAAGTGGTTGATGCAGTTATTTAAATTCTTCGGGATTTCCTGTTTCATATGGCTTTCTTGGCTATTTTCTGTGAATTTGTTCTGGTTGGATTCTATTATTAGGGGGTTGATTCTTTTTGTAGAAGATTTGTTGTCTTGGTGTTTGTTTTTCTTAGATATGCACTTTGACTTGGGCATTTTTGTTTTGTCTCATGTCTTTTTGTTTTTCTGTATTTTTGGCTGAACTGAGTTAGAAAGTTTTACTACCTTTGAGCAGTTATTTCTAGTGTTTGCCTTGGAGTTGGATATGCCTGTCTGATGGTGTTTTTTCCTAGATGAGACTACCGGTCTCTTACTACATCAATTAAGGTGGTTTTAATAAGCAGGGATTGAAGGTTAGTGTGGTAGTGCACCTTTTATGTTTACTTTTTTGGTGACATGTGAGGGTGAATGGTATAGTCTTTGAAATTGTATGGGTTTTTGGTTGTCTATATGGAAATGTTAAATTACAATGACTAATTGAGAGAAACAAGGTGGTAAAAAGTGTTTACCTATCTTATAGCTGAATGTAAATATTCTCTCCCATATGATGGGATGATTTTAGAAGACCTCAGAAGACTAATGTTCATCCCCTAGCCCTTTGCTTGGGTTTTCTCTGGACTCTGTTATATTCTGAGGAGTAGGGATTCAGCCTGTGTTCAGGGTCTGAGGCAGAAAGGCAGAATGGCTATTGGGGCACACAGATGCCCTGGGTCCTGGCGCATGGCCTATGGGCCTTACCTGAGGAGCATGGAATCTGTCAGCGTCAGTGTCCAGGGAAGGAAGGCAAGCTGGCTACTTGTGAGGCATGCAGATTACCTGTGGACTGGGGCGTGGTCTAGGGGCCTTACCTGAGAAGCAGGGTGTCTACCCTTGTCCAGGTTCAGGGAAGAAATCAAACCATCTTTTAAACATTCATTATCATACCCATATGTTAGAGTAACACTTATCATTCAAACTAGATTACTTTTGCAATGGAAACTGTTTATTACAGAAAAATCGTAACTGGCCAATGTGAAAAAAAATAACTGGCTGTAGACTGCTTGGCTCTAAACAGGATATATAAGACATTCCATCCCCACCGTAAATTGTAGAAAACATTGCAAAAGAAGAGGTGGTAAGAATGCAGGAACCTAAAGTGGACAAAGATGTGGCTAGACACTGTCTCAAGGACACAATAGTGCTGTTGCATTCATGCAGTCACAGCAGTTATGTGTATTTCCCAAAGACCTTCACAGGATTTGTCCTATCAATATTTCACCATGAAGATGGTAAGATTTCCTCAAAAGATGCTGAAATTACCTGAAAAATTGTGACAATATCATAAATCCACTATGTCAATGTATGAAACTGTAAAAAATAAAAAAGTAATAAAAATATCAATTACTGGCCAGTAAAATTGGAGTAGTAGCTCAAGGCTGGCCTGTCAATGTTAATAAAAAGTCACTCCTCATATTCAGTGTGCCCTTGTTCTCTCACTGAACAGTAATCATATTTCAATTTCTCCCTTTGCTGTGAAAAGGTTTTCATCACATGCAATCCCACTGTTCAATTCTTGTTTGTTTTTAAAAGGAAATACAGAGCTATTTTCAGAAGTTTCTCCCTATGTCTATACATTAATGTATTCTACCAGTTTTATTCTAATATCATCAAAATTTCAAGTCTTATATTAAGATCTGTGATCTATTTTGAATTCATTTTTATTCAAAGTGAAAAGGAAGAACCCAGTTTTATTCACCTGAATGTTGATATCTTGTTCTGAAAGGATTATTAGATCAAGAGTCTTTCTTTTTTCTGTGAACAATTTTATCATCTTTATAAAAATCTGGTTACTGTACTTACATAAGTTTATTTGCAGATCCTGTAATGTAATATAGTATTATCAATATCTGCTTTTTGTAACAGTGTCATGTGAGTTTTGCTATTGTAACTTCATGAAATTGCAAGAAATTTGGTATGATTCTTTCTCTCAAGATTGTGCTTGGCTCTCTATGTGTTGTGGGCTTTGATTATGACATTTTGAATGCTTTTTTGTTTTTGTAAACAATGTCATTGGAATTCTGATAAGTATTCTATGGAATCTGCACATCGTCTTTGGTAATATAATTACATTTACAATAGAATTCTGCTCAAATGAAGTTTAGGAAAATTTTCATTGCAAATGCATTTCTCTTCTTTGTTTGAGTTTAAAGCAAGGTTAAAGCCACCATGTGTAGTTTCTTTTTATTGTTTTCCCTTTCAGGATATGTGAGGATATGTGAGAGATGTGCTGACCAGGATGATGGGGGTTACTATAATATGTTGGTGGTACATATGTTAATAAGTATTTACTGCTTCAGGTTAAAATAATGTTAACTATATCAAGTTTATTATTGTACATTAGAGTTTAGATTATATGAGGAATACATTTTTGAAATAATTATGACTTTAATTTCACAATTATTTTTTACATTTATGCATGTTTATTTAAGCACTGACAATGCATAGTAAAATACATAAATATTCCAAGTAATTTAAGAAAAATGACTTACAGCATAAAATATTACATAGTAGCATAAGATAAATTCCATTTTTCTATAAATTATGGATTTTTAAAGATGTGAAATATTGTAAAATCATTATGTGAGATATTGAAACTATTATTATTATGGATTGCTGGTAATGATATTGTAGTTGCCAAGTTACAACCCTACCGAAACACACAAATTCTCTGGAAAAAAAATCTAAGCAAGTAGATTATATCCATAATCAAAAGCTTAAGACTCCGAACAGATAAGTTGGACTGCATTAGAAGATCAAAAGTTTTCCCATGCTCACAGATCAGAAGTAATATTGTGAAAAAGACCATTCTACCAAAAGCACTCTAAAAATTCATAAGAGTTACATTAAAAAATCCAGAGTCTGGATGTTTACCCTGAACCATTGTTTTTTTTTTTAAATTTATGTATGTTTTTATTTTTTCCCAATCATACAAGTTTAATATATACCCCGGTCCCCTCCCTCCTTCCACCCCTCCCCAGTCCCCCTTGAACCCTCCCACCCTTTTCCCCTTCCTTTCACCCACAACCCACCCTTTCTCCCAGTGCCTCACTTGCCCCTCCTCCCATTACCTGGAGCATTCTTTAGAGTGAATGTCAAACTTCCTTCTGAGCCCTCCACTCTAGTGAGGTATAGGGACCCAGTGACATTGCCCCAAGTCTTTACTTGGACGCCCCTTTAGTATGGGAACACTATTGTGACTGTGTATTAGTCAGGGTTCTCTGAAGAAACAGAATCTATAGAATGTAATATATATATATATAATATATAATATATATATACACACAAGTTTATGAAGAAATAACTCACAGTAAAAATAGTGTCCTTCAAGGTAGCTGCCCGCAGCAGCCTCCTTCTTGGCTGGAATGTTCCACAAAACCTAAAGATCCTGAGAGGGTCTCAAGCCTTTGTTCCTCTAGAGGGTTGAAGCCGCTGGGCTCCAACGTTGGTGAAGAACAGCTGGGCTCCAACTGCGGTGATGAATAGCAAACAGCAGCAAGGCCTAGAGACCAGGCTCCAAAGGCAGCAAGAACAGCAACAATGTTGCTGATGGAAAGGGTGAAACTCCAAGACAGCCAAGAAGGGAGGTAGCAGCACCAGCAACAAAGACGGCCACGATGCTCTAAGGGCGAAGAACGTGCATGCAGAGTGGACTCCACAGCAAGTTGACACCAGATAAGAGAAGAGTAAGTCCATCCTCCTTGCACCTCATATTATACAGTCCACCACTGGAAAGTACCACCAACTATGGGCTGGGTTCTCCACAGCAATCAGTCAAGTACCTGCAAGCTTGTTCGGGGGCCATTCTAACCCTTAACCTTCCACAGCTGGCCCCAAACAGTCTGAAACTGTCAAGTTACATGTAAATGCAACCATACAGACTATTAATCCCTTGCCTCTGAGGATCCTAGTGCGTGTGATCCATGCTAGACTTTTGGGGGTCATTGACATGTCAGCCATCGCTCAAGTCATGCAAAGTCCAATTATGGCTACTAAGGCCCTAACTGGTGTGAAGTAGCTTGCATATCCTTACTCCTCCCCATCTTTAGGCTCTTAAAATCTTACCACCCTCTCTTCCACAAATTTCCCTGAGCTTTAGGATGGGGAGAGATTTGGCTGATCTGGTTCCAGGTGATTAATGTAGGGTAGGGTCTCTGATGTTCTGAATTTTGGTTTGTTGTTGTTTTCAGATTTGCTGTTCCTGCACTGCCCTTGGCTCCATCCTGATTGGTAGTGGAAGTCAACTTCTACCCAGAGATAAAAGGCTGTTTAATAGAAGTGCTGAGAGTGGACAGCCTTGTCTACTTCCTTATTGAAGGAGGAATTCTTCAAGTTTTTCCCCACTGAGTATAACTTTTGCTGTTGGCTTATTGTATACAGCTTTTATTATGTTGATAAAGGTTCCTTCCACTCCAACTGTCTCTAGGGTTTTGATCATAAAAGGCTGTTGGATCTTGTCAAAAGCTTTTTCTGCATCTATTGAGAGTATCATGTGGTCTTGGACTTTGAACTGGTTTATATGGTGAATTGCATTTATTGATTTGCATATGTTGAACCAACCTTGTGTGCCTGGGATAAAGTCAATGATCTTTTTGATATGTCTTTGAATATGATTTGCTAAGACTTTGTTGAGAATCTTTGCATCTGTGTTCATCAAAGAGATAAGCCTATAGTTTTCTTTTTTAAGTGTATCTTTATTAGGTTTTGGGATTGATATGATATTAGCTTCATAGAAAGAATTTGGCAGTGTTCTTTCCTTCACAATTTGATGGAACAGATTAAGGATTATTGGTGTTAGTGGATCCTTAAATATCTGGTAGAACTCTTTGCTGAATCCATCTTTTCCAAGACATTTTTTGGTGGGAAGATTTGAGATTACTTCATTGATTTCCTCATATTTATAAGACTATTTAAATAATTCACAAATTCCTGGGGCTGGAGAGGTGGCTCAGGGGTTAAGCTTCTGTCTTGCAGGCAGAAGGTCCTGAGTTTGTATCCTAGACCCCACGTATAGACACCTACACTTCTGGTCCCGGTAGGGCAGAGCCTGTGAATCCCGGGGCAGAGTAAACAAGGAGGAGGTGGAGGTGTTCATGTTGGTTCGTGAATTCGTCCGTGGTTCTACACACACACATGTACATACTGACACATACATACATAAGCACACCACACGCACAATTGAATAAATAATAAAAAAATTAAATTAAAAAAATTTACAACTTCCTGATTCAATTTAGGTAAGTTGTACTTACTTAGGATTTCATCCATCTCTTTTGTATTATCAAATTTCATGGAGTATAAGTTTTTGAAATATGACCTTATAATTCTCTGAATTTCTTGGGGATCAGTAGTGATAACTCCATTTTCATTTCTAATTTTGTTAATTCTCATTTTCTCTGTCTTGTTTTTGATTAATTTAGCTAGGGATATATAAATCTTATTGATTTTTTCAAGGAATCAGCTTTTTGAATGGTGGATTCTCTGTATCATTTTCCTAATCCTAATTTCAGATATTTCTCCACTGATTTTGCTAATCTCCTCTCTTCTACTGCCTTTGGAATTAGAGTGCTCTTATTTCCCTAAGTTTTAAGCTGCATTGTTATTTATTTGTGATGTTCCTATTTTTTTCGATGTAGGCCTTAAGGACTATAAATTTACCTCTTAGGACAGCTTTTATTGTGTCCCAGAGATTTTGATATGTTGTATTTTCATTATTGTTCTCTTTTAGGAAATCTTGAATTTCCTTTGTGATTTACTCCTGAATCCAATTCTCATTCAGCATCATAGTGTTTAGTTTCTAGGAGTTACTGTATTTTCTGCTGTTTGTTCTGTTGCTGATGTTAAGTCCATGGTGGTCTGATAGGGTATAGGCTAGTATTTCAACTTTCTTATATATGTGGAGATTCGTTTTGTGGCCCAATATGTGGTCTATTTTGGAGAAAGTTCTGTGTGCTGCTGAGAAAAATGTGTATTCTTTGATGTGTGGATAAAAAGTTTGATAGAGATCTGTTAGATCCATTTCAGTAAGGGTTTGATTAAGTTCCAATGTGTCTCTGTTAAGATTTTGACCTGTTGATCTATCCCATGTTGAGAGGGTAGTATTGAAATACCCAAGAATTACCATTTTAGTGTTGATTTCTTGGTTTTGATGCTGCAAGGTTTGCTTAATGAATGTGGAGGAGCCCATATTAGGTGCATATATGTTCGGTATTGTCAAGTGTTCCTGGCGAATTGCACCCGTGACTAAAATGCAGTATCCTTCTGTGTCTGTTATGATTTTTTTTGGTTTGAAGTCCACTTTATGTGATAGTCTGATAGCTACCTCTGACTGTTTCCTGGTTCCATTAGCTTACAGAATTTTTGACCAGCCTTTTCCTTTTAGGATGGACCGATCTTTTGTAGTGAGATGTGTTTCCTGAAGGCAGCAGATGGATGGGTTGTGATTTCTAATTCAAGTTTGTAATTTGTGTCTTTAGATTGGCAGGTTAATTCCATTGACATTTAGTGTTATAATGGAGAAATTACTTTTAATGCCTTTCAAATTTTATGTTTAGTGGCTATCATAAGTGTATTACTTGGCTTTTAGGTTTTGATAATATTATAATTCCTTTCTGTCCTCCAGGATATTCTTGTTCTTTTCTTCAAGCTTATCTTTTCTAGCATTTTTTGAAGGCCTGGTTTGGTAGACATGTAAACCTTCAAGTTGTCTTTGTGCTGGAAAATTTTTCTTTCACCCTCGTTCATGACTGATAATTTTGTCATGTAGATCAGCCTGGATTGACATTATTGTTCATTCAATATTTGAAGTACATCTCTCCAAGCTCTTCTTGCGTTTACTGTTTCTGTTGAAAGATCCTTTGTAATTTTAATAGGTTTACCTTTAAAAGTGACTTGGTTTTTTTTTTCCTCTTGAAGTTTTCAGCACCCTTTCTTTGTCTCGTATGTCGAGTGTTTTGACTGTTATTTGTACTGGTGAGTTTCTGTTTTGGTTATATCTGTTTGGTGTGCGGAATGCCTCTTGTATTTGGATTGGCCTCTCTCTCTTCAGATGAAGAAAGTTTTCCTTGATGATAATTTGAAAAGTTTCCTCAGCTGTAGTATTTAAGGATTCTTGTTCTGGTATTCCAAGCATGTGCATATAAGGTTTCTTCAAGGTGTCCCATAACTCTCAAATATTCCTCTCACGTATCTTTTTGGCTTTAACAACCTCTTCCATTGAGTTGGTTGGTTCTTCCGCTTTGTCTTCAAGATCTGATATTCTATTTTCTGCTTTGTTAGTTCTGCTGGTAAGATTCTCTGTTGAGGATAAGGACTTTCAAAACATGATCATTACCATGAGGAAATCCTGGAGGAATTAAAAAACCACATCAACCACTTTGAAGAGGAAAACAACAGACACTTGGAGGAGTTGAGAAAAACAGTTCAAGAAACCAAAACAGGCATAGAGCAGTTAAAACAGACTCAAGCAGAGTTCAAAACTGAACTAAAAGACAAGTGATCTACAACCCAGAACAAAACAGAGAGTCTTATCAGCAGAACTAATGAAGCAGAAAAAAGAATTTCAGACCTTGAAGACAAAGCGGGAGTATTAACCAGATCAATGGAAGAGGTTCTTAAAGCCAAAAAGATACTCGAGAGAAATATTCAAGAGTTATGGGACACCCTGAAGAAGCTTAACATGCGTATTCATGGAATACCAGAACAAGAATCTCAAAATACGACACCTGAGGAAATTTTTCAAACCATCATAAATGAAAACTTCCCACAACTAATGAATGAGAGACCCATGCATATACAAGAGGCATTCCACACCCCAAACAGATATGATCAAAATAGAAACTCGCCACAGCAAATAATAGTTAAAACACTTCACATTCAAGATAAAGAAATGGTGCTGAGAGCTTCAAAGGAAAAAAAAACAAGTCACTTTTAAAGGTAAACCTATTAAAATAACAAATGACTTCTCAGTCGAAACAGTAAAAGCAAGAAGAGCTTGGAGAGACATACTTCAAGTATTGAATGAGCAAAAATGTCAACCCAGGCTGATATACCCCGCAATGCTATCCATCATGATCGAGAGAGAAAGAAAAATTTTCCAACACAAAGACAACTTGAAGGGATACATGTCTACCAAAGCAGGCCTTCAAAAAATGCTAGAAATGATACTCAAGCTTGATGAAAAAACAGGCATATCCAGGAGAACAGAAGGGAAGTATAATACCATTAAAAGCGAAGCAATATACTTACAAAAACGACTAAGCATAATAAATGTCTGGAATTAAAAATAGTTTCTCCATTATAACACTAAATGTTAATGGAATTAGTTCACTGATCAAGAGACACAGATTACAAATTTGGATTAAAAATCACAATCCATCAATCTGCTGCTTGCAGGAAACCCATCGTACTACAAAAGATAGGCACATCCTAAAAATCAAAGGCTGATCAAAAATTCTACAAGCTAATGGAAGCAGAAAACAGGGAGGGGAAGCCATTATGCTATCAGACAAAGTGGACTTCAAAACCAAAAAAAAATCATAAGAGACACAGATGGATACTACATTTTAGTCACAGGTATAATTCACCAGGACGACTTCACAATACTGAACGTATATGCACCCAATATGCCCCCCCACATTCATTAAGCAAAAACCCTACAATGTCTAAAGAAGAGAAATCAATCCCAAAACGATAATTCTTGGGGATTTCAATACTGCCCTCTCAACATGGGATACATCTACAGGTAAAAAACTTAACAGAGACCCTTTGGAGCTTAATCAAACCCCTACTGAAATGGACCTTACAGATCTCTATCGAATTTTTCATCCACGCACCAAAGAATACACATTTGTCTCAGGAGCACATGGAACTTTCTCCAAAATAGATCACATATTGGGCCACAAAACGAATCTCCACATATACAGGAAAGTTGAAATTCTAGCCTGCACCTTATCATACCACCACGGCCTAAAGCTTTACATCCACAACCCAAAAAGCAACAGAAAATACACTAACTCCTGGAAACTTAACACTATGCTGCTGAATGAGAATTGGATTCAGGAGTAAATTATAAAGGAAATTCACGATTTCCTGAAAGTGAACGATAATGAAAATATAACTTACCAAAATCTCTGGGACACAATGAAAGCTGTCCTAAGAGGTAAGTTCATAGCTGTTAATGACTACATCAAAAAATGGAAACATCAGAAACATCAGAAATAAATAACTTAACAATGCAAATAAAAGCTTTAGAGACACTAGAGCAATCTGATCCCAAAAGCAGTAGAAGGGAGGATATTAGCAAAATCAGGGGAGAAATATCTGAAATCACGATTAGGAAAACAATACAGAAAATCAACCAATCAGAAAGATGGTTCTTTGAAAAAATCAATAAGATTGATACAATCCTAGCTAAATTAACCAAAAGCAAGAGAGAGAAAACCAAAATTAACAAAATTAGAAATGAAAATGGAGTTATCACTACTGATAACCAAGAAATACAGAGAATTATAACATCACATTTCAAAAACTTATACACAAAAGAGATGGATGAATTCTTAAATAAACACAACTTACCTAAATTGAATCAGGATGTTGTGAATTATTTAAATAGTCCTGTAACATATGATGAAATTGAAGTAATCTCTAATCTTCCCACAAAAAGTGTCCTGGACCAGATGGATTCAGCACAGAGTTCTACCAGACATTTAAGGAGTTAATAACACCAAAACTCCTTAAACTGTTCCATCAAACAGCAAAGGAAGGATCACTAACAAATTCCTTCTATGAAGCTAATATTGTCTTAATCCCAAAACCTAATAAAAAAGAAAACTATAGGCCAATCTCTCTGATGAGCACAAATGCAAAGATTCTCAATAAAGTCTTAGCAAATCGGATTCAAAAACATATCAAAAAGATCACTGACTGTGATCAAATAAGCTTTATCCCAGGCACACAAGGTTGGTTCAACATATGCAAATGAATAAATGTAATTCACCATATAAACCAGTCCAAAGTTCAAGACCACATAATACTCTCTATAGATGGAGAAAAAGCTTTTGACAAGATCCAACAGCACTTTATGATCAAAACCCTAGAGAACGTTGGAATGGAAGGAACTTTTATCAATATAATAAAAGGTGCACAAAATAAGCCAACAGCAAGGATTATACTCAATGGAGAAAAACTTGAAGCATTCCCACTTCGATCAGGAACTAGACAAGACTGTCTACTGTCACCACTTCTTTTCAATATTATACTTGAAATCTTAGCTGAACCTATAAGACAAGAAAGGAACGTAAAAGGGATTCAAATCAGCAAGGAAGAAGTCAAGTTATCTTTATTTGCAGATGATATGATACTGTACCTGAGTGATCCCAAAAACTCCACCAGGAAGCTCCTGGAACCAAAACAGAAGTTCAGCAGGAAGGTAGGATACAAAATAAATGTACAAAAATTAGTGGCCTTCCCACATGCCCAGAATGAAAGAAGTGAAAAGCCCTAAGAGAAACAATCCCATTTATTGTAGCCCCTAAAAAAATGAAATACCTTGGTATAAGCCTAACCAAGGAGGTAAAAGACTTTTAAAATGAAAACTTTAAAACCATCAAGAAAGAAATTGCAGAAGACAGCAGACGGTGGAAACACCTCCCATGTTCCTGGATTGGTAGAATTAATATCGTAAAAATGACCATCCTACCAAAGGCAATATACAAATTCAATGCTATATCAATTAAAATCCCAAAGCAATTCTTTAAAGAAGTTGACCAAACAATCTCAAAATTCATATGGACGCACAAAAGACCCAGGATAGCAAAGACAATCCTGAATAACAAAAACACTGCTGGAGGTATCACCATACCGAACCTTAGTCTATATTACAAATCCATAGTTATAAAAACAGCCTGGTACTGGCTCCAAAACAGACACACAGATCAATGGATAAGGCTTGAAGACCCAGATATAAGACCACAAAATTACAGCCATTTGATATTTGACAAAGGGGCCCAAAAACTCCAATGGAAAAAGAACAGCATCTTCAACAAATGGTGCTGGCAAATCTGGATCTCCACATGCAGAATATTAAAAAATGGACCCGTACTTGTCACCATGTACAAGACTTAATTCCAAATGCATCGAGGACCTTGATATAAGGCCAGAGAGGATAAAAACCATAGGTGAAAGGGTAGGGAACTCCTTCGAGTTGATTGGGCTAGGCCAACTGTTCCTAAAGAGACATCCAATAGCCCAGTCACTGCTACCAACTCTCAACATTTGGGATCTGGTGAAATTAAAGAGCTTCTTTTCAGATAAAGAGATTATAACATGAGCTCAAAGGCAACCCACAGAATTGGAGAAAATCTTCACTAACCACATATCTGATAGAGCTCTATTATCCAGAGTGCACAAAAAACTTAGAAAACTAAACACTAAGGAAATAAATGGCCCAATGAAAAAATGGGCCCTGGAACTTAAAAGAAACTTTACCAGGGATGAAATTAAAATGTCTAACAAATATGTTAAAAAATGCTCCACATCCTTAGCCATCAGGGAAATGCAAATCAAAACTTCCCTTAGATATCATCTCATCCCAGTCAGGATGGCAAAATTCTACACTACAAACAACACCAAATGCTGGAGAGGATGTGGAGAGAGGGGAACTCTCCTACATTGCTGATGGGAATGCAGGCTCATGCAACCACTCTGGCGGGCTGTCGGGATTCTTAAATAAACTAAAGATTGAAATGCCATATGACCCTGCTATTCCACTTTTGGGAATAACCGCCCATACAGTAAAAATTTGCCTTGATAGCACAAGCATGGCCATGTCATAGCAGCAGTGTTTCCAATAGCAAAGTCATGGAATCAACCCAAATGTCCAACATTTGACGAGTGGATAAGGAAAATGTGGTACATTTATACAATGGAATACTACTCAGCCATCAAAAATGATAAATTAATGCAATTTGTCGGGAAATGGATGGAATTGGAAACAATTATTTTGAGTGAAGTATCCCAGAGACAGAAAATTAAGTGCCTTATGTACTCCCTAATTGGTGGATCCTAGTACGAAACGCACTTAGAGACACTCAAAGATAAATCTCTTTAATACCTACAGTAATTGCTAAGATTTATGAACAGGAGGGATGAAGTAGGGATACACCTGTAACAAGGAGAGGGGACCATGTTACAGCAGAGAAAATAGGCCACCATCAAGGACTGCAAGTAATTAATGAGACATCTGGTTAAGTTCACAGATTTTTCCTTCCTGATTATTTACAACTGGTGAGGTATGATCTTACCAGAAGGGGAGTTCATATAGTCTGGGAGATAAAAACTAACCATTTCGCAAATGGGTGATTGACCCCTCCCTCACTGCGGTTTTCTACTTTTATTACATCTACCTTTGAATATACTCTTATAACAAGACTCTAATATAACAGGTTTTTATCTCTGGCCAGTGGATGACATCCAATACCATCAAGGTGGAGCCAAGGGCATTGCAGGAGCCGCAAAACTGAAAAAAAATTCAACAAACCATAATCCAGAACATCAGAGACTGTATATCAATCACCTGGAACTAGGCCAGCCTAATCTCTCCCCATCCTGAAGCTCAGGGTAATTTGCGGAAGAGGGGGGGCGGTAAGATTGTAAGAGCACAAGGATGGGAGGAGCAATGATATGCAAGATACTCCACACAAGTTAGAGGCGAAACAATCATATTTGGACTTTACATGCCCTGCGCAATGTCCAACACACTATTGACCCCACAAAGTCTTGCATTTGCTAAAGGCATTAGGATCCTTGGAGGCTAGGGACTGACAGCCTCTGTAGTGTTCCTATGTTTAACGGGAACACAGGAAAGGGTTCTGGGAAATGTCACTGGGTCCTTGAACCTCATTGGAGTGGAGGACCCAGAGGAGAGTTTGGCATGCACATTGATGGATGCTCCGGGGATGGGAGGGGGAGGCATTGGGGGATGGGGGGAGGAGGCACAGGGGGATAGTGGTTTGGAGGGTGGCTGGGACGGTTGTACCTGTTAAGTTTGTATGAGTGTAAATAAAAAAAAAAGATTCTCTGTTTAGTTCTGGGTTGGAGGTAACTTTTAGTTCAAAATTAAATTCTGCTTGAGATTATTTTAAGTGCTCTATGTCTCTTTTTCTTTCTTCAACTGTTTTCCTCATCTCCTCCAAGTGCCTGTTGTATTCCTACTCCAAGTTATTTTACTCCTCTCAGATTTCCTCTTTCATAGTATTGATCATGGTAAAGATCAGGCTTTGAAAACCATTATTTTGGGTATAACTTTTTTGGCTATTTTCTCTGAGTTTTTTCTGCTTGGAGTCTATCATTATGAGGTTAATTCTTTCCGTAGAAGGTTTGTTGTTTTGGTTTTTGTTTCTCCTGGATTTGTGCTGTGACCTGGGCATTATTGTTTTATCTCTTAAGACCTTCTTTCAATTTCTGAATGTTTTTGACTGATCTGAATTAATTCATATTACTACTCTTGAGCAGTTATTACTAGTGAATTGGTGTTCTTTCCTAGATGAGGGTATTGGAGTGTTAATACATCAATTAAGTCAGGTTTAGTAGACAGTGAATGAAAATTAGTATAGTAGTGCACTTTTTTGGTTAAGTACTTTGGTGATATGCGAGGGTAAATGGTATATTCCCTGAAGTTGTATACATTTTGGGGTGGCTATATGGAAAAGTTAAACTACATTGATTAATATTTGGAAGGAACAAGATGGTAAAAAGGGTTTACTTATCTTTGAGATGGATGTGCAGAATCTCTCCCATGTGATATGATGGTTTTAGAGGACTTCAAATGTATGACTTTTATCCCCAAGAGCTTTGCTTGGGTTTTCTTTGGACTCTGTTGAGTTCGGAGGAGCATGCACTCCTCCCTGTACTGAGTTCATTCGGGTGAAAAGGGCCAAGTGAGTTGTTTCACAGATCATCTGGGACCTGGGACCTGGGGACCCTTGAGGCCTTCCCCTGTGCCAGAGTTGCCTGGCTGCAGCTCTGGCTGGCTGGTGGGATGAGCTGGCATGAGTGGTGACATGGGGCTTGGGGTGTGGTCTAGGGGACTTTACCAGAGGAGCGGCGGTTCCTGCAAGGATGGAGTCCAGGTGGAAAGCTACCCTGTGCCATTGTGATGGTCACAGATAGTTTAAGATAATTCATTTCTTTTCTGTTTGCTCCACATTTTTCTTATTTTTTCCTACAATAAAATTTGTTTAAAAGATTGTGGAGCTGGAGGCGAGGTTCCCTAGTTGTAAGAACTGACGCTCAAATTTTTAATTTAAAATTTAATTTTTTAGAACTACTATAAATAATTGGGAAAGTGTGACTATGAATTCTAGATGAGATGCAAAAGATAGGGATTCTTGACCAACAGCATTGCAATTTTACAGAAGAAAAACACACACTTATATCACTTATATAACTGGAAGAGGATCTGGAAGAATTGAAAATAAAAACTGACAGGATTCATCTCGATATGAAAAAAATGGAAGGAGGAGGGCAGGAACAACTACACCCTATGTTTGGGAAACTAAAAAAATAAAATTAAAAAAATGTTTCTATGGCCAAAAAAAAAAAAAATCCAGAGCCATCCTTCACAAAAATGCAAAAAGAAATCTAAAAATTTAATGGAATTTCAAGAACAATGGATAGTCAAAATAATTCTGAGAAAAAAGAATACTACAAAAATATTACCATTCCTGATTTCAAGCAATGAAAACATCATTATAGTGGCATTAAATGAGTACATTGATCAACGAAGGCCAAGATACAAATCTGTGTATCGTTAGCAACCTGAGTTTTTACAAAGTTGAAAAAAACAAAAAATACACAATTCAGGAAACTGTGTTACTGAGACATTTATATATCTACCTATAGAATCTACTGTCTTTTAAGTGAAATATTCCTGGCTACCATTGCACCTTCCCATGTTTAGGCTTTTCAAATTTACTGCCTCTTTTTTGCTCAAGATTCCCTGAGCCTTATGATGGGGAGAAATTTTGTTGTCCTGGTCCCTGTTGAAAGTTTTAGAGTCATTGGTACTTTGCAGTCTGTTTGGTTGTTGTCATTTATTTCATCACTCTGCCATTACACTAGCATGTATCTTGTTTGGGTGTTGAGAAACTTTCTTATCTGCAGATCAACTGAGAGGTACTTACATGGAGGTTTACTATCAGGTGTTTGTGATCTGTCTACTGGAAGTTTTCTCCCTGTTCACTATTGTTTAGACTAATTGCTTGGAAGCAGGTGGTTGGTTACTTGGAAGATAACCCCACTCCATACTGTGTCATATTCCTTTTCCCTTAAGACTTTTCTTCCCCTTAAGACTTTTCTTACATAAAAGTCTTTTGTAACTCTCTGTTTCTGTTCTTTTTTTTTCTGCTCTTCTCATCGCCCCCACCTGGTGTTCCTTTGCATTTGTGGGTGTTGCAAGAGTTTCTGTTTGATTACATCAAAATACATGTTCAATGCTATGATCCACTTATAAAGGAGAACATATAGCATCTGTCTTTCTGCATCTGGGATATTTCATTCAATATGATTTCTTCACTTTTACTTTTTTAGCTTAAGTTTTTATAAATGTTTCCATGTATGCATGTGTGTATGTACATGCATGTGTGTATAATGCTTGTAATGTTTGTATGTGTGCATGTGTTGTGTATAATTATTAGTTTAGGTTTATTCATGTATATGTTTAATACACATGCAAACATATATGTGCATGTTGGTTAGAGGTCAAATTTGAGTGTCTTTCTTTGACTACTCTCAATTATGTTGAAAAAGAATTTTTCACAGAAACTATATCTCATTTCTTGGGCTAAGTTTACTCAAAAATGAGCTTCAGAAATTAACTTATTCATGCCTCACCTCAGTGTTGGTGTTTCAGCAACATATTTTCATTCCTGACTTCTTATATGGATTGTGGGTATCCTAACTCAGATTCTTTTCATTGTGTGCTGGGCATTTTACCCAATAGACAGCCTCCCAATCCCAAATTGAACTTGTTTTCCTTATTTCTGCCTCTTATTCCTCTCTCTTTGTCTCATATCTCTACCTAAAAACTTCAAGAATTACATTTAATAATTGTGGAGAAAGTGAAGAAGCTTGTCTTTTCATGATATATCAGAAATATTTGGAGCATTTTCCTATTTAGAACAATGCAAATTATGGGTTAGATGTATATATCCTTTATTATGCTGGGGTATTTTCCATATATTTCTAGTTTCTTCAGTATTTTTTTAAGTGTGGAAAGATGTTAGACTTTGTTAGAGACCTTCTCTGCATCTGCATCTGTTAATTTGAACAATTTAATTTCTATTCCTGAGTCTCTTTATGTGATATATTGTATTTATTGATTTGTATATATTAAAACATCTTTACATATATGGAAATATAAATGAAATCAATTTGCTTATGATGGATAGCAAAATTGTTTCATGAAGTGAATTTTTAATTTATTTTATTTTTTAAATTTATTTATTCAATTGTGCATGTGTGTGCGCGCGCGCGTGGGTGTGTGTAGAAACACGGGCGAAATCAGGAACCACCATGGGCCACCTCCTCCTTGTTAACTCTGCCCCGGGATTCACAGGCTCCGCCCTACCACGACCAGAAGCGCAGGCTGCCCCCACTTGTGCCCGGCGTCTACACATGGGATCTGGGATCCGAACTCAGGACCTTCCGCCTGCAAGGCAGAGGCTTAACCCCTGAGCCACCTCTCCAGCCCCTGAAATGAATTTTATAGCACTGCTTCCTAACTTATTTTAAAGAATATTTGGAGTAACATTGGTATTATTGTTCTTTAAGTGTCCAATAGAATAATAAAATGAATGCATCTGAGCCCAAATATTTTAATTATTTTTCAAACTTTTCATTTATGTTTCACTTTCATTGCTAATTAAGAACTTGCTCACATTATACTTTCCTTAATTTATTAGATATGTTAGATTACATGTGTGTGTAATATATCCATTCTTTTGGATTTTACATTTCATCGTAATATCAGTTTCCAAATTACATCTTTATGATCTTCTGGAGTTCTGTTGTATTGTCACAGCTTTTATCTCTAATTTTATTAATATGAGTTTTTCTTCCTTTCTTCTTGTAATTTTGTGTAGATTTATTTTAAATATTTCCTAATTTTTCAAAGAATCAACTATTGGTTTCATTCTTTTTTGTATTCTTCTTTTCATTTCATTTCATTAACTTCTGCCATGTTTCTTTTAATTTCTTACTATCTACTAATTTTGTGTGTGAATGTTCTTGTTTCTCTAGCACTCTGATATCTATCACTTATTTTTCTGAGATCTCAAAATTTTTTTAGTAATTATGTTTTCTTCCCAATTAAATACGTGTATATAATGCACTGTGCTTACTTTCTCTCACACTCCTATCTTTTCATCCCTATCAATGTCTCTTATCTCTACTAAGCCCTTTACCAGATTTATGGTGTTTGGTTTTATTTTGTAGCACATAATTAACTGAAGTCACATTTGTGATTATGGAAATAGGACTATTTCTCAAATTCTGGTAGGATCACCTGTGAGTATAAGCTTGATGGCTATGAATTCCCCATTCTAGGAATCTGTCACAAATGTTTGTAAAATGAGATGTAATGCTACTATGGATCTTGTCCATCCAAGCACAATTGATGACAGGCCTGTAATTGTGTAGACACATTACATACATGAAAATATCTTGGAATGCCATGATTAAAAAAAAAGTCATGGTTTGCCCAGAAAATTGCATTTCAAAGCCTTTCTATCGACATTTCTTGTATTATTTCTATGCCTTCATCTGCAATTTTTCCTGAACTTAGAAGGGATGGTATAAATAAGTTTTCCAGGGCATAGTACTCAATAGACACGAGTTCTCACCACCTCAGATAATGAGATGTCTCTGTATTCACTGCTGTTAACTGGGAGACTTGTCTATACCTTCTTCTCTATTCTATCTTCTTTTCCACCTTTCCCACCCTTCATCAACTCAACCACATCCCTGATGCCTCCATGTCCCTCTACATCTGTGGACCTTAGTGCTCTCTTTGTGATAGCATATATGGCTCTTCAGTGGATAAACCCACAGATGGGGCAGCTCCTTTTCACTTATATAGTACCTGCCTCAAAGATTCTCTGTGAGTGTAGTTGTTTGATATGAGATCTTTGCTCATAGGGGGCAAGGGAGAACATTGATATGTCGGCCATTGTGCAGATCTCATAGGAATTGGTATCATCATAGTTAGTAGCTGGATACAGATGCCTTTTCCGACTGGAATGTCAAATGGTAGCAGAAAACCTCCCCAAATTTAGGCTTTTACATCCTTACCAACTCCTCTTCACCCAGGTTCCCCGAGCCTTCAGATAGGGAGAGATTTTGATGGCCTGATTAGGGCAGAGCATTCCTATGTCACCAATACTCTGCCCTCTGCCCACTTGTGGTTATCTGCCTCACTGATCTTCTACTTCCATAGGCTGCATCTTGGTTGTGTGCTGATAGCTTTTCTAATTAGGGATATAATAAGAAGTGTTAGATAATAGTTTGTGGTCAAATATTTATAGTTAATACTAAGACATTGTTCAAGTCTTATGTCTCCCTTTCCTCTGTCATTTGTATAGGTTTTCAGTACCAGACATGTGTTCCCTGACTATGGTGGTGGCAAGTTTAGAACCAATTCAGTGATTATCTAAAGGCTTTGCATACCATCATTGCTTCACCGAATTCTCCTTACCAGAGTAGTTGCAGCTTTAAGCATTCATAGCTGGGTGAGATGATTGATCCCTCTTTATCCCTTTTGCTCTGTTTAATTTTTTTGTTGCTCTCCACTCCTTATTATCTCATATCCCTTTTGTTTACTCCACTTTAATATTTTCCCTGTTTAAATGCCGTGTTCAACTGAATGTCTGTTTTATTTGTTGTTTTTACCCTTTTTTGCTCTTCCTCTATACTCTAACATACTTTCTTTTGGAATTTTTTGGTGATATATAATTATCCATTTGAATATGACAATCTGAAGATTCAATGCTGACATTCACTTATAAGGAAGTACCTAAGGCATCTGACTTACTGTGTCTGGAATATCCCATTGAGTAAACTTCTTCCAATTCTGTCTATTTACCAACAAATTTCAACAATTCTTTTTTCTTGACAGATGGTTATTATTTCATTGAGGGTTTGAGCTGTGGACTCATTTGTAGAGAACAAGTAGTTAAGTTAAGCCCAGAGTGAACCTGTAGGAGATCATCTAGTGAATGGAGAAGGCCCAGTCTATGATGGGTGAGACTAGTCCCCAGGTAGGCGAATAAAATGAAAGGAACTATTTGAGAAAGTAGGCATCTTTTTATTTACTTGGCCAGATATTCTGGTCTGGCAAATAAGGATTGTCCCTTTCTCAGCTGCTTTATGAAGATGGTGTGACCAGTTCCCTTAGCCCTTTGGTGATAGTGCATGTTCTACTGCCATGTTGGATAAGCAACTGTAACAAGACAATAATAAGAGAAAAAAAAAACCATTCTCTTAAGCAGTTTTGTCATGATTTTATCAAAAACATTCTGGCTAACTGTAACAGAATTTAGGACCAGACAAGTAGGGTGTTGCTTAAAAATCTATGTAAATTTTATGGATTTTGAATAGTTTTGTTGGGCACAGTTTGAAATGTTTGATGATTTTGAGCATGTGGATTACAAATACTGTTCTGTAGAGTTTAATAGGCCATTTGGATAATGGAAATACTGAGAAAGTCATGGATTATTTGGATCCAGTTTATGATGAAGGGAATAAGAAGCTCGGCAATGTTGATTTTGATAATGATGATGGACTGGTTTGCTTGATGGAGTTGTGTTGGTAGATGTAAAGTTTCTAATAAAGAAAGGGCAGACAGTAGAGTAGCAGTGGCTATCACAGAGATAAACATAATTGAAGGAAAATCTAGTGCTTTGTTCTAGGATGGTGGAAGAAATGAATATCACCATATTGATATTATGCCAGAGTCAACACAGATATTCTGAATCTGCTGTGATTCCAGGGAGCCAATTTCCATGTGGAAGTTATGGCAAAACTTGGTAACGTTGTCCACATTGTATTGATTTTAGAGGAGTCAAAGATGCAAGAGGTTGGAGGTCGTGGATCTGCTCTCCAAAGTTTCAGAGAATGGCAGGAACCTAGTCAGTGTGGCAGGAAGCCTTCAAAGAGGCCCAAGAAGGGCATTTTGTGCGGTGGAGTTGAAACCTTGTTTGCCATTCAGAAGTGAAGATATTGGAGATACCAGAGTCAACATGAGACATTTGACAAAGAGAGCTGTATCTATGGGATATGTGCTGAGAATAGCTGTGAGTGGACAGTCAACCTGGTCCAGAGAAACACTGTTTGTGCAACTTTGCACTGTGAAGAGGGACTGGGATTACTAAGAATTTTTGATTCATCATGACTATGTTATGAGTAACAGAAGAGGGACATTTAACTATAGAATGGGGCTAGGCTTTAGTGTTAACATGATATTTTATTGTTGTATCATAATGGTTCAGTTTTAATGTCTTATTTGTGATGAAGTATTTAACAGGATCTTACAGTTAACAGACTTCAAGTTCTTAGAATTAAATGCATTTATAAAATAAATTTAATGCTTGTGGGGAAAAGGTAAAGGTTATAGTTTAAAAGTGAAGGTTTAAGTTCTGGGCACATTTGTAGAGAATTAGTAGAATTAGTAGAGTGAACCTGCAAGAGATTGTCCAGTGATTGGCAAAGGTCCAGCCCATGGTGTGTGGAACTAGTTCCCTGACAGGTGAATAAAATAGAGGGAACTGTTTGAGAAAGCAGGCATCCTTGTGTATACTTCATCAGATATATTGGCCTGGAAAGTAAGAATTGTCCCTCTATCAACCATTATGTGGAAACGGTGTGGCATTTCTCTTGGGCTTTTGGTGATTGGTGTGTGTTCTCCTGCCAAGCTTGATTAAGAACTATAATCAAGCTATTGTAAGAGAAAACAAACCCCTTCTTCCCTTAAGATTTTGAGGTGACAAAAGAAGCCATAAAAGAGAGAGAGATGCTCCAGGAATCCTCCAGTCATGTGGATGTCAGCTGTGACTTAGCTTGCCCACAGCTTCAGACACCGCCATGTCACTGCCACCCATAAACGTCTGTTCTCCCCTCTAGAACTGAAAATTGAATAAATCTCCCTTTCTCCATTAGTTATTTGATTTTGGGTGTTCTCTCACCACAACAGTTAAGCATAATCATTACAGAAATTGGTACAGAGAGTGGGGAATTGCTGTGAGAGTAAGAACAGCTGGTACCACAGCATGAAGCTGTTTGTGAGACAGTATGGCCAATGCTATGATGTGGCTAGTGTGTCTTTGGAATTGTTGGTTGGGAGAAATATGGAGATTTGGGAATTGGTGCTGGGAACCTCTTTGCATCTTGGCAATGTGGCCAAATGGGCCTTTCTTGTGAGAGCTCTGAAAACAGCAATGTTGTGAGAGACACAGGCAGTGAAATCCCATCTTGTGATGATGGTCTAGAGGGAAACAGAGACTATTTGCAACTGGAAGAATAACACATGGAGCCCTGTGTAGAGAAGCTTTGCACTCATCCTGAAAGTTTGCCTGAAGTTAAATGGAGTACTTAACAGAGAAAATTTCAAGGCAATGTAGTCTTGACAATGTGATATGGCTACTTTTTAGTTGTCTTCAGAGTTATAAAAAAGAAAAAGGAATCAGGCAAGAAGAACCAAACACTGTAAGATCTGATGATGAAAAATACAATGTTGAACTTGTTAAACCAGGAATAAGCAGAAGACAAAATGTCTACTGTTAAAGAGATTAGCTCCAATAGTAGACCAAAAACTGCTCTCAATTTGTATAATAGGAGAGGCTCTAGCAAGAGTCTTAAGAGAAGGCTCCCACCCATAAGAATGCAAATCCTTTTGGAAGAAATGAGCTAAAGGGTGGCATTCCAAAGCAATGGTCTGTTTCTCCCACAAAGCAACTGCCCAGGAGTGAGATTTTTTCCTATAGTAAGCACAGAGAATCTGAATCAGCTGTTATTTGATGGGGGTGATCTCTAACTTAATGCAGCAGCAAAATGTGACAAAGTCATCCACATGGTTCTGGTTTTAGAGAGAGGAAATCATGGATTTTGCCTCTAAGATATCAAAAAATGACAGAATCTAGACAGCATGTGGCAGAAAGTCTGCAATTTAGAGGCCCAAGAAGGGCAGTTTGTGCTGTGGAGTTAAAGCCTCATTTGCCATTGAGAAGTAAAGATGTTAAATATGCCACAGACAATGTGGGACATCTGCCAAGGAGAGCTGTATACCCTGGAAGGAGTCAGTCCAAGAGAGTGATATGTTTTATGGGAAGCTGAATTGGAGGGGTGGAACTGAAGCCCCTTGGAACTGAGATGATTTCAATGAGAGACTTACCTGTAGGAGTTGAAGCTGCAGGATTTGGAGTTTATCCTTCTGTTTTTCGGTCTTGTTATGGACTTATCTTTCCTGGATATATCCCCTTCTTTCCTTCTGGAATGTGAATGTTTATTCCATGCCATTGTATGTTGGAAGTATGTAACTTGCCTTTGATTTTATATGAGGCTTTGGGCTTTACTTTGGGGCTGTGCTGAGACAACTAATGGATACTGTACTGAAACTTTTACAGTTGGACTGAATATGGTCTGTATTAATAAGATATTTATGTGATGTTAATTTGTAGTTATGTAACATTAATTTGTAGTTATGTAACATTAATTTGTAATTATGTGGTCAAATGTAATCTACATTATGATATTGTATTATGAGAGACTAAAGACTAAGCATTCTCAAGAGATTTGTCACTTAACTTGGGAAAATAATGTATGTGCAGTTGTACATGGATAGCTATATTATGTTAGACAGAACTATGAATCTTACTGATTTTATGTGGAGATTAAGAATGGCCTAAGGAATGTGAACAGGTGTCAAGTTGACAAGACTTGTGATAGTTAATCCTGGGTGACAACTTGACACCCCTTTCATTACTTGGCAAGATCAGCTGAGACCTCCTGAAGAAATTGCTTGTATAATACGAAGATCAGGCTTACATCTGATCAGAGCCTCCATAGATCCCATTGGAACCTTTCTATAGTGGATGAGATAAAAGGAGCCCCAGATGAGAGAGAGATGCTCCAGGAATATTCCAGGAATATCTAGTCATGTGGATGACTTCTGTGACTTAGCCTGCCTACAGTTTCTGCCACCAGCCAAGTCACCCCCACCCATAAAATCTGTTCTCCCCTCTGGAATAAATCTCCCTTTCTCCTTTAAGTTATTTGACTTTGGGTGTTCTCTCACAGCAATAGGTAAGAGTAGCCATTACAATATATATCACCTTTTCGTTATCCATTCATCTACTGTTGTACATCTAGGCTGATTCCATTTGAGATTGTGAACAGAGCTGCAATGAACATGGATGTTTGGGAATATTTCAAGAGGAGATATAGTTTGGTATATGGTATTTCAAATTTTTTTAGGCATCTCCATAATGTGCCCCAAATAGGTTGTGCAATTGTGAATTTTTTAACACAGGCATTCAAAGTTATTAACATTCCTCTTTAAACTACTTTCATTATATTGTAAGAGTTCTTATGCATTATGATTTCATTTATATTTGATGCTAAGAATTAATTATTAATTTCTCTTCTTATTCATTCATTAATAATACTGTGTTATGACCAGACAGTATCTTGTGGTTATGACAAGGCTATTACATCCATGAACTCACTGAAGTGATGTGCACTTCCATAAGAACTACACAGGATTTGGCCTATCAACATTTCACCATGTAACAAAAAGTATCTCAAGAGGTCCCATGCCTCCCTGAGAGACTATTGAAGATTACTACTGGATGGGAGGAGGGGCGATATGTTCTCAATTGTATAACAACTGATATGTGATTCATGTTCCAGCTACTGGTCACTCACATGCCATTTAAGGCATCCCAGATGAAACACAGAGGGTTACACATGGAAAAAGACATGAAAATAAAAGGGAGACTGGAAAGGAAAAAGGGTTGCGGTGGGAAAAGAAGTGAGAATGGGATTAGAGATTAAGGTGTAAAAATATTATAAATTCATTGTATTTATATAAGAAACTAAGAATATTAAAAAGTAAAACTAAAAAATATGAATTTGACCTGTGACCTCCACTTGTATGAATATAGATGTGAACACATACACATTATGTGCACACATATTCAAAAATTAAGAGAATGCATATTATGTACTATATCAATGCAAAATAATATTTTGTAGTCCAGTTTTTTAATATTCTTAATAAAATTTTAATTCATTTTTATTTTTATGAATGCTACTTTTGTTTAGCTGCATGTATTTGTTTCATATTCTAAAAATCTTGAGTTGTAAATCTTTTTTCGTTGATGTCTATGAACTTATTAATGTATTTATGTTTGAGTTATTAAATCATTTTCTTTAATTCAATGATGTATGTTTTACATTGTTGTTGGTCTCAGTTTGAAGAATTATGTGTTTATGATAACAGTGAGTACAGTGCATGTCAGTTGTTCTTTTGCCAAATGGTATTTCATTTTCATGAGAATACTGAAAATACTCATTTCAAGATATTCTTAAGTAACATATGATATTTTATCCATAATAACCATTCTATAAAGAGATAGCAGAATTTGTCTTTATAATACTGAAAATACTCTTTTCAAGATATTCTTAAGTAGCGTATGATATTTTATCCATAATAACCATCGTATAATGAGATAGCAGAATTTGTCTTTAACATTGTTCCTGTTAACTAATCTTTCTCATTCTCTTTTCTCTATCTTCCACAAACTCTCATAGCCACAATCTTGCTATCTACCTCTGAGATCAGATTTTCAGATTTCACATAGATTAAAATTTAGTTTTGTATGTGGATATCTGGTTTCCTAGGTACCATTTGGGTGACTCTTTCTCACTGAATTTTTTTTGAAAATATTTTTTATTAATACATTTTTATTATTATTTCCGCTCATACACACTTAATAGATACACCAGTTCACTCCCTCCCTCCTTGTCCCCCCAAACACGCTGTTCTCCCTACCCTCACCCCTCCCTCCCCATCCCCCAGTGCCTCCCCCCAATCCCCAGAGAATCCTTTAATGTGCATGCCAGACTCTCCTCTGGGCCCTCCTCTCCGATGACATACAAGGACCCAATGGCCTTTGCTTGAACCATTTCCAGTGTTCCCCTTAAGCATAGGAACACTACTGTGGCAGTCAATCCCTTGCCTCCAAGGATCTTGTTGTCTTTAGCAGATGCTAGACTTTGTGAGGTCAATAGTGTGTTGGACATTGCGCAGGTCATGCAAAGTCCAATTATGATTGCTTCGGCCCTAACTTGTGTGGAGTATCTTGCAAATCATTGCTCCTCCCATCCTTTTGCTCTTACACTCTTACTGCCCCCTCTTCTGCAAATGTCCCTGAGCTTCAGGATGGGGAGATATTAGTCTGGCCTAGTTCTAGGTGGTTGATATAGAGTCTCTGAAGTTCTGTGTTGTGGTTTGTTGATTTTCTTTTGTAGTTTTGCTGCTCCTGCAATGCCCTTCACTCCATCCTGAAGGGCATTGTATGTCACCCCCTGGCCAGAGACAAAAAGCTGTTAAACTGGAGTCTTATTATAAGAGCACATTCAAGGGTAGATGTAATAAAAGTAGGAAATCTCAGTGAGGGAAGGGTCAATCGCCCATTTGCAAAATGGTTACTTTTTATATGCCAGACTATATGCCCTCCTCTTCTGGTGAGATCATGCCCCCTCAGTTGTAAATGATCAGGAATCAACGTCTGTGAACTTAACCAGGTGTCACACACATTACTTACTTGCAGTCCTTGATGAAGGCCTATTTTCTCTGCTGTAATATGGTCCCCTCACTCCTTGTTTCTGGTGTGGCCCTCCAATCCCATCCCTCCTGCTCATCATCCTTGCAATTACTGTAGGTATTACATAGATTTACCTTTGAGTGTCTCAAGGTAGGCTGGGTGGGTTTAGTACTAGGAGCCACTTATTAGGGAGTACATATGGCGCTTAATTTTCTGGGTCTGGGATACTTCACTTAATATAATTGTTTCTAATGACATCCATTTTCCTGCAAGTTCCTGTAATTCATCATATTTGATGGCTGAGTAGTACTCCATTTTATAGATGTACCACTTTTCCTTATCCGCTCGTCAACTGTTGGACATTTGGGTTGATTCCATGACTTTGCTATTGTAAACAGTGCTGCTATGAACATGGTCGTGCTTGTGCTATCGAAGTGAACCTCTGCTGCATGGGGGGTTATTCCCAAAAGTGGAATCGCAGGGTCATATGGCATTTCAATCTTTAATTTCTTTAAGAATCTCTGGATGTCTTGCCAGAGTGGCTGTATGAGCCTGCATTCCCACCAGCAATGTAGGAGAGTTCCCTTCTCTCCACATCCTCTCCAGCATTTGTTGTTATTTGTATTGTGGATTTTTGCCATCCTGACCAGGGTAAGATGATATCTCAGGGAAGTTTTGATTTGCATATCCCTGATGGCGAAAGAAGTGGACCATTTTTTAAGATATTTGTTAGACATTTTAATTTCATCCCTGATAAAGTTTCTTTTAAGCTCCAGGGCCCTTTTTTTTTAATTGTAAATAAGCATAGATGTTTTATTTAGATGGATCTAAATTTCAAGGCATCAACAAAATTCTATGCAAATGAAATGAGTCCAGGAAAATAAGCAAAGGAAATTGTAGCACACAACAGACATCCACGGTGACCTCATTCACCTCTAGGACCGCTAGAGCCCAGCACAGCTGTCGTGGTTTGCTCATACACTGTCAACCTTCTATCTCTGTGTCATGTAGAGTGTTTCCTGGCCATCCTCTTGAGTTTCTGCACAGCCAGAACAAAGCACTGAGCAGGATAGACATGGACCAGACATGTAGCACATTTGTGACTCCTGGTATGCAACTGCCAGGGTAAGCAAGATTGGTGGATAAATACTCCAGCTTCCTGGTTATTGGTTAGAAATCTTTGAAAGTGTGTATGCTGTATAGTTTTTTTATACATTTTTTATTATTTCCGCTCATACAAACTTAATAGGTAGACCAGTTCACTCCCTACCTCCTCCTCCTCCGGAGGAGCCCCCTCCCCATCCTCCCCATCCTCCAGTGCCTCCCTCCCCAATTCCCAGAGAGTCCTTTATTGTGTATGCCTGACTGTCCTCTGGGTCCTCCTCTCCGATGACGTACAAGGACCAGTGGCATTTCCCTGAACCCTTTCTCATGTTCCCCTTAATCATAGGAACACTACTGTGGCTGTCAATCCCTTGTCTCCAAGGATCTTGGTGCCTTTAGCAGATGCAAGACTTTGTGAGGTCAATAGTGTGTTGGACATTGCGCAGGGCATGCAAAGTCCTATTATGGTTGCTTCGGCCCTAAGTAGTGTGGAGAATCTTGCAAATCATTGCTCCTCCCATCCTTTTGCTCTTACACTCTTACCGCCCCCTCTTCCACAAATGTCCCTGAGCTTCAAGATGGGGAGAGATTAGGCTGGCCTAGTCCAGGGTCCATTTTTTAATTGGGCCATTGGTTTCCTTGATGTTTAGTTTTCTAAGTTCTTTGTGCACTCTGGACAGTAGAGCTCTATCAGATATGTGGTTAGTGAATATTTTCTCCCATTCTGTGGGTTGCCTTTGAGCTCATTTTACAATCTCTTTATCTGAGCAGAAGCTCTTTAATTTCACAAGATCCCAACTGTTGAGAGTTGGTAGCAGTGACTGTGTCATTGGATGTCTGTTTAGGAACTGTTGGGCTAGCCCAATCAGCTCGAGGGAGGTCCCTATCCTTTCAAATATGGTTTTTATAGTCTCTGGCCTTAAATCAAGGTCTTTGATCCATTTGGAATTAAGTCTTGTACAAGGTGACAAGTACAGGTCCAGTTTTATCTTCTACATGTGGAGATCCAGTTTTGCCAGCACCATTTGTTGAACATACTGTTCTTTTTCCATTGGAGTTTTTGGGCCCCTTTGTCAAAGACCAAATGGCTGTAATTTTGTGGGCTAATATCTGGGTCTTCAACCCTTATCCATTGATCTGTATGTCTACTTTGGTGCCAGTACCAGGCTGTTTTTACAACAATGGATTTGTAGTATAAACTAAGGATTGGTATGGTGATACCTCCAGCAGTGTTTTTGTTACTCAGGATTGTGTTTGCTATCCTGGGTCTTTTGTGCCTCCATATGAATATTGAGATTGTTTGGTCAACTTCTTGTCTTATGGCTTCAGCTAAGACTTCAAGTACAATATCGAATAGCAGTGGTGAGAGTGGACAGCCTTGTCTAGATCCTGATCGAAGTGGGAATCCTTCCAGTTTTTCCCCATTGAGCATAATCCTTGCTGTGGGCTTGTTGTATACAGCTTTTATTATATTGATAAAGGTTCCTTCCATTCCTACTGTCTCTAGAGTTTTGATCATAAAAGGCTGTTGGATGTTGTCAAAGTCTTTTTCTGCATCTTTCGAGAGTATCATGTGGTCTTGGCTTTGCACTGGTTTACATGATGAATTACATTTATTGATTTGCATATGTTGAACCAACCTTGTGTGCCGGTGATAAAGCCTACTTGGTCCCCGTGAATGATCTTTTTGATATGTTTTTGAATGTGATTTGCTAAGATTTTGTTGAGACTCTGTGCATCTGTGTTCATCAGAGAGATTGGCCTATAGTTTTCTTTTTTAAGTGAATCTTGATTAGGTTTTGGGATTAAGACGATATTAGCTTCATAGAAGGAATTTGGTAGTGTTCCTTCCTTTGCTATTTGATGGAACAGTTTAAGGAGTTTTGGTGTTATTAACTCCTTAAATGTCTGGTAGAACTCTGTGCTGAATCCATCTGGTCCAGGACATTTTTTGGTGGGAAGCTTCGAGATTACTTCCTCAATTTCCTTATATGTTATAGGACTATTTAAATAACTCACAACTTCCTGATTCAGTTTAGATAAGTTGTGTTCACTTAGGAATTCATCCATCTCTTTTGTGTTGTCATATTTCGCAGAGTACAAGTTTTTGAAATATGATGTTATAATTCTCTGGATTTCTTGGGTATCCGTAGTGATATCTCCATTTTCATTTCTAATTTTGTTCATTTGGGTTTTCTCTCTCTTGTTTTTGGTTAATTTAGCTATGGGTGTATCAATCTTATTGATTTTTTCAAAGAACCAGCTTTTTGACTGGTTGATTTTCTCTATCGTTTTCCTAATCTCGATTTCAGATATTTCTCTCCTTATTTTGCTAATCTTCTCTCTTCTACTGCTTTTGGGATCAGATTGCTCTAGTTTCTCTAAAGCTTTAAGCTGCATTGTTAAGTTATTTATTTCTGATTTTTCCATTTTTTGATGTAGGCATTAAGAGCTATGAATTTACCTCTTAGGACAGCTTTCATTGTGTCCCAGACATTTTGCTAAGTCGTATTTTCATTATCATTCACTTTGAGTAAATCTTGAATTTCCTTTTTAATTTCTTCCTGAATCCAGTTCTCATTCAGCATCATAGTGTCAAGTGTCCAGGAGTTAGTGTATTTTCTGTCGTTTGTTGTGTTGTGGATGTCAAGCTTTAGGCAGTGGTGGTCTGATAGGGTACAGGCTAGAATTTCAACTTTCCTGTGTATGTGGAAATTTGTTTTGTGGCCCAATATGTGATCTATTTTGGAGAAAGTTCTGTGTGCTGCTGAGAAAAATGTGTATTCTTTGGTGCGTGGATGAAAATTTCGATAGAGATCTGTAAGGTCCATTTCTTTCAGGGTTTGATTAAGTTCCAAAGTGTCTCTGTTAAGCTTTTGACCTGTTGATCTATCCCTTGTTGAGAGGGCAGTGTTGAAATGCCCAAGAATTATCGTTTGGGGGTTGATTTCTTGCTTTAAATGCTGTAGGATTTTCTTAATGAATGTGGAGGGGCCTGTATTGGGTGCATATATGTTCAGTATTGTGAAGTCTTCCTGGTGAATTGAACCTGTGACTAAAATGTAGTATCCATCTGTGTTTCTTATGATTTTTTTTTGTGAAGTCCACTTTGTCCGACAGCATAATTGCTACCCTTGCCTGTTTCCTGGTTCCATTAGCTTGCAGAATTTTGAACCAGCCTTTCATTTTTAGGATGTGCCTATCTTTTGTGGTGAGATGAGTTTGCTGAAGGCAACAACTTGATGGGTTGTGACTTTTAATCCAAGTTTGTAATCTGTGTCTCTTAATCGGTGAGTTAATACCATTGAAATTTAATGTTATAATGGAGAAATTATTTTTAATTCTGGACATTTTTTATGTGTAGTGAGTTTTGTAAGCTTATTATTTTACATTTATGTTTCTGTGGTATTATACTACTCTTCTGTCTTCCTGGATATGTTTTTTTTTTCCTTCAAGTATGCATATCATTTCTAGCATTTTTTGAAGGCCTGATTTGGTAGACATGTATCCCTTCAAGTTGTCTTTTTGCTGGAAAATTTTTCTTTCTCCCTTGACCATGACAGATAATTTTGCTGGGTATATCAGTCTGGGTTGGCATTTTTCTCACTGAATTATTTAGTCATCATTTCAGAAAATGCAATGAAACTACATATGAGAGATAATTTTGGCTCTATTGTAATCATTTACTTTTACATCAGTTTTAGTTGCAGCAGTTTACTATATTAGTAACAGAAATTTATAGAAATATCTGCAGTAAGGAATTGCTTAATATCCTCTACAAAATGACTTCAGCTGTCATCTTTTTCAGATAATGCACAAGTTTTAGAATGTTCCAAAATTGCTCATTGCATCTCAATTTTTTTCCATAAACATCACTGAAATTCAATCTGGAATCGAATTAAATCAGTAGGTTCCTTATGTAATATTATCTTAACAATTCAGTATTTTTTCTTGTATGGACACAATATTTCCTCTTATCAGTTCACATTTTCTTTAACAGTTATTTTTATTTTCCATATAGAAACATTTCACATGCAGTAGTAATTACTTTATTCTTTTGGAGTACAAATGAAATTATTATATGAATTTAATCCTCATAACTATTATATTAAGTGCTTATTTCATTTGGCTTATTGTTTTATGGTTGTTGCATAATCTTTGATCTTTTTATTAAGTGTAAGACTAGTCTACACACTATCCAATTTTTTTCATTAACATAATCTGACGGGGTACACACATATACACACCCGTATTTATATATGTACTCTTCATTTGAAAGTCTTACATCTATTGTTACTATTAAAATATCTGACTACAGCTGTTTGCTTTTTTGTGTAGTTATTTGTGGACTCTAACTTATTGAGAAATCTATCTACTATTCCTAGATCACAGAGAGCTTTATTTGTCATGAACAGGATTAACTTATTGAACATATTTTTTTGCATTAGCTGAGATAATCATGTGGCTTTACACCTTTCTATATTAAACACTTATTTATTAACTTTGACTGTAATTTCTGATGCCATTGCTCATAGCATATCTTTGTATACTAATGATTCTGATAGCAACTTTGAAACATTTCTTTCTTCAACATCAACAATTAAATATGTGATGTATACTATCTTCATTTGGAGTTAGTACCAAGATATCTAACTTCATTGAATTAATTGCAAAGCTATTTCTATTATATTTGAAAATATTCACTAATTATTGATATGTAATTTTATGTTATTTAAAATTCACCACCTAATTTTTTGTACCAATGTAACTTTACTTCGATGATTTTTTTAAATTTTTTATTTATTCAATTGTTCGTGTATGTGTGTGTGCGCCTGTGTATAGAACCACAAGTGAATTCAGGAACCACCATGGACGCCTTCACCTCCTCCTTGTTTTCTCTGCCTGGGGATTCACAGGCTCTGCCCTACCAGGACCAGAAATGCAGGCTGCCCCCGCTTCCGCCTGACATCTATACATGGGGTCTAGGATTCGAACTCAGGACCTTCTGCCTGCAAGGCAGAGGCTTAACCCCTGAGCCACTTCTCCAGCCCCTACTTCTTTGATTTTGAATACTGGTTAAAACCTCTTAATTATACATTTAATCAGAATATTTATGTAGAACTCTTGATATGATGTGTATATCTGAGAAGTTGTCCACTCTATCTGTATTATACATGATTTTGTATAAAATTATTCATATATATCTTATAATCTTTTAAATAATATTAATAGGAATATTCCAAAATTAACTTTCAGCTTAATTGTTTGATACTTCTGTTTCACAGTCATGTTAATATAATCTTTTCCTCAATATTCATATAATTTCGAAGATTGGGCCCCTGGTTTCATTAATTTTATTTGTCTATTTTCACACTGATTTCTGAGTTTTATTTATTTATTTTGCATGTGTGTGTGTGTGTGTGTGTGTGTGTGTGTGTGTGTGTGTGTGTGTTTGTCAAAGGGCACTGTGTGTCCCTGTGGAGGACCAAAGATAACTTTAGGAATCATCCTGGATTTCTTCTACTCCCTTTATGCTTAGCTCTGGTATTTCCCAGGCTCCACTCACCCAGGCCTATAGTTTCGGCTGCAGCCTTTTCTGCCTGATGCTTTTATGTGGGATTTAAGATCAGAACTCAGCACCTTCTGATTTCAAGACAGAGTCTTAACCCTGACTCTAGCCCACCATTCTGATTTTTGTTGCTTTTAACTGCTAATTTTTAGTTTGGTTGCTCTTTGTCTAAAAATAATTGGGAATTAAATTGTTTTCCTAAGACATTTCTTCCTTTTGCATATTGAAATTTAAGGGTATAAATTTCCCACATTATTTCCTTCACACATTCTATAATATTTCATATGATATTTTGTTATCAGAAATCTCTGGTTTTAATTTTTCTTTCATTCCTTTACACTCCTTCAACACACAAAATTTGGTAACAATGTTCATTCATTTCCACATGCTTCTTTATTTTACAATTTCCTTCCTTTTCCTTCTTCCAATTTATTTGAATTTCAACAAATTTTGATCAGAAACTTTAAATTATATTAACTGTTCTTCAAACCTACTATTTTTGGACAGCATACCTTTTATACTGAGAAATTTTTCATGTGTAGCTTATGATCATGTTCATTTCATTGGTCTTCATTAGAGTGTTCTAGCATATATGCTTCTTAACTTGTGACAGAATTTTATTTGGAAAAAATGCATTAATGCTGAATGCAAACGATTAGTAGTACAGTTTCCACCACAGTTAGATACATCCCATTTGTGCCTTCAGAAGATAGGAAAGTATAGTAGAAATGATTGTCAGTGGAGGCTTCTCATCTCATAAGAACTGGGAAAGGAAGAGCGATACATAGGTTAACAAGAGTACAAAACCTTCCTTCAAGTAAACATTCTAAATGACTTAAGGTCCTTTGACCAGGGTTTTATCTTTTCTTTTACTACTTTTCCATAGTTCTGCATGCTGACTAACAACCCTTCACTATCTAAGTCATTAGATGACATTGAACAAAAATCACCATAGTTCGCTTACCAGATTTAAAAATTTTACGTGTCAACTTTAATGGGTACTTATTCCTAGATATGTGATCAGTTATTCCAATTGTATTATGAAGAACTTTCCAATTTTTTGGATGGCATATTTATTTAAAATGGAGGACTTCCAGCAGATTTCCCTTCATAATGTATGTTTTCCTTATACAGCTGAGGGTCTTTAAAGTACAAGAATAATTACACTAAATAAAGAAACTATCCAAGTTAACTGACAGACCAGTATTCTACTTGAGGGTGATCAGCTAGCTACATGGTGGTAGAAGGTTATTTTTACTCTACTTCCTTGATCATAAGGGGAAACATTTTGCTATTGCTACAAATAACCACCTAATACTCATTTACTTTCCTTTAATGTGAAAATTCTGTAAATATACTATTTATGGAGTTACCACAAACTAGTTCCACTATTATGTATCCCATATACAGTTTTCATGATCAGTAAACCTACTTGACAGTAAAGACAGTGTAACAGTGGGCCAAAGTTCCTGGCATTTAAAGGTAATGCCATATCTTCATTCATATCAAAAAGATATTGGATTAAAAGAAATGAAATTTTAATTCTCAGTTGTAATGCCATCTGGGTTTCAATATCTGGTAGTACTTGAACAAAATTCTTCAGGAAATTGATTATATCGTAAATCAAAAACAATTTTCTTTTTTTAAATTTATTATTTATTCAATTGTGCGTGTATGCGTGTGTGCGCATGTGTGTAGAACCATGGACGAATTCAGGAACCACCATGGACGCCTCCACCTCCTCCTTGTTTACCCTGCCCAGGATTCACAGGCTCTGCCCTACCAGGACCGGAAATGTAGCCCCCCCCCCGGGCACCCCCCCCTGCTTCCTCCGGCGTCTATACGTGGGGTCTAGGATCCGAACTCAGGACCTTCTGCCTGCAAGGCAGAGGCTTAACCCCTGAGCCACTTCTCCAGCCCCCAAAAACAATTTTCAATAAATTTGTTTGTTTTTCTGATTGTGAAAATTACTGAGTGGAAATGAAAATAATATTTCCTATTGCCAGGTCCTGTTAGGTACAAGTGTCAACTTGATGGTTGAGGATTCGTAAATAATTTGCAGATAATTAGTAGCCGAGTTAAGCCCAGACTAAACTTGCAGTAAATTTTCTGGTTGATCAGAAAGGCCCAACTCATGGTGGGTAAGACTAGTCCCTGGGAAAAGTGAATAAAATAGGAGGAACTATTTAAGAAAGTTGGAATTCTCCTATATGCTTGGCTAGACATGGTGGCCTGGCAAGTGAGAATTTTCCCTCTCCCAGCTGTTATATGGATATGGTACAGCCAGTTTCCTCAGCCCATGGTGCATGCTCTCTTGACAAACTGGAATAAGAACTGTAACTGAACCACACTACTATAAGAGAATAAACCCCTTGTTACCTTGAGCAGTTTTTTCATGATTTTATCGCAACTTTCTGGCTAAATCCAACAGAGTTTGGTGCCAGAGAAGTTGGATATTGTTGAGTCAAGTTGGCAAGAGTTTGGGTATTATAGTTTGGTACAGGTGTCAACTTGATGGTTGAGAATTTCAGCTCTGGGCACATTTGTAGACAACTAGTACTTGAGTTAAGTCCAGAGTGAACCTGCAGGAGATTATGTAATTGATGGAAAAAGCTCAGACCATGATGGGTAGGACTACTCACCTGGAAGGTGAATAAAAAGGAGGAAAATATTTAATAATGTTGGCATTCTCCTGCATACTTGATCAGACATGATAATCTGGCAAGTGAGAATTGTCTTTATCTCACCTGTTCCATGGATATGGTGCAGCCTGTTCCGTTGGGCCCATGGAAATGGTGCATGCTCTCCTGCCAAGCAGGACTAAGAAGTGTAACTGAACTACTGTAAGAGAATACACACCTTGTTGCCGTTAGCAGTTTTGCCATGATTTTATTAGCAACGAGCACTCTAACTCCAACAGGTCCAATGTCTCAAAAGTAAAAAATTAGTCTCATATGCATGAAATTATTATGTGAGTTCTAGATCACTAGAACTCTTAATTCAAATTGACAAATAAGTTTAATGGAACACAGAGATTGCTCCTTAGCCACTTTGAAATCGTCATACATCTGAAATAGCGAGATACGATGATGTTTGTATTGAATTGCCTTGATTACCAAGAAAACCTTAGATTGATAGTCTACAATGTAGAGTATGTCTTGAGCACTAGAGATGCAAGAAATTACATTTTAGTATTGCAATGCCATGAAATTAAGAACAATGAAAAACCACCACACCCAGTTCAGGCAAGAAAATTAATGATTCAGAAAAATATTTAAAAATCTGTTATCAGTCTTTAGATACTGGAGTTGATCTATATCTCATCTAAGAAATACTATCTTTAGTTTTTGCTCAATTTTGACCTAATTTTTTTATAATACATTTTTTATTATTATTTCAGCTCATACAAACTTAATAGGTACACCAGTTCCCTCCCTCCTTCCTCCTCCCCCCTGAAAACCCTGCTCCCCCTCCCTTCACCCTCTCTCCCCATCCCCCAGTGCCTCCCGCCCCAATTCCCAGAGAGTCCTTTATGTATTGTGCATGACTGACTCTCCTCTGGGCCCTCCTCTCCGATGACATACAAGGACCAAGTGGCATTTCCGTGAACAATTTCTTGTGTTCCCCTTAAGCATAGGAACACTACTGTGGCTGTCAATCCCTTGCCTCCAAGGATCTTGGTGCCTTTAGCAGATGCTAGACTTTGTGAGGTCAATAGTGTGTTGGACATTGCGCAGGTCATGCAAAGTCCAATTATGATTGCTTCGGCGCTAACTTGTGTGGAGTATCTTGCAAATCATTGCTCTTCCCATCCTTTTGCTCTTACACTCTTACCGCCCTCTCTTCCGCAAATGTCCCTGAGCTTCAGGATGGGGAGAGATTAGTCTGGCCTAGTTCTAGGTGGTTGATATAGAGTCTCTGAAGTTCTGGATAGTGGTTCATTGATTTTCATTTGTAGTTTTGTTGCTCCTGTAATATCCTTCACTCGATCGTGATGGGCACTGTATGTCACCCCCTGGCCAGAGACAGAAAGCTGTTAAACTGGAATCTTATTATAAGAGCACATTACAGGGTAGATGTAATACTTATACCCAAAAGTGGAATCACAGGGTGATATGGCATTAGGCAATGGGAGGGGTCAATCACCCATTTGCAAAATGGTTACTTTTTAATCTGCCGGATTATATGCCCTCCCCTTCTGGTGAGTTCATGCCCCCTTAGTTGTAAATGATCAGGAAAGAATTGTGAACTTAACCAGGTGTCACATTACTTTCTTGCAGTCCTTGATGGAGGCCTATTTTCTCTACTGTAACATGGTCACTTCTCTCCTTGTTTCTGGTGTGGCCCTCCAACCCCATCCCTCCTGTTCATAATCCTTGCAATTACTGTAGGTAATAGATAGATTTACCTATGAGTGTCTAAAGATGGGCTGGGTGGGTTTCGTATTAGGAGCCACCTATTAGGTAGTACATACGGTGCTTAATTTTCTGGGTCTGGGATACTTCACTTAATATAATTGTTTTTAATGACATCCATTTCCCGGCAAATTCCAGTAATTCATCATTTTTGATGGCTGAGTAGTATTCCATTGTATAGATGTACCACTTTTTCCTTATCCACTTGTCAACTGTTGGACATTTGGGTTGATTCCATGTCTTTGCTATTGTAAACAATGCTGCTATGAAGATGGTCGTGCTTGTGCTATCGAGGTGAACCTCTGCTGTATGGGGGGTTATTCCCAAAAGTGAAATCGCAGGGTCATATGGAATTTCAATCTTTAATTTCTTTAAGAATCTCCAGACGGCTCGCCAGAGTGGCTGTATAAGCCTGCACCCCCACCAGCAATGTAGGAGAGTTCCCCTCTCTCCACATCCTCTCCAGCATTTGTTGTTGTTTGTGTTGTAGATTTTTGCCATCCTGACCGGGTTGAGTTGATATCTCAGGGAAGTTTTGATTTGCATTTCCCTGATGGCTAAAGAAGTGGAGCATTTTTTAAGATATTTGTTAGACATTTTAATTTCATCTCTGGTAAAATTTCTTTTAAGTTCCAGGGCCCATTTTTTAATTGGGCCATTGGTTTCCTTGATGTTTAGTTTTCTAAGTTCTTTGTGCACTCTGGACAGTAGAGCTCTATCAGATATGTGGTTAGTGAAGATTTTCTCCCATTCTGTGGGTTGCCTTTGAGCTCGCATTACAATCTCTTTATCTGAACAGAAGCTCTTTAATTTCACAAGATCCCAACTGTTGAGAGTTGGTAGCAGTGACTGTGCCATTGGATGTCTGTATAGGAAATGTTGGCCTAGCCCAATCAGCTCGAGGGAGTTCCCTATCCGTTCAGTTATGATTTTTATAGTCTCTGGCCTGATATCAAGGTCCTTGATCCATTTGGAATTAAGTCTTGTACATGGTGACAAGTAAGGGTCCAGCTTTAATCTTCTGCATGCGGAGATCCAGTTTTGCCAGCACCATTTGTTGAAGATGCTGTTCTTTTTCCATTGGATCCTTTGGGCCCCTTTTTCAAAGATCAAATGGCTGTATTTTTGTGGGCTTATATCTGGGTCCTCAACCCTTATCCATTGATTTGTGTGTCTATTTTGGAGCCAGTACCAGGCTGTTTTTATAACTATGGATTTGTAGTATAGACTAAGGTTCAGTATGGTAATACCTCAGGCAGTGTTTTTGTTACTCAGGATTGTCTTTGCTATCCTAGGTCTTTTGTGCCTCCATATGAATTTTGAGATTAATTGGTCAACTTCTTTAAAGAATTGCTTTGGGATTTTAATTGGTATAGCATTGAATTTGTATATTGCCTTTGGTAGGATGGTCATTTTTACGATGTTGATTCTGCCAATCCAGGAGCATGGGAGGTCTTTCCACCTTCTGATGTCTTCAGCAATTTCTTTCTTTAGGGTTGTAAAGTTTTCATTGTAAAGGTCTTTTACCTCCTTGGTTAGGTTTATACCAAGGTATTTCATTTTTTTAGGGGCTATAGAAAATGGGATTGTTTCTCTCAGGGCTTTTTCACTTCTTTCATTCTGGGCATACAGGAAGGCCTCTGATTTTTGCACATTTATTTTGTATCCTGCCACGCTGCTGAACTTCTCAATTAGTTCCAGGAGCTTCCTGGTGGAGTTTTTGGGATCCCTCAGGTATAAGATCATGTCATCTGCAAATAGGGATAGCTTGACTTCTTCCTTGCCGATTTGAATCCCTTTTATGTCCCTTTCTTGTCTTGTGGCTTCAGCTAAGACTTCAAGTACAATATTGAATAGAAGTGGTGAGAGTGGACAGCCTTGTCTAGTTCCTGATCGAAGTGGGAATGCTTCCAATTGTTCGCCATTGAGCATAATCCTTTGTGTGGGCTTGTTGTATACAGCTTTTATTATATTGATAAAGGTTCCTTCCATTCCTACTGTCTCTACCTTTTTGATCATAAAAGGCTGTTGGATCTTGTCAAAAGCTTTTTCTGCATCTATCAAGAGTATCATGTGTTCTTGGACTTTGGATTGGTTTACATGATGAATTACATTTATTGATTTTCGTATGTTGAACCAACCTTGCATGCCGGGGATGAAGCCTACTTGGTCTCCGTGAATGATCTTTTTGATATGTTTTTGAATCCGATTTGCTAAGACTTTGTTGAGAATCTGTGCGTCTGTGTTCATCAGGGAGATCGTCCTGTAGTTTTCATTTTTAAGTGAATCTTTATTAGGTTTTGGGATTAAGACGATATTAGCTTCATAGAAGGAATTTGGTAGTGTTCCTTCCTTTGCTTTTTGATGGAACAGTTTAAGGAGTATTGGTGTTATTGACTCCTTAAATGTCTGGTAGAATTCTGTGCTGAATCCATCTGGTCCAGGACATTTTTTGGTGGGAAGATTCGAAATTACTTCTTCAATTTCCTTATATGTTATAGGGCCATTTAAGTAATTCACAACTTCCTGATCCAATTTAGGTAAGATGTGTTTAGAAATTCATCCATCTCTTGTGTGTGGTCAAACTTCACAGAGTATAAGTTTTGGAAATATGATGTTATAATTCTCTGGATTTCTTGGGTATCAATAATGAAAACTCCATGTTCATTTCTGATTTTGTTAATTTGGGTTTTCTCTCTCCTGCTTTTGGTTAATTTAGCTAGGGATGTTCAATCTTATTGATTTTTTCAAAGAACTAGCTTTTTGACTGGTTGATTTTTTCTATCATTTTCTTAATCTCGATTTCAGATATTTCTCCCCTTATTTTGCTAATCCCCTCTCTTCTACTACTTTTGGGATCTGATTGTTCTAGTTTTTCTAAAGCTTTTAGCTGCATTGTTAAGTTGTTTATTTCTGATGTTTCCATTTTTTTGATGTAGGCATTAAGAGCTATGAACTTACCTCTTAGAACAGCTTTCATTGTGTCCCAGAGATTTTGGTAAGTTGTATTTTCATTATCATCTGCTTTCAGGAAATCTTGAATTTCCTTTTTAATGTCTTCCTGAATCCAGTTCTCATTCAGCATCATATTGTTAATTTTCCAGGAGTTAGTGTATTTTCTTTTGTTTGATGTGTTGTGGATGTCCAGCTTTAGGTCATGGTGGTCTAATAGGGCACAGGTTAGAATTTCAACTTTTTTGTATATCTGGAGATTCGTTTTGTGGCCCAATATGTGATCTGTTTTGGAGAAAGTTCCGTGTGCTGCTGAGAAAAATGTGTATTCTTTGGTACGTGGGTGAAAAGTTCGATAGAGATCTGTAAGTTCCATTTCTTTCAGGGTTTGATTAAGGTCCAAAGTGTCTCTGTTAAGCTTTTGACCTGTTGATGAATCCCATGTTGAGAGGGCAGTGTTGAAGTCCCCAAGAATTATCATTTGGTGGGTGATTTCTTGCTTTAGATGCTATAGGGTTTTCTTAATGAATGTGGTGGGGCCCGTATTGGGTGCATATATGTTCAGTATTGTGAAGTCTTTCTGGTGAATTGTACCTGTGACTAAAATGTAGTATCCATCCTTGTCTCTTATAATTTTCTTTGGTTTGAAGTCCACTTTGTCTGATAGCATAATGGCTACCCCTGCCTGTTTTTTGCTTCCATTTGCTTGTAGAATTGTTGACCAGCCTTTTATTTTTAGAGCGTGCCTATATTTTGTGGTGAGATGGGTTTCCTGGAGGCAGCAGATTGATGGATTATGATGTTTAATCCAAGTTTGTAATCTGTGTCTCTTGATAGGTGAATTAATTCCATTAACATTTAGTGTTATAATGGAGAAACTATTTTTAATCCCGGACATTTATTATGTTTAGTAGTTTTTATAAGTATGTTGCTTCGCTTTTAATGGTATTATACTTCCCTTCTGTTCTCCTGGATATGCCTGTTTTTTTTCTTCAAGCTTAAGTATCATTTCTAGCATTTTTTGAAGGCCTGGTTTGGTGGACATGTATCCCTTCAAGATGTCTTTGTACTTGAAAATTTTTCTTTCTCCCTCAATCATGATGGATAGCATTGCGGGGTAAATCAGCCTGGGTTGACATTTTTGCTTATTCAATACTTGAAGTATGTCTCTCCAAGCTCGTCTTGCTTTTACTGTTTTGACTGAGAAGTCATTTGTTATTTTAATAGGTTTACCTTTAAAAGTGACTTGTTTTTTCTCCCTTGAAGCTCTCATCACCAGTTCTTTATCTTGAATGTGGAGTGTTTTAACTATTATTTGCCATGGCTTGCTTCTGTTTTGGTCATATCTGTTTGGGGTGCGGAATGCCTCTTGTATATGGATGGGCCTCTCTTTTTTTAGATGAGGAAAATTTTCCTTGGTGATCGTTTGAAAAATTTCCTCAGGGGTGGTATTTTGAGATTCTTGCTCTGGTATTCCGTGAATACGCATGTTAGGCTTCTTCAGGGTGTCCCATATCTCTTGGATATTTATCTCAAGTATCTTTTTGGCTTTAACAACCTCTTCCATTGAGCTGGTTAGTACTCCCACTTTATTCTCAAGGTCTGAAATTCTGTTTTCTGCTTTGTTAGTTCTGTTGATAAGACTCTCTGTGGAGTTCTGGGTTGAAGATAATTTGTCTTTTAGCTCAGTTTTAAACTCTGCTTGAGTCTGTTTTAACTGCTCTATGCCAGTTTTTGTTTCTTGCACTGTTTTTCTCAACTCCTCCAAATGTCTGTTGTGTTCCTCTTCAAAGAGGATGATTCGATTATGTAATTCCTCCCTGATTTCCTCTTTCATAGTATTGAACATGGTAATGATCATATTTTGAATGTCATTATCCTGGGTCAGGCTTTCTTGGCCTTTTTCCGTGGGTTTGTTCTGGTTACAGTCTAACATTATGGGATTAATTCCTTCAGTGGGAAATTTGTTTACTTGAGTGTTGCTTCTCATGGATTTGCACTTTGACTTTGGCATTGTCGTTTTAACTCTTAAGATCTTTCAATTTCACTAAACTGAATTATTTGGCCTGGGGTTCTGGGGGTGGGGAGGGACAGAGCTTACCTAGGTCACGGGTGAGGCCTGGCTGGACCACGCGCGCGTCAGGACCAGCGGAGCGGGGTGGGGAATGGGAGAATGGGGGCGTAGGCGTGGAGCTATTTAACCCGAGGGGAGCTGGGGCGGGGCCCGGGCGCAGGGGGAGGTCCTGCTCGTCCCTAGGCCCTGGGCGCGGCTCCAGCTGGATGGTGGGGTCGGAGCCGGGTCCCTTTGGGCTGACCTGGCGTTCTGGTGGGCGGGCATGGGCGGAGCTTACCTAGGTAGCGGAGTGAGGCCCGGCTGGACAGGGCATGTGAGTCCTGACTGGTGGAGCGAGGTGGGTTTAAAGGGAATTTTGACCTAATTTTTATAAAAATATAGATTAAGATGGATGTAGATTATTGTTTTATATTTGTACATCCTCTTGGAATGTCATACCGTTAAAGAAACTTCATTGAATCTATGTTTACTCCACTGAATGGTCTTAAGACTTATAACAGATTATTAAATATGACACCAAAATGATAAGTGAAAAGGTGAAATAAAATGTTTAGCACTGAACTTTAATAAAATAAACATTTCTGCAGCCAAATGAAAAATTAAGAAAATTAAAAAGCATATTGAAATTTTGGGGAAATTATTCACAACTCAAATGTCTGAGAAAAGTTTAATATTCAGAATTTATGGTGATAATTTATTTTTCATCATTTAATTTATTATTTATTTTTAAATTTATTGCTTATTATTAAATTATTATTTAATAATTCATTAGTAAAACTCACTGAAAATCAACAGTTATTTTCAAAGGTCTTTTTTCATTTGTAAATTGGCATTTATCTTTTTTTTAACATTTTTTATTATTATTTCCGCTCATACAAACTTAGTAGGTACACCGGTTCCCTCCCACCCTCCTCCTCCCCACTACCCTCCTGCTCCCCCTCCCCTCACCCCTCCCTCCCCATCCCCCAGTGTCTCCCCCCCAGTCCCCGGAGAATCCTTCAATGTGCTTGCCAGACTCTCCTCTGAGCCCTCCTCTCTGATGACGTAGAAGGACCCAGTGGCATTTCCCGGAACCCTTTCCTGTGTTCTCCTTAAGCATAGGAACACTACTGTGGCTGTCAATCCCTTGCCTCCAAGGATATTGGTGCCTTTAGCAGATGCTAGACTTTGTGGGGTCAATAGTGTGTTGGACATTGCGTGGGCATGCAAAATCCAATTATGATTGCTTCGGCCCTAACTTGTGTGGAGTATCTTGCATATCATTACTCCTCCCATCCTTGTGCTCTTGGCATTTATCTTTAGCAGCCTTCAAAATCTTGTCTTTATTCTTAACATTTAACATTTTAACATGTAGGAGTGGAACTTGCATATGGGATGAGCACAGATTCAGTTCTGTGTTTGGGATAGTGGCACAAGAGTCTCAGAGACAAGGGCAATGGAGAACTACCTGTGAAGTGAGCCTGGGCTAGCTCAAATAAAATGTGAAAAACCAAAATTTGGAAAATAATTCTAATAGATAATTCCTCAAACAGTACATGTAAATTATGTTTCCATTAAAAGATGTCCTGCATAATTAGTCATTAACATGGCAGTAATTTATAAAGGACTATAGCAATTGTAACCAAAATTGTAAATAAGTTAGAAACCATAAACTGCTGTGAACTATAAAATTATGAAGCTGAGAAACAGTTAGAAGAATATAGGAAGGTACTGTAGTGTGCACCTTAGTTCATGAAAAGAAGTCACAATGATTAACTAGACTGATTGGAAATACAATGACTCTGAAGAATATTGCAATGTTGCAGATTCAGAGTTTAATGTATGAGCGGAAATAATAATAAAAAACGCTAAAAAATAAAAATAAATAAATACATAGATTTTTATCTTGGGTGAACTTTACATCCCCTTTAGCAGAAATTCTGTGATAGTTACTTAGAAAAGTGGTTATATAGATTGGTGATGGTTGTATACAAAAAAGCTTGCTAAAAAAAGATACCTAATAGTAGAAAAGTTTGTTCTGTATATTTTAGTTTGCTAAAAATTTAAGATGCTTATTAAGCATGTTTTTTACAATTTGCCATCTGGTCACAATTTCTGCCTCAGAGTACTTAGCACCACAGAAGATAAGGTGGTCAGTAAGTGTGGTCCAAAGCTATTTTGTCATTCCATTTGTACAATATATCCTCACACTCCAATCCCTGTTACCAAACCTGGAATTCTTTTGCCATAGATCCAGCTTATACCAGACACATAGTTTAAAATTCTTTTACTTTTCTGGTTAGCCATGTTTTTCTCCATTTAATGTTGAACATTCAAAATTTGCTCCATGATCTTAAGGGGGTACTGTAGACAAATTGATGATGTATTACTTGCAAAATGATGGATGTGTATTACATTATTAGTTTTAAAATCTGCCTATACACAAGCAACTCAAATATTCCATTCACTTTTTTAAAGTTAATTTTATTGAGGGATAAGGTTTATTTATCTTCATGTGTGTTATAATAATTATATCTATACAGTTTGTAAAAGACTGAATAATGGGAATTTACCTGGCTTTAAGATTAATCTTACTGCCTGGGATCCTAGACTTTTGCAGGGACATGTCTGTCATTGTGCAGGACATGCAAAGTCTGACTATGGCTACTGTGCAGGATCCCATAATCAGCATGCTTACCTTGCAATCCTGATAGGTACCAGAGTGGGATCAGCAAGAATTAAGTCAGGCTGGGTCAAGAGGGGATCTTAGAAAGGCTGAAAACCAAGTCAAGTTTATTATGGAACTTAATCCCTTATATACCATGAAACAGGGTGTGAAGAGATTACACTGCAAAGAGTGATGACATCAATAGTGACAGACTGCAGGTGCAAAGTCCACAACAAGTGGGACCACCACCAACAGTACAGCCCAGTCAATCCTTAGATATGTTAATAGGCCCTAATGGCTCCATACAGGGTGGAGAAAGAAGAGGTCAGGAACAATTATAATGATGAAGCTCTGTGCCCATCCTTTATGTATGCTAATCAATGTCTAGATGGCTTCCAAGAAAAGGAAGGAATATGTGAAAAACATCTCTGCCCTTGAACCCAATTCCAGGCAGGACAAGATCCATCCCTGCCCCTTGCAGGAAGGACAACAGGAGTTAGCCTAAGAATATACTGCATATGCTGGCATGTATGCTGACATAGGCACAGAACTATGCTGGAATAGGAGGGACACTGCAACTGAGACAGCAAGGGATGCTCTTGGCATCAGACTTCAAGAAATGGAGATCTCAGGCTTGAGTGTCCCCTACACTACTGTGGCCATAACTTGTGGGGAGTATCTTGCATATCATTGGACCTCCCCATCTTTAGGCTCTTACAATCTTGTCACCCCCTCTTCCACAAGTTTCCCTGGGTTTTTGGATGGGAAGGGATTCGGCTAGTCTGGTTCCAGGCGATTAATGTAGGGTTTTTGACGTTCTGCATTATGGTTTGTTATTGTTTTCAGTTTCACTGTTCCTGCACCACCCTTGGGTACATCCTGAATGGTATTGGAGATAACCTCATAACCAAAGATAAAAGGCAGTTTAAATTAAGATCTTACTATAAGAAGAGATTCAAAAGTAGTGGAATAGGAGTAGGAGACCTCTGTGAGGGTGAGGGTCAGTTTCCCATTTGTAGGATGTTTGACATCTATCTGCCAGTCCTTATGTCCTCCCTGATTGGTGAGATCAAACCTCCTCAGTCTCAAATGGCCATGAAGGAAGTGAGAGTGAGCTTCACCAGATATCTCACTACTTACTTGCAATACTTGAAGGTTAACTTTTTTCTCTACTGAAGCATGATCCCTTTTCTCCTTTTTTCTGGGGGGGGGTCTCTTTCTGCTTCCTCCTGTTTTTAATCTTTGTGATTATTGTATGTATTACAAAGATTTATCTTTGAATATGTCATTAAGTGGGTTTAGTACTAGGATTTACCAGTTAGGGAGTACTAACAGTGTTTAATTTTCTGTGTCTGGGATACTTCACTCAATGTAATTCTTTTTAATTCCATCCACTTCCAGGCACATTTCATTAATTCATCTTTTTTGATGGCTGAGTAGTATTCCATTGCATAAATGTACCATATTTTCCTTATACACTCATCAACTGTTGGACATTTGTGTTGATTCCATGATTTTAATATTATAAATAGTGCTGCTATGAACATGGTTGTGCTTGTGTCATTGTAGCAAATTTTTGCTTTATGAGATATTATTCCCAGAAGTGGTATAACAGTGTCTTATGGCATTTCAATCTTTAACTTTTTAAAAAAATAGCCAGATTGATCTGCAGAGTGGTTGTATAAACCTGCATTCCCACCAGCAATGTATGAGTGTTCCCTTTTTTCCACATCTTCTTCAGCCTTTGGTGTTGTTTGAATTGTGGATTTTTGCCATCCAGACTGGGGTGAGATGATATCTCAGGTAGGTCCTGATTTGCATTTCTCTGATGGCTAAGGATATGGAGCATTTTTAAAGATATTTGTTATACATTTTAATTTTGTCCCTGGGAAAGTTTCTTTTGAGTTCCCAGGCCCATTTTTCAATTGGGCCATTTATCTCCTTGGTGTTTAGTTTTCTAAGTCCTTTATGCACTCTGGATAATAGAACTCTGTCAGATATGTCATTAATTACTGAAGATTTTCTCCCATTCTCTGGGTTGCCTTATTGCTCGGTTTACAATCTTTTTATCTAAATAGCTCTTTAATTTCATAAGATCCTATTTGGTGAGTGTAGGTTCTAGTGACTGTGCTTTTGGATTTCTGTTTAGGAAGTATTGGCTTAGCCCAATCAGCTCGAGGGAGTTCCCTACCCTTTCAACTACGGTTTTTATAGTCTCTGACCTAATATTGAGGTCCTTGATCCATTTGCAATTAATTTTTTGTGCATGATGACAAGTACAGGTCCATTTTTAATTTTCTGTGTGTGGACATCCAGTTTTGCCAGCACCATTTGTTGAAGATGCTGTTCTTTTTCAATTGGATTTTTTGGGCCCATTTGTCAAAGATCAAATGGCTGGAATTGTGTGAGTTTATATCTGGGTTATCAACCCTTATCCATTGATCTGTGTGTCTATTTTGGAGCCAGTACCAGCCTGTTTTTATTACTATGAATTTGTAGTATAGATTAAGTTTTGGTATGGTGATACCTCCAGCAGTGTTTTTATTATTCAGGATTATTTTTGCTATCCTGCGTCTTTTGTGCTTCCATATAATTTTGAGATTGTTTGGTCAATTTCTTTAAAGAATTGGTTTGGGATTTTGATTAGTATAGCACTGAATCTATATGTTGCTTTTGGTAGGATGGTCATTCCTATGATGTTGATTCTGCCAATCCTGGAAACAGGAGGTCTTTTCACCTTCTGGTGTCTTCTGTGATTTCTTTCTTTAGGGTTTTAAAGTTTTCATTATAAAGGTCTCTCACTTCCTTGGTTAGGTTTATATAAAGGTATTTCATTTTTTTAGTAAACAGGATTGTTTCTCTCAGTTCTTTTTCACTTTTTTCATCCTTGGCATATAGGAAGGCCACTGATTTTTGCACATTCATTTTGTAACCTGCTACTCTGCTGAACTTATGTATTAATTCTAGAAGTTTCCTGGTAGAGTTTTTAGGATCACTCAGGTATATGATCATATTATCTTCAAATAGAGCTATCTTGACTTCTTCCTTCCTGATTTGAATCCCTTTTATCTCCCTCTCTTGTCTTATGGCTCCAGCTAAGACTTTAAGTACAATATTGAATAGAAGTGGTGAGAGCAAACAGCTTTGTCTCATTCCTTATTGAAGCAGGAATGCTTCAGATTTTTTCTCATTGACTATATAATCCTTGCTGTTATCTTGTATACAGTTTTTTCTCTGGTGATAAAGGTTCCTTCCATTCCAATTGTCTCTAGGGTTTTGATCATAAATGGCTGTTGGATCTTGTCAAAATTTTTTCTGCATCTATCGAGAGTATCATGTGGTCTTGGACTCTGGATTATTTTATATGATGAATTACATTTATTGATTTGTGTATGTTGAACCAACCTTGTACGCCTGAGATAAAGCCTACTTGATCAAAATAAATGATCTTTTTTGATATGTTTTTGAATCTGATTTGCTAAGGTTTTGTTGACAATATTTACATCTGTGTTCATCAAAGAGATTGACCTATAGTTTTTCTTTTTAACTATATTTTTATTAGGCTTTAGGATTAGTATGATATTAGCTTCATAGCAAGAATTTGGCAGCATTTCTTCCTTTGCAATTTGATGGAACAGTTTAAAGAATATTGGTGTTAGTTGTTCCTTACATGTCTAGTAGAATTCTGTACTAAATCCATTAGTCCAGGACATTTCATTGATTGGAGGATTCTGTACTAAATCCATTAGTCCAGGACATTTTATTGGTTGGAAGATTCAAGATTACTTCAGCAATTTCCTCACATGTTATAGGAGTATTTAAATAATTCAAACTTTCCTGATTCAATTTTGGTAAGTTGTGGTTACTTGGGAATTCATCCATTTCTTTTTTGTCATCAAATTTCATGGAGTATAAATTATTGAAATATGACCTTATAATTCTCCGAATTTCTTGGGTATCGGTTGTGATAACTCCATTTTCATTTATAATTTTGTTAATTTGGATTTTCTCTCTCTTGATACTGGTTAATTTAGCTAGAGGTATATCAATCTTATTGATGCTTTAAAAAAAAATCTTTTTGACTGGTTGATTCTCTGTGTCATTTTCCTTGATCTCAATTTCGGACATTTCTCCCTATTTTTTTTTCATTTTTAATTAATTAATTTATTTTTGCATTCATACACTCTTAATAGGTACCCCAGTCCCCTCCTTCCCTCCACCCCTCCCCAGTCTCCCTTGCTCCCTCACCCCTTTTCCTTTTCCTTTCCCTCTACCCTCCCTTTCTCCCGTTGCCCCCTCCCCCCCAATCCCAATGTCAAGGTTCCCTCTGTGTCCTCTTTTCTGATAAGGTGTAATGAATCAGTAGCATTGCCTAGAGCTCATTTCTTTGTTACCCTTTAATATAGGAACACCATTGTGGCTGTTAATCCCTTGCCTTTAAGGATCCTAGTGCCTGTGATCTGTGCTAGACTTTGGGGTGGTAAATGCTATGTTGGTCATTGCTCAGGTCATGCAAAGTCCTGTTATGGTTACTTCAGCCCTAACTTGTGTGGAGTATCTTGCTTATCATTTCTCCTCCCATCTTTAGGCTCTTACAATCTTACCTCCCCCTCTTTCTCAAATTTCCCTGTGCTTTAGGATAGGGAGAGATTAGGCTGGCCTGGTTCCAGGTGGTTAATGTAGGCTCACTGATGTACTGAATTATGGTTTGCTGGTTTTTTTTTTCCAGTTTTGCTGTTCCTGCACCACCCTTGGCTCCATTCTGATGGGTATTGGATGTCTCCGCCTAGCCAGAGATAAAAGGCTGTTAAAATAGAGTCTTATATAAGAGTAGATTCAAAGGTAGATGGAATAAGAGTAGGAGACTGCGGTGAGGGGGCATCAGTGTCCCATTTACAGGATGTTTACCATCTATCTGCCAGTCTCTATGCCCTCCTTGACTGGTGAGATCAAACCCACTCAGTTGCAAATGACTGGGAAGGAAAGTCTGTGAGCTTAACCAGATGTCTCACTACTTACTTGCAATACTTGATGGTGGCCTATTTTCTCTGCTGTAGCATGATCCCCTCTTTCCTTGTTTCTGGTGGGGCCCTCCTTACCCTTCCCTCCTGTTTATAATCTTTGCAATTACTGTGGATATTACAGACATTTATCTTTGAGTATGTCACTAAGTGGATTTGGTACTAGCATCCACCTATTAGGGAGTACATATGGCGCTTAATTATATGTGTCTGGGATATGTAGCTCAGTATAATTTTTTCTAATTCCATCCATTTCCCAGCAAATTTCATTAATTCATCTTTTTTGATGGCTGAGTAGTATTCCATTGTATAAATGTACCACATTTTCCTTATCCACTCATCAACTGTTGGGCATTTTGGTTGTTTCCATGACTTTGCTATTGTGAACAGTGCTGCTGTGAACATGGTCATGCTGGTAAAATTCAGGTAAATTTTTGCTGTATGAGGGATTATTCCCAAAAGTGGAATAAAAGGGTCATATGGCATTTCAATCTTTAATTTTTTTAAGAATTGCCAGACTGCTCGCCAGAGTGGTTGAATAAGCCTGCATTTCCACCACAATGTAGGAGACTTTCCTTCTCTTCATATCCTCTCCAGCATTTGGTGTTGTTTGTATTGTGGATTTTTGCCATCCAGACCGGGGTGAGATGATATCTCAGGGAGGTTTTGATTTGTATTTCCCTGATGGCTAAGGATGTGGAGCATTTTTTAAGATATTTTTTAGACATTTCAATTTCCTTCCTGGAAAAGTTACTTTTGAATCCAAGGCCCACGTTTTAATTGCCCATTTGTTTCCTTAGTGTTTAGTTCTTTGTGCATTCCGGATAATAGAGCTCTATCAGATATGTGGTTAGTGAAGATTTTCTCCCATTCTGTGGATGGCATTTTTGCTGGGGTTACAATCTTTTTATCTGAGCAGAAGTTCTTTAATTTCATAAGATCCCATCTGTTGAGCATTGGTTGTAGTGACTATGCTATTGGATTTCAGTTTAAGAATTATTGGCCTATTCCAATCAACTCAACAGAGTTCCCTACACTTTCAACTAAGGTTTTTATAGTCTCTGGCCTTATATTGGGTCCTAGATCCATTTGGAATTAATTTTTGGACATGGTGGCAAGTATGGGTCCAATTTTAATCTTCTGCATGTGGACATCCACTTTTGCCAGCACCATTTGTTGAAGATGCTGTTCTTTTCAATTGAAATTTTGGGCCCCTTTATCAAAGATCAAATGGCTGTAATTTTGTAGGATCATATCTGGGTCTTCTACTCTTGTCTATTAATCTCTGTGTCTATTTTGGAGCCAGTACCAGGCTTTTTTATTGCTATGGATTTGTAGTATAGATTATGGTTTGGTATGATGATACATCCAGCAGTGGTTATGTTACTCATGATTGTTTTTGCTATTCTGAGTCTTATATGCTTCAATATGAATTGTGAGATTGGTCAATTTTTTTAAAGAATTGCTTTGGGATTTTGATTGGTATAGCATTGAATCTGTATATTGCTTTTGGTAAGATGGTCATTTTTATGATATTGATTGTAACAATCCAGGAGCATGGGTGGTCTTTCCACCTTCTGGTATCTTTTGTAATTTCTTTCCTTAGGGTTTTAAAGTTTTCATTGTAAATTTCTCTCACTTCCTTGGTTAGGTTTATAACAAGGTATATCATTTTTTTGGAGCTATAGTAAATGGAATTTTTTCTCTTAGGGCTTTTTCACTTCTTTTATCCTGGGCATAGAGGAAGGCCACTGATTTTTGTACATTTATTTTCTATACTGCCACACTGCTGAAATTCTGTATTAGTTCCAGGAGTTTCCTCATAGATTTTTTGGGATCACTCAGGAATATGATCATGTCATCTGCAAATAGAGATAACTTGATTCTTCCTTGCCAATTTGAATCCCTTTTATCTCCCTCTCTTTTCTTATGGCTCCAGCTAAGACTTCAAGTACAATATTGAATAGAAGTGGTGAGAGTGGACAGCCTTGTCTAGTTCCTCACTGAAGCAGGAATGCTTCAAGTTTTTCCTCATTCAGTATAATCCTTGCAGTTGGCTTGCTGTATACAACTTTTTATTATATCCTTCAATTCCAACTGTCTGTAGGGTTTTAATCATAAAAGCCTGTTCGATCTTGTCAAAAGCTTTTTCTGCAACTATCTAGAGTATCATGTGGTGTTGCATTTTTGACTGGTTTATGTGGTAAATTACATTTATTGATTTGCATTGTTGAACCAACCTTGTGTGCCTGGGATAAAGCCTACTTGATCATTGTGAATGATCTTTTTGATATGTTTTTGAATCTGATTTGCTAAGACTTTTTGAGAATCTTTGCATCTGTGTTCAACAAAGAGATTGGTCCATAGTTTTCTTTTTTAAGTGTATCTTTATTAGGTTTTGGGATTAAAATGATATTAGCTTCATAGAAAGAATTTCGTAGTGTTTTTTCCTTTCTATTTGATGGAATAGCTTAAGCAGTATTGGTGTTATTTGTTCTTTAAATGTCTGGTAGAACTCTGTGCTGAATCCTCTGGTACAGGACATTTTTAAGTGGGAAAAATCAAGATTAATTCATCGATTTCCTCTTATATTAAAGGACTATTTAAATAATTCACAACTTCCTAGTTCAATTTAGGTAAGTTGTGCTTATTTAGGAATTCATCCATTTCTTTGTATTATCAAATTTCACAGAGTATAAGTTTTTGAAATATGATGTTATAATTCTTTGAATTTCTTCAGTATCAGTAGTGATAATTCCATTTTCATTTCTAATTTTGTTAATTTGGGTTTTCTTTCTCTTGATTTTGGTTAAATTAGCTAGGGGTATATCAGTCTTTTTGATTTTTTCAAAGAACCAGCTTTTTGACTGCTTGATTATCTGTATTGTTTTCTTTATCTCAATTTTGGATATTTCTCCCTTGATTTTGTTAATCTCCTCTCTTCTACTGCTTTTGGGATTGGATTGCTCTTGTGTCTCTAAAGCTTTAAGCTGCATTGTAAGTTATTTATTTGTGATGTTTCTATTTTTTTGTTGTAGGCCTTTAGAGCTATGAACTTTTACCTCTTAGGACAGCTTTCATTATGTTCCACAGATTTTGATAAGTTGTATTTATATTATCGTTTGCTTCCAGGAAATCTTGAATTTTTATTATAATTTCTTCCTGAATCCAATTCTCATTCAGCATCGTAGGGTTTAATTTCCAGGAAGTAGTGTATGCTCTGATTTTTTGTTGTATTGTGAATGTCAAGCTTTAGACCATGGTGGTCTAATAAGGTACAGGCTAGAATTTCAACTTTCCTGTATATGTGGATATTTGTTTTGTGGCCCAATATGTGGTCTATTTTGGAGAAAGTTCTGTGTGCTACTGAGAAAAATGTGTGTGGATGAAAAGTTCGATAGAGATCTGTAAGGTCTATTTCAGTAAGAGTTTGATTAAGTTCCAATGTGTCTCTGTTAATTTTTTGACCTGTTGATGTATCCCATGTTGAGAGGACAGTATTGACATTCCTGAGTGTTATCATTTTGGGATTGATTTCTTGTTTTAGATGTATAGCATTTGCTTAATGAATATAGAGGAACCTATATTAGATACATATAGTCTCAGTATTGTGTAGTCCTCCTTGTGGATTTACCTGTGACTGAAATGTAGTATCCTTTTGTGTCTCTTATAATTCTTTTGACCTGAAGTTTACTTTGTCAGATAGTGTAATTGCTACCCCTACTTGTTTCCTGGTTCCATTAGCTTGAGGAATTTTTGACCAGTCATTTACTTTTAGAGTGTGCCTATCTTTTGTGGTGAAATGTGTTTCTTGAAGGCAGCAGAAAACAAGTTTGTAACCTATGTCTTTTGATGAGGGAGTTAATTCCATTGACATTTAATGTTTTAATGGAGTAATTACTTATAATTTCTGACACTTTTTGTGTTTAGTGGCTTTCATAATTATATTATTTAGCTTGTAGGTTTTGGTGGTTTTATTCTTCCCTGCTGTCCTCCTGCATATGCTTGTTCTTTTCTTTAAGGTGGAGTATGTTTTCTAACATTTTTTGTAGGCCTTGTTTGGTGGTCATGTAAGCCTTCATGCTGTCTTTAAGGTGGAGAATTTTCCTTTCACCTGAGATCATGACTGATACTTTTGATGGGTATATCTGCTTGGGTTGACATTTGTGCTCATTCAATACTTGAAGCATGTCTTTCCAGGCTCTTCTTCCTTTTACTGTTTCCACTGAAAAATCATTTGTTATTTTAATAGGTTTACCTTTAAAGATGATTTTTTTTGTGTCTTGAAGATCTCAACACATCCTCTTTGTCTTGTATGTCTAGTGTTTTGACTGTTAGTGTTTGACTGAAAGTTTTCCTTTATGATAATTTAAAAAATTTCCTGGGGTATGGTATTTTGGGATTCATGTTCTGGTATTCCATGAATGTGCATGCTAGGTTTCTTCAAGGTGTCACATAACTCTTGAATATTCCCCTCAAGTATCTTTTTGGCTTTAACAGTCTTTTCAGTTGAACTGGTTAGTTCTTCTACTTTGTCTTCAAGATCTGATATTCTACTTTTTGCTTCATTAATTCTGCTGATAAGTCCCTGTTGAGTTCTGGGTTGAAGACAACTTGTCTTTTAGTTCAATTTTAACCTCTGCTTGAGATTATTATAACTGCTCTATGCCTATTTTTTTTCTTCAACTGCTTTTCTCATCTTCTCCAATTGCCTGTTGTGTTCCTGTTCAATGTGATTGATGCAGTTATTTAACTCCACCCAAATTTCCTCTTTCATTGTTTTGATCATAGTAAAGATCAGGTTTTGAAAATCATTTCTTTTGGAATGGCTTTCTTGGCTATTTTCTGTGAGTTTGTTCTTGTTGGAATCTATCATTATGGGGTTAATTATTTCAGTAGATTTGTTGTCTTGGTTTTTGTTTCTCATGGATTTGTTCTGTGACCTGGGCACTTTTTTTTTTTATCTCTTAAGACCTTCTTTTTGTTTCTTTGTGTTTTTGACTGAACTGAATTAGTCAGTATTACTACACTTGAGCAGTTATTACTAGTGTATGCCTTGGAGTTGGGTACGCTTGTCTGGTTTACTTCCTTGGTGATATGTGAGGGCGAATGATATAGTCCCTGGACTTGTATGGGTTTTTGGGTGGTTATATGGAAATGTTAAACTACAGTGATATAATTGAGAGGAATAGGATAGTAAAAAGGTTTTACTCATCTTTGAGTTGGATGTGAAGATTCTCTCCCATGTGATGGGATGATTTTAGAGCACTTCAGATGTATAGTGTTAGTCCTAGAGCTTTGCTTGTGTTTTCTCTGGACTCTGCTGAGTTCTGAGGAGCACAGAGTCCACCTTGGTCTGGGCCTGTCTGGGGCAGAAAGACAGAGTGGGTAGTGGGGTGCACAGATCACCTGGGACTTGGGGTGTTGCCTATGGGCCTACTCCAGCGTGGGAAAGGCAGACTGGCTGCTGGTAGGACTCACAGGTAACCTGGGATCTGGGGTGTGGTCTAGAGCCTTACCTGAGGGGCAGGGTGTCCACCCTGGTCCTGGTGGGTCTGGGACAGAAAGCAGTCCAGGAGTTTTTAAGAGCATATATTTCAACATGAGGAGAAGAATTATGAGTATAAGGGAGCATAAACAGACAAGCTTTGAGCTGAGTGGCAGGTACTGGGAGGTGTGGATAAGGGTGAAGTCCAGCTGGAATGCAGAGTTTCTGTATGGGTTGAGGATTTCCTTGTGAGCACTGAGTGATGACTGCAACAGGGTAGCATCGGGTTTGTTCTGGGCATGGAAGGAGACAATATTGGGAATGGAGAGAATAATCATTTTATGAATACTGGCATAATATGGTAATCTAGTATCAGATCAAAAGAGGATGAAAGTAATAGTCTTTAAAAAGCCAATGAAAGGGACATTGAGATAAGGAGATCAGGTGAAGAGAATTTTAAGAATAAAACCCTGGATGGCAGAATGAAGGATCAGACAGAAGGCAGATATTCAAGATCTAGGCCCAGAGATCAGTAGACCTTAGTAGAACCAGAACAAAATAATGGAGTAGGATGAGGGGAGAAGAGTAGAGAGGCAAAATGGAACAAAACCTCTAAGTCCAAATGTAGCTGTTTCTCTGTATATTGTCAATAAATTCATGACCTTATGGGGGAGAAAAGGGTTTTTATTTTCTCTTATGATAGTCTGGTTACAGTTATTTATTTGTAGGAGATTTGTGCTATAGAGCACATCAACCTTAAGGGTCAAGGGAACTAGAGCACACAAAATCAAAAAGACTGTTCAAAGGAAGAATCTTCAACTGCCAGTCCAGCATTTCTGAGCAAGTATATAGAAGAATGACAGATTTTCAATCAGCTCTCTTCCATCCTATTCAAATTCACAGACACCAGATCCATACCTCATGGCTGATCCTCCCCACCCACTAAATAATCTCCAAAGGACTTAACTCAACCATGGACTTTTTACAAATGTGCCCAGAACTTGAACTCTCAGCTGTCTAACTATAACACAGTCACAGAGAGCTAATTTTAGGAGTACTGGAATGGCCAGATATGCAGAGACAGAGATGAGGAAGAAGAAAGCAAAGAAGACAGAATGTAAGAATTATGTCTGGAACATCACAGCTTAGGAGAATGAGAAAGAGAGAGAGAAAGAGAGAGAGAGAGAGAGAGAGAGAGAGAGAGAGAGAGAGAGAGAGATGAAAGAATTACAAAAGCTCAGAATGCGGAATGAATGAGTTATTAAGGTATCAGAGCTTGGAGATAGAAAGCACAGAATGAATGGAGGAGTAAAAGCTGAGATAGAGGAGAGAATTCTGACCATTTTCATTGTGTTTGTCATAGTTAAGCACAGGTGTCAACTTGATTGTTGAGGGTTTGAGATCTGGGCACAGTTGTAGAGAGTTGATGGTCGAGTTAAGCCCAGAGCAAACCTGAAGGAGATTGTCTAGCTGATGAGGAAGACCCAGCCCATGGTGGGTGGGATTAGGCCCTGGATAAACACAGAGAGAATGGTTTAGAGAGTTGGCATCCTTCTGTTCACTTGGCCAGACATGCTGTTCTGGCAAGTAAGGATTGTCCATCTCTAAGCCATTATGCAGCGATGGTGTGGTGCATGCTCTCCTGTCAAGGTGGACTGAGAACTGTAACCGGACTATCGTAAGGAAATAAACCCCTTGTTCCCTTAAGCTGTTTGATGGCCATTTATCAGCAATCTTGCAGGCTGACTGCGACAGTATTGGATGAAGTTTTATTATTTGTAAATAAAAGTTACCATTTTTTGGCCAGGAATGGCCTTTGTGGAGCAGGTATCATGGCCAGGTGTTGTGTTGGACCATGGCTGAAAGAGGAGTAAAAAATGGAAAACTTTTCTCAAGGTCAACTGCCAGGGTAGCAAAAGTACAAGAGGTGTCCCCACAACCCCTCAAAGTATCTGAAAATTGTTTCCATGGAGGAAAAGACATCTTCAGTAAATCTCAAGAGTAGCCAGTGGTCCAACTATGTGGCTGGGAGCTACAGTATGGGCTGGGGAAACTCTTTAACTGGGCTGGATTTCCATGGTCTGCCTGGAAGACAAGAAAAGAAAGGTTCCATAAGGTGGAAAAGAGAACCCCAAAACTCATCCAAATCAGCTGGTAGTTAATGTACTGAACACAATGAAAATAATCCCTATGGTGGTCACTGCAATGAGGGGGGAAGGTTTGAAACATGGTGAGAGCACAGAATGCTGAATGAAAGATCAAAACTCTAATAGGAATCCATTCAAAATCTTCCAGGTTTCTGCTCCATATGTTAGGTAGGAAGGGAAAGTATGGGGAACATCTCTGACCATGGATGATGACCACGTTGAGGCCAATGAATAAAGAGAAACTAACTGGAGAAGGGGACTTAATAAAGAAGAGCTTATTTAGAATAGGAGGTCTGGTGGCCAAAGGAGCCAGAGTTTAGCTTAGAAGTATAAGAGTATTTGAAAAGTAGAGATAGCTTAAGGTCACTGATGGACCCATTGTGACAGCCTGTCAGGAAGAGGAAGATATGCTCACATAGGCTTGGAGAGCAGAAGAAGAGGGAGACTGTTTAGCGTCCTAATCTTTTATAGTCTTAGGTGCTGCTAAAGAGTTGCCTGGAGTTGCTAAGGAAGTGAGGCGATAAGACTGAAAGCATGGTCTTTTCCAAGTGATCATCTGGCTAATGTGAAAACTTTAGGAAAATGAATCTGTAGATAAGTTTCTGATGCCATGAGGATTCAAAATAATATTACCTAAAAAAGTTATGTTGAGATAGCCTGACATTTACTGGGTCTCAAGGAAGTTATGTAACATCTGTCATATTGTTTGAGAAAAGTTAAAATTTATATAGCACATATACAGTAATTTCTTGTCTGAAGGATAATTTTATTTATTTTGGCACATCAAAAGTAACTGCTATTGCCTAGAGATAATTAGGTAATCCCATGGTCATTTGATGTAATTACTTTGAGAAACAAAATTCAGGATCAGGAATTGTACCCAGAAAATGAATAATAATGCCCAGGCAAATTTCCTACATTTTTCATGGTGTAAATTGATTTCTCTAAGGTATGCAGGAGGAGATATGAACTGGTTTTTCACAGTTTAAAGTACCTTTTGGCATAGTGTTGTCTAAATTAAAGGATCAATTGCTTTTTGATTATAGCTTATACTGAAACTTTTCAATAAGACCCAAATTAGGTATTTATATTCTGAAGTAATCTACCATCCAAAGAAAGTCTCACAAAATTTATGGGTTCTCATACTTACCTGGCAGGGGAGATACCATGATCACGAAGGTGGTTTTCCCAGGGCGAGGCTTATCCATTGCACTCCGGATGTGCTGACCCCTGCGATTTCCCCAAATGTGGGAAACTCGACTGCATAATTTGTGGTAGTGGGGGACTGCGTTCGCGCTCTCCCCTGGAAAAAAAAATTTTTTTGGATTCTCAAGAAATGAATTCTAGCAATATGTATTTGAGCTTTCTTAAATTAGAACCCCAGGTAAACCAACTCTTCATTTGTAACTTTATGCCTGTGAAGAAGAAAATTTATTTCATATTTGAAAAAAATGGAGGTTTGGAATGATGTTTTACAAACAGAACACAATTCACATCAGAGATCAACTAGTCATAGTAAGATTTCTAGATTTAAAACTTTAGCAAACATGTTTGTAAATATGCTGAAGTAGTTTTTAAATGTTTGAGAAAATATTTTCCAGGAACATTGGAAAGAATTAGCATTTTTTTCTGTTTTCCAATCTGCTTAGTTGGAAAATAACTACTTTTGACTTTCTTAAGGTGTAAATAAAATAAAGCATATTTACTTTAATGACAGTGGCCCACTTACACACTGTCAACAAAGCAATTAAAGAGTGTAGTGATTAGGAACTGTATATTGAATGAATTGATCAATTTCATTAATTTTTAATAGGATTTGTTGAAATTATCCTAAAGTACTTTCAGTAAAAGTACTGAAAGGTGACTTAAAGGTCCACATCCAGTAACACATTATTAGTTTTTTTGAAAAATGAACCCAATTCCATCATTTCTCCCACTACAAAGAATATGCTTCAAGAGAAATCAGGCTAGGAATATTTGACCAAAAGATGGATACATCATGGGTAGAGAGGTGTGAAGCATTCCTAGCTATAGAGAATGGAATGGAATATATAACTTCCAAATATAATCATCCTGAAGATTATGTGAAAGGAACCATTCTCACCACTGCCTAGGCCAGTGACATGAAATAACAAGTGTGTTGAACCTGTTCTAATATCCCCAATAAAAGCAGATATTCTTGAGAAAACACCCTGGGGCATCCATGAAAAATATATCTGCGATACACTTGGGAAGAGAACATCCAATGTCAATGATAAACTCAAATATGGACATAAAACTTCCACATATCTTCTAGTCCTTGTTTACAAAAAACCTAATGCAAAAAATATATTAAGCACATCAGGGAAGAACAACTAGATGACAGGTCTCAGACTCAGGGAGTCTCAGGGAATGCCAATGAAAGTCCATCAGGATGGAGTGAAGGGCATTGCAGGAGCAGCAAAACTGCAAAAGAAAATCAACAAACCACAATCCAGAACTTCAGAGACTCTATCAACCACCTAGAACTAGGCCAGACTAATCTCCCCCCCCCCCATCCTGAAGCTCAGGGACATTTGCGGAAGAGGGGGCTGTAAGATTGTAAGAGCAAAAGGATGGGAGGAGCAATGATTTGCAAGATACTCCACACAAGTTTGGGCCGATGCAATCATAATTGGACTTTGCATGACCTGCGCAATGTGCAACACACTATTGACCTCACAAAGTCTAGCATCTGTTAAAGGCACCAAGATCCTTGGAGGCAAAGGATTGACAGTCACAGTTGTGTTCCTATGCTTAAGGGGAACACGGGAAAGGGTTCAGGGAAATACCACTGGGTCCTTGTACGTCATCAGAGAGGAAGGCCCAGAGGAGAGTCAGGCATGCACAATAAATAAAGGACTCTCTGGGAATTGGGGCGGGAGACACTGGGGGATGGGGAGGGAAGGTGAGGGGAGGGGGAGCAGGGTTTTCAGGGGGGAAGCAGAGGGAGGGAGGGGACTGCTGTGCCTATTAAGTTTGTATGAGCGGAAATAATAATAAAAAATGTTAAAAAAAAGAGAAAGTTTTCTATGAATCATATTGATTTGGAATCAAGGTCCATGAGGGATGTCCTGGAAACAAATACACTGGGGGCAGGTACAAAGACTGGACTTAAAGGACAAGTCATTTTTGTGGGATCTATTAGAATGGATTTCTAGTCTGGAATCCTCTTTTCAGACAAGCCTGGAACCTGGGTTCATTGCAGCTACCCTGTTGTTGGGCAGCCTTAACAGCTATAATCAGAGCTGGCAGATGGTCCCTGATGTAGTTCCTGCTAACTCAGCATGAATTTGAGGTATTGTTTCTAGTCCCATCCTTGATTTTAGTACTAAAAGAACCAGATTGGTACTTTGGAACCTGAAACATTCAAGGTCAGATTGACAATAGGATGGATCTAAAAACTTTTAAGCTTGAACCAATTGGGCTGTCCTGGATTCTTAGGCAGTGAAAGGCAATATAGAATTGCGGTCTGTATGTGATATCCTGGTACTAGGGTGAGTCTGGATGCTCATAGCTTTGCATTTTGAAATAATAATTATAGTTGCTTTTTGATTAGTGTTTTAGTTTCCTTTGCAGATGTTGTGATAAACATCCTAATAAAAGCATCTTAAAAGGAAAAGAATTCAATGGTTTAACAATTCAAATATATTTATCATTACTGTGTGAAGTTTAGAGTGGCAGAATGTAAAGACGCTGGTCATGTCACATTCACAAGAACAGTTGAAATACAATGAGTCAATACATACATGCTTACTTACTTTTCAGTAATCAGCTCATTTTAACCATTTATCTATTTCAAGACTCCAAGTCCAGGAAATTGTGATGCTCAGTTTTAGTCAGGGTCTTCCCACGTCTATAAATGAAATCAAGACAATGCTCATAGACATGTCTGAAGATTAATCTTAACCTACAGAATCCCAGTCAGATGGACCCAGAGGACTACTTCCTGAATGTTAGTTTTACAATTAACACTAACCATCAATATTAATGTATTTCAAGAATATTAAATAAAGCAACAACTATGAAGAACTTCTAAAAGATTTAGTTATCTAAATCAAGATTAGCAGTATTGTAGGAACATGATAAAGCAAAATATCATAGTTAAACATCTTACAAAAGGTGCATTCATTGTTTTATTCATTTCTCCATCCATCTACAGTGCATACATAATTGGAGCCAAAGGATTCTTTGTGTATCAGAAATATAGTGGTCACTTAGATACTTCTGAGCTAAAATTGAGACCTCTAAATTAATGGAAATCTTATGTCTGATTTCTGAAATGAACAGTAATTAATAGCAAATAACTCCATTGTTTCCTAGGTGGTACAAGTCATATTTTAAAATAACATAGAATTGATCGACTATTAACATATACTTGTAGAAATGTGAAAATTTAATGGCTTAAAATTAAGTTCTTGTTTTTTAGAAGCAAAGGAATACCAATTACATTGTGTTCAAATTTAATAAAAAGCAAATACAGCTTAAAACTCTGAAATTTTACTTTAAAAAATGATCAGTTCAAACCTGCAAAAAGATTTTTACATTTGGAAAAGACATTAATGCAGAATTGCAACATGGCTTGAATTGTAGGAACTAATCAGTTGCTCTTTCTATGTAACAGATACCATATTCTGAATATCTTGAATATTCATAATTATTGAATGAGTTATCAATAGTCAAGAGTATTCCTCTTGCCCTAAAACACATGTATCTTCACTTCTTTATGAAGGAAAATTGCTTATAACACATCCTATAAGTTGAAGTTTTGTGTCTCTCACGCAATTTGACCTACCCTGCTGCTGTGGAGGCCAGTGTTGATTTTTTTCTCATGACTGAAACCTGGAGTTAGTACAGACTGGATCTATGTAGAGTTTAGATCTGATTCTAACTGATTTCATTATCTCACTTTGCTCCAATTAGTGCTGTAGCTAACTGAGATAACTTGGTTTAAATAAGTTACTATGACATTTAATAGATAATACGTTCCGTATATATCACAAATCTAATACTAAAAGTTAGTCTTGCACTTTATCTATGGTTCAGGGAAATACTTGGTTATAAATATACCAATCATAATCTCCATCATTACCTCAAAGTTTAATGAAAAGCTGAAATATGTGCTGTCTGCCATTTTTTAAAACATCGCCAAATAAAACTCTGGAATACTACAAAGGAAAAAATTGAAGGTTTTAATGTCCTCTGATTTCTTTTTTCATATTCACAAGAATATTCTCTCTTAATATGAAAGACAAGAAAATATTTTTTTCAGAAGGGCACAGTAGTTGAAAATATAGGTCTACAAATAAGCATATCAGCCTGTAGTAAATGCTTTTTCCTAGATATTTCCCTCATTCTCTATATCTTCTGCCACATTCACAAAAACAGACATCATAAATTAATAGAATTTTTAAAATTAAACATAGTGCCAAAGCTGTAACCTATTTTGTGCATGAGGGAATTAATTCTATACAGGAATTTTCAAGCCATCCAAAGAGCTCAAAGAAATATACAGTTTATAGTGCTTTAATATTAAATCGACCAGAGAAGACTAGATTTGGCACTGCTGAATTAAGAGATGACCAAGGCAGGTTCCGACAGTATTAATTTCTTTTGCTGTTGCTTGTAAAAACAGTATGCTACTTGCGATGTTTCTGGAGTTGATTATAAAAAGTCAAAAGCATGATGCTAAAACTTAAACTGGCTTAGTGATTACATCTTCCAAAACTTAATATCAATTTTCAATATTTCCCTGAAGATTCAGTCCTGAATTTATAATTCGTGTTTAAAGGCTTTGGACTTCTATGTATTTTCCCTGTTTTTTTAAATATTATTATTCTTTCTATCACCAAGGTTAAGACAAGCCATTCTTCAGCTCAAAAATACCCTTTGGGCTCAGCCTCTACTTGAATCCTGAACTTTTTCCTTTAATTTACGTTTTCTCTTCATCCAGGTCACCTTATCTTTCACATGCAATTAGAACTATATGCTTAAAATTTTAAATTTCATATTTCACTTTGTAGCTGTAAAAACATCCTTCAAAAACTTCTGCTACAAGTTTACTCCCATGTATTCATAGCACAATTATCATATTTCTGCTTTCTGGATTGTGGTTTATTTGATAACAATTGAAATAGTTTCTTTAATCAGAACACAATGATGAATTAGACATGCCTGAAATTACTGTAATTTTGCTACATCACTATTTTATTCTCTACTTTAAAATAATATCTGAGTCTTCCATTATTGTTTGTATATTATCCTACAAACATCTATCTCAGTAGCAAAAATAACTGTGAATGCAAAATTAGCTTTATGAATACACAAATGTCTTACTTATACTGGAAAGTTAGTAAAGAAAATGAAAGTTCAATTTTGACTATTATTTTATTTACTTTTTCCCACTAAAGCATGTAGCAATACAGCAATATATCAGGTTCCTATTATCATAAATCATTTTAATAATCAGAAGAGTAGCTTTTTCAATCTTTCATATAAGATAAAAGCTTTATTGATGATGGTTTTTGCTGTCATTTATACATTTCATAATATTTTTGTAGTATGCTTCTATGGAAGTAAAAATGCCCCATCTTTTATTTTCTACTTTGCACTTACTTTCTGCATTTTGCACAGTGAAATTAAACCATGCCCTCCCCACTTTGCATGTGCCTAATCTTCAGGGCCTATTTACATTTCATTGTAATGTGACAGCAGGGAAAAATGCAGCCAGATGTAAAAGGGCCAAGCCACATTGTCAAGCAGAAGGTTTGACTTACATTTAAAAGAAAAAAAAAAAAAAGCAGAACAAATGAAAGGAAGGAAAAATGAAAAATATTTCTTTCTAGCAAAACAAGCACAATTCTACAACTTAATCCTCTGTAAGAAGAAGATAAGTTAGTGTAAATGCTCTTCTACTGAAAATTCAGTCTTATTTTAAATGTAAATTCTTCAGAAGCACATTATACTCTATTTATAATAAAACAGCGGACAGACTTGCCCTTCACTGGAGGGCATGTCATATAGTCCTCGCCTTCTCTGAAAAACCATCAGACTGGCAGTAGTGACAGATGAACAGCTTACCATTAATTTCCCCTCTTTCATGCCTTCAATCCAAACGGTGCATATTCTCCATGGGGAAACATCAAGGTCTTTGCCTTTATTTCTCTTGCATACTCACAGTGACATATAAATCAAGTGCAGATAAGAAGAAAGGGCAAATATCAATCTTTATTTTTTTCCTCCTAGCCTGCACCCACTGGCACACTACTAAGCTTTGACTGAAAGGTTCTTCAAACCGTCCTGTGATTCATAAGCTAGGAAGTTTTCAGTGAGCACAAAATAACAAAGGAAATGTAAGAGAGAAAATCTATATACCTTGCTTATGAATTAGAAGTACTGCCAGTATTATATGTGCCCAAGATGTTATTTTTGTGGAGAAATTGTGGAATATAAAGGCATCTGCATTATTTTAGTATGGATAAGAGAATATCAATCTTTAATTATTTTCTTTATTCATATCAGAAAGAGTTATTTTCTTTACAAAACTTACAGGATTATACACAAACAGATCCTCTGGTAACTTTTTATTTCAATCAATCTGTTTTATGATAACATTCTGAAAGAGATATTCCATAGAATACACATGAAATGTGAAGTTTGGCATATTCAGATTATTGCAAATGGCTTTCATAACTGTGTATGTAATTTTAAAATTATGTATATTATCTTGTATATTGTGTTTATTAAATATTGTGGGTTTTTTTTGGAGCTATACTAGTGGTTCAGATTTAGTTGTGCTTTAGTACTTTATGTTTATATTTAAGAAGCTTGAAGATACATGATTTTTTGAAAAATAGTCCCTTAAAGAAATATCATTTTGCTTTAACTAAAACACTATCCATAATTTTAGTGCATATTAAAAGAGTTAATGTTTGCAACCTAAGTAAATTAACAGTCTTTAACTTATAATAAATGGGTCTCATAATAAAAGCATATTCAGAAACACTGAATGCAGTATGATGTTAAACTCAAAAACTGATATTATGATTATTAGCAAATTACAATATTCTTTTCTAGGTAAGCAGGAAGTGTTAATTCTGTTAAATGACTGGAAGTGTTGATTTTCAAGGCTGCATGTTGGCCTTTTGCAGGTGACATATCTAGGGATCAGAGCTATTTCATTTTCTATCCCTTTTTTTAAGGCTTCAGGCCTCAACTATAAATTACAACTGATGACAAAAGTGGAAGCTAACAGTGGCAAAATTAGGCCCAAAGGCAAAATAATTATATATACAGCCTTCAGCAGTGAGGAAGAGAGCCATCAATCAACCCCCAATTATTCACTAGTTAATCAGCTGTGCCCTTCCTTTATTGAAGGGTTACAGTGTAATTAAGTTGGCAGCATCCTTTTAATTCATCAAACATACAACACATGGTGGTGTTTGCTGCAATTGAGGGACAGCACCTCTGTGAGTTTGACCCTTAGCACTGCTGCTATAGATGAGGAAAACTTGAGAGGTAAGAGAGAATATTTATGCAATAGCACGGCACCGGGATGGCAATGTCCTCATACACAGCCTTAAGCTTAAAACAACTAAAGGGACAACATTATTGAACACATTCAAATCCATATTGCATTGAGGCACACAGTAAATATAATGCCAACCTTGAATATGTAAATATGTGCATGACTGTGTATATTTATGGATGTGTGTGTAAGTGGCACATATAAAAAGATGTGACTATAAAGAGATGTGGCTGATTTTTGACATGCAAATGAGCAACAACACTTTCAGGAAATCAGTATTAGGAGGATACCCATTTATTCTGATGAGACTACCATAAGCCTAGACTGTTTTCGAGGAAGCTCCTATAAACTTTCCCCCAGATCCTTTTATATGGTATATCTGAAAATGAGACAAGTTTCATTCCAGTCACATAGTGTTCACATGATTTCATTTTGTTTTAATATTTGCTCCTGAAAATGATACTGCAAAGTCCACTCAATGCATTTTCAAAGCAAATTTGGTCTTTTGCCACAAATGTTTTTCAAAACCCACCCCTGTTTTGACAGTTCTACAAAGCCTAAAAACTACCAGGGATCATTACAGATATATTATTGGTGTTTATATGCAGATTCATTTACCGTGCACCAACAAAGAAAATAATATTACAAATATGAACTACTTTTTCTTATAATAGGTATAGTTTCACTTGTTCTTTTATATAACTCAAAAATTGCACAAAAAAATCGACATATAATTTAACCCACACCCTTGTCAATAACATGTTTAAATGGAGATTAATGCCATGGAACTTACTACTATTGTGTATATGAGAAATTCAACTTGGAAAGACTGAATGGTATATTAAAAGTTTTGAACTGTTTTTCAAAAGTTACCTGTTGTTGTAAAGTTACACACTGGATCTCACCACAAATGATAGGGTAATAGTGAAATTGCTTGAAGAAATATTAAGCAATCTAAATCAACATGAACAGCATGCACAATTTACAAAATTTTTCCTGTATCTTTTTTTAGGACCAATCTTTTGATTGTCTCATGTGTATTCACTTTATTTGCATTAAATTGGAGTATTGCAATTTGGTTTCCTATGGGTCTCTTCATTAACTATAATTTTACAAACTTAAAGACAGACTTTTTATGACACCCCTTCCTGACTGACCATCAGGTATTACCATAAAAGCCTAAACATATTAAGTTGCTAAAAGCTTTCCTTGATGAATAAACTTCAATAATGCATGCAAGTTTATCAGAACAGCAGCTACCAGTAATAACCTAATGATTCACCTATGTCTAAGGTTATGTGATAGATATGCACTGTCCAAAAATAAAGAACCTTCAAGTTTCTACAAAATTACTTATAATGACAGCAAAGGTAGCAGAGAGTGTAAAATTCTTTTTACAGAAAATGCATGTTTGACCCTGAAATATGAATAAATAGTGAATTCCTAATTCCTAATATGACAATATTGCTTCATGTCAATTTATTGTAATGTTATTTTGCTTCCTTTAATGAAGAATATTTTATTTTCTGGCCAAATTATTTCATGGAATTTCCCCCTAACGTTTTGCAAATATACAAATTAGGTCTACAGGTGCTTCATTACTTATTCCTCTTATAATTAAGAATACATGAAGTGTAGTCCCTTTATTCAACTTATTCAAATGATTTCCCTTGTATTTCCCTTCTCTACCTTTCTGTCCTGTTGTCTTTTGGAGTTATCTTTTTTATAGTTCACAGTCGTTTATCTTTCTTCTTGGTGAAAATAGAGATTTTAAAAATAAACATTAAACTGCATTTCTTTTGGGAACTGTGTATTATGAACATGCTCTTATAATTTAAAGGGCAACCTTTTTCTGATATTTTTCATGCTCCTTATAAATTCTGGGAGGATTCCTTAGTGCCATTTTGCACATTGCAATGTATTTCTTATTGTGTTAGCCTTCACAGGAATACCCGGTAGATTAAACTAGCTGCCTACGAAATAGCTTTTTTTGTCTACTTAGTTTTAGCTTTTTTCAGTTCCTGAAAGGATTAAAGTGTTAATAACTTTACATAATTGTATGGTTTTACAAAATATCACTTAAATATATGAAAAGAAATGTTAGCTGTTTTTAATGTTGCTCATCACATATTGCTAAGTTTATAGTAAGAAAATGTATACATTTCTTTGTATTCAGCTAAAATTCTTTATAAAATCCTTTATTTATTCTTTATATAGAACTTTTGAGCTAGAGAGATGGATCAGGGGTTAAAACTCTGTTTCACAAACAGAAGGTCCTGAGTTTGGATCTTAGGTCCCAAATAAAAATGCCGGGCGGAAATGGCGGTGGCTTGAATTTCCAACCAAGGTGGAGGAGCCTGGTAAATCCCAGAATGAAGCAAGTAGAAGGTAGAAGCAATCCAGGGTGATTCTGAAGAAGTCACCTCGAACTTCCACAGTGACACACAGTGCCCTCTGATACACACACACACACACACACACACACACACACACACACAAACACACACACACAAAATAAAATTAAGTAAAAATAAATAAATAAATAAATAAGTATATAAATAGAACTTTAAATGTTTTCATCTTTTATCCAGAAAGAGCAACTTCTTGAATTCAACTTCAGTCTTAAATTTCTGTGAGTTGATTCAAAATTATGTGAAAATAAAATCATTTAAAACCAGTGACAGAATGTTAAAGGCCAAAATGCAAGGACCAGTGAAAAAACAATGTAATAAAAAAAAAACCCACCTTCTTTTTTCTGAGTAGCTCAAAATAGAGCTGATATTATTTCTTTCATGAATGAGTAGTGTCCATAGAAGGGCCAGAGCCCTTGAGAATGGAAGTACAACAAAGCTAAATTTGTCATTTGCTAGACTTGTAAGCTAATGTAGCAAAAATAAAAACTCATCCAATAAAATGTAATTTTTCATAAATATGAAGTAATAAGGAGACAATTTTGCATGTTCCTCCCTTGAAGCATAAATGCTCATTATAAGGAGCTACTTTCAGTATTAGTTTTTTCTGTACAAATGAATCTGAAAAACATTCTCCTTGCGGTCACAATTTTCCTTTCCTTAATTTTATATTTAATGTTCAGATTGAGTTCTCAAAAGCTGGTTGCTATGTAGATGGAACTAAGTAGCAAAAATGATCTGAATTATGAAATGATAATCATTTTTGCTATACTAAGCACAGAACAGTTTACAACATGAAAGAAGCAAAGTGACATGTGACCTTACCTAGGTAATACATATGCCAAGAATACTGAAAAATGAGTGATATATAAGCTCTTTCTTTCATCTGATGTGAACAGATGTAGGAACTAAATTATGGTATAATTTGTTGACAGCATTGCAGACAATCTCAATTATAGTAAAGGAATAATTTTGTTCCATCTTTTGAACACTTACATATTGATGAGGATGCCCATTTTTGAAAAGATAATTCCCACACCTGGTTAAAATTGAATTAAGCAGAACAGTTTGACTCCCATTTTCTTAGACAAAAGCCTAAGAATTTGGCTCAATAGATTTCCTGTGGTACAAAATAGTCAAATTTCTAAGAAAACAGAATATACAATGGCATTAAAACATATTAGTGTTTATATGATGCTCACATTTCCTTAAATTAGGTATAGTGGAAAAGTATATTTTAATTTAAATATATCTCAGTGTTGAAACATATAGGCAATCAGGTTTTATTTTGTAAATAATTCCAACATCTCTTAACAGAAAAAGCGTGATAGAATATAAATAAAGCAGACTTCCTGACTCCAAGAACAATGATTTTCTCATTTATAAGCTTTATTTAATATGAAATGGAAAAGCTTTAGAGAAACTAGAGCAATCCTATCCCAAAAGCAGCAGAAGAGAGGAGATTACCAAAATAAGGGGAGAAATATCCGAAATTAGGAAAACGATACAGAAAATAAACCAGTCAAAAAGCTGGTTCTTTGAAAAAATCAATAAGCAAGAGAGAGAAAACCCAAATTAACAAAATTAGAAATGAAAATGTAGTTATCATTACTGATACTCAAGAAATCCAGAGAATTATAACGTCATACTTCAAATACTTATACTCTGTGAAATATGATAACACAAAAGAGGTAGATGAGTTCCTAAGAAAACACAACTTACCTAAATTGAATCAGGAAGTTGTGAATTATTTAAATAGTCCCATAATATAAGAGGAAATTGAGGAAGTAATCTCGAATGTTCCCACCAAAAAATGTCCTGGACCAGATGGATTCAGCACAGAGTTCTACCAGACATTTAAGGAGCTAATAACACCAACACTCCTTAAACTGTTCCATCAAATAGCAAAGGAAGGAACACTATCTAATTCCTTCTATGAAGCTAATATCGTCTTAATCCCAAAACCTAATAAAGATACACTTAAAGAAGAAAACTATAGGCCAATCTCTCTGATGAACACAGATGCAAAGATTCTCAACAAAGTCTTAGCAAATTGGATCATCCACGGAGATCAAGCAGGCTTTATTCCAGGTACACAAAGTTGGTTCAACATATGCAAATCAATAAATGTAATTCATCATATAAACCAGTCCAAAGTCCAAGAACACATGATACTCTCGATAGATGCAGAAAAAGCGTTTAACAACATCCAACAGCCTTTTATGATCAAAACCCAAGAGACAGTTGGAATGGAAGGAAACTTTATCAATATAATAAAAGCTGTATAGAACAAGCCAACAGCAAGGATTATACTCAATGGGGAAAAACTTGAAGCATTCCCACTTCAATCAGGTACTAGACAAGGCTGTCCACTCTCACCACTTCTATTCAATATTGTACTTGAAGTCTTAGCTGAAGCCATAAGATAAGAAAGGGACATAAAAGGGATTCAAATAGGCAAGGAAGAATTCAAGCTATCCCTATTTGCAGATGACATGATCTTATACCTGAGTGATCCCAAAAACTCCACCAGGAAGCTCCTGGAACTAATTGAGAAGTTCAGCAGGGTGGCAGGATAAAAAATAAATGTGCAAAAATCAGAGGCCTTCCTATATGCCCAGAATGAAAGGAGTGAAAAAGCCCTGAGAGAAACAATCCCATTTACTATAGCCTTTAAAAAAATGAAATACCTTGGTATAAACCTAACCAAGGAAGTAAGAGACCTTTACAATGAAAACTTTAAAACCCTCAAGAAAGAAATTGCAGAAGACACCAGAAGGTGGAAAGACCTCCCATGTTTCTGGATTGGCAGAATCAACATCGTAAAAATGACCATCCTACAAAAGGCAATATACAAATTCAATGCTATATCAATTAAAATTCCAAAACATTTCTTTAAAGAAGTTGACCAAACATTCTCAAAATTCATATGGAGGCACAAAAGACCCAGGATAGCAAAGACAATCCTGAGAAACAAAAACAATGCTGGAGGTATCACCATACCAAACCTTAGTGTATACTACAAATCCATAGTTATAAAAACAGCCTGGTACTGGCTCCAAAATAGACGCACAGATCAATGGATAAGGGGTGAAGACCCAGATATAAGACCACACAACTATAGCCATTTGATCTTTGAAAAAGGGGCCCAAAACACTCCAATGGAAAAAGAACAGAATTTTCAACAAATGATGCTGACAAAACTGGATCTCCACATGCAGAAGATTAAAACTGGACCCGTATTTGTCACCATGTACATGAATTAATTCCAAATGGATCAAGGACCTCAATATAAGCCCAGAGACTATGAAAACCAAAGTTGAAAAGATAGGGAACTCCCTTGAGCTGATTGGGCTAGGCCAACATTTCCTAAACAGACATCCAATAGCACAGTCACTGCAACCATCTCTCAACAGATGGGATCTTGTGAAATTAAAGAGCTTCTGATCAGTTAAAGAGATTGTAACACAAGCACGAAGGCAAACCACAGAATGGGAGAAAATCTTCACTAACCACATATCTGATAGAACTCTATTATCCAGAGTATACCAAGAACTTAGAAAACTAAAGATCAAGGAAAACAAATGGTCCAATTAAAAAATGGGCCCTGGAACTTAAAAGAAACTTTGCTAGAGAAGAAATTAAAATGTCTAGCAAATATCTTTAAAAATGCTCCACATCCTTAGCCATCAGAGAAATGAAAATCAAAACTTCCCTGAGATATCATCTCACCCCAGTAAGGATGGCAAAATTCCACAATACAAACAATACCAAATGCTGGAGAGGATGTGAAGAGAAGGGAACTCTCCTACATTGCTGATGGGAATGCAGGCTCACACAGCCACTCTGGCGAGCAGTCTGGAGATTCTTAAACAAATTAAAAATTGAAATGCCACATGATCCTGCTATTCCACTTTTGGGAATAACCCCCCATAGAGCAAAAATTCAGCTTGATAGCACAAGCAAGACCATGTTCATAGCAGCACTGTTTACAATAGCAAAGTCATGGAATCAACCCAAATGTCCAACAGTTGACAAGTGGATAAGGAAAAAGTGGTACATCTATACAATGGAGTACTACTCAGCCACCAAAATGATGAATTAATAGAATTTGTTGGGCAATGGATGTTATTAGAAACAATTATATTAAGTGAAGTATCCCAGACACAGAAAATTTCGTGCCGTATGTACTCCCTAATAAGTGGCTCCTAGTACCAAACCCGCCTAGAGACACTCCAGGATAAATCTGTGTAATACCTACAGTAATTGCAAGGATTATGAACAGGAGGGATGGGGTAGGCAGGCTTCACCAGAAACAAGGAGAGAGGGTTCCATGTTACAGCAGAGAAAATAGGCCACCAACAAGGACTGCAAGTGAGTAGTGAGACATCTGGTTAAGTTCCCAGACTTTTGTTCCTGATCATTTACAACTGATGGGGTATGATCTCACCAGAAGGGGAGGGCATATAGTCTGGGAGATAAAAATTAACCATTTTGCAAATGGGTGATTGACCCCTCCCTCACTGAGGTTTTCTACTTTTATTACATTTGCTTTTGAATATTCTTTTATAACAAGACTCTAGTTTAACAGCTTTTTATCTCTGGCCAGGGGATGACATCCAATACCCATCAGGATGGAGTGAAGGGCATTGGAGGAGCAGAAAAACTGGAAAAAAATCAACAAACCATAATCCAGAACTTCAGAGACTCTAAATCAACCACCTGGAACTAGGCCGGCCTAATCTCTCCCCATCCAGAAGCTCAGGGAAATTTGCGGAAGAGGAAGCGGTAAGATTATAAGAGCACAAGGGGTGGGAGGAGCAACGATATGCAAGATACTCCACACAAGTTAGGGACGAAGCAATCATAATTGGACTTTGCATGCCCTGCGCAATGTCCAACACACTATTGACCCCACAAAGTCTAACATTTGCTGAAGGCACTAAGATCCTTGGAGGCAAGGGATTGACAGCCACCGTAGTGTTCCTATGCTTAAGGGGAACACAGGAAAGCGTTCTGGGAAATGCCCCTGGGTCCTTGCACCTCATCGTAGAGGAGGACCCAGAGGAGAGTTTGGCATGCACATTGATGGATGCTCTGGGGAGGGGATGGGGAGGCATTGGGGGATGTGGAGGGAGGATGGAGGGGAGGGGGGCCTAGGGCGGTGGGAAGATGGAGGAAGGGAGGAGCACAGTGTACCTGTTAAGTTTGTATGAGTGGAAATAATATATATATATATATATAATATATATATAATGGAGATTACTTGTCTTTTTCCACAGAGAAATATAGCGACTAATGTTAATTTTAGGAAATATATAAATGTTTAAGTTTTCTTTTTCTCTTGAGACTCAATATAGGAAACAGTAAACACCCCTTCTGTAAGCAATGAAGAGAAATACATTTTTTTTTCTTTTTTTTTTATTTCAGCTCATACAAACTTATTAGGTACACCAGTTCCCTCCCTCCCTCCTCCTCCCCCCGTACTCCCTGCTCCCCCTCCCCACCCCTCTCCCTCCCCATCCCCCAGTGCCTCCCACCCCAATTCCCAGAGAGTCCTTTCTTGTGCATGTCTGATTTTCCTCTGGGTCCTCCTCTCCGATGACGTATAAGGACCCAGTGGCCTTTCCCGAACCCTTTCCCGTGTTCCCCTTAGGTATAGGAACACTGCTGTGGCTGCCAATCCTTTGCCTCCAAGGATCTTGGTGCCTTTAGCAGATGCTAGACTTTGTGAGGTCAACAGTGTGTTGGACAATGCGCAGGGCATGCAAAGTCCAATTATGATTGCTTCAGCCCTAACTAGTATAGAGTATCTTACATATCATTGCTCCTCCCATCCTTATACTCTTACACTCTTACCGCCCCCTCTTCCGCAAATTTCCCTGAGCTTCAAGATGGGGAGAGACTAAGCTGGCTTAGTTCTAGGTGGTTGATATAGAGTCTCTGAAGTTCTGGATTGTGGTTTGTTGATTTTCTTTTTCAGTTTTGCTGCTCCTGCAATGCCCTTCACTCCATCCTGGTGGGCATTGTATGTTACCCCCTGGCCAGAGACAAAAAGCTGTTAGAGTCTTGTGATAAAAGCACATTCAAAGGTAGATGTAATAAAAGTGGGAAATCACAGTGAGGGAGGGGTCTATCACCCATATGCAAAATTGTTACTTTTTATCTGCCAGACTATATGCCCTCCTCTTCTGGTGAGATCACTCCCCCTCAGTAGTAAATGATCAGGAACAAAAGTCTGTGAACTTAATCAGATGTCTCATTACTTATTTGGGTCCTTGGTGCAGGCCTATTTTCCCTGCTGTAACATGGTCCCTTCTCTCCTTCTTTCTGGTGTGGCCCTCCTACCCCATCCCTCCTGTTCATAATCCTTGGAATTACTGTCTCTAGGTGGGCTGGGTGGGTTTGGTACTAGGAGCCACCTATTAGGGAGTACATACAGCGCTTAATTTTCTGGGTCTGGGATACTTCACTTAATATAATTGTTTCTAATGACATCCATTTCCCGGCAAATTCCAGTAATTCATCATTTTTGATGGCTGAGTAGTACTCCATTGTATAGATGTACCACAGTTTCCTTATCCACTGGTCAACTGTTGGACATTTGGGCTGATTCCATGACTTTGCTATTGTAAACAGTGCTGCTATGAACATGGTCGTGCTTGTGCTATCAAGGTGAACCTCTGCTGTATGGGGGGTTATTCCCAAAAGTGGAATCATATGGCATTTCAATCTTTAATTTCTTTAAGAATCTCCAGACGGCTCGCCAGAGTGGCTGTATGAGCCTGCATTCCCACCAGCAATGTAGGAGAGTTCCCCTCTCTCCACATCCTCTCCAGCATTTGTCGTTGTTAGTATTGTGGATTTTTGCCATCCTGACCGGGGTGAGATGATATCTCAGGGAAGTTTTGATTTGCATTTCCCTGATGGCTAAAGAAGTGGAGCATTTTTTAAGATATTGGTTAGACATTTTAATTTCATCCCTGGTAAAGTTTCTTTTAAGTTCCAGGGCCCATTTTTTCATTGGGCCATTGGTTTCCTTGGTGTTTAGTTTTCTAAGTTCTTTGTGCACTCTGGACAATAGAGCTCTATCAGATATGTGGTTAGTGAAGATTTTCTCCCATTCTGTGGGTTGCCTTTGAGCTCGCATTACAATCTCTTTATCTGAACAGAAGCTCTTTAATTTCACAAGATCCCAACTGTTGAGAGTTGGTAGCAGTGACTGTGCCATTGGATGTCTGTTTAGGAACTGTTGGCCTAGCCCAATCAGCTCAAGGGAGTTCCCTATCCTTTCAACTATGGTTTTTATCGTCTCTGGCCTGATATCAAGGTCCTTGATCCATTTGGAATTAAGTCTTGTACATGGTGACAAGTACGGGTCCAGCTTTAATCTTCTGCATGTGGAGATCCAGTTTTGCCAGCACCATTTGTTGAAGATGCTGTTCTTTTTCCACTGGATTCTTTGGGCCCCTTTGTCAAAGACCAAATGGCTGTAACTTTGTGGGCTTATATCTGGGTCTTCAATCCTTATCCATTGATCTGTGTGTCTATTTTGGAGCCAGTACCAGGCTGTCTTTACAACTATGGATTTGTAGTATAGACTAAGGTTTGGTATGGTTATACCTCCAGCTGTGTTTTTGTTACTCTCGATTGTTTTTGCTATCCTGGGTCTTTTGTGCCTCCATATGAACTTTGAGATTGTTTGGTCAACTTCTTTGAAGAATTGCTTTGGGATTTTGATTGGTATAGCATTGAATCTGTATATTGCCTTTGGTAGGAAGGTCATTTTCACGATGTTGATTCTGCCAATCCAGGAACAAGGGAGGTCTTTCCACCTTCTGGTGTCTTCTGCTATTTCTTTGTTTAGGGTTTTAAAGTTTTCATTGTAAAGGTATTTTACCTCCTTATTTAGGTTTATACCAAGGTATTTCATTTTTTTAGGGGCTATAATAAATGGTATTGTTTCTCTCAAGGCTTTTTCACTTCTTTCATTCTGGGTATATAGGAAGGCCTCTGATTTTTGCACATTTATTTTGTATCCTGCCACCCTGCTGAACTTCTTGATTAGTTCCAGGAGCTTCCTGGTGGAGTTTTTGGGATCACTCAGGTATAAGATCATGTCATCTGCAAATAGGGATAGCTTGACTTCTTCCTTGCCGATTTGAATCCCTCGTATGTCCTTTTCTTGTCTTATGGCTTCAGCTAACACTTCAAGTACAATATTGAATAGAAGTGGTGAGAGTGGACAGCCTTGTCTAGTTCCTGATCGAAGTGGGAATGCTTCCAATTGTTCCCCATTGAGCATAATCCTTGCTGTGGGCTTGTTGTATATAGCTTTTATTATATTGATAAAGGTTCCTTCCATTCCTACTGTCTCTAGCGTTTTGATCAGAAAAGGCTGTTGGATCTTGTCAAAAGCTTTTTCTGCATCTATCGAGAGTATCATGTGGTCTTGGACTTTGGACTGGTTTATATAATGAATTACATTTATTGATTTGCGTATGTTGAACCAACCTTGTGTGCCGGGGATGAAGCCTACTTGGTCCTCATGAATGATCTTTTAATATGTTTTTGAATCCGATTTGCTAAGACTTTGTTGAGAATCTTTGCGTCTGTGTTCATCAGGGAGATCGGCCTATAGTTTTCTTTTTTAAGCGAATCTTTATTAGGTTTTGGGATTAAAACGATATTAGCTTCATAGAAGGAATTTGGTAGTGTTCCTTCCTTTGCTATTTGATGGAACAGTTTAAGGAGTATTGGTGTTATTAACTCCTTAAATGTCTGGTAGAACTCTGTGCTGAATCCATCTGGTCCAGGACATTTTTTGGTGGGAAGATTCGAGATTACTTCCTCAATTTCCTTATATGTTATAGGACTATTTAAATAATTCACAACTTCCTGATTCAATTTAGGTAAGTTGTGTTTACTTAGAAATTCATCCATCTGTTTTGTGTTGTCATATTTCACAGAGTACAAGTTTTTGAAATATGATGTTATAATTCTCTGGATTTCTTGGGTATCAGTAGTGATAGCTCCATGTTCATTTCTAATTTTGTTAATTTGGGTTTTCTCTCTCTTGCTTTTGGTTAGTTTAGCTAGGGGTGTATCAATCTTATTGATTTTTTCAAATAACCAGCTTTTTGACTGGTTGATTTTTTCTATCGTTTTCTTAATCTCGATTTCATATATTTCTCCCCTTATTTTGCTAATGTCCTCTCTTCTACTACTTTTGGGATCAGATTGCTCCAGCTTCTCTAAAGCTTTAAGCTGCATTGTTAGGTTGTTTATCTCTGATGTTTCCATTTTTTTGACGTAGGCATTAAGAGCTAAGAACTTCCCTCTTAGAACAGCTTTCATTGTGTCCCAGAGATTTTGGTAAGTTGTATTTTCGTCATCATTCACTTTCAGGAAATCTTGAATTTCCTTTTTAATTTCTTCCTGAATCCAGTTCTCATTCAGCATCATAGTGTTAAGTTTCCAGGATTTAGTGTATTTTCTCTTGTTTGATGTGTTGTGGACGTCCAGCTTTAGGCCGTGATGGTCTGATAGGGCACAGGTTAGAATTTCAAATTTCTTGTATATGTGTAGATTCATTTTGTGGCCCAATATGTGATCTATTTTGGAGAAAGTTCCGTGTGCTGCTGAGAAAAATGTGTATTCTTTGGTGCGTGGGTGAAAAGTTCGATAGAGATCTGTAAGGTCCATTTCTTTCAGGGTTTGATTAAGTTCCAAAGTGTCTCTGTTAAGCTTTTGACCTGTTGATCTATCCCATGTTGAGAGGGCGGTTTTGAAGTCCCCAAGAATTATCGTTTGGGGATTGATTTCTTGCTTTAGACGCTGTAGGGTTTTCTTAATGAATGTGGAGGGGCCCGTATTGGGTGCATATATATTCAGTATTGTGAAGTCTTCCTGGAGAATTGTACCTGTGACTAAAATGAGTATCCATCCGTGTCTCTTATAATTTTCTTTGGTTTGAAATCCACTTTGTCTGATAGCATAATGGCTACCCCTGCCTGTTTTCTGCTTCCATTAGCTTGTAGAATTGTTGACCAGCCTTTTATTTTTAGAGCGTGCCTATCTTTTGTGGTGAGATGGGTTTCCTGCAGGCAGCAGATTGATGGATTGTGATTTTTAATCCATGTTTGTAATCTGTGTCTCTTGATTGGTGAATTAATTCCATTAACATTTAGTGTTATAATGGAGAAACTATTGTTAATTCCAGACATTTATTATGTTTAGTAGCTTTTATAAGTATATTGCTTCTTTTTTAATGATGTTATACTTGCCTTCTGTTCTCCTGGATATGCCTGTTTTTTTCTTCACGCTTGAGTATCATTTCTAGCATTTTTTGAAGGCCTGTTTTGGTGGCCATGTATCCCTTAAAGTTGTCTTTGTGCTGGAAAATTTTTCTTTCTCCCTCGATCATGACTGATAGTTTTGCAGGGTAAATCAGCCTGGGTTGACACTTTTGCTCATTCAATACTTGAAGTATGTCTCTCCAAGCTCTTCTTGCTTTTACTGTTTCGACTGAGAAGTCATTTGTTATTTTAATAGGTTTACCTTTAAAAGTGACTTGTTTTTTTCTCCCTTGAAGCTCTCAGCACCAGTTCTTTATCTTGAATGTGGAGTGTTTTAACTATTATTTGCCGCGGCGTGCTTCTATTTTGGTCGTATCTGTTTGGGGTGTGGAGTGCCTCTTGTATATGGATGGGCCTCTCTCTTTTTAGATGAGGAAAGTTTTCCTTGATGATCGTTTGAAAAATTTCCTCAGGGGTGGTATTTTGAGATTCTTGCTCTGGTATTCCATGAATACGCATGTTAGGCTTTTTCAGGGTGTCCCATATCTCTTGGATATTTCTTTCAAGTATCTTTTTGGCTTTAACAACCTCTTCCATTGAGCTGGTTAGTACTCCCACTTTATCTTCAAGGTCTGAAATTCTGTTTTCTGCTTCGTTAGTTCTGTTGATAAGACTCTCTGTGGCGTTCTGGGTTGAAGATAACTTGTCTTTTAGCTCAGTTTTAAACTCTGCTTGAGTTTGTTTTAACTGCTCTATGCCACTTTTTGCTTCTTGCACTGTTTTTCTCAACTCCTCCAGATGTCTGTTGTGTTCCTCTTCAAAGCGATTGGTTTGATTATGTAATTCCTCCCTGATTTCCTCTTTCATAGTATTGAACATGGTAATGATCATATTTTGAAAGTCTTTATCCTGGGTGGGGCTTTCTTGGCCTTTTTCCGTGGGTTTGTTCTTGTTGGAGTCTAACATTATGGGATTAATTTCTTCAATGGGAAATTTGTTTACTTGATTGTTGCTTCTCATGGATTTGCACTTTGACTTTGGCATTGTCATTTTAACTCTTAAGATCTCTCAATTTCACTAAACTGAATTATTTGGCCTGGGGTCCTGGTGGGCGGGGCGGGCGGAGACTTACCTAGGTCTTGGGGTGAGGCCTGGCTGGACCGCGCACGCGCGTCCCGACTGGCGGAGCGGGGTGAGGTGCAAAAGGGGGGATGGGGGCGACGGCGTGGAGCTATTTAACCCGAGGGCAGCTGGGGCGGGGCCCGGGCAGGGGGGGGAGGTCCTCCTCGTCCCTCGGCCCAGTGTGTGGCTCCGGCTGGATGGTGGGAGTCAGAGCCGGGTCCCTGTGGGCCGAACTGGGGTCCTGGTGGGCGGTGCGCGCGAGGGGGGTGGTACTCACCAGCTAGGGCGCGGGGTTGAGGCCCGGCTGGACCGCGCGCGCGTCCCGACCGGCGGAGCGGGGTGAGGTGCAGAAGGGGGGAGAAATACATTTTAAATGCTGCTCAATGAAAAGAAAATGGTTTTTAATTATTTCTTTATAGTCATTAATTGAAGTGTACAACTTTTTAATAACATGACTGAAATTGTCTAAAATATGAAGATTCAAATAAAATTATTAAAGAACTCATGAAACAAGATCTGGTCTACATGCTTTCACAATCATTAACAATATATTTTATGCACAAATAGTCCTTTAATATAGTTATTGCCTCTGTTTTACGAATATATTATCTAAGTAACCAAGAAGTCAAAAAACATGTCCAAGGTCACAAGGTAGATTTTACAAGTGGGAAATTGTGTAAAACCATATAGTCAACCTCCCAGATCAAATACAACCATTATATCATTAAAAAATTATATAATAATGTCATGTCTAAGATTTGGAGCAGATAAATCAAAATGTTTATTTCTTTTACTTTTATCATTAATAATCACTTTGGGAGATTCATTTCAATGATGAAAAGAAAATAATATCAATATATTTTCATTCATATTCAAACAGTAAATTGTGTTTCATATTCAACATTCAGATTGTACAGTCACATGTATAGCTTATTGCTGTCTAGCTCTCTTTGCATACATATATATGCATATGATTCATTACAGAGAAATGTTTAACAGAAGTAATGAATAGTTACACATCCTTTGTGCTGTATAGGTTATTCAACTAAGCCTACGTTTGATAATTAAAAGCCATATATTGTCACTTGACCAAATAAGAAATTAATTTCTTTAAATGTGTACTGAATTGGCATAGTGGATATTAAAAACATATCTTTAGGGCTGGAGATATGGCTCGGGGGTTAAGACTCTGCCTCACAAACAGCAGTTCCTGAGTTCAGGTCCCAGGTCCCATGTAAAAATGCCAGGCAGAAACAGTAACAGCCTGCACTTCAGGCCCTGGTGGGCAGAGTCTGAGAAATCCCAGAGTGAAACAAAAAGGAGGTAGAAGCAGTCTAGGATGATTCCCAAAGTCACCTTGGTCTTCAACAGGGACACACAGTGTCCTGTGATACACACACACACGCACACACACACACATACACACACACAAACACACAATATATATAAAATGAAGTTCCAAAGACCCTAGAAAAATCTTTAATTTGTATTGTTTTGATAATATGCAAAACATAAAATAGATATCAATATGGAATGTTTTCAGTAATAGCACAGGGGTAATTGTTTAATTAAATCTTGCTTAAGTAATACATAATTATACATTCTTTTAATTACCCCTTAAGAAGATTATTTTTTTTCCCAAATACTTTGTCTTTATCAGAGTATTATGGACATATTTTTCTCAGCTGCAATTAACCTCTGCATTTAGCTAACATTATTTTATTTCAAAACATGAGTTTTATGTAGCTTTCTTATTTTTCCTGTTTTTCACTAACATAATGAAATATTTGTCTAAAGATTTCCAGATGTTGGATCATTTCCTCAGATAACTAAATTATTTCAGGTTACTGTAAGTTGCAATTGATAAAACACTAAGTCACTACTGAAAACCTAGACATAATTTGCATCATTCTATATCTTGCAAATCTCCCACAATATTTATTCTTTAAGTTGTTATCTTCTTCCACATGTTTTTTTTCTCCAACTTTTCTTTATCTTTTTCTAATCAAATAGTATGTGTGCTTGACACCTATCTGGAAGATTTAAAAGGTAAGTGTGATTTTGATATAATTTCTAAAATTATAAAAATGAGACTTGTATTTTGAAAACAAATGTCAATTTCAGTGGTATTCTTTTCTTCACACACAACAAAACTGAACACATCCTGAGCAAAAATCTGAAATCTCTCTTTTATTCATTTTTTTCTTGTTCTTATTTTTTTAACAGTTTTATTTATAGCGTTCCTACTATGTGTAAACAAGCATTTGAGAATATAAGAACACAAAACAGGCAAAATTGTTGAAATAATGGATTTGATCTTTATGGAATTTTTTTCAAATACAAACACATTAAGTTTATGTCTTTTCCCCATCCCCCTCCCTACCTTCTTCCCTATCCTCCCTCTGGCTCTTTAAAACCTTCCCTTCCTTCTTCAATTTTGCCATGTCATTTCCACCTTCTTGTGCCTTTGCACATGTGAATCACAGGGCTTCCTTCAGAGAAGTCAGATTTCTGTTTCAGTATATGTAGCTCTTCAGTAGGCAAAATCATAAGTGGGGAGATTTCTCTTCCCTTGTCCAATACCTACTCTAGAGATATTCTGAGAGTGCAGTTGTTTCTTCTGAGATACTTATCAGTCCATGGATTTGGCTTTTCAACTACGATAATTTTTTTCTGCTCATACAAATATAATAGGAACCCCTGTCCCCTCCCTCCCTCCATCCCTCACTGGACCTCCCTGTTCCCTCCATGCTTTGTCCCTTCCTTTCCCCTTTCCCTCCCTTTTCCCCAGTGCCCCCTCCCCCATCTCTGAAGCATCCTTTAATGAGTATATCAAACTTTCCTCTGGATCCTCCTCTCTGATGAGGTGTAAGGACTCAGCGGCAATTCCTAGAACTTTTTCTTGTGTTCCCCTTAAGTATAGGAACACTATTGTGACTGTTAATACCTTGCTTCTAAGGATCCTAGTGCTTTTAGTCTGTGCTAGAATTTGAGGGGTCAATGATATGTTGGTCATTGTGCAGATCATGCAGAGTCCTGTTACAATTGCTTTAGGCCCTAACTTGTGTGGAGTATCTTGCATATCATGACTCCTCCCATCCTTGTGCTCTTACAATCTTACCACCCCCTCTTCCGCACATTTCCCTGAGCTTCAGGATGGGGAGAGATTAGGCTGGCCTGATTCCAAGTGGTTGATATAGTCAAGTGGTTGATATAGTCTCTGATGTTCTGAATTATGGTTTGTTGATGATTTTTTTTTCAGTTTTGCTGTTCCTGCAATGCCCTTGGTTCCATCCTGATGGGCATTGGATGTCACCCCCTGGCCAGAGATAAAAAACTGTTAAATTAGAGTCTTCTTATAAGAGTATATTCAAAGGTAGATGGAATAGAAGTAGGAGACTGCAGTGAGAGAGGGGTCAATCACCCATTTGCAAAATGGTTACCTTCTATCTGGCAGCCTATATGCCCTCCCCTTCTAGTAAGATCGTACCCCATCAGTTGGAAATGATCAGGAAGGAAAGTCTGTGACCTTAATCAGATGTCTCATTATTTACTTGCAGTCCTTGATGGTGGCCTATTTTCTCTGCTGTAACATGGTCCCCTCTGTTTCTGGTGGGGCCCTCCTTCCCCATCCCTCCTGTTTATAATCTTTACAATTACTGTCAACTACAATAAATTTAAGCACACTCTTTACTGCTTATTTTTACATGATATAGGCAAATTTAACTGAATCATGGCTTCAAAGGACTCAGTCCAAATTCATTAATTCCATTCTGGGCATACAGTGAAGTAGATCATCATGGTAGGAGGAATTTTGGTACAAGCTACTCACACATGAGTAGGAGTTGTTGAGAGAGACTGGAAAAGGAACCATGAATATCTTTCTAAATCATGTCTCCAGTGTCCATACTGGGACAGAAGCTATCCCAAAATAGCTTTACCAGGCAGGGATCAAATAAGTATTCAGCATATGATATGAGAAGATATTTTATGTTCTTCTCAGCCCCTCAACTTATGCTCACTTGATAATACAAATAGTATCTAGTCTACTTCCAATATTTTGTCCACTAAAGTAACAGTTCCAACAGTTTTTTCAAAAGTCGATATGCAAAATGTCCTCTGAAACTCAAGAATATTCATTAATTGTGAGTCCCTGTAAAATCAAGAAGAAAGTTATTTATTTTGTAGATACAGTGACAGAGTGAATATTCACATTTTCAAAGGCAGGAATATAAGTTTCCAAAGGAGAATTGAAGTTAAGTTCAAAAATTGGAAAGGAACATATTAAATTCTTCACTTTCATGTCTAGTATCTGTGTTAATATAAATGTCAACTGTTTTGGAAACCCCAAATCAGTGATCACATTTATATATACATAACATTTCTTTTACTTGTTTGTCATGGTTTTCCTTAGCAGAAATTCCTTGATGTTGGGATTTTCAACAACCTGGAGTCTCAACTGAATGTTTAAGGTTCATGTTCACAACTTCATATATTACCATCTTGAGGAGCTGCCTACAGGCACCATGTCCCTGATGTATATGACCTGACGTCCAAAGTCCTGATATTTCTTTGACGTCTCTGTCACCTCATAATACTTGTATTCTTCATGATTGAAAATTAAGCATTAATTTGACGAAATAATAGTCTTCCTTCAGAACACTAACACCTTTGTGGATATGGACAAACCATAGTCAAATTCTGTCCCAAAGCATCTTTCAAAGTGCCTTTAATCCAGCTTCCAAAACAGTCTTAATTCACCTCTGGAGTGTTATCAGCTAGGATTTAATTGTCAGCTTCTTTCTAACATTGCTCTTCCAAACACTGATCAGAATGACCTACTAAGCTTTACCTCCATGATGCAATGGATTTCCTCATCAAAAGTTCCAAAGATTCCTCATTTTTCCAACAAAACTGTTCCAAAGACACATAAACATTATAGCAATAGTCACATTTCTCAGCACCAAATGCTCTCGACTTCACAATGCACTCCTATTTCCAGTGCCACATTCTTAGCAGTATCCTATTTCTTGGTATAATTTTCTTTTACAGTTACCTTTATTTTTTCTCAGACAACTTAGGGGAGAAAAAGAGTATTAATTTGACCCAAAATTCCATAGGGCACATAGTTTATTTCTGCAGGAATCCCACAGTAGAAGGCATTACTGGAAGGAAAAGCAGGACACTAGTTCAGGTCATTGCAGCATTGGAAAGCCAAAGGAACAAGAGCAGAGATAGGAAAGACTCTATGAAACCTCAAGCCTTCACAACAGGATATGTCTTCTCTAGCAAGACCTTACCTCTTAATAGTGTCACAAAGTTTCCAAACAGTAAAACAAGTAGAAATTCACACATAAGAGACATAAGAGCCTCTGTGTGTGTGTGTGTGTGTGTGTGTGTGTGTGTGTGTGTGTGTGTGTGTATGTGTGTTTGTGTGTAATGGAGGGGTCATATTCCAACTAAGATACAAGACACGCAGTTTCAGTCCACATCTGCTGAATGAGGGACTAAAACAGGCAAGCACCACAAGATCAATGCAAGTCAGGAACAGTTAAACACTTTTCAATAATAACTTTAAATTTCAATGGGATAAACTCCACTATCAAGAGACATAAGCTTATAACTTGGATCAAAAATCATGACTCATCAATTCTCTGCCTCCAAGAAACACACCTCACCTCGAAAAGGATGGTCAAAAGTACTCCATGCAAATGGAAAGCAGAATCAAGCAGGAGTTGCCATATTAACATCAAACAAAATACACTTCGAACTAAAGCAAGACTTACAAGATGCAAATGGATGAGAAAATTCCAGCAAGAATATCTTACAATTTAAACATATATGAACCAAACACGGAAGCTCTGAAATTCATCAAACAAATACTGCAGAAGAAAAACAACTAATCAAGCACAGTAGTAGTAAGAGATTTCAATAACCCATTCATACCATTGGACAGGTCAACAGGCCAAAAACTAAACAGAGACACAATGGAGTTGAATGAAACCATAAATGAATTGGAACTTACAAATATCTACAGAACATTTCATCCAAACACTAAAGAATATACATTGTACTCAGCAGCTCATGGAACATTCTAGAAAATAGACCACATTCTAGAAAACAAATCCAACTTCCATACATATAGAAAAATTGAAATCATTCACTACACACTATCTGACCATTATGGAATAAAGGAAGATATCTACAATAAAAGAAAAAAATAGAAACCACACATACTCATGGAAACTGAACAACACAATTTTGAATGAGGAATGGGTCAAAAATGAAATAGAACAAGAAATTGAAAATTTCCTTGAAGGTAATGAAAATAAAGATATGACCTAATAAATTCTATGGGACACATTGAAAGCAGTTCTAAAAGGAAAGTTTGTAGCACTAAATGCTTACACCACAAAAAAGGAAAGATCCTGAGGAAATGACTTAATGTTATACCTGAAAGCCTTAGAAAAAATAGCAACAAATCCTAAAAGCAACACATGGAAAGGAATATCTAAGATTTGAGCAGAAATCAATGAATCAGAACACAAAAAGGCAAAATCCACAAAATCAGAAATGAAAAGGGGGAAATTACAAGATACTGGAGAAATCCAGAGCATCATAAGGACATACTTTCCAAATTTATATTCTCTTTAATTGGAGAATCTAAAGAAAAGGGATGAATTTCTAAACACATATAACTTACCAAAATTGATTCAAGATGAAATAGATACATTAAACAGGCGAATAGCAAGACATGAAATTGAAACAGTAAGTACAAGTCTTCCAACTAAAAAAAGCCCAGGACCAAATTGGTACAGTATAGAATTTTACCAGGCCTTCGGAGGAGAGCTAACACCACTATTTCTCAAATTATTCCATAAAATAGAGATAGAAAAAATACTCACAAATTCCTTCTATGAAGCCAAAGACATTGAAGAAAGAGAATTGTAGCCAATGTCATTAATGAACATAGATGTAAAAATCCTCAATAAAATACTAGCAAACTGAATTAAAAAAACATAGCAAAAGGATTACACAGCATGATCAAGTGGGTTTCATACTAGGGATGTATGGATGGTTTAAAATATGTAAATAAACATGATTCATCATATTAACAGACTTTAAAAACCGAAATCATATGATTTATCAATCAATGCTGTAAAGCATTCAACAAAATCCAACATCCCTTCATGATAAAAGGGATAAAAATATCCCTTCATGTTTTTGGAGAAAACAGGAATGGAGGGCACCTAATTCAACTTGATAAAGACTGTGTATGACAAATCTAAAGCAAGCATCATCCTATATAGGGAAAATTTGAAACATTCCAACTTAGAACTGGAATGAGACAAGGCTTTCCATCATCACTACTCCTGTTCAATATTGTGCTTGAATTCCTAGCTAGCACAATAAAGCAAGAGAAGGAAATAAAAGGGATAAAAAGATATGTAAGGATGAAGTCAAAGTATCCCTATTTGCAGATAATATGATTCTGTACTTTAGAGATCCACATTGCTCCACCAAGAAACTGCTCAAATTAATAAACAATTTCAGTAAAGAGGTAGGCAAAATCAACATACAAAAATCAGTAGATTTCCTATATACCAGAGATGAAAAAGCTGACAAAGAAATGAGAGAATCAGTCCCATTCATCATAGCTACAAAGAAAATAAAATACCTTGGAATAAATTTCACAAAGGAAATAAAAGACTTGTAGGATGGAAACTACAAAACACTGCTGAAAGAAATTAAAGAAGACACTAGAAAGTGGAAAGACCTTCCTTACTCATGGATTGATAGGATCAATATTGTGAAAATGATCATCCTACCCAAAGCAATATACAAATTCAATGCAATTTCATTTAAAATCCCAATGCAATTCTTCATGGAACTGGATAAAACAATCTCAAAATTCATATGGAAAAATAAAAAAACACGATTAGCCAAAACAATTTTGGGCAATAAGAAGACTGCTGGAGGTATCACCATACCAGATTTCAAACTATATTACAGAGCTATAGTAATAAAAACATCTTAGTACCGACACAAAAACAGATACATCAACCGATGGATGAGAACAGAGGATCCAGATATAAAATGTCACACATACAGCCACTTAATTTTTGACAAAGGTGCCAAACATGAATGCTGGGGGAAAGACAGCATCTTCAACAAATGGTGATGGGAAAATTGGACAGCTACATGCATAAGAATAAAAATTGACAGCTACATGCATAAAAATAAAAATTCTCTCCTTACCCAAAAATCAACTCCAAATATATCAAAGACCTCAATATTAAATCCAAAACTCTGAAATTATTAGAATAAAAATAGGAAGTGCACTTTAAATGAGAGGCCTAGTTAAAGATTTTTTAAGCAGAACAACAAATTCCTAGGAACTAAGACCAATAATCAACAAATTGGACTCCATGAAATTAAAAAGCTTCTGTTCTACAAAATAAATGCAAAACAAAAATTCACTGAATGGGAGAAAATCTTTGCTAGCTATGAATCTGTGAAAGGATCATTCTCCAGAGTATACAAAGAACTCAGAAAATTAAACATCAAGACACCAAACACTTCAATTAAACAATGGGCTCTGGAACTAAACAGGGATTTCACTCAAAATAAAATTGAAATGTCAAAGAAATACCTTAAAAAATGATGAACTTTCCTTATCATCAGAGAAATATAAATCAAAACAAACTTGCAATGCCATCTTACCCCAGTCATAATGGCTAAGATCAAAAACACAAACAACAGATATTGCTAAGGAGGCTGTGGAGAAAAAGCGACACTTATTCAAAGCTGGCATGAATATAAACTGGTACAGCCTCTATGGAGATCAGTGTGGAGGTTCCTCAGAAAATGGAAAATGGAACTGCCATATGACTCAGCTATACTATTTCTTGGAATATTCCCAATAGACTTTAGATCTTACTACAAAGACATTTGTTCATCTATGTTCATTGCTGTTCTATTCACATAGTGAAAATGTGGAATTAGCCAACATTCCCATCAACAGAGGAATGGATAATGAAAATGTGGTATATAAACACGATGGAATATTATTTAGCCATAAGATAGGAAGAGATTATGGAATTTTCTGGTAAATGGATGGAAAGGGAAATTTAATATTGAATGAGGTATTTCTGACACAGAAAGTTTAGCATTGCATTTTCTCTTTCATATGCAGATGATTGAATTGATACCTATGTCAATGAATGTGAATTGGAAGCACTGTAAGAACCAGAAAATTTGACAAAGACCTGTGAGTGGGAAGGTGTGAAGGAATTATTATGGTGAAATCTTTTAAAGGGGAAATTTAGGATACCAGACCAAGGTTTAAAGAGGGAATAATTGGGAAAAATATACAGTGGGGAATGAGGGGATGGGAGATAGGATGGATATAGGAGATAGGAAGGACAAAGGGGCTTATAGGAAACTCCTCAGACTATGGGAAGTAACCCCAAAGGAACATCATATTCTAATTATATGTCAAAAAACATGTCTTTTAAAGAAAGGAACAAGAATAAGCTGTCCCTATGGAGAGGAGCATAGAGTGAGGAAAACAGAGAAAAAAAAAAAGCCTTGAGCTGATACTCTTAGAATCCAGAAACAAAATCATACTAGAAGTGACAAGAATGTGGAACTTTCTGATAAAATGTTGGTCAAAGAGGTCTTAAAGGTCCCCCAAACATTATAGTTTTTTGATATAGCACTTGGTTGCTCTCCAAAAACTGTCAGTAAGACCCTTTACTGAAGATACAATACAAATGGATCATGGGCAAAATATACCAACTAGAACTGGTCTGAGGACTTTCTCCTTGCTGGTAGTTTACACAATACCAAGTAGTACTGTAGAAGCTTTTGGGGGAGAGAAACAATTGCAAGCCCTATAAATAGCATGAGTTCTGTAAGTTACAATATGAGCCACCATGGCAGCAGGTGATCACCAGTGCAATAGTGTCATGAGTACCAAGGAGAAAACCAACAGCTTTCTGATTGGATTAACGACCTGCTTATCACAATGGTACCCATCGCTATTACTGTAAACTAGAACAAGACTTAAAAAAGAGAAGGAATTAGATCAGCAGAGGAGACCATTAATAAACCTATAGTTAGGTAGACAGTACATCAAAGTGCTCTGTAGGTAGCTGTTGTTATACATATAGAATGGGAACTTTCAGTGAATTCTTTAGGTATAAAGCTGGAAGAGTGAAACAAAATGGACATATCATTGCTGTGGCCTGAAGAGAGGTAACTTGATATACCATGGGGGCCTGAGCACCCACTTGAATAGAAAAGCTAGAGTGATCTCAGATATCCACAGAAGCATACAGGTGGAAGGGTGAGTGAGAATGAGAAGGAATGGTTTAGGAAAGAGAGGAGATGGGATTAAGGGGTGGGTGGGAAGCTGGGATGAATACTCAATATACTTGTAAAAGTAGAAAAATAAAAAAAGATGAAATACATAAAAATATGAATAAAATCCTTTTTATGTAAAAAACAATATTAATTGATGGTTGGAAGGTGGGACTCCAATAACACAATTTCTGGAAGGCCATTACATGTTCATGTGTGAGTATATGTATAGAGGACTTTGGGTGATGGCACTGGTTTTGAGACACCCATGCTCCTGTGAGTGACCCCTCACTCATAATCCTCCAGGTTAGCTAACTAAATTCATTGGTTATCCAAATAAAAAAGAAAAAAGAAGTAGTTGAAGAAACAAAACTAAGCACAGAGCATTTGAACAAAATCTCATACAGAGATTAGGCCTGAAATTTAAAACAAGCTAAATACAACTCAAAAGTCAGCAGAGAGTCATATCAACAAAACATATGAAGCAGAACTAGGATATCAGAACAAGAAGACAAGATTGCAGGGCAAAATTATTCAATTAAAGAAGCTGAAAAGGCTATTAAATTAAATGCTGAAGTGACATATTCAAGAATTATGGTACAACTAGAAGAATCCAAAGTTGTGATTTCATAGAATCCCAGAATAAGAAACCCACAAAACCACAGAAGAAGAGATTTTTCACACTATCATAAATGAATATTTCCCACACCATTGGTTCTCCATCCAAGTACAAGAGGCATATTACATACCAATTAATATGACCAAAATAGAAACTCACTAAGGTAAATAATAATAAAAATACTGCAGATACAAGGTAAGGAGAATGTTTTGAACACCTTAGGAGAGAAAAACCCAGGCACATTTAAAGGTAAGCCTATTAAAATAAATGGGGGATATTTCAATGGAAACAGTAAAAGCTGGTAGAGCTTGGAGAGATGTAATTCAGGTTATGAATGATCACAAATACTAACCCAGGATAGTGTATCCATCAAAACTATCATTCATGATTGAACGTGAAAGAAAAAATTTCCACAATAGGGATGAATTGAAGGCCCACATGAGCATCAAATTAGACCTGCAGAAGATATTAGAAAAATAATTAAGTCTGAAGAAAAGGAATAACACACCAAAGAGGATATAATGCCAGCACTAATACTAAGCAAAGAAATATACTAAAAAAACACAAAAACTCAGAAAATTTCGTGAATCAGCAAATATTTATCAATTATAATGCTAAACATCAAAGAAATTAACTTGCCAATCAACAGACATAGGTTACAAATACAGATTAAAATCGCAACCCATCAATTTTCCATCTTCAAGCAACACATGTCAACATGAAAGATAGTCACAATCTCAGGGCCATTGGCTTGTTAAAGGTATTCCAAACTAATAGGACAAGGAAATATTCAGGAGTACCAATTCTAATGTCCAAAAAATAGACTTAAAACCAAAATAAATCATGAAAGACACAGAAAGACCTTGCATACTTCTTAAAGGACCAATCCATCAACAAGAGTTCACAATTTTAAACATATGCACCCAATATGTTCTCACCAACATTCATTACACACACTACAATGTATAAAATACCAAATCAACCCCAAATTGGTAATAATATAGAATTTCAGCAACCCAATCTCACCAATGTATAGGTAGGTCAATAAACCAAATATTGAGCAGAGACACACTGTAGCTGAATTAAATCATAACCCAAATGGACCTGACCAATCTTTACTGAACTTTCCATTCTAATACTAAATAGCACACACATATCTCTTCAGGACCCAAGGAATTTTCTCCAAAGTATGCTACATATTAAGCTACACAGCATACCTCCATATACACAGGAAAGAAGAGATTATATCATATACATTATCTTATTGCCATAGAATTAAACTAGACAACCACAAGAAGGTAAACAAGAGAAAGTACACAACTCTTGAAAACTAAGCATCATGATATTGAAGGAGGAAGTGGTCTATGTGGAAGTCAAAATGCAAATTCAAAAATTCCTAGAGATTAATGATAATAAAAACATATCAAAATCTCTGGGACATGACATTATAAGACATAACAGGAAATTTTGCAATATCCAATGGATTTACCAAAAAATGGAAATATTTTCTATGAAGCTAATATGATACTAATCTCAAAACCCAATAAAGATATCCTTGAAAAGAACACAATAGATCAATCTCTTTGATGAACAAAATTGCAAAGATTTCAACAAAATCTTCGCAAATCAGATTAAAAAACATATTAAAAAGATCATCCACTGTGATAAAGTAGGATTTATCCCATGCAAACAAGGTTGGTTCAACATATACAAATCAATAAGTTTAATCAATCGTATAAACCAGTCCAAAGTCTAAGACCACGTGATACTCTCAATAGATGCAGAAAAAGCTTTTGACAAGATCCAACATCCTTTTATGACTAAAACCTTAGAGACAGAATGGAAGGAACTTACATCAACATAATAAAAGCTATATACAAAAAGCCAATAGCAAGGATTATACTAAATGGAGAAAAACATGAAGCATTCCCACTTCAATCAGGAACTAGACAAGGCGGTCCACTCTCACCACTTCTATTCAATATTGTACTTGAAGTCTTAGCTGGAGTCATAAGACAAGAGAGGAAGATCAAAGGAATTCAAATCAGAAAATAACTCAATATATCTCTATTTGCAGATGATATGATCGTATACCTGAGAGATCCTAAAAAGTTCACCAGGAAACACCTGGTGATTCAAAAGTTTGTCAGGTTACAAAATAAGCATGCAAAAATCAGTGGCCTATCTATACACTAAGGATGAAAAAAGTGAAAAATTCCTTAGAGAAACAATCCCATTTACTATAGCCCCTAAGAAAATGAAATACCTTGGTATAAACCTAACCAAAGAAGTGAAAGACGTTTATAATAAAAACTATAAAACCATAAAGAAGGAAATTGCTGATGACACCAGAAAATGGAAACACCTCCCATGTTCCTGGATCAGCATAATTAACATCATAAAAATGACCATCTTACCAAAAACAATATATAGATTCAATGCTATAGCAATCAATATCCCAAAGGAATTGACCAAACACTCTCAAAGCTCATATGGCCCAGGCACAAAAGGCCCAGAATAGCAAAAATAATCCTGGATAACAAAAACACTGCTGGAGGTTTCACTATACTAAACCTTAATCTTATACTACAAATCCATAGTAATAAAAACAGAATGGTTCTGCCTCCAAAATAGACACATAGATCAACGCATAAGGGTTGAAGATCCAGCCATAAGCCCACACAGTTACAGTCATCTGATCTTTGACAACCCAACCAATTCAATGGAAAAAGAACAGCATCTTTCAACAAATGGTACTGGCAAAACTAGATATTCATATGCAGAAGATAGAAACTGAAGGAATACTTATCTCCATGCACAAAAATCAACCCCAAATGGATCAAGGACCTTAGTATTAGGCCAGAAACTATAAAAACTCTAGTTGAAAGAGCAGGGGATTCCCTCAAGTGAATTGGACTAGGACAACATTTCTTAAACAGAAACACAATAGCCCAAGCCTTAGAACCAACATGGAAGGAATGGGATGTTATGAAATTAAAGAGTTTCTGTTAACTAAAGAGATTTAAAACTGAGCAACATTATGTTTTGAAAGCTAGTGCTTTCCCACAGAATGGGAGAAAATATTCAGTAAATACTTATCTGATAGAACTCTATTATCCAGAGTGCACAAAGAACTTAAAAAATTAAATACCAAGGGGACAATAGTAAAATTAGACCCTTCCCCTCCACTCCGCCACCCGGGACGCGAGCTCGCAGTCCAGCCGGGCCTCACCGCGCCGTGACCCAGGTAAGATCGGTCCCTGCCCACCCCCAGAGCCCCAGGCCAAATAATTCAGTTTAGTGAAAAACGCACAGAAATTAAAAGATCTTAAGAGTTAAACCGACAATGCCAAAGTCTAAGTGCAAATCCATGAGACACAACACTCAAGTAAACAAATCTCCCACTGAAGGAATTAATCCCATAATGTTAGACTCCAACCAGAACAAACCCATGGAAAATGGCCATACACTAACTCCTGGAAACTTAACAATATGATGCTGAATGAGAACTGGATTCAGGAAGAAATTAAAAAGGAAATCCAAGATTTCCTGAAAGTGAACGATAATGAAAATACAACTTACCAAAATCTCTGGGACACGATGAAAGCTGTTCTAAGAGGTAAGTTCATACATAGCTCTTAATGCCTACATCAAAAAAATGGAAACATCAGAAATAAACAACATAACAATGCAGCTTAAAGCTTTAGAGAAACTAGAGCAATCTGATCCCAAAAGTAGTAGAAAGGAGGAGATTAGCAAAATAAGGGGAGAAATATCTGAAATCGAGATTAAGAAAACGATAGAAAAAATCAACCAGTCAAAAAGCTGGTTCTTTGAAAAAATCAATAAGATTGATACACCCCTAGCTAAATTAACCAAAAGCAGGAGAGAGAAAACCCAAATTGACAAAATCAGAAATGAACATGGAGTTATCACTAGTGATATCCAAGAAATCCAGAGAATTATAACATCATATTTCAAAAACTTATACTCTGAGAAGTTTGACAACACAAAAGAGATGGATGAATTTCTAAGTAAACACAACTTACCTAAATTGAATCAGGAAGTTGTGAATTATTTAAATAGTTCTATAACATATAAGGAAATTGAAGAAGTAATCTCAAATCTTCCCACCAAAAAATGTCCTGAACAAGATGGATTCAGCACGGAGATCTACCAGATATTTTAAGGAGTTAATAACACCAATACTCCTTAAACTGTTCCAATAAATAGCAAAGGAAGGAACACTACCAAACTCCTTCTATGAAGCTAATATCGTTTTAATCCCAAAACCTAATAAAGACTCAGTTAAAAAAGGAAACTATAGGCCTATCTCTTTGATGAACACAGACGCAAAGATTCTCAACAAAGTCTTAGCAAATCATATTCAAAAACATATTAAAAAGATCATTCATGGGGACCAAGTAGGCTTCATTCCTGGCACACAAGGCTGGTTCAACATATGCAAATCAATAAATGTAATTCATCATGTAAACCAGTCCAAAGTCCAAGAACACATGATACTCTCGATAGATGCAGAAAAAGCTTTTGACAAGATCCAACAGCCTTTTATGATCAAAATGCTGGAGACAGTAGGAATGGAAGGAACCTTTATCAATATAATAAAAGCTGTATACAACAAGCCCACAGCAAGGATTATGCTCAATGGGGAACAATTGGAAGCATTCCCACTTCGATCAGGAACTAGACAAGGCTGTCCACTCTCACCACTTCTATTCAATATTGTACTTAAAGTGTTAGCTGAAGCCATAAGACAAGAAAGGGACATAAGAGAGATTCAAATCGGCAAGGAAGAAGTCAAGCTATCCCTATTTGCAGATGACATGATCTTATACCTGAGTGATCCCAAAAACTCCACCAGTAAGCTACTGGAAGTAATTGAGAAGTTCAGCAGGGTGGCAGGATACAAAATAAATGTGCAAAAATCAGAGGCCTTCCTATATGCCCAAAACGAAAGACGTGAAAAAGCCTTGAGAGAAACAATCCCATTTACTATAGCCCCTAAAAAAATGAAATACCTTGGTATAAACCTAACCAAGGAGGTAAAAGACCTTTACAATGAAAACTTTAAAACCCTCAAGAAAGAAATTGCAGAAGACACCAGAAGGTGGAAAGACCTCCCATGTTCCTGGATTGGCAGAATTAACATCATAAAAATGACCATCCTACCAAAGGCAATATACAGATTCAATGCTATACCAATCAAAATCCCAAAGCAATTCTTCAAAGATGTTGACCAAACAATCTCAAAGTTCATATGGAGGCACAAAAGACGCAGGATAGCAAAGACAATCCTGAGTAACAAAAACACTGCTGGAGGTATTACCATACCAAATCTAAGTCTATACTACAAATCCATAGTTATAAAGACAGCCTGGTACTGACTCCAAAATAGACACACAGATCAATGGATAAGGACTGAAGACCCAGATATAAGCCCACAAAATTACAGCCATTTGGTCTTTGACAAAGGGGCCCAAAGAATCCAATGGAAAAAGAACAGCATCTTCAACCAATGGTGCTGGCAAAACTGGATCTCCACATGCATAAGATTAAAGCTGGACCCGTACTTCTCACCATGTACAAGACTTAATTCCAAATGGATCAAGGACCTTGATATCAGGCCAGAGACGATAAAAACCATAGTTGAAAGGATAGGGAACTCCCTTGAGCTGATTGGGCTAGGCCAACATTTCCTAAACAGACATCCAATGGCACAGTCACTGCTACCAACTCTCAACAGTTGGGATCTTGTGAAATTAAAGAGCTTCTGTTCAGATAAAGACATTGTAACACGAGCTCAAAGGCAACCCACAGAATGGGTGAAAATCTTCACTAACCACACATCTGATAGAACTCTGCTGTCCAGAGTGCACAAAGAACTTAGAAAACTAAACACCAAGGAAACCAATGGCCCAATTAAAAAATGGGCCTTGGAACTTAAAAGAAACTTTACCAGGGATGAAATTAAAAGGTCTAACAAATATCTTAAAAAATGCTCCACTTCCTTAGCCATCAGGGAAATGCAAATCAAAACTTCCCTGAGATATCATCTCACCCCAGTCAGTATGGCAAAAATCCACAATACAAACAACAACAAATGCTGGAGAGGATGTGGAGAGAGGGGAACTCTCCTACATTGCTGGTGGGAATGCAGGCTCATACAGCCACTCTGGCAAGCCGTCTGGAGATTCTTAAAGAAATTAAAGATTGAAATGCCATATGACCCTGCTATTCCACTTTTGGGAATAACCTCCCATACAGCAGAGGTTCACCTCGATAGCACAAGGTCGACCCTGTTCATAGCAGCACTGTTTACAATAGCAAAGTCATGGAATCAACCCAAATGTCCAACAGTTGACGAGTGGATAAGGAAACTGTGGTACATCTATACAATGGAGTACTACTCAGCCATCAAAAATGATGAATTACTGGAATTTGCCGGGAAATGGATGTCATTAGAAACAATTATATTAAGTGAAGTATCCCAGACCCAGAAAATTAAGCGCAGTATGTACTCCCTAATAGGTGGCTCCTAGTACCAAACCCACCCAGCCCACCTAGAGACAGTAATTGCAAGGATTATGAACAGGAGGGATGGGGTAGGAGGACCACACCAGAAACAAGGAGAGAAGGGACCATGTTACAGCAGAGAAAATAGGCCTCCATCAAGGACTCAAATAAGTAATGAGACATATGATTAAGTTCACAGACTTTTGTTCCTGATCATTTACTACTGAGGGGGTATGATCTCACCAGAAGAGGAGGGCATATAGTCTGGCAGATAAAAAGTAACCATTGTTCAAATTGGTGATAGACCCCTCCCTCACTGTGGTTTCCCACTTTTATTACATCTACCTTTGAATGTGCTTTTATCACAAAACTCTAGTTTAACAGCTTTTTGTCTCTGGCCAGTGGGTAACATACAATGCCCACCAGGATGGAGTGAAGGGCATTGCAGGAGCAGCAAGACTGCAAAAGAAAACCAACAAACCACAATCCAGAACTTCAGAGACTCTATATCAACCACCTAGAACTAAGTCAGCTTAATCTCTCCCCATCCTGAAGCTCAGGGAAATTTGCAGAAGAGGGGGCGGTAAGAGTGTAAGAGCAAAAGGATGGGAGGAGCAATGATATATAAGATACTCCATACAAGTTAGGGCTGAAGCAATCATAATTGGACTTTACATGCCCTGCACATTGTCCAACACACTATTGACCCCACAAAGTCCAGCATCTGCTAAAGGCACCAAGATGTTTGGAGGCAAGGGTTTGCAGACACAGCAGTGTTCCTATACCTAAGGGGAACATGGGAAAGTGTTTAGGGAAATACCACTGGGTCCTTGTACGTCATCGGAGAGGAGGGCCCAGAGGAAAATCAGGCATGCACAAGAAAGGACTCTCTGGGAATTGGGGGGAGGCACTGGGGGATGGGAAGGGAGGGGGGTGGGGAGTTGGAGTAGGGGGTACAGGGGGGGGAAGGAAGAGGGAGGGAGGGAACTGGTGTACCCATTAAGTTTGTGTGAGCTGAAATAATAATAAAAAATGTATTAATAAAAGAATAGTACGATTAGAAAATGGGCCTTGGAACTCAAAAGTCATAAGACAAAAGAGGGAGTTAAAAGTATTCAAATCAGAAAAGAAGAATAGAAGATATTTCTCTTGCAGATGACATTGAAATGTCTAAAAAATATCTTTTTTCCCACATTTTACTTTTTTTCTAATAATACAAGCTCGATCGTTACCCCATCCTCTCCCTCCCACTTCTCTTTCCCTTTCATTTCCCATTCCCCTCCCCCCTTCCACCTTCCTTTCACTTCCCTCCCTCCCTCCACATCTCCTGGTACTTCCCCCTTCCTCACACCCAATCCCAAACCATCCTCTGAGCCCTTGACCCTAGTGAGGGTTTAGGACTCAGTGGTATATCCAGGAGCCCTGTCTTGGGCTCCTTGTTAGTATGTGAACTTTATTGTGACCGTTTAATCCATTGCCTCTAAGGATCCTACTACCTGAAGCTTTCTCCCTGGTGATCCATGCTGGACTTTGGGGTTTCATTGATGTCAACCACTGTGCAGGTATGCCAAAGTCCAATCCTGGGTGGCTGCAGCCCTAACTTGTGTGGACTATCACGGTTTTAAATGTGTTCCCCACAATCTCATGTATTAGGGGAATTCAATGCACCTCTGAGAGGTGGATCCTTGCTGGAAGAAGGTGGTCACAGAGGGTGGAACTTGAGCTGAATTAGTCCCACCCTACCCCTTGAAGAGGTCTGTATTTTAGCATCAGTGTGTCAGCTCTCAGCCTCCAAGATGTTGGCAGTGATGTAGCCTGGAAGATTATCTCCTCTCTGGAACTGTAAGCTGAATAAGGCTCCCTTTCTCCCTTAAATTGCTCCAGTTTGGGTGTTCTTTCACAACAGTAGAAAAGAGTAACCATTACATGAAGTATACTCATTACCCAAACTACCTGTTACCATTGGCCATTTATAGTAGCCTGGACAGATGTTTGTTAGACTGGGATTGTCTCCTGCTTTTAGTGAAATAACAATGGCTCCAGGAAGGGAAGAACTGAGAATGTAAAAAATTAAAATTTACCTAATAGTGATAAACATCACAATACAATATTCCGCATGCAAGTTTTATTTTTGTTACCCAGTGTTACTGACAGAGTCTGACATCTTACTCCATCATATACTGTGTGAGTTTTAGATAACTATTACTGAAGAAAGCTCCTAAATTGATTCTTAGCCCTGAGAGACAGAAACAAGTACTGCATAGTTAAGAACTGTGTAACTGTTGGTGGTAATGCTTCTCAACACATGAGCCTATCCCATAGGGATCCTGAACTTTGTATCATTTAAGAACATTTGTATAGTTCTATTTCCATGCAGTATCTTCCTGATTATTATGTTGTATTTTTCTGTGTGACATATTGTATAGGTAGTCTCTGACCATCATAGGTGGTGTAAATCTGAGTTGCGCTTAAGTCTCATAGAAGTGCCTTCATCAGCTTTGGAGGAGAGAACATATTCCCTAAGATCTACTTCAAGGCTGAAGTGATGCAGGCTGAAACTCAATCTGAATTTAAAGAATATAGAATTTTACTTTATACTAAGGTTAGACTTGTTTCCATCTTTGAACTCTAGCCTGTATATAGGCCTTCCCTTTCTACCAGGTGTTATTTCTAACTACAGATGAACAGGTACTAGCTTTCAAAACATAATGTTGTCCTATTGGTCTCTCCTGTCAACCACCTCCCTCCCCTCCCCTCCCCTCCCCTCCCCTCCCCTCCCCTCCCCTCCCCTCCCCTCCCCTCCCCTCCCCTCCCCTCCCCTCCCCTCCCCTCTCTTCTCCTCTCCTCTCTTCTCCTCTCTTCTCTTCTCTTCTCTTCTCTTCTCTTCTCTTCTCTTCTCTTCTCTTCTCTTCTCTACTCTTCTCTTCTCTCAACTCTTCTCCCTATGTAGTCAGCAACTTGGTTTAAAGCATTTAATCTTTAGGTATTGTGATGGTTATTACTGCCAACCTGCTAGATAGAAGGTAGGCCTTTGAGTGTACCTATGGGGAATTGTGTTTATTGCATTAATTGAAGTGGGGAGGCCCAGCCTACACTTGATAGACCATCCTATGGATACTTGATCTGGTATTCTTTGAAAGTTTACAGAATGAGCTGAGAACTAGCAAGTAAGCTAGCAAGCATGTAGACAATGGTTCTTGTGTTCTCCTTTTGACTGTGAATGTGACAAGGCCAGCTCTTTCTAGCTCCTACAGCTGTATCTTGCCCACGTCAGTGAAGGATTATAACCTAGAATTGTAAGACAACTAATTCCTTTCTTGTATTAGATTCTTGGGTCAAGTATTTTGTTGCAACAAGTAAAAGTAAAGCAAATAATTTATGGCACAAAAGTAACAGGTTTATTTAGCAATTTTACTATAATTAGTCTGTAAGATGATCAAAAGTCTATAAATTAGAACTTATTTTCTCTCACGCTGGTGAGGAAATCTTTATTTCCTGCTTTCTTTATGTTTCATAGTTTAAAAAGAGCACTGTGTTTCTCTCACATGTCCTTAAGTCTTATTCTGTGAGAATTTATTATTGTTAATTTTACCCACTCCATATTTCTATTAAACCATTCATTTTCTTTATAGATTCTCTTCAGTCTTCCTATGGGTTCATCAATTTGATTTTTTAGAAGACAAGGTTTCCACTACATTCCAATTCTTGTGTTCCTACTGCTTTCCTCTTGATTTCAGTTAATTTTGTTGTTATATTTCCAAGTTTTTCATTCTTGCTTTGGCTAATTTTTCTCTATTTTTCTGCTTTTCTAACTTATAACTTAAAACTATAGTATATGATATGAGGCATATTGAGAGTATAAGGTTAAAAATGGGCAGGGGTTAAAGCCTTTGCATTGCAAGCAAAAGAAACTGAGTTCAGATCTCCGTATCCCATATTTAAAAAATGAGAAATTGTGGAGGATTAAAATTCAGTTTTTGGGAGAAACCACACATCAAAAGCAATTAGGAGGTAGGTCAAATCAAGTTTATTCCGAACGTCACCCTTGGACCTCCGTATACATATTTAGATGCCCTCATGTACACACACACACACACACACACACATAAACAAACATTAAGGACAGCAAAAAGACCAATGTAATATCTTTCATACAGAGTATTATGATTCATTTAGCAATATATTATTTTCTGGCCTGGGCATTTCCAATCCTACCACTTGGATTGAGTGGTCAGTGATAGCAAACAAACAAAAACGATGAACCTAGATTCAAGGACCCTTCAAAAATTACAAATTTTATATATCACATTGTTGTGAAATGACTTTAGTTACAAATAAGAAAAGAGAAAATAATTCTCATACTCTGAAAAGAGAATCTAATAGACTCACAGTTACACATTTATTGGAACCCCAAATGAGTTCAGCATGTCAGAAGCCTGTTCCTGTTCTTCATAATACAAGATTGCTGTCATAATAAGCTGTATTAATATCAGAGTGTGCTTAAGTGTTTCTCTTTAATGCAAAAAATACTCAATGAAAAAATTTCCAAAGAGAAGCTTATCAACCATCATGTCAAATAAAATACAGATATATCTGTATTTATTAAAATATAAAATCCATTTGGATTATCTGTTCTAGAATGGGCTCAGTTCTCTTTGGCAAACTACCTTCCTTGGGTAGATCAATTGACAGGGGCACACTCCTTCACCTGTGTAGCCCTATACCTTAAAGTTCCCTCTGCATGTAATTATTTCTCCCGATTTCCTTGATAGTCTACAGAGGAATGTGGATATATCAGTCATGGCACAGGTCTGGTAAGAATGAGTCTTACTGCAATGAGTTCCTGGATGCAGCAAACAGAAAGGCTGGGGAGTGGAAGGGATAGGTATGGATTGAGGAAGAAAAAGGAGGAAGATACAGAAAAGGGGAAGGGCAAAGGGGGGGAAGAAGGAGGCAATTAAAACCACTCAAGTTTGTGAAACAAGAAAAATAAAAATATTAAAAAAATAAAATAGACTTCCAGACTGAATTGAGAAAGGGAAAAATTCTTAATTTGAATGTTCATATTTACCATATTATAAAACATTCAGTAAAAACTGCTTTCTGTCACTTTTTTCCATCATTATAGTTAATACATTTGAAAATTCTTATTAATTGTAGTTTTGATTATATGTTAAAATATAAAATTCAGTATCTTACTGTCATCTACTCTATCAACTGAGCCCTGAGATATAATCTAACTCCATTCAGAATGGTTAAGATACAAAAGACAAACACAGCAAATGCTGACATGGTTGTGAGAAGATGAGGACACTTAAACATTCCTGGTTGGATTGTAAACTCATACTACCCCTTTGGAAATAAATTTGGATGCTGTTAAAAAAGCTAACCATAACAACCAGCTATACCACTCCTGATAATATTCCCAAAGAGCACTAAATCCAACACCAGAGACTCGTGTACAACCATGTTCATTGCAGCCCTTTTCACAATTGCTAAGAAAGGGAACCAACCTAGATGTCCAAGAGTTGACGAATGGTAAAAGAAAATGTTGAATATTATTCAACTGTCATTAAAAATGAACTAATGAAATTAACCAGTAAATGGATGGAGCTGGATGAAATTACACTGAGATATCCCAGATGCTAAAAGACAGAAGCCATGTGTTCATTAAACCTTCTGTTTGATGTAACCAAACAGAAATCCTTGCAACACTCACAAAGCTAAAGGAATACAAGCCAGAGGGTGGAAGAAGATCCCAAAAGAGCCAAATCAAAAGAACTTGAACAAACAAATGAGACTTTCTTGTAAGAAGTCTTAAAAGGGAGGGGCGATTTGGAATAGGACACAGTAAGGAGTGAGATTAGCCTCCAGGTTACTAACCACCTACTTACTAGCCTCTCTCTAATCCACTCTCTATGACAGGGAACACATGCCTGGTAATATAAATGTAATATAAAAACTTAAAAAACAATGGGAGGGCAGAAAATTGACACTAAACAGGATCCAATGTCTTAATTCTAATCAAAAACACCTGGTAATAAGCTACCATCTAAGTCCTTTTATTATATCCTTAGTTAAGAAAAGATCTCAACACCCAAACAAAAAGTAGCCTATTAAAATGGAAGAGCAGTGAAATAGACAATAACAGTTATCCAGAGTGCAGAGAATGAGTAAACCTAAAATAATCAACCCAAATTAGACCAACCAAACCTCTTCCTTTCCTAAGGCACAACGAATATTGCATAAGAGCAGACAGTAAGCTTGAAAAATCTTAAAGGTGAGGAGGATATTGCCTGTTAGGATCACTGGAGGCACAACAGGGCAGTTGAATCTGGTATCTCACTGCAATGAGACCTACCCTCAACAAGCTTGTAAAAATAGCTGACATAGCAGCGTTCTCCCAAGGACCAATGAGGAACTTAAGAGAAATAATTGCACTCAGTGGGAAAATTAGGAGCAAGGACTAGACAGGTGAAAGGCAGCATCCCTATTGGTGATTTATTGAAGTAAGAGACACTTAAACTTTCACAGATGTCTGAGCCACACTAGAGTAGATAACTCTAAGGGAACTCAGTTGCTCACCCACAGAGTCAAGAGGGTGTGAGGGAGACAGAGGATTAGTGAAGGGAAGAGAAGGAAGGAGAGAAAGGAGAAAGGGAGAGGAAGGAAGGGGAAGAGAAGGAAGAGAGAGGGGGAAGGGAAAACCATTCATTGTGTTTGTATGAAAGGAGAATTCTTAATAAGATAGAATAATCATTTAATATGTGAATTTCTCTCTGAGAGAAGTTTCTCTAAATTTAATTTACTTTCAGTTACCTTTTGATCTTTTGAATTATTTTAGAGTGTATTTTACTGTTTCCAAGGGTTTCATTTTTATTGTACTTTATTTCTGTTACTAAATTTCTCTTTGATTATAACACAGTCTTTAACAAGAGAATGATTTTAATTATTTTAAAACCTTATTTATTGTGTCAAACATGCTTAAGATGGCTAAATATTCTCTGATCATCATCACATATAAATAAGCTATTTGCAAGGTATTTTGTGGGATGTTCTAGATTTCCTAGATAACTTTGATTGATAGTGTTCTTTATACTAATATATTTGTGCAGTTTTTTGTCAAAAGTTTTGTCTATTATCATAACTAAAAGAAAAAAATCATATGATCTTCCCAGTAGAGGGGCAAAATTGCTTTGACAAAAATCCATTATTCTTTTATGATAAAATCTATGAATGGAAGTCAAATACCTCAACATGACAAAGTCTACATATGAAAACATAGAGAAAAGATGTAGCCAAATAGAGAAAATAGATCAAAGGATTCTTCTCAAGATCAGGAATATGAGGGTTCCGACTGTTTTACTTTTTATTGCTATGAGAAAATACACACAAATTAAGGGGATAAATGGAGATTTGTTTGACTTATGGCTCCAGTGAGAATATATAGTCCATTAAGACAGAAAGAGCATAGCTGGAGGTGGAAACATGAAGCTATTTCAGGACACTGCAACTATAATGGTGGCAACAGAAGAGTGTTAGATGAAGAAAGAGAGATCTTCTCAATCTCAAATCCCAACCCCTTTGACTTTCCTTCCTCCAGCAAGGTCTACATTCTAGCGGTGCCACTAAATTCTCAAACATTAACATCAGCAAAGATTGCAAACACATGGGCCTTTGGGGAATAATTCACATTTTAAACCATGAGGACGACAAAGTTGTCAAATATCACCACTCTTGTTCAACATTCTCCTTGAAATCTTAATTACAAGACAAGAGGCTTTAAAAGGAATACAAAATAAAAGAAGTCAAAGAATCCCTTTTTATAGATTGTATAATTCTATGCATGAGAGACCCAAAAGATTCTATCAGAAATTTCTAGAATCAATAGAGATGTTCAGCAAAGTTGCAGGCAACAAAATTAATGTACAGAAAGTGGTAACATTTTAAGAGACCAAAGCAAACAGAGGAGTAGTCAGACATTGTCTTCTGGAAATGAATGAGTTGTGGTATCCACGAATTCACCTAGTTTCTTGTTTCTCCTTAAGAAGTAAACAGGATTAATCCTATCTATATTTTACATGGAAGGAGAAAGAACTAAAGAGGCCCTATAATTTCCTGAAGGACTGCTGAAGGTTAATGTTATAGGAAGAGGAGGAAGTGAAGATGTTTTCTTTAATGGTATACTTGCTGATTTATGATTCAAGCTCCGGTTAATACTCAGATACATGCTATCAAAGGTCACCCAGATGAAACTCAGTGGACTACACTTGAAAAATGACATTAAAATAGGAGGGAGATATTCAGGGAAGAAGAAGGAATATAAAGGGGAAATGAGTGGGTATAAGACTGGGATGAGGGATTAAAATATAATTTCACTATACTCACATAAGAAAGTCTGAAATGTAAAAAATTAGTACCTTTCCTGTGTACCAGAGACAAAGAATCATAGAAGGAAGGAAACAATCACATGTACTGTAGCCTCAGGAAAATCTTGGATTAAACCTAATCTAGGAAATGGAATACTTGTACAATAAAAACTTTAAAACACTGAAAAATAGGGCTGTAGAGATGGCTCAGGGTTCAAGACTGTCTTACAAGCAGAAGTTCCTGAGTTCAGACCAACACCAGGTGGAAACAGTGACATGCACTTCTGGCACTGGTCGGTGAGCCTGGGAAATCCCAGAGGAAAGCAAGAAGGAGGTACAAGTAATCCAGGATGATTCCCGAAGTCACCCTTATTTCTCCACAGGGACAAACAGTGCCCTCTGATACACACACACACACACACACACACACACACACACACACACACACACACACACGTGCACACACATAGATAAGATACTAAAACATTGATAAATAAACACAAGAAGGTATAAACTCCACTTATATTCATGGATCAGAATGATTAATATTGACTAAATGCTACCAATATACAGAATTAGCGAAATCCACATCAAAATTATAATGCAATTGTTGACATGAATTGACAAAAAAGATGAAAAAGTTTATGTAGAACCACAAAAGACCCCAGATAGTCAAAGTAATTCTAAATAGTTTTCATGGTTTGGTTGTAGTTCCAGATTATCTGAAGCACATATGTCCACATCTTTATTTGGTATTAATGTTTGGCAAGATTGTACACCTTTAGAAGGTAGAGGCTTTCTGGAAGAAAGTCTGGACTTACATCCTCTTAATTTGTTTTTGCTCTCTGCCTTCATGATGACTGCAGTAATGTGAAATGATCCCCTGCTTCTTTTCCAGGAATCCCTTCTATTATGTGATTTCTTCCAAAATGGACTAAATGCATTCTGAAATCATGAGCCCAATAAATCTTCCTTTCTCCCTTAATGGTACTGGAATATATGAATTATCTCACAGCAAAAGAAAAGTAAATCCAATATCAATAAAAGCCATAATTAAGGTATTACTGCCCCTGATTCAAGACCTAACACAAAGCTATCATGTTAAAAAGCTGTCATGTACTGGCGCAAAAGCAAATAATGATAAGATGGAATCGGTTTGAACACCCAGATAAAAACCTCATCCATAACAACTTGATTTTTTACAAAGTTGATAAAAATTCCTATTGGACAAAGGATAACATCTTTACCAATCAGTTCTGGGAAAAATTGATATCTACATATTGAAGAATGAAACTTGCACATCATTCGTTGCCTTGTACAAAAATAAATTCCAAGTATATCAAATATCTTTATGCTGAACGTGAAACTCTGTAACTTCCAAATAAAGGAGTTCACAGTGTACTTCAAGAGATAGGTTTAGATAGGGACTTTATGAACAGAAACCTATTCACACAGGAAGGAACAAAAAAAAGCAATTGTATGAAGTATCTGTTTTGCAAAAGAAACCGTTAAATCAAATAAAGACTCAGCCTGCAGTTCAAAATAAAATCTTTGCCTAATATACAGTTGACAAAGGATTAGTATCCACAATATATAAAGGACTCATGTAATTCAATGTCAGTAAAGTAATGAATGAAAGGGGCTGGAGAGGTGGCTCAGGGGTTAAGCCTATGCCTTGCAGGCGGAAGGTCCTGAGTTCAGATCCTAGACCCCACGTATAGACGCTGGGCAGATGCGGGGGTGGCTCTGCGTTTCTGGTCCTGGTAGGGCGGAGCCTGTGAATCCCGGGGGAGAGTAAACAAGGAGGAGGTGGAGGCGGTCCATAGTGGTTCCCGAATTCACCGGTGGTTCTACACGCACACACGCACAATTGAATAAATAATAATAATATAAAAAATTAAGAAATGAATGAAAAAATGGGCGAAAGAAGAACAAAACAAATTTCTAATAAATATTGGAAATAATGTTCGATATCTTTATCCATCAGGGAAACACAAGCTAACAATATTTTGAGATTTTATCTTATTCCAATGAGAATGGATAATATCAAGGAACTAAAAACAACAAATGCTGGAAGGACGTGGAAAAAGAAAGAAACTTTACTTATTGCTGATGGTGTTAAAAACTGGTGTATTCCCCTCTGGAAATCAGTGTGGAGTTTTCATAAAAAAAAGTATAAATAGATACATCTTTTCCATTATGATTCTACAGGACTCTATATATTATTACAGAGATGCTTGCACATCATTGTTTGCTGGGGCAATTCCCTCAGGCACACACCTGAGGCTCCTGGCCGCTGGGGAGGAGAAAGGCGAATATTCTGCAGGCCCTTTACCCCTACCCAAATCCAGGGGACTCCGGACACAGCAGGGAGTCTGTCAAGGCGACACTCCATCACTCACTCAAACACACAGCTCCTAGCTGTAACGACCTTGACCTGACCGCCCGCACCTCCACCTCAGCCCTCCAGAGACTCGGCCACAGACGGGGAGTTTGTCAAAGCAAGATCTCAGTTTATTGGGGGTAAAAAATCAGCTTATATAGACAAAGACTCCAAGTGTGTGAAACACCAGCCAATTACCTTGATGGTCAGTATAGCACATACTCTGCATAGGTCAGACTAAACATAAATCTATGTTGGCTCATATAAGCCAATTAGGACTCTCTGTAATGTGCTCAGGGTTACACTAGGACACTAGCTCCCAGTGCCATCTTTGGCCCCATGTGCTAAGCCATGCTCTGCTCACTCCCTCCCAGACTGTTATCTCTGGGTGGGCCCAACAATTGTTCACAGTGATTCAATTCAAAGTAGCAAGAGCATTGAATAACCTATTTGCCCAGGAATTGATGAATGGATCATGAAAATATGGTTCAAGTGCATAATGGAATATTATTCAGCTAATGAGAAGAATGAAATTGGCAGAATTTGGACTGTAGAGAATTAGGCACAGAAAGACAAATGATGAATGGTCTGTCTTACATATGGATCCTAAGCTTAATTTAGAATACTTACTAAAGCCAAGAAAATAGAAAAGAATCATTAAATAAAATGTGAGTACTATGCAGAGATAATTAAAAGACAAGAGGCATGTTAAAATTACTCAGAAATCTATTATTTCATGATCTGATTGGAAAAATAGAATCTTAATGGAATTATCCGACACTGAGTATACAAAGTAGTGGAGAATAGGGATTAACAAAAACTGCTTTGAAATGCTCCTCCCAAAAGCCATAGATTACTGCACAAATCTTGCAATACCAAGATTGGACTGCTTCTATGTGAGCTATTGGTCAAGAAGGTTCCACATGCCCTCAAAACAATGTTGACTATTATCTGTGCTTCTGGTTGCCCATCAGAACCTACTGGTAAGAAAGCACATAATTTTGTTACAAGAAAAGAATTTGAGCTAGACTTGACCTGGAAATTTCCTCACACTTCCATAATACTAGAAGCTAATAGTTGACCACTGAAGAGAAAAAGACATTTACAGTCTTACCCACCTATGAATCCTGAGTTCTTGAATAAAAATGAGTCTGACAAAATATGCCTATCAGTCCAATGCCAGCATGGATTTTACTGGTGTAATCAACCCATTTCTGATTTGATTTAATGACTGATCAAATTCAGATCTCTCTGTTTGTTATTGTTGCAGTTTGACTGAAATGGTTGCTGATAAATGAGCCTCAAACAGCTTAAGGGAACAAGGGATTTATTTTCTCTCAAGATTTTCTAGTTACAGTTCTCAGTTCAGCTTGGTGGGAGAGCATGCACCAACACCAGGGCCAAGGGGGACTGGCCACATCATCTCTACATAATGACTGAGAAAGGGACAATCCTTACATGCTTACCAGCATATCTGCCCAAGTTTACAAAAGGATGCCTACTCTCTCAACCAACGGTTTGTATTTTATTCCAGGGCCTAATCCCACCCACCATGGGCTGGGCCTTCCCCATCAGCTAGACAATCTCCTGCAGATCTGCTCTGGGCCTAAGTCAACCACTAATTCTCTACAAATGTGCCCAGAGCCCAAACCCTCAACTGTCAAGCTGATACCTGTGCCCAACTATGACAGTTATTGTTACCTGACTATGAATTGGGAAGGCATAAATCCTAGGGGAGAACTAGGTACTATTGTTTTGCTTAGTGGTTATGAAAATTAAATGTTTTCTAAGTACTTATCTTTATGCACATTGATTAATGCATCTTTCATATCTCACAACAGAAACCTCTTTTTCAATGGATGGTGATTAATAAAAAGAAATAAATCTATTCAAAATAAATAAAATAATTTGATGTGGAGTACTCAGTCCTAAATGGGGTATCTATGTCACCCACACTCTAGGAATATCATGGAATAGAGGATAGAAAGAATTTAAGAGTCAGAGGTTAGGGAGGGGGATAATAAAACAGTGCATCATTGACATGATGATAGTGCTGCATCATCTATGAACTAACTGCAGCTGTGCATACTTGCAAAAGACCTACACAAGTTTGGATTCATCAGCATTGTAGATTCATCATCCATTATAGACTGAATTAGGGAAGAACTCATGCGTCCCAACCCTTCCCTGTGTGAATATTGGTGACTTAAAGCTGTCTGGGAGAAGGGGACCAATTACTTCATTGATATCACCACTGATATTGCCTATGCTGCAGCAAGTGCCCAGGTACATATTAATGTATGCAATATTATTAGGCTTATCAAACTCAAGGGTCACACTTTAAAAAGACAAAAATGTAAGAGGGAAACTTGCTGGAAAGAGGAAGATAATAGGAGAAGGAAAAGTGATGAAGTAAGGTAAATATGGGGAAATGACAAAGCTTTATATATATATATATATATATATATATATATATATATATATAACTAAAACTGTCAGAAGATAAAAATTATAACAACAAATTTATTTCAAATTTATTTCAAATTAAGGCATGGGTTTTATATCAAATATTATTAAAATGAAATGGACATACTAGAACCTAAGGAAATATGTTTAAAAACTGCATGGTATAAAATTTTAATATATGGAATATATAATGCACTATCAAAGGATAAATCCTGATTTAGTTATGAACTAAGAAGACACTTAAAATCATTTATTGAAGATGATATAAAATTTTAACTAAAATCATAAAAATATCAAATGGTACACCACAAAAATATAAATAAAATGTATATCATTGCATGTATTTCATTTAGCTCAAAAGTTATAGTATATAAATAAAAAATGCTACCATACATATTAAGAAGGTGTGCTACTGAAAGAATAATGGGGAAAACATAAAAAGTAATGGCCTTTACTTTTGAGTGCACTGCTTTACAAAATATGCTTGAAGTCACTTATTAAAACTGAGTGTATCACAATATGATTACAAGGATTATGAACAGGAGGGATGGCATGGGACGGCTACACCAGAAACAAGGAGAGAGTGGACCATGTTATAGCAGACTAAATAGGCCTCCATCAAGGACTGCAAGTAAGTAATGAGACACCTGGTTAAGTTCACAGACTTTCATTCCTGAGCATTTACAACTGAGGGGGTATGATCTCACCAGAAGGGGAGGGCATATAGTCTGGCAGATAAAAAGTAACCATTTTGCAAATGGGTGATTGACCCCTCCTTCACTGTGTTTTCCTACTTTTATTACAACTACCTTTGAATGTGCTCTTATAACAAGACTCCAGTTTAACAACTTTTTGTCTCTGGCCAGGGGGTGACATACAATGTTCATCAGGATGGAGTGAAGGGCATTGCAGGAGCAGCAAAACTGCAAACGAAAATCAACAAACCACAATCCAGAACTTCAGAGACTCTTTATCAACCACCTAGAACTAGGCCAGCTAATCTCTCCCCATCCAGAAGCTCAGGGACATTTGCGGAAGAGGGGGCAGTAAGATTGTAAGAGCAAAAGCATGGGAGGAGCAATGATACGCAAGACACTCCACACAAGTTAGGGACGAAGCAATCATAATTGGACTTTGCATACCCCAAGCAATGTCCAACACACTATTGACCCCACCAAGTCTAGCATTTGCTAACGGCACCAAGATCCTTGGAGGCAAGTGATTGACAGCCACAGTAATGTTCCTATGCTTAAGGGGAACACAGGAAAAGGTTTAGGGAAATGCCACTGGGTCCTTGTACGTCATCAGAGAGGAGGGCCCAGAGGAGAGTCTGGCATGCACATTGAAGGATCCTCCGGGGATTAGGGGGGAGAGGTATTGGGGGATGGGGAGGGAGGGATAAGGGGAGGGGGAGAGGGGGGTCGTGGGGAGGAGGAGGGAGAGAGGGAATCGGTATACCTAATAAGTTTGTATGAGCAGAAATAATAATAAAAAACATTTTAAAAAACTGAGTGTATCATTATCATGCAACTCAGAAGCTTCTTTAAGCCTTTGTTGCACAGACATAAAAATACGCTTACATTATGTACAAATCTTTACACAAATATGAAAGCAAAAGGCCCAAGATCTCTGTGTATCATGCAGTATGATTGCATATGATATATTAAATTGTCCCATAACAAAAACAAGAAAACTTAGATTCATTTTATGTATTTTTGTGCTATGGTAGTTAGGATTAGAAATATCTTTCTAATTTCCCCTCTTTCATCTAAGAAATGTTGTTATTCAATGTCAAGTGCATTTTGTTTACCCCAATGTAAATGACATGGGTAGTTGATTAAATAGCAATTAATAGAATTATGTAATTAAGAATTAATTTGATTAAATATTGAAATGGACTTTGAAATACTAATCTGTTTCAGAAACTATAAGTTGAGAAATAACAGGATCATTGAGTTTCTAGTCGCATTTTATAGTGGCATTTAGCCTTTCAAATCAAATATCTGAACATTATGAAAACTCAAATTATAGATATATACAGAATGCTATGAGAACTCTGTCATTGGAGAATGTATTGAGATTTAGGGGACTATCTCTAGATATAATATATGATGGATAAACAGAAATTTTATGGGAAAATGAATAGGAAAAATAATTTTGATGTTATGAATTAAAAAAACATACAAAAATCATGAAATAAGTTATATTTACTACAATATTTGACCATTCGTAGTATAGTTACTAAGATCCTTCTGCTTAAACAGAAACCTAATAGAAAGAATGGAAATAAGCAAGAACCACATATTGAAGCAGTTTGTGCTCCAGGACAAAGAAATTGTGTCTTCACCTTGGAAAAGAATGCAGAATCATCCAAGAGTGGTATTATGTTAAAATAATAGAAAAGTTTATTGAGGGACTCTTTTAATTTTAACACTGGCAGTTACTTATTCTGGAAAACACTTTGATTTCAATAAAATAGGGAAAACCATTTACTTAGTTAAAGGGTAACATACATGTTTAAAAAGACAACTCATTACTATTTTAAATCTAGCCATAGTACAAATGATTGAAAAAAAAATGGAAGTTCGAAGTTATTCTTTTTATTGATAGTTCTTTAGAAAATATCATACATGTAAATAAAACATTCTGATTACTCACTCAACTCTTTTTTTTCATACAATCCCTGATATATTCCCCCTATTATCCTACAAATCTCCTTCCTATATTAGTATATATACAAACAATTGGTTGAGGAAGTAAGTCATTTTGTGAATACTTGGCCAGACATATTGGCAAGTAAGAATTATCCCTCCCTCAGCCATTATGTGGCGATGGCATGCTTAGTTCCTTCTGCCCTTGGTATTGCTGTGGGCTCCCTTGCCAAGCTGGACTAAGAAGTGTATGTAACCCTACAAATCCATAGTTATAAAGACAGCCTGGTACTGGTTCCAAAATAGACACACAGATCAATGGGTAAGGATAGAAGACCCAGATATAAGCCCACAAAATTACAGCCATTTGGTCTTTGACAAAGGGGCCCAAAAAATCCAATGGAAAAGAACAGAATCTTCAACAAATGGTGCTGACAAAACTGGATCTCCACAGGCAGAAGATTAAAGCTGGACCCGTACTTGTCACCATGTACAAGACTTAATTCCAAATGGATCAAAGACCTTGATATCAGGCCAGAGACTATAAAAACCATAGTTGAAAGGATAGGGAACTCCCTCGAGCTGATTGGACTAGGCCAACATTTCCTAAACAGACATCCAATGGCACTGTCACTGCTACCAACTCTCAACATTGGGATCTTGTGAAATAAAAGAGCTTTTGGTCAGATAAAGAGATTGTAACACAAACTCAAAGGCAACCCACAGAATGGGTGAAAATCTTCACTAATCATACATCTGATAGAACTCTGCTGTCCAGAGTGCACAAAGAACTTAGAAAACTAAACACCAAGGAAACCAATGGCCCAATTAAAAATGGGCCCTGGAACTTAAAAGAAATTTTACCAGGGATGAAATTAAAATGTCTAACAAATATCTTAAAAAATGCTCCACTTCCTTAGCCATCAGGGAAATGCAAATCAAAACTTCCCTGAGATATCATCTCACCCCGGTCAGGATGGCAAAAATCCACAATACAAACAACAACAAATGCTGGAGAGGATGTGGAGAGAGGGGAACTCTCCTACCTTGCTGGTGGGAATGCAGGCTCATACGGCCACTCTGGTGAGCCATCTGGAGATTCTTAAAGAAATTAAAGATTGAAATGCCATATGACCCTGCTATTCCACTTTTGGGAATAACCCCCCATATAGCAGAGGTTCACCTCGATAGCACAAGCATGATCATGTTCATAGCAGCACTGTTTACAATAGCAAAGTCATGGAATCAACCCAAATGTCCAACAGTTGATGAGTAGATAAGGAAAAAGTGGTACATCTATACAATGGAGTACTACTCAGCCATCAAAAATGATGAATTACTGGAATTTGCCGGGAAATGGATGTCATTAGAAACAATTATATTAAGTGAAGTATCCCAAACCCAGAAAATTAAGCACCGTATGTACTCCTTAATAGGTGGCTCCTAGTACCAAACTCACCCAGCCCACATTGAAACACTCAAAGAAAAATCTCTGTAATACCTATAGTAATTGCAAGGATTATGAACAGGAGGGATGGGGTAGGAGGGCCAAACCAGAAACAAGGAGAGAGGGGACCATGTTACAGCAGAGAAAATAGGCCTCCATCAAGGACTCAAACAAGTAATGAGACATCTGATTAAGTTCACAGAATTTCGTTCCTGATCATTTACTACTGAGGGGGTATGATCTCACCAGAAGAGGAGAGCATACAGTCTGGCAGATAAAAAGTAACCATTTTGCAAATGCGTGATAGACCCCTCCCTCACTGTGGTTTCCCACTTTTATTACATCTACCTTTGAATGTGCTCTTATCACAAGACTCTAGCTTAACAGCTTTTTGTCTCTGGCCAGGGGGTGACATACAATGCCCACCAGGATGGAGTGAAGGGCATTGCAGGAGCAGCAAAACTGCAAAAGAAAATCAACAAACCACAATCCAGAACTTCAGAGACTCTATATCAACCACCTAGAACTAGGCCAGCTTAATCTCTCCCCATCCTGAAGCTCAGGGACATCTGCGGAAGAGGGGGCTTTAAGAGTGTAAGAGCAAAAGGATGGGAGGAGCAATGACATGCAAGATACTCCATATAAGTTAGGGCTGAAGCAATCATAATTGGACTTTACATGCCCTGCGCAATGTCCAACACACTATTGACCTCACAAAGTCTAGCATCTGCTAAAGGCACCAAGATCCTTGGAGGCAAGGGATTGGCAGACACAGTAGTGTTCCTATACTTAAGGGGTACACGGGAAAGGGTTCAGGGAAAGGCCACTGGGTCCTTGTAAGTCATCGGAGAGGAGGGCCCAGAGGAAAATCAGGCATGCACAAGAAAGGACTCTCTGGGAATTGGGGCGGGAGGCACTGGGGGATGGGTAAGCAGGGAGAGGGGAGGGGGAGCTGGGGGTACGGGGGGAGGAGGAGGGAGGGAGGGAACTGGTGTACCTATTAAGTTTGTATGAGCTGAAATAATAATAAAAATATATTAATAAAAAACTGTATGTAACCAGTCTATCATAAGAGAATAATCCCCTTGTCCTCATAAACCATCTGGTGGCAATTTATCAGCAACAATGCTGGTGAACTCTAACAGAATCTGGTACCAGAGAAGTTGGATGTTAGTGATAAGTTCATCTATGTGGAAATATGGCTCAGCATTTTATAGCTATATTTACTTTACTTCAAGAGAAAATAGTTGTCAGGCATTGAACAGATCTTATTGTCCAAATGTTAGACATGAGTTTTAATATGATTTGATGATTTCTTGTTGGGTCCTGATTCCTTCATTTTGTTACATGTTGGAAGGATCTAACTGGCTTTTAGTTAAAGTAACTTCTAGTTAAGAGACTTTGGGCTTCTTATATTTTACTTATTTTTATGTTTAGGTATTTATGAATGAAAAAAGAGAGGAGAGAAAGGGAGAGAGACAGAGAGGGAGAGAGAAAGAGAGAGGGAGAGAGAGGGAGAGAGAGATAGTCAATTTTCTCATTCCACCATGAGGATCCAAGATCCAGGAACTGAAACTTCGGTTAGCAGGTTTGTATGCAAGCAACTTTACCCACTGAGCTTTATTACAGGCCCAGATGTAAGACTTGTAAGGAGTTGGAACTGAACTATCTATGACTATTGTAATTTTAAGAGTGGGCCATAGAAACTTTTAATGTTGTATTATTGGAATATTTAAAATTGTATTTAATGCATTTTATAAGATGAACCTAAGATATATGGGACAAGGGATAGAAGATTATGGTCTAAAAGTGATATGCATTTGTGTTAAGTTGACAAGGGTAAAGTGCAATAGAAAGTTTTAGCTGTCAAGATGACACTTTGAAGATGGATCTGTGGGCATACCTGTGAATAATTGTTTACTTAAGGCAAGCCTTTGGAAACACCTGTAGTATATTGTCTTAGTTGCTCTAAAATATGTGGGAATTCCTATTCAATATGTGTGACACAATTCCCTAAACAAAAGTTAACGTACTATTTGAACTTTTAAAATTGAATTGAATATATTTTATAAGATGAACAGATATCATGCAGTACAAAGTATAGTAAGTTATCATTTAAAACTAATTTTTTGTTTGAAATTGGCAAGATGAAGTGTGATGGTTAGTCTCAGCTGTCAAGTTGACACTTTGAAGGCAGATCTCTTGGCATATGTGAGAAATTAGTGAAGGCAGGTATGATAGTTAGACACAGGTGTTAACTTGATTATTGAAAGCTGAGATTTGGGCACATTGTGAAGTAATTGTAATTAAGGCAGTTCCTAAGGAGACTTGCTGGATAGAATCTAATTATTTTGAGAAGACTGATCCCATGTATGTAGTGCCATTCCTAGGCAAGTGGATAAAATTGAGAGTGCTGGTTCAGTTGTTTGACATACTTAGATGTACCTTGGTAGACCACCAACTTAGTGAATGAGATGTACCCCTCTTGGTAATACCTGTGGATATCATGCAACCATTTTCCTTAGATATTAGAGAAGGCATGAAATTTCCTGCCAAGTTTGACTATGAAATGTAACAGAGACTAGCAACAAGAATAAAACTCTTAGTCCTCTTAGCTCTTTGGTCAAACATTTATCAATAGTATTCAGAAAATCTGCATCAACAAGCCTTTGGGCATACCTGGAGGATGTTGCCTTCAATGGTTTAAGTGAAGTGAAAGAGCTTACCATTATAGGTACAATTTTCTAAGCAGGTGCATAAAAACATGTGGATTGCCTATAACTGTCTGGTATACACTTGTTCTGTATTCTTGCTCTTACCATGGTATGGTCAGTTCTCTTGGTTCTTGTTAGTATGACGGTCCTTGACTTAATAGTCTATAGCCTGTAATTGCAAGTTCAAATAAACCTCTTATTTTTCTATGTTATTTGGGATAGGTATTTATATCAGAAATTATTTAGAAACTAAAACAGGCATCAGTAGAATATTGATGGTTTTTTATTGGAATTTTATTGCTTTTAGTAGCATGGTCAAAGTGACAATATTTATTCAACCAATCAATGAACACTGTGAGGTCTTTCTATCTTATAGCTTCTTCTATATCTGCTTTCTTAAGTGGTTCATAGTTTCTTCTTATAGCATTTTTTAAATCATTTGTTATATTTTTACTGAGGTGTTTCTGAAGCTATTTGGAATGGAATAGTTTTCCTTACTTCTTGTCAAAATTACAGCACAGGTATCAACTTGACAGTTGAGTGTTGGAGCTCTGGGCACATTTGTAGAGAATTAGTTGTTGAGTTAAGCCCAGAGCAGACCTGCAGGAGTTTGTCTAGATGATGGGGAAGGCCTAGCCTATGGTGGGTGGGATCATCCCCCAGAATAAATACAGAGAGCTGGTTGAGAGAGTTGGCATCCTTGTGTACACTGGGCAAGAACTCCTGGTCTGGCAAGTAAGGATTGTCCCTCTCTCCACCATTACATTAAGATGGTGTGGCCAGTTACCTTGGCCCTGGTGTTGGTACATGCTCTCCTGTCAAGCTGGACTGAGAACTTTTTTTTTAAATTTTTTTATTATTATTTATTCAACTGTGTGCATGTGCGTGTGTATGTGCGCACATGTGTGTCTCTGTGTGTGTGTGTGTGTGTCTGTATATGTGTAGAACCACGGATGAACTCACAAACCACCATGGACGCCTCCACCTCCTTCTGCCCTGGGAATCCACAGGCTCTGCCCTACCAGGACCAGAAGCTCAGGCCGCCCCGGCTTCTACCTGGCATCTATACGTGGGATCTGGGATCCGAACTCAGGACCGTCCACCTGCAAGGTGGAGGCTTAATCCCTGAGCCACCTCTCCAGCTCCTGAACTGAGAACTTTTAACCAGAAAATCATAAGAGAGAATAAACCCTTTGTTCCCTTAAATCATTCGATGGTGATTTATCAGCAATCATGCAGGCTAACTGCACCAGAATTTGATACCCAGGAAGTGTAATGTTTTTGTTGAAGAAATTTGGACTTTTGTGGATACAAAAATGTTTGAACAGAGTTTGTTGAGCCATTTGGAAAATGGTGATGCTGAAAGAGTCATGAATTGTTTGGATCCAGTTTGTGATGAATGGAACAAGGATTTGGTGAAGTTGAACTTCACTGGTTTGCTTGATAGAGGAGAGCTATGTCAGTGACCATGAAGCTCTGGATGTGGAAAGGGCAAGCAGCAGAACAGCTGCCATTGTTGCATATATGAATGTCATTGAATGAAAACTTAGTGCTTTGCACTGGGACAATGGAAGACATGAAAACCACCGTTATGTGGATTCTGAGATTTGAAAACCCGGATTCCTTCAGGGGCCAAAAGCCCAAGTTGAAGTTGGTGTGAGTTCTCTATTAATCTGGACTGAGAACTGTAACCAGAAAATCAAGAGAGAAAAAAAAACCCTTTTTCCCTTAAGCCATTTAATGGTCATTTGTCAGGAATCATTCAGGCTAACTGTTACAGATATTGGTATCCAGGAAATGTGGTATTGCTGATAAATCTGGCTAAGTAGCTTTTGTGAATTTGAAATTTTTTTTGTTGGAGAAATTTGGAAATATTTGAAGATTTTTGTGGATACAAAAAGGTTTGAACAGAGTGCAATGGGCCATTTGGAAAATAGTGATGCCGAAAGTCATGAATTGTTTGGGCCCAGTTTGTGATGAATGGAACAAGGACTTGGGTGAAATTGCATTTAAAGACATTAGACTGCCTGCTTGATAGAAAAGAGCTGTTTCGTTGGCTGTGAAGGTCTAGATGTGGAAAGGACAGGCCGTAGAATAGTTGCTGTGGTTGTAGAAATGAACATCAGTGAAGGAAAACCTAGTTATTTGCACTGGGACAGAAGAAGACATGAGCACCACCATATGGCAATTCTGTGGTTTGAAAATCTGGATTCCTTCAGGGGCTGAAGGCTTAGACTGAAACATTTTCTTGCCCTTTGGGAATTTTTGCTGCCTAGAAAAGGGCTTCTCTATAGTCAGAACAATAAAGTTAGTACAGCTGTGGCTTTAGTCGACCAAGCTATATTTCAACCGTTCTGTGAAATCTGGCAGCATCCTCAAAGTGGTACAGGTTATGTTGTATGATTGAGGGGTTCATGGAAAGCAGCAAAAGCTTGGCACCAAGTGGCAGACATAGTGTTCCTATAAGGAAAGGTGAAGCTTATAGCTGCAGAGGTGAATCCAGAGTTTTGTTGGAGATGCCAGAACGAAGGGATGTATGTTTAGGATAGCTGCAAGTGGTGATTCAACCTGGTTCAGAGGAACTCTGCTTCTATAACTGTGAACTGCAAAGAGGGACTGGGAATGCTTAGAATCGTTGGGCCACTGTGACTATGTGATGAGCAACAGAAGATGGAGATTGAAATACAGGATGTAGTAATTGATTTGCTAGACTTTGTACTTAAATTGATGTTTTCTTATTGTCATGATTTTATTTGGGATATTTAAAGAAAAAATATGTTCCAACATTTTAATAACTTAACTTTCAATGATTGACATTTTAAATTCGATTTTATATTATAAACAAGATAACTTTCAATACCTATGCGGACAAGGATTGAAGGTTAGCATTTAAAAGTGCTATGTTTTTGTATCAAGTTGACAAGGGATGGAGTGTCAGTTATAGTACAGGTGTCAACCTCACAGTTGAGGGTTTGAGCACTGGGCAAATTTATAGAGAATTAGCTGTTGAGTTAAGCCCAGAGCAAACCTGCAGGAGATTGGCTGATGGGGAAGGCCCAGTCCATGGTGGGTGGAACTAGGCTGTGGAATAAAATACAGAGAGCTGATTGAGAAGGTTGGCATCTCTATGTACATTTTGGCAGATATGCTGATCTGGCAAGTAAAGATTGACCCTCTCTCAGCAATTATGTAGAGATGGTGTGGCCACTTCCCTCAGCCCTGGTGTTGTTGTAAGCTCCCTTGTTAATATGAACTTAGAACTGTAACCACACAATCATAAGAGAAAATAAACTCCTTGTTCCCTTAAGCCACTTAATGGTCATTTATCAGCAACCATAAAAACGAACTGCTATACTTTTTTTCAGTGAATTTGTTAATGGCACACTGCAAAGCTGGAATCTATGAAAGGGGTTTACATAGACTCTAAGGAGTACGAACTATTAAGGCTTAGCTATAAAAAATAAACTTCATTTTAAGCATTTACATTCCATCCATAGATTGAAAAAGCAGTCAGTACTCAACCTAGAAGCTTCCTTTTGCTATGGAAGGTGTTTATTACAGAAAATCCCAATTGGCAATGTGCAGAAAATAAAGGTCCAAAGATGGTATATCACTAAATAGGAAAGCTAAACCACCCCAAGGCTCAATGACATCATGGGAAATGATCAGGAAGAATGTAAGTACATGAAGCAGTGCAGGAGTACAGCCAGACAATATCCGCTGGGCATGACAGGGATATTCCATCCATGAACTCATTGAAGAAGTGTTTCCACAAAACTTGCACAGGATTTGACCTGTGTCAAATTCAACATTTCACCATGGATGGGGAAAGATCTCATGAGTCCTTATGCCTCTTGTTGAGGGTTAATGAAGGATGAAGGAAGATATTTTTTCAGTGGTATACACGCTAATATGTGATCCATACTCCAGCTAAATCCTTAGACACATGTCATTAAAGGTAACCCATATAAAATACAATAGATCACTCATGCAAAAATATATGAAAATAGGAGGGAAATGTGTAGGGAAAAAGAAGAATTATAATTGGAAAATGGGTGAGAATGAGATTGTGAATTAAGATGTGAAAACATCACAAATTTGCTTTATATGAACACTGTGTGAAACATGAGAATAAATAATTTTAAAAAAGAAAAAATCCTAATCACTTTGGAATAATTTTACTGTTATTCTATTTTGATGGAAGAATTGATAAAAATCTCAAATTCTTCTCATGAAATATTCAATTTATAATATCATTGCTTCTACAATCACAGATAATAAATACTTTATTTGTACCCCTTTCAATATTTCTTTTCCTTATTGTTCTACTTAGAGTTTTATGATATTCCTTACATACACTTTTTGCTTAAGCATCTTCACAGGTATTTAATTTTAATACTTTATTAATAGTCTTCATTATTGGATCTCCTTTAGAAAGTACAGTTTGTGTATAGATTATTAAGTATTGAAGTCAATTTTGCATTCTACATCCTCACTAACTCCATTATTTCTAATAAATTGTTGAAATGTTTAGATTACTCTTTATATAAAGTAATAAAATTGAAAACTGATTATTATTTAAATCCCTCCTGTTTGATTTAGATATCCTCTATTTCTATCTCTTTTATCATAGTTTTTCCAAGACTTACAGCAGTGTGTTGCATATAAATGGACATATTTGTCCTGATCAAAATCTTAGAGTAATTTCTTTGCAAATTTTCCAATTAAATATGAAGTTAATTTTAGTTTTATCACATAGGCTAAATTAACTGTATTGACACTTTGAAAATATAAGCAAATCGAGAAGATTTGTCTCATCTAACTATAAAAGAGAAGAAACTGATTCATTAAAGAAGAAATAAAAAATTTCATTAGAATCAAAAATATTAAAGGGACAATCTTATGAATATTTTAAAAATATATGATAACAAATTGGAGACTCTAAAAGAAATTGAATATTGCAAGTAAATATATGATATATCAAGAGGATATTGAAAGCCAAAGCATATCAATATCAACTGATGAAATTAAAATAGTTACATAATATACATTAAAGAGTAGAAGTATAGGGCTGGCAAGATAACTCAGAATGCAAGGTATCTCCTTTCACACCTTATAATATGCTATCAATCCTCTGAGGCCTACATGATGGAAAAAGAGCAATGACTTCTGAAAGTTGTCTTCTGATAGTCACCCAAGCACTATGGTATGCACGTATTTTCACTCCTTCTTATCTCTTTCTCGCTCTCAAATAAGAAAATAAAACATCAAAAGAAGAAAAGACTAGGGATGAATGGATTAATTACGGATATTTCAGTGTTTTAAATCCAAATATCGATACTTGCTCAAATTAATTCATATAATGCAAAGAGTAGAAATCACTGAAAAGTTCTAAGAAAATCAGTATTACCCTGATACTCAATATCCATGAAGAAAATTATTGAAAAAACTCTCATTAAACTACTCATTCAAAAACAGGAAAATATAGGACCCAATGATCTGATTGGTTTTGTTATGGGCCTCCAAGGCTGAGTCAACATAGACGAATCAATACTAGAACACACAAATTCAAGGATGAAAACCATACTCTCATCTAAGTATATCTCTAGAAGCTCTTTGGTGATATTCAATATCCCTTCAAATAAACTGAATTATTGAACAAATGAGCTATGTGTGGACCATGCATGAACAGAATGAAGTTTTGTGAAAAACAAACAAACAGAAAAATAAACTTGTAGCTATCATAAGTCTCAACAGTTTAATTGAAGGTTTCCTGCAAAACCATAATTAAGACAAGCATGAAATATAAGACTAAGAAACAAATCCATTCATTTACATGCAGCATTCTCTGAATGAATGTAACAAAAACATACACTGGAAAAATAAGTGTTCAGTATATATTTCTAGGAAAACCAGATATACAAAAGCAGAAAAGAGAAAATACCTGCATGGCTGATCCTTTTAAAGATCACATGAAACGAAATAACATCATTAATGTAAGTAAGATGTGAAAATTTTGAAAATACTGGAAGAAAATCATTTTAAGGTATCAGCACAGTGAGAAATCTACTGAAAAATTTCTAATAATTTATAAAACAAAATTAAGGTTGAGAAATTGGATTTTATCCAATTAGAAGCTTTTTCATAGACAAAATGAAAGCACGGCCTGCATTATGGGAAAAATCTTTACCAGTTATTAATTTGACAGATGATATTTATACAAAGTATATACATAGCTCAAAAAGTCAGCAAAATAGCAAGTGATTTATTTAACATGGACATACTAAATGAACAACATTTTTCCAAAAGAAGAAATGAACTATAAACTTTTGAATTGATGCCACAGTACATTTTTCTGTTGGAGAAGAACAAACAAAACCTATATAGAGGTTTATTTTTGACACGGCCAGCAAGGAATCATATATAAATATTTAAAATGCTGATGAATACATGGAAATAAAAGAAAACTCATATACTTCTGGTAGGAATGTAAGTAACTAAGCATCATGTGGGAAATAGGGTGAAAGTTCCTTAAATGTCTAAAATTGCAGTTCCTCATGGGCATGACCAGAGTTCAAGTATGATACAGATAATCTCCCTCAGTTATACCTGGAGTTCTGCATTTTAGTTGTCAGGTTGACAATAAACATTCATCAGTACATATCTACACTTTTTCAATCTACTACCCAAATATATCACATTTCATCCATAACTCTCTCCTCTATCTATCTATCTATCTATCTATCTATCTATCTATCTATCTATCTAATCTATCTTGATGTGTTGTATTTTCATTATAATTCGCTTCTAGGAAATCTTGAACTTCCTTTATGTTTTCTTTCTGAACCCAATTCATTGGGTTCCTGAAACCAATCTTATTCAGCATCATAGTATTTAGTTTCCAAGAGTTAGTGTATTTTCTGCTGTTTGTTGTGTTGGGGATGTCAAAGTTTAGACCATGGTGGTCTGATAGGGTATAGGCTACAATTTCAACTTTCCTGTATATGTGGAGATTCGTTTTGTGGCCCAATATGTACTCTGTTTTGGAGAAAATTCCATGGGCTACTGAGAAAAATGTGTATTCCTTGGTGTGTGGATGGAAAGTTCAATAGAGATCTGTAAGGTCCATTTCAGTTAGGGTTTAATTAAGTTCCAATGAGTCTCTATTAAGTTTTAACCTGTTGATCTATGACACGTTAAGAGTTCAGTATTGAAATCCCCAAGTATTATTGTTTTGGGATTGATTTCTTATTTGAAATGTTGTAGCATTCACTTAATGAATGTGGAGGAGCCCATATTAGGTGCATGTAAGTTCAGTATTGTGAAGTCTTCCTGGTGAATTGTACCTGTGACTAAAATGTAGTATCCTTCTGTGTCTCTTATGATTTTTTTTTTTTTTGGTTTGAAGTCCACTTTGTCAGATAGAATAATTACTATCCCTGCTTGTTTCTTGGTTCCATTAGCTTGAAGAATTTGAGACCAGCCTTTTACTTTTAGAATGTGCCTATCTTTTGTGGTGAGATGTGTTTCCTGAAGGCATTAGATGGATGAGTTGTGATTTCTAATCCATGTTTGTAATCTGTGTCTTTTGATTGGTGAGTTAATTACATTGATATTTAGTATTATAATGGAGAAATTACTTTTAATTCCTGACATTTTTTGTGTTTAGTGGCTTTCATAAGTGTATTGTTTAGCTTGTAGGTTTTGGTGGTACTATACTTCCCTTCTGTCTTCCTGGATATGCTTGTGCTTTTCTTCAACCTTGAGTATCTTCTAGCATTGTTTTGTAGGCCTGGTTTGGTGGTCATGTAAACCTTCAAGTTGCCTTTATGGTAGAAAATTTTTCTTTCACCCTCGATCATGACTGATAGTTTTGCTGAGTATATCAGCCTGGGTTGACATTTGTGCTCATTTAATACTTGAAGTGCATCTCTTCAGTCTCTTCTGTCTTTTACTGTTTCCATTGAAAAAGCATTTGTTATTTTAATAGGTTTACCTTTAAAACTTTTTTAAAATTTTTTTTATTATTATTTATTCAACTGTGTGCATGTGTGTGTGTATGTGTGCGCGTGTGTGTGTCTGTGTATGGGTAGAACCACGGACGAATTCGTGAACCACCATGGATGCCTCCACCTCCTTCTGCCCCGGGATTCACAAGCTCCGCCCTACCAGGACCAGAAGAGCAGGCCGCCCCCGCTTCCGTCTGGCGTCTATACGTGGGATCTGGGATCCGAACTCTGGACCTTCCGCCTGCAAGGCGGAGGCTTAACCCCTGAGCCACCTCTCCAGCTCAGGTTTACCTTTAACAGTGACTTGTTTTTTTTTTTTCTCTTGAAGCTCACTCAGCACATTCTCTTTGTCTTGCATGTGAAGTGTTTTGACTATTATTTGCCTTGGTGAGTTTCTATTTTGGTCATATCTCTTTGGGGTGCGGAATGCTTCTTATATTTGGATGGGCATCTCTTTCTTTAGATGTGGAAAGTTTTCCTTTATGATAATTTGAAAATTTCTTAGGATATGATCTTTTGGGGTTCTTGTTCTGGTATTTCATGAATGCGTATGTTAGGCTTCTTCAAGGTGGCCCATTACTCTTGAATATTTCTCTCAAATATATTTTTGTCTTTAACCACCTCTGATTGAACTGGTTAGTTTTTCCATGTTTTCTTCAAGGTCTGATATTTTATTTTCTGCTTTGTTGTTCTGCTGATAAGAATCTCTGTTGAGTTCTGGGTTGAAGATAACTTGTCTTTTAGCTCAATTTTAACCTCTGCTTTGAAGCAGTCTTGGGGTCCCACAGAGACCCTTGGGAGCAGGGATAAGCAGGCCTGAAGTCAACTACTCAGACTCCTGAAGTCAGGTGAGTGACAAAGCAGGCTTGCAGGCTTGCAGGCTTGCAGGCTTGTTTATTGGAAATATGGGGCTGCTTATATACCCCACCTAACATCCCAGAAGTCCCAGCATGAGGTTTTTTGCTGTGTTGTCCTGTCCAGCTGCATTTGCGCATGCGGCCCACACAGACAATACAAGCCTGCCTGGTCCATTCCTCCGACACTGCTTGAGATTGTTTTGACTGCTGTATGTCTATTTTTGTTTTGTCAACTGCTTTCCTCATCATCTCCAAATGCCTGTTGTGTTCCTGTTCAAAGTGGTTGATGTGTTTATTTAACTCCTCCAAGATTTCCTCTTTGATCATAGTAATAATCAGGTTTTCAAAATCATGATTTTGTGTATGATTTTCTTGGATATTTTCTGTGAGTTTTTTCTGGTTGGAGTCTATCATTATGGATTAATTCTTTCAGTAGGAGATTTGTTGTCTTGGCTTTTGTTTCACATGTATTTGCGCTGTAATCTGGGGATTTTTATTTTATCCCTTATGACATTCTTTTTGTTTTTGTGTGTTTTTGACTGAACTGAATTATACAATATTATGACACTTGAGCAGTTATTACAAGTGTTTGCTTTGGAGTTGGATATGCTTGTCTGGTATTGATGTTATTTCATAGATGATGCTATAGGACTGTTAGTACATTGATTAAGTCAGGTTTAGTAGACAAGGAATGAAAATTAGTATGATTGTGCACTTTTTAGGTTTACTTCCTTGGTGATAAGTGAGGGTGAATAGTATAGTCCCTGGAGTTGTATGGATTTTTGGGTGGTTATATGGAAATATTAAACTATAGTGACTAATAATTGAGAGGAACAGGATGGTAAAAAGGGTTTACTTTGAGTTAGATGTGAAGATTTTCTCCCATATGATGGGATGATTTTAGAGGACTTCAGATAAATGCTGTTTGTCCTAGAGCTTTGCTTGTGTTTTCTCTGGGCTCTGTTCAGTTCTGAGGAGTAGGAAGTCAGCCCTGCAGAGCAAGGAATCTGCCCTGGTCTGCCCTGGTCAAGGTGGGTCCAGGGCAGTAAAAGAATTACATTAATCTTATCTTTTGATGATGCATTTTGTTGTGTTTTATACTTGATGGGTTAGAACATTTATAGTATTATGTTTGCTTCTTTATCAGTGTCTTGATTTCATTGGTAAGTTTTTTCTCCATATCACATATTTTTATTCAAAGTCCTGATTTTGCCATCCATTTTCATAACATTTTTGATTCTATGACTTGAATTGATTTTTAAGTTTCTTTTCTAAGTTATAGGTAATATTCCTTTACTACGTCTGTCTTTTTATTGATCTTTGATTCATTTTACAAATAACGGTGTGGATCTTTCTGAAAATTCAAATATGTCATCTTTACTTCCATGTATTGAAAGGCTGTTAGTTCATGGAACTGTCATAGTGGTGTGTAGAATGGTCCAGAATTCAGTCACTCCTAGGAGAACTGGTAGTCCATGTCCTGGTAAAAGGGCTTAATATATGGACAAGTTGGGAATTTGCAGGTGGGTTCACAGATAAAGAGGGATGACTGAGGAAGAAGAGCTTGAGGCTACTTAAAAATTTGGTCTTTTACTGATTTTGCAGAGGTTCCCATTTGAATCAGAATTACTCTAATGGACAGGGGCTAAAGAATATAGCCTTCCACACACAAGAAACAGGAATGGGGTATGAAATTCAGGTGACTAGAACCAATCTTGGCACATGAGGAACTCAAGAGATAGGAATGGATTTCTAGCAACCCAGTTCATTCTGTATGAAAGATAATCATGTTATTGGCTAAAATACCCCCTCCCCCACAGACTATCTTTGGGTTCCCAGGAAAGACAAAATCTTGAAACAAATATTAATAGCAAAGAGGCAGAAAGAGCTACTTAAGAGGTATAATATATCATTTTAAACAATATTATAAGTTTTGTAAATGCAAGCCAAGTGCTAGTTCTCCAGGTCGACCAACCCTGGGGGAAGAACTGCTGTATTTGGCTTAATCAGATTTCCTATGTAGGAATGGGACTCACCCATACAACTTTAACTCACGACACAGTACTGGTATGTTTGAATGGGTCAGGAGTTCTAATAATTGGGGCAGTTCAATGTGTAGGAATGGTAACCAACTGCTCATATGTTATAGACAAAGCAGCAGTCAAAGGGGCATAATTTGCCTACCCTGATGGCACCCACACCTGCTATCTAGGTAAAGATAGTAAAGTGGTCTTTCTGGCTCCATTCCTGAATATGTTACCAGGAGAAGATGTCTGTTATTCAAACCATAATACCGGAGAAAGTCTCATAAGGGGTTATGAACATACAGAGGAGGGAAACAAAACCATGAAAAGTTAAAAAAGGCTAAAGTTGGGAAAACCCTGGAACCTTTAAGAGAGAATCATCTAGCTGCTTCCTTCCCCCAGGCCACGAGGCAACAGATGGTCTGAAGTCTGAAGTTGCAAGATAAAATGATGGAATGTCAAGAACACCTGGACAGGACAGGAGCCGCTAGAAACATGGTCCAGATATCTGATACCAAATACTACATATAGCTTTTACAAATTATCCCTTCTTATTTTGCTCCTGTGTGTCGATATATTTATAAAAACAACTGAACCCTGAGAAAAGGACTGGCATGCTCTGGAAGAAATTCTCACGTTAGGCAGCTAACCTAATTAAACCTCTTCACTTTTGTTTCAGAAAGAGTTTGCTTTCTCATCCTGGGAAAGAAGCTTGTGCCTCAGTATTGCAGGGGAGGGAGGAATAAGGATGTGACGGAATACACCAACATTGTTATAGAACTTGCTTGTTATTCCAGCATCAGAAAACAGTATGAATTTCAAGACCAAGCTGCTAGCAAAACCAGCTTTATCAGTCTACTCTGAGTTTGATTAAAAGAACCAGTCTCAAAAGAATAAGGTGGAAGGAAGAGCAATAGAGGATGATTGCTGATATCAACTCCTTGCCTAAACACACACACACACACACACACACACACACACACAAACACACACATGTGCCTGTAAATATGCAAACACAAATACACACAGGCAGGCATCCCACAATACACATTAAAATAAGGGGGGAACATAATTGGTTCTTTGAAAAGATCAACCACAAGGAAAATAAATAAGCAAAAGATAAGAGACCAAATGAAAAAAAAATGTAGACCAAAAGTGAGTTGAAGCTCCAATGAAATTCAGAAGATTGTTAAATAGTTGGGAATTCTATAATAAATAAAACACCTCAAAATATAAATAACTGTTACTATCTCTCATCAAGTACAAAAATTAACTCAAGTTGCACAACCTGAAACTCTTCTGTTATCACCAGAAAAAATATATCTCAGGGAAGTACCATGGGTTTTGGTAAAGAGCAAAGAACATGGGAAAAATGCAAAAAATGACAAATTTGCTGAAAAGCTTTTTACACCATACTTCAGGTGCAACAAACAGAATATGAAATATATATTTGAGTAGCTTTCATATCTAGAATATAGAAAGTACTCCAAAACTCAACAGGACAAATATTCCAAGCAGCCCCATTTAAAAATATCCTTAATTCTTAGGAGATATTTCTTAAATGAAGCCAAACAAATTGTCAACTTTTGTGTGAAAAAAAGTTTAAAATCACTAATATCAATGAAATGGAAATCAAACTCACAGTTCTTTCACTACTTACAAATAGAAGAGAAATAAAATCACTCTGTTAAAGCGTAAGTCTGTTTGCAGCACCATTCACAATAGTTTAGAAATGAGCACCACCTGAGTAACAATTGACAAATGAATATAGAATAGGTGGTATACATGCACAATAGAATGCTGTATAAACATAGCAAAAATAAAATCCTTTCTTTACTGTGTAATATGGATGAATCCCAGCAGTTATTGGATGGTCTCATACACATTTGGAAGCTGTAATGATCATATAGATTCTGAGAATACAATGCCATTTTTTAGAAAGTAAAGACACTAGGGTTAGGAATTGGGAAAGATTGATCAATGACTAATAAGAGACAGCTCTTTGGTATTCTTGCATATGATGAAAACAACAAATAATTATAAACTATATATTATAAATGAGAACAAATGGATTTTGAACATTTTCATAGCAAAAATTATCTGATAAAGAGATATTAATAATATTGATTAGGCTGTAAATTAGTACCATATTTCAGAAAACATTAAAAGTATATTTAACCAATGATCTAGTTATCCTACTCTTTTGTGTATATCAATAATGGTACTTACATACTGTAGAGAAAACCTGCATGTCTCTATTTATTGTTACCCTATTTAGGAGGAGACTATATGGGCTTCAGAGATGGCTCTGGGGTTAAGACTTTGCCTTGCAAGCAGAAGGTACTGAGTTCCAATCCCTAGTTCCACAAAAAAACACCAAGTAGAAACAACAGAAGTTTGCACTTCCGGCCCTGGTGGGCAGAGCATGGAAAATCCCAGAGTGAAGCAAAGAAAAGGTAAAAGCAATCTAGGATAATTCCCAATGTTACCCTTGGTCCTGCAGAGGGACACACAGTGCCCTCTGATATACAGAATGAAACCAACAGAATGATCACTTGTATTTGTAAGATCATATAAAGAGCAATAAGTAATCCCGATCCCTAGAAATTGATTGGGAGTGTTATGACCAACAGATGAGTTAAATGGCATTCCAGAGTCAAATAAGATCTCAATAAACAAAATTGAATGGTATTTTAGAAGATATATATATGCAAATGTACCATTTTTCTTACCTCTTAGATTATCTTCATTATTCACATGTCCACTTAGATTTCAAATAATGTATTTAACTAAGTATTTAACAAGTTTTGGAGCTGGAAAGGTAACTCAGGAATTAAAACTGCCTGAAAAGCAGTATGTCCTGCATTCCACTCTCAAGATTCACGTAAAAACACCTGGCAGAAACATCAGAGGCCTACACTTCAAGCCCTGGTGGACAGAACCCAGGAAATCCCAGAATGAAGCAAAAAGCAGTAGGAGCAGCAATCCAAGATAATTCCCAAAGTCACCGTTGTTCCTTCATAACGACACACAGTGCCCTCTGATGAACACACACACACACACACACAAACACACACACACACACACACACACACACACACACACACACACACACACAAAGCATGCATGCATGCAAAAATAAGTAAAGTTTAAAAAAAGACAGGAGACTCTACATAGAATAGTGACAGGTAATATTGGTTGTCAACTTCACTGGACCTTAACAGACCTAAGTAGTAACAGATCAGTCATTAGATAACCTGAAGAGATTATTTAGATTTATATATTTGTAATACCAGGACTCCTGCTAAATGTGGCTGTCATATTCTGGCAGTATACCATATAAAAAGAATAGCAAGAAAGTTTTCTCTATCTCTCTGTCTCTGTCTTTGTCTGTCTCTGTCTGTCTCTCTGTCTCTCTCTCTTCCCTTCTCTCACTCACTCACCCTCCATCTCTCTTTCTGTCTGGCACTTTACTGGCAAGGTCATCTTTTCTGCTTCTATCATTAGGCCCAGTTCTTCAACCCTCAAAAATGGCTGGACCCAGAGATTCTCCAGAAAACCTTTGGCCTTCAGCACCAGACTGGGATGGCTAAAACATTCAGCTCTTCAACTGAACAACTACAGATAGGCATTGCTGTACTAGTTAAACCTTATTTTATAAGCTAATGCAGTACATTAAATTTCATATATATTCATTCTCTCAGTTCTGTTTGTGCAGAGAACCCCGAATAATACAGAATCATATTAGGTTCTCATCAACAGAGTAATGAATAAAAGTGATTTATATATACATAGGGAAGCATTATTCAAATATAAAGAAAAATACAGACCTGTCATTTGCAGAAATTTGAATGTGTCCTATAAGGTATTATGTTAAATGACAGATACTAGACACAGAAAGGAAATATTACATATTTTCTGTCATAGGTAAACAAATTGGCTTTATGCGAACTAGTGATTGCTAGACATTGTAGTTTTTATTTGCATTTCCTTGTACTGTTTTTCTTTTATTCACTGGCCATTTTTATTTGCTCATTTTTGAAGTTACCATTGTGATCATTTTCCCTTTTTGATTGGTTACTCTTTTATGTATTTTTTTAAATTTTTGTTATTCAACTGTGTGCATATGCGTGTGTATGGCGCGTGTGTGTCTATGTGTGTGTAGAACCACGGACGAATTCGCGAACCACCATGGACGCCTCCACCTCCTTCTGCCCAGGGATTCACAGGCTCCGCCCTACCAGGACCAGAAGCGCAGGCCGCCCCCGCTTCCGCCTGGCGTCTATACGTGGGATCTGGGATCCGAACTCAGGACCTTCCGCCTGCAAGGCGGAGGCTTAACCCCTGAGCCACCTCTCCAGCCCCTCTTTTATGTATTTTTTATATGCTTGAGCTCCTTTCATTTTCTTACAGGAAACTAATTGGAAAATCCTTTTGTAGGCTGTCTTTCATTCTGCTGATGGTTATATTTGCTGAACAAAAACTTTTCTTTTAAAATTGTTTTTACTTTTTTTAATATATAAAAGACATTTTATTATTTCACTATGTAGCATTGCAGTGAATACACCACGCTGAATTATCTCAACTGCCAAATGAGACACTGATTGATATTTTCCTTTGATTCTTCCAAAAATTTTAACATCAATCATCGGTCTTTTGGAGGATTCAGCTTCGTATGACGTCTATGATACTGTCCATGAGGGTACCAGCGGTGTTTGGTAGTGAAGAACATCTTGCTGAGTTGTTCTATCATGGCTCCTTGTGCAAGGTGTTCACTTTTTTTCTTCTAATCTGGCTTTCAGCACTTGGTCATGTGTTTCTTCATTATTATGTACAGGATCTGGTCTGGGGATAGGATTTGTGTGATCATAGGGAATGTCCACAGAAGGATGGTAACACACTATCATCCTGCCATTAGATGTCAAAGCAAGCTCTACTTTGCAATTATAGTTATCTGGAAGAGGCGAGTATGTAGATTTATGACAAACAGACAACAAAGCTCCATTTTGGGTTGGAAACAAACACTTTGTGACAGTTCTGCGTGATATGACCCATTTTATTCCTGCAGCCACCATGGTGTGTCAAGATCCTTACCAAGTAAAATGAAAAAAGATGTTCTGAAGAGAAACTACCACTAAAATCTGTTTCTAGGCTCACGGATCTTCACTTCTGCACCGGCCCACCATCTTGCCTCAATCAAAATTGTTTTTACTTTTATAAATTGCTTTCTTCAAGCATTTTATATATGTATATTATACATTCTGGTTACATTCAACCCCCACCCTCTTTTATCTCCTGTCCATCGCTGTCAACCCTGCAATCCTATCTACAAGTCCCTGAATGTCCCCTACTTACATCCGTGTGTTTTGCTTTCTTTTCTAACACTGAGTTAGCCATGGTTGTCTGTATGTTGTGGATTGGAATTATGTATTGGAGACTGATTGTATCACTAGTAGGTGCACAACCCAAGAATATCCCACCCTAGAATCTGTCAATAGCAAATAGTGTAGCAAGGATGGAGAAAGGCACTCCCCACACCCCTCTACCACAAATGCTGCTTTTGACAGACTCATTTTTGGGCAGACTCAATAAAGGCAAACACAGCCATGGTTGAGTTCATGACTGCAATGAATGTGCCCTGCCTAGAGGATGACATTTCATAGCTTATACCTATGCCTACGTATTTTGGTATTAACAGATTTTGTTCTTTGATAATTTTATACATATAATATATTTGAATTACTTTTCCACTGCTTTCTCTTTTCTTTCTCCCATCCTTTCCAGCTTCCCCCTCTTTCCCTACTGATCTCCTTGCCATGTGCATGACATTCCTTTGCTTTGTGTCCCACTTAGTTTGATTAATGTAGTTTATGTGACCACAGGATTAGACTATCTATTGGATCCTGGTGGACTGATAATAGTTGATTCAAGTGGATACTATATCTTGCTCTCTCCCAGAATTTGTTAGTTGTTGATATTTCATTGACAAGGACTCTTGAGCCCCTCCATAACAATTAACTGTCTTAATTTGGGCTAGTCTTGTGTTCCAGTGCTGCCAACTATTGCTTCTGTAAGCTCATTATTGCTCTTGTCTTGTAGTACTTAGAATATGGTCTTCTGCAGTCCTTTTCCCTGATTAAACTTTTACTTTTTTTCCACATCCATTTCTATAGTGCTCCCTGAGCCTTAAAAAAGTTGGTAAAAATGTCTTGTGATGGTTAAGCACTCAAGCATCACCTTATTCTCTGGATCTTCAGCAGCAGAGAGTCTACATTCATTGCCATTTTCTGCAAAGAGACTTCTCTGATTATGGCTGAGAATGATAGTTTTATTTTGTTAAAATTTTACAAGCATATAAAAATTTTAGAAAATAAGGGTTCATTATTATATTTCAATGCATATATGGTACATTTTTCATATTTAACCCAGCCCTGTTTTCACTTGCAACACTTCCTCTGATCTCTGTCCTCTCTCCAAATAGTTCACCATTTTTAAAGAATTTGAAAATTATTTTAGTTAAACATACATTGAATGTGAAGGAGATTTCACTATATTTTCTTATATGAATAAAGCATTTCAATCTGTTGGTTACTACATCTATCATTGACTGTTATTCCCTCTCTCAATTTTCATATTCCTTTCATGTATCCTTAATATTTTAGAATTTTTCTTTCTATCTTCATAAGGTTATAAAGTTTTAGTTTATGTAGCTTATATGTCTGAGAAAAAGTTATATTTTTTTTCTAAGTCTGGCTTACTTGTTCAACATAATGATCCAAATAAAATAATTTTATTAATTTTCTTTTTTTTAACGTCTTTTTAAATTTTTTTATACATTTTTTATTTCCGCTCATACGAACTTAATAGGTAGACTTGTTCCCTCCCTCCCTCCTCCTCCCCCCGAGCCCCCTGCTCCCCCTCCCCATCCCCCAGTGCCTCCCCCCCAATTCCCAAAGAGTCTTTTATTGTGTATGCCTTACTCTCCTCTGGGTCCTCCTCTCCGATGATGTACAAGAACCCAGTGGCGTTTCCCTGAACCTTTTCTCGTGTTCCCCTTAAGCATAGGAACACTACTGTGGATGTCAATCCCTTGCCTCAAAGGATCTTGGTGCCTTTAGCAGATGCTAGACTTTGTGAGGTCAATAGTGTGTTGGACATTGCGCAGGGCATGCAAATTCCAATTATGATTGCTTCGGCCCTAACTAGTGTGGAGAATCTTGCAAACCATTGCTCCTCCCATCCTTTTGCTCTTACAATCTTACCGCCCCCTCTTCCGCAAATGTCCCTGGGCTTCAGGATGGGGAGAGATTAGGCTGGCCTAGTTCTATGTGGTTGATATAGAGTCTCTGAAGTTCTGGATTGTGGTCAAAACTAAAAATTTGTTTTATTATTTATTACTTATTCAATTGTGCATGTATGTGTGTGTGCATGTGTGTATGTATGTGTGGGTGTGTAGAACCACGGACGAATTCTGGAACCACCGTGGACACCTCCACCTCCTCCTTGTTTACTCAGCCCTGGGATTCACAGGCTCCGCCCTATCAGGAACAGAAACGCAGGCCGCCCCCGCTTCTGCCTGGCGTCTATACCTGTAGTCTCGGATCCGAACTCAGGACCTTCCGTCTGCAAGGCAGAGGCTTAACCCCTGAGCCACCTCTCCAGCTCCTTAATTTTCTTTTAGAGTCAATCTCTGATATATCAGACTGGCCTTAATATTACTGTGAAACTAATGAATATCTTAAATTCCTCACCTTCTGCCCCTATTTCCCAAGTGTTCAGATGGCAGACATACACCCCCATGCCTATTTGTTCGTACTTTATGGTTGAGTAAAAAACCTATATATATATATATATATATATATATTTCACTTTGTTTTTCAGTCATCTTTTTATAGGCATCTAAACTGGTTTCATAATTTGTGTACATAAGGTTTTAATTTTGATATTATTATATTTAAATTTTTTTCTTTATACCCTTGTTTTTGGTGTCCTGTCTAAAAAAAATCATTGCCTATACTAATGTCCTGGAAATATTAATTCTGTATTTACTTCTAGTAGTTTCAGAATATCAAAAATAATATTTACAAATTTAATGCAAATTGGTTTGTTACAAGATAAATCATAGATGTTAAGGTCCTTTCATTTTTTAGTCTTTATTTTATCTGCTTTTCTCAAACGTATCATCTAAAATACAACCATGTAGGCTATTTCCACATTTAGAACATAGACTTTTGAAATCTTAGAAATAGAATATGCTCTAAAGTGGTGGTTATCTGGTTTAAACATTTTGCATCACCTCCAAAAATTTTATTAAAACATAATCCTTGATGCAACAGTAATAATCACTAGTAAATTTAGGAGATGATTAGTCTACGAGTGCTCTCCCTCCTCAACAGGATTAGTGTCTTATAAAAGAGCTGGAAGAAACCAGCTGGGTCCTTTGTAGAATTAGCTTTCTTTCTCTTCTGTCATGTAAAAACAGAGCTGAAAACACTGTCATGAAAGCAAAGAACAGGTCATCACTAGACACTGAACCTACCATTATCTTGATTTGGGACTTCCGTGTATCTAGAATTGTGGAAATATGCTTCAATTCAATATAAATCATTATCAGCTATTTGAATGCAGCATCATGAATGTACCAATATAGGTGGCTAGTAGCATAGTTTATCCTAGCTTACCATGTGTGCTGAATATATATCTGGTCTTTATCGTTTGTATACATTCAAGTAGGTCAGTATAATTAAGTTAAAATTCAGAATTCTACTGAATGCTGATCATGATACTTATTTCAATGTTTTATGAAAATTGACTAAGGACATGCATAAAATAGTGCAGGCACAAGCACTATGAAATAGTTCTTATTATTATATTTATGGTTATTCTTTATACCCAAGGAAAGAGAGACAGTTTCATGCAACTATTTATTCAAAAATAAGCTGAACATTGCTATGTATCCAATATAACCTAGCTTATCATTTCTTATTTTTTATACTGCAAATATTTATATATTTGTGCTATAAATTGTAAACAAGCATTTAAGTGTAAATCTGAGGAGTGTCTAAACTAGTAAATATGGATGTTTAAATATCTGAAATTTGGAGTAAGTTGGTACGATAAAGACCAAAAATTTCATGGCACTATTTTTCTATTCTCTATATTTTAATAAAATGTGCACTACTTATTTAAGCCAATTTTTACTTCATTTTACTTAGATGAGTGCAAGAAAATTTGAGTGATTAAATATACTTTTCTATTAACAAGACTTAACATGATCTTGTTTTTTAAAAAAGTAGAAGATGAGATGTTTATACATGGTAAAGTGTTTTTGCAACTTATATCTAGATGTTTATCTTGCTGGAATGAATGTAAATGCCAAAAAATTAATTCACTTTTTTCTATTTTTTCTGTCACTGCAAGCCTGCCCTCACTTAACTCCTTTATAACATAAAACTGACTATCTTAGCTCAAATAAGGAAATAATGCAGGGATTCAACAGGTATAAAAAGTGTTCAATACTATTTAGTCATAATTGAACTGAAAACCAAAACCCAGAATTAGATGTCAATTTATATCTGGTAGTGTGATTTGCAAACAAAAAATAAGAGATGACAAGTGTTGGTAAATAAGTAGAGAACTGGTGTCCTTTCATATTATTGGCAGAGATATTGCAAAGTGGTGAAGGCAAGAGGAGAGTCAACAATATGAAGGCTATTTTAAATGAATTATTTTGGTATTTAATAATGTTAGCCATGTCTCCATGTATCAAATGTATCTACTTTATTGTAAACAATATGCAATCCATTAACAGACTATTCTAGTTTAACATGATTAAAGAATAAATGTAAATAAGAGAGATTGTGTATGTCAATAATAAATTTCATTAAAAAGTATACAAAGAGGAAAAAAGTACAGTAATATAAAATGCTTTCATGTAATATAATGTTTGTCAGTCTCTTTTCATGTTAATACACATTTGCATATGTTTCCCTAACATGTATTTTTGATAAAATTATATTCTTCAATATTATTCTAAAAGCCTTAAATAACATTTTATATTACCCAGGAATACTTTATATGACAGGAATACTATTTAAAGTATTATGCTCAAGTGTATTTCTGAAGACTGATAAATTTTTATTTTATTGATATTTTGAAGATAGTGTACCCCATGCCACATTCAACCCACATGAATCAAATAACAACTGGCTAAAGTATATATTAAAAGTAAGAGATTTTAGTTTGTAAAATTTTGCCATAAAACATTAACTTCATATAAAACATTTACAAGCATCCAAAAAAAAAAAAAACAGTTAAGTTGTGCTTGGAAAGCTATTGTGTTCATCTGAGGCCAGACATGGAAACACAAACATTTAATCTTGCTAAGATGACCACTGGTTTCTGATTTTGTCAGTAATGTTTCCTTGTAAGTTGATATTACCTGCTTGCCAAACAACATAAACCATGATAACTGTAGAAACTTCATCATTTTTATTTTATGTGTTGCTTGTCTGAGTTATATAGTGAGATCATGCCACAAAAATACATACATATTAATAAAAAGAAAAATTTATTTTATGTTTTTTGAAGGAAAATTCTTATATATGTAAGAAGCGTGACGTACAGTAGAAGATTCAAACCATGTAACTGATAATTAACTTCACTGTCAGATTCATTGGTCAAGTAAGACACAGATCACATTACATTTAGTGGAAATATCCTTCCAATTTTGAAATGGCACATAAATTTCCAAACCATTTCATAATATGTACCTAATTCTTGCTAACATGATTTCCTTTAAGATTCTTCTCTCATTCTGTTAGAAAATGCTGCTCATTGCATGAGATTCATAAATTGTGCTATTTACACTTTGCTGTTATAGACTTAATGGAAAAATTCTGGAGTTACTAATAGTGTTTCTTAATAATAGCTGGTGCTAAGCAAATTTTAAGATTAATATCATTTAGTTAAAATGCATGTGAAATACTGCTTTTGTATAGCTAGCTTATGACCAAACTTTTAATGAATGTCAAGAGTATAAGAATCTTCTTAAATATCATGCATAAGTTTTATACATAAAACTGATGAATTTTTTTCTCAGTTGAGAAAAGAACATGTGACTAATCTTAACTCATTGCTGACAATGGCTATTATCAGGAAAATGGAGGCTTTGGTGGGAAGCTGGCATTGAAAATACAGAGAGAATACAGACACGAACAACTATCCTTGCTGGCAAAATGCATGCATCCTAAGTCTGAAGCATAAATGCTGCTGTCAATCCTTCACAAGCTCAACTTGTTACAGTTTTCTGAGATCCACAGTGCAGATGTGTCAGGCAGAATTTGGTCCACAGTGTTTGGATTAGTAGTAATCTACTAATCCAATCTAATATCCAGTGGGCTATGACTAGATCTAGGGGCTCATAAATTAATACCATTCTTTCATCATTCTAGGCCCCAGATGGCCTTAAATGGGCACAAGAAATAATGAGATCTAGAAAGACATTATTGTAGTCTTAGGTCAAAATTCACAGTACAGTCTCTCTCTCTCTCTCTCTCTCTCTCTCTCTCTCTCTCTCTCTCTCTCGATTTTTTGTAGGCTAGAACTGACGGTTTCCTTGAAGTGCTAATATCCACTGTTGATTGACTCTGCAGACTACTTTCAGAGTTCACTCTATTTACTTTGGGTATAAATAGCATTACTGATAGCCAGAAGTCTGTGACAAAGATAGCTATTCATATTGCAACTTATCCTAGCAACTGCAAAGATAATGTATACTTTTGCTTGAGTTTACATTTACAGCTTTATAAAAGTATTATTTTAGCAAGGAAAAGATTATCAAAATTCCCACTGTGTGATGTGTATGCATGCTTAAGTTTTTAGTTTCATAAATGGCTCTTTTGAAACTGAAAGTTGCAAGAAAGTAAAACAGAACAGAGTTTGGAATGTGTGCTTGTTTAAAGCCTCTTCCACCATCTCTGGCTGAGAATACAGGTGGCCAAGCACGAGAGTTCCTGCCAATTTCTAAAGTTACACTTTTATCCACTAAACAAGCATCCTGATCCGGGTTACCAAACAGGGCACTCAACAGGAGCCCTTGGACGTGCATATTAAATATCACTTATGCTTCTGTCTGGGCTATCCACTCTGGGAAAGGCTTGATCTCACTCTGTTTCACCTTTTTCCTGTGCTCCCTGGCTTTGTGTAATGAACTTTCCCAGGAGACTTTTCTGAGTAAGGATCTTCATGACGAACAGTTGATGCACATGCTTCTATTTTAAAAAGCACATGTTCAGCACATTTAGCTTTTGTGAAATGGAATATGGTTTAAGTTTGTTTCAATCAGAAAAAAAAAGGTTGGCTGGAATGACTTATGTCAAAGAGCAAAAGACTTTATACACAATAGAGGTTTTTCATCCTTCTTTTCCCTTTTAGGGCCAAAACAGGAGAAAATAAACCATTCTAGCTTAGTCACAACAGCAATAGCAGTGCTATTTATTTATTAATTTATTTATCTATCTCGGTGTGCATGACCTTTTTCAATTGTTTAAACATTTTTTATTATTATTTCCGCTCATACAAACTTAATAGGTACACCGGTTCCTTCCTTCCCTCCTCCTCCTTTTTTGCAAAAGCTTTTTTGCAAAAGCTTTTTTGCAAAAAGCTTCTTTTCATTATTTTGGGTTCAGCTGATTTATTATGAATCACAACAAGGAAAACAATCTTTGCCTCTACTATGAAACTTAATATGAATTCACAGTAAACAGTCTCATTAACAGAACTTAATGGATTGTATTAAAATCTTGTATTTAGAGTAATTGTTCTATTGTATTAGCATTGTATCCAGGGAATTCTATTTTTAAAGACTTCCCAATATCATTATTCATATTCAAAGAAATGTGTTCCTTAATTTGGAAGAAAAATTCAACCTATAAAACGAATGGTGAAATAATAAAAGAAAAATTATGATATCATAAAGATTTTTTTTATTTTTTATATTATTTATTCAATTGTGTGTGTTTGCACGCGTGTGTGTGTGTGTGTGTGTGTGTGTGTGTGTGTGTGTGTGTAGAACCACGGGTGAATTCGGGAAGCACCATGGATGCCTCCACCTCCTTCTTGTTTACTCTGCCCTGGGATTCACAGGCTCTGCCCTACCAGGCCAGAAATGCAGGCCGCCCCCGCTTCTGCCCAACGTCTATACGTGGGGTCTAGGATCCGAACTCAGGACCTTCTGCCTACAAGGCAGAGGCTTAACCCCTGAGCCACCTCTCCAGCCCCAATACCATTAAGATTAAACAGCTTAATTTTCAAATCCAATCAGTAAATTACAGAAAGAAACAATGCAGAAAAATCGTATATCTGGCATTTCATCACAATATTTTGATGCCAGTATAACAATAAAAAAATTTGAAGTTTAACTTTTAAGAGGAAGAAATATTTTTAACTTTTTAAAATCAAGAATTCAATAATCCACCCACAGAAAAACACCTGTTTCATTTTATAATATTATGCATAATAAGTATTTAAAGCCACATGAAAGTATTTAGTCTTCATAACATGTGTCAATCATAGTCAAACCCAAATTATCAAATGTTGGAAGGACATCAAAGTATGAGATATCATCTTTATTCACATATAATCTGTTTTGTAATCTTAAAGAAGATAAGTATGCTAATGGGGAAGAAGTCAAAACATAACTGCAAACAATACCTTCAAAGGTATACTTATGCAAGCGTCTAGATATTATCAGTACTTTTTACTATGTGTTAATTTATCAATCATTTTTCAAATAATTTTTGCTTAAGACACTTTTATCAGAACTAATCTTAGGAATAGTTTAACCACAATCTGCTCCCTTCATGGACACTTTTAAAGAATCTATAAGTTTATATAGTTACTATTTTATATAATTACTTCTATAAAAACTTATAGTTATTATACTTAGGAGCTAAGGCATTGGAAAACATTCACGTTACTGTTTGTAAGTGAAATTAATGCCTCACAGTTTTTGAAAGTTTTCAGTCTAATCTATATATTATATCTTGTTGCTGTTTTTATATTATGCTTTGTTTGTTGAATTAATCAATTTGAATTTCAGTGGTTATGTTTGTTTGATTAGTGTGTACTTAATTCTGTAAAATTAAATGTTCAAGGGAAATTTAAATGGACCTAACAACGCCGTTTGAGAGAAAAACAACTGAGAAAGTTACAATATAAAGCACAAGCCTGCCTGGTCAGATAAAAAAGATTTGAGGCAATATAATGGTTTATCCAATACTTTCTCTTTAAAGTATCTAATAATTACATCAAAACACCAAGGAGTCTATTGTTTGAAATAGAATATGAAAGTAAAGTTGATCAATTAAAACACTAGGAATATGTGGTATAATTTTGGAATTGATCATACAACTGCTGAGGTATCTCTTTCCAGGTCCTATTAAACATATAGTAATCAGAATGCTGGTATTTCATACTAACTTTGGAAAGAAAACCCAGTTACTTTTTGGATAGTAGATGATAAAGCTGTGACATATGCTACACTGATGGTTTCCAGGAATAATTGAACCAATTTACTTGCTGAGGTGCACCCTGGTTTCTGATTTTATCAGTAATGTTTCTTGGTAAGTTGATATTACCTGCTTGCCAAACAAAATAAAGCACAGCAACTGTAGGAACTTAATCCATTTTTATTTTATTTATTTCCCCTTGGATCTTCTCAGTAAGAATTACATCACAGAATCATTAATGATTCGTATAGCAAAGCTAATGATTTTCTATCTCAGTTTTTCCTCTGTAGTAGTTCAGAAATCATAAATACATGTAACAAGTTGTGCATAGTTAAGGTAAAGGTAGGAAAGGTGGACAAGGAAATGAAATTCATATTATTTTCCAGTGATTTTGAACAAGCAGTGATATCAAAGTGCTACATAGCAGTTCATTTTTTTTCCATTTGAGGAAGGGCAGTACTTTTTGTTTTAAAAAATGACACTGTGTATCACGAAATAAAACTTGCAAATCATATTGTACAAAGCATCATAAAACGTCATAAAATGCACAAATATAATTTAGCAAAAAACTACAAGCACTTCATGAGAGTACTAATAGTGTTTTAAAAACACATGCTAAACCTCTGTGTTTTCCTAATCTGCAGGTTCTTACTGGCATATGATGAGGTTTTGGGACTGAGGATATTGTTTCCTTAACATTAATAGTCCATTTTCTAATTGGTAAGTTGTACTATGGTTTGAATAATTTCTCTCTCTCTCTCTGTCTGTATATATATATATATATATATATATATATACATGTATATACATGTATATATATGTGTATATATGTGTGTGTGTATGAGTGTGTATTTGACAGGAAAATATTTTGTGATATTGCCATAAAATCTATATCCTTTTCTTTCCCCAACATAAATACACATGGATAAAGAAAATTTACAACTCTTGAGAAAGTTTAATTTTAATAAGTGGTTCTATATATTATTGCATATACACGCTGCTTAGTTTCCCATCCAGTCGTGTAAGCACAATAATCCATTGGGATTTGCAAACCATGTGGCATTGTGAATAAAAGAAATCTTTCACAATAGAAGCCAGCTGATCTCATTCACATAAACTTAGTTTTAGACTGATATCACTGTGTAGTTTTTAAGATTATTATTGTCATTTTTAATCATTTCAATTTAAATTAAGCTATAAAATTTTAATGCAGAGCTTTCTCAAATTATATAAACTTTATAGTATTCAGTCTTCTTGAAATATTAGCTTTTCAAAAAGATTAGTCTTAATCCTGAAGTATTCATTTTTCATAAATAATTTTGTTTATAGAACCATTTATTTACTACTCCTTGTTATTATCATGAATAGAACAACATATCGGCAAGGCCTATACCTCAACAATTCACAAAATCTTTTCTAGTTATACTTATCTAGTTAGTTGAAAAGAGAGTAAAGATATGCATTGTTCTGCAAAGGGCCTTATATTAGGTAGAACCTGAGATGGGATGAAATAATAACAATGTTTTCTGCTGAATGAATTGACAAGGTTACATACTGTTTCTGAAGGTGAAACATATAAATGAATATTCAGGTAATTAACTGATCTTTCACCAAAATTGTTCAAAGAAGGTATTTAGATCTTATTAGTCCCATCACAATATCTATACAGGGAATTCTGGATTCTTCTTTTGCACAGCCCAGCCTTCTTATCACATATACTAGCCCTTTTAAAATATAATTAAAAGCTTAAATGCTTTCTCCCTCATAAGTGCCTGTGTAGTATAATTGAAAATAGAATTGTGTTCTTCATACTGATTTTATTACTAGACATGATCCCATAAAAACACTGAATCCTTTTGTTTTATGTTTCTTCTAGATTTATTTCTCTTGAACCGTTTGGTGAAGATGTTAAATAATATAAAACTGAGAGCAGAACTATATGGCTCAGAACTAGAATTATATTAGAGTGTTCTATTGCTCAGCAAGGTGATGATGAATACTGGTAAATAATACATACATACGTGTGTATTCTTCACAAAAAAGATAGAAAAGACTTTAATATTTTCACCCCAAAAATGATTATGTTCCTATCAATTGAACAGTAAATCCGTTTACCCAAACAATCCGCATTCCCTCCCTTCCACACCCGGCTCCTCCAGCCAGGACCCGCGCACGTGGTCAAGGTGGGCCTCATCTGCGACCTAGGTAAGCTCCACCCGCACCCGCCCACCAGAATCCCAGGTCAGCCCAAGGGACCCAGCTCCTACCCCACCATCCAGCCGGGAGCTCACACAGGACCAAGGGACGAGGAGGACCTCCCCCTGCGCCCAGCCCCACCCCAGCTCCCCTCGGGTTAAATAGCTCCAGCCGACATCCCCATCCTCCCTTCCCCACCCCGCTCCTATGGCCGGGTTGTGCGCGGGGTCCAGCCGAGCCTCATCCGCAACCTAGGTAAGCTCCGTCCCTGCCCACCCCCAGAACCCCAGATCAAATAAATCAGTTTAGTGAAATTGAAATATTTTAAGAGTTAAAACGACAATGCCAACGTCAAAGTACAAACCATGAGAAGCAACACTCAAGTAAACAAATTTCCCACTGAAGGAATTAATCCCATAATGTTAGACTCCAACCAGAACAAACCCACGGAAAATGGCCAAGAAAGCCTGACCCAGGATAACGATTTTCAAAATATGATCATTACCATGTTCAATACTATGAAAGAGGAAATCCGGGAGGAATTACATAATCGAATCAATCGCTTTGAAGAGGAACACAACAGACACTTGGAGGAGTTGAGAAAAACAGTGCAAGAAACAAAAACAGGCATAGAGCAGTTAAAACAGACTCAAGCAGACTTTAAAACTGAGCTACAAGACTAGTTATCTTCAACCCAGAACTCCACAGAGAGTCTTATCAACAGAACTAACAAAGCAGAAAACAGAATTTCAGACCTTGAAGATAAAGTGGGAGTATTGAACAGCTCAATGGAAGAGGTTGTTAAAGCGAAAAAGATACTTGAGATAAATATCCAAGAGATATGGGACACCCTGAAGAAGCCTAACATGCCTATTCATGGAATACCAGAGCAAGAATCTCAAAATACCACCCCTGAGGAAATTTTTCAAACGATCATCAAGGAAAACTTTCCTCATCTAAAAAAAGAGAGGCCCATCCATGTACAAGAGGCATTCCGCACCCCAAACAGATACGACCAAAACAGAAGCACACCACGGCAAATAATAGTTAAAACACTCCACATTCAAGATAAGGAACTGGTGCTGAGAGCTTCAAGGGAAAAAAAACAAGTCGCTTTTAAAGGTAAACCTATTAAAATAACAAATGACTTCTCAGTCGAAACAGTAAAAGCAAGAAGAGCTTGGAGAGGCATACTTCAAGTATTGAATGAGCAAAAATGTCAACCCAGGCTGATTTACCCTGCAAAACTATCAGTCATGATCGAGGGAGAAAGAAAAATCTTCCAGCACAAAGACAACTTGAAGGGATACATGTCCACCAAACCAGGCCATCAAAAAATGCGAGAAATGAAACTCAAGTGTGAAGAAAAAAACAGGCATATCCAGGAGAACAGAAGGCAAATATAACAACATTAAAAGCGAAGAATTATACTTATAAAAACAACTAAACATAATAAATGTCTGGAATTAAAAAGTTTCTCCATTATAACACTAAATGTTAATGGAATTAATTCACCGATCAAGAGACACAGATTACAAACTTGGATTAAAAATCACAATCCATCAATCTGCTGCCTGCAGAAAACCCATCTCACCACAAAAGATAGGCACGCTCTAAAAATAAAAGGCTGGTCAACAATTCTACAAGCAAATGGAAGCAGAAAACAGGCAGGGGCAGCCATTATGCTGTCGGACAAAGTGGACTTCAAACCAAAGAAAATCATAAGAGACACGGATGGATACTACATTTTAGTCACAGGTACAATTCACAAGGAAGACTTCACAATACTGAACATATATGCACCCAATACGGGCCCCTCCATATTCATTAAGAAAACCCTACAGCATGTAAAACAAGAAATCAACCCCCAAACGATAATTCTTGGGTACTTCAACACTGCCCTCTCAACATGGGATAGATCAACAGGTCAAAAGCTTAACAGAGACACTTTGGAACTTAATAAAACCCTTAAAGAAATGGACCTTACAGATCTCTATCGAACTTTTCACCCACGTACCAAAGAATACACATTTTTCTCAGCAGCACACGTAACTTTCTCCAAAATAGATCACATATTGGGCCACAAAATGAATCTACACATACATAAAAAAGTTGAAATTCTAACCTGTGCCCTATCAGACCACAACGGCATAAAGCTGGACATCCACAACACATCAAACAAGAGAAAATACACTAACTCCTGGAAACTTAACAATATGATGCTGAATGAGAACTGGATTCAGGAAGAAATTAAAAAGGAAGTTCAAGATTTCCTCAAAGAGAATGATAATAAAAATACAACTTACCAAAATCTCTGGGACACAATGAAAGCTGTTCTAAGAGGTAAGTTCATAGCTCTTAATGCCTACATCAAAAAAATGGAAACCTCAGAAATAAACAACTTAACAATGCAGCTTAAAGCTTCAGAGAAACTAGAGTAATCTGCTCCCAAAAATAGTAGAAGAGAGATTAGCAAAATAATGGGAGTAATATCTGAAATCGAGACTAAGAAAACGATAGAAAAAATCAACCAGTCAAAAAGCTGGTTCTTTGAAAAAATCAATAAGATTGATACACCCCTAGCTAAATTAACCAAAGGCAGGAGAGAGAAAACCCAAATTAACAAAATTAGAAATGAACATGGAGTTATCACTACTGATACCCAAGAAATCCAGAGAATTATATCATCATATTTCAAAAAATTATACTCTGTGAAGTTTGACAACACAAAAAAGATGGATGAATTTCTAAGTAAACACAACTTACCTAAATTGAATGAGGAAGTTGTGAATTATTTAAATAGTCCCATAACATATAAGGAAATTGAGGAAGTAATCTTGAATCTTCCCACCCAAAAATGTCCTGGACCAGATAGATTCAGCACAGAGTTCTACCAGACATTTAAGAAGTCAATAATACCAATACTCCTTAAACTGTTCCATCAAATAGCAAAGGAAGGAACACTACCAAATTCCTTCTATGAAGCTAATATCGTCTTAATCCCAAAACCTAATAAAGACTCTCTCTGATGAACACAGACGCAAACATTCTCAACAAAGTCTTAGCAAATCGGATTCAAAAACATATTAAAAAGATTATTCATGGGGACGAAGTAGGCTTCATCCCCGGCACACAAGGTTGGTTCAACATATGCAAGTCAATCATGTAAACCAGTCCAAAGTCCAAGACCACATGATACTCTCGACAGATGCAGAAAAAGCCTTTGACAAGATCGAACAGCCTTTTATGATCAAAACCCTAGAGACAGTTGGAATGGAAGGAATCTTTATCAATATAATAAAAGCTGTATACAACAAGCCAACAGCAAGGATTATGCTCAATGGTGAACAACTGGAAGCATTCCCACTTCGATCAGGAACTACACAAGGCTGTCCACTCTCACCACTTCTATTCAATATTGTACTTGAGGTCTTAACTGAAGCCATAAGATAAGAAAGGGACATAAGAGGGATTCAAATCGGCAAGGAAGAAGTCAAGCTATCCCTATTTGCAGATGACATGATCTTATACCCGAGTGATCCCAAATACTCCACCAGGAAGCTCCTGGAACTAATTGAGAAGTTCAGCAGGGTGGCAGGATACAAAATAAATGTGCAAAAATCAGAGGCCTTCCTGTATGCCCAGAATGAAAGAAGTGAAAAAGCCCTCAGAGAAACAATCCCATATACTATAGCCCCTAAAAAAATGAAATACCTTGGTATAAACCTAACCAAGGAGGTAAAAGACCTTTACAGTGAAAACTTTAAAACCCTCAAGAAAGAAATTGCAGAAGACATCAGAAGGTTGAAAGACCTCCCATGTTCCTGGATTGGCAGAATCAACATCGTAAAAATGACCATCCTACCAAAGGCAAGATACAAATTCAATGCTATACCAATTAAAATCCCAAAGCAATTCTTTAAAGAAGTACACCAAACAATCTCAAAATTCATATGGAGGCACAAAAGACCCTGGATAGCAAAGACAATCCTAAGTAACAAAAACACTGCTGGAGGTATCACCATTTGGAACCTTAGTCTATATTACAAATCCATAGTTATAAAAACAGCCTGGTACTGGCTCCAAAATAGACACACAGATCAATGGATAAGGACTGAAGACCCAGATATAAGCCCACAAAATTACAGCCATTTGGTCTTTGACAAAGGGGCCCAAAGAATCCAATGGCAAAAGAACAGCATCTTCAACCAATGGTGCTGGCAAAACTGGATCTCCACATGCAGAAGATTAAAGCTGGACCCATACTTTTCACCATGTACAAGACTTAATTCCAAATGGATCAAGGACCTTGATATCAGGCTAGAGACTATAAAAACCATAGTTGAAAGGATAGGGAACTCCCTCGAGCTGATTGGACTAGGTGAACATTTCCTAAACAGACATCCAATGGCACAGTCACTGCTACCAACTCTCAACAGTTGGGATCTTGTGAAATTAAAGAGCTTCTGTTCAGATAACGAGATTGTAACACCAGCTCAAAGGCAACCCACAGAATGGGAGAAAATCTTCACTAACCACACATCTGGTAGAACTCTGCTGTCCAGAGTGCACAAAGAACTTAGAAAACTAAACACCAAGGAAACCAATGGCCCAATTAAAAATGGGCCCTGGAACTCAAAAGAAATTTTACCAGGGATGAAATTAAAATGTCTAACAAATATCTTAAAAAATGCTCCACTTCTTTAGCCATCAGGGAAATGCAAATCAAAACTTCCCTGAGATATCATCTCACCCTGGTCAGAATGGCAAAAATCCACAACACAAACAACAACAAATGCTGGAGAGGATGTGGAGAGAGGAGAACTCTCCTACCTTGCTGGTGGGAGTGCAGGCTCATACAGCCACTCTGGCGAGCCGTCTGGAGATTCTTAAAGAAATTAAAGATTGAATTGCCATAAGACCCTGCTATTCCACTTGTGGGAATAACACCGCATGCAGCAGAAGTTCACCTCAATAGCACATGCAGGACCATGTTCATAGCAGCACTGTTTACAATAGCAAAGTCATGGAATCAACCCAAATGTCCAACAGTTGACGAGTGGATAAGGAAAAAGTGGTACATCTGTAGAATGGAGTACTACTCAGCCATCAAAAATGATGGAGTCCTGGAATTTGTCGGGAAATGGATGTCATTAGGAACAATTATATTAAGTGAAGTATCCCAGTCCCAGAAAATTAAGCGCCATATGTACTCCCTAATAGGTGGCTCCTAATACCAAACCCACCCAGCCCATCTTGAGACACTCATAGGTAAATCTATGTATTACCTATAGTAATTGCAAGGATTATTAACAGAGGGATGGAGTTGAAGGGCCACACCAGAAACAAGGAGAGAAGTGACCATGTTACAGTAGAGAAAATAGGCCTCCATCAAGGACTGCAAGAAAGTAATGTGACACCTGGTTAAGTTCACAGACATTCGTTCCTGATCATTTACAACTAAAGGGGTATGAACTCACCAGAAGGGGAGGGCATGTAGTCCGGCAGAATAAAAAGTAACCATTTTGCAAATCGCTGATTGACCCCTCCCATTGCCTAATGCCATATGACCCTGCGATTCCACTTTTGGGTATAAGTATTACATCTACCCTTGAATGTGCTCTTATAATAAGACTCCAGTTTAACAGCTTTCTGTCTCTGGCCAGGGGGTGACATACAGTGCCCATCACGATGGAGTGAAGGGCATTGCAGGAGCAACAAAATTGCAAAAGAAAATCAACAAACCACTGTCCACAACTTCAGAGACTCTATATCAACCACTTAGAACTAGGCCAGACTAATGTCTCCTCATCCTGAAGCTCAGGGACATTTGCGGAAAAGGGGGCGATAAGAGTGTAAGAGCAAAAGGATGGGAGGAGCAATGATTTGCAAGATACTCCACACAAGTTAGGGCCGAAGCAATCATAATTGGACATTGCATGCCCGGCGCAATGTCCTACACACTATTGACCTCACAATGTATAGCATCTGCTAAAGGCACCAAGATCCTTGGAGGCAAGGGATTGACAGCCCCAGTAGTGTTCCTATGCTTAAGGAGAACACAGGAAATCGTTCTGGAAATGCCACTGGGTCCTTGTACGTCATCGGAGAGGAGGGCCCAGAGGAGAGTCAGGCATGCACAAGATAGGACTCTGGGAATTGGGGCGGGAGGCACGGGGGGACGGGGCGGGAGGGGTGAGGGGAGGGGGTTCGGGGGGAGGAGGAGGGAGGGAGGGAACTGGTGTACCTATTAAGTTTGTATGAGCCGAAATAATAATAAAATATGTATTAAAAAACAATCAGTATTCCAAAATATGATTCTATTTTGATTATGATTTATATGTGGACTTACATTGTTCTTTGGTGTCTTAATTAGTTTATTTAGCACTACGTATCTCTTCCTTTCATGAATGAAAAAATAAATGTACATACCTTATTTTATTTATCCAATTATTTGTGGATAAATTATGGTAAATAACTTTTTGCTTTTGTATATAATACTGGAATCAACATAAGAATCATTGGAGATTCCTCAAATAAGAACCATTTGTTTCAAACACAGAAATTTAACTCTCATTTGAAACAAATGGCTCTTCTTTGAGGAATCTCCATTCTCACTTTTCTAGGTAATTTTAGTCAGATGTATCAGTAAAACAATTGAAGACTTGGCTGGAAAGGTGGCTCAGGGGTCAACACTATGCCTCACAAGCACCTGGTACCATGTAAAAACACCAGGCAAAAATAGTGGTGGCCAACACTTCTGGCCTGGTGGGAGGAACCAAGAAAATCCCAGAAAAAATCAAAAAGGAGGTAGAAGAAATCCAAGATGATTCCAAATGTCAATTTTGGTCCTTCATGGGGACACACAGTACCCTTTGAAACATACACACACACACACACACACACACACACACACACACACACACACAAATAATAATTACAAATAATGATAATAATAACTAATAATTGAAAGCTAAGTTCTTGACACATCTGCGAATAATTGGTTGTTAAAGCAATTCATAAGCAAGCCTGAAGAAAAGTGATTGAAAGAAACATTGTCTGAACAGATAGATAAGATTGAGGGAGCAAATATAGTAGTTTGGTATACTTTGATTCATAACACAAAAAGTGACTATTGACCCTCTCTTAACATTTTCTGTGGATATGACATGGCCAGTTCCACTTTTGGTGTTAATATGAACTTTCATGTCAAGCTGTACCACAAAATGTAATGAGAGTTATAAGTGAGAATACATCACTTGTTTTCTTAAGTTGTTAGTTCCTGTGGTCATATCGGCAACACGAAGGCAAATAACATCATGGATCAGGTCACTAAGAGATTTTAATGATAGTGTATCTTCCAGTCTATGAGTACCGAATATGTTTTTTAGTATTTAACTCTGACATCTTCTTGATTAAATACATTACTGAACATTTTGTCCTTTCTATTATATGTACAACTGTTCTCAGCATTTCTCATATAAATTTTACTGCTACTTGTAAAAAAAACTTCAAAGTTGAATTTGTTTCCTGTATAGTTAGTGATTTTTAGTTTTTTGTTTACATTTTTAATATTAATATTATTTCTGCTCATACAAACTTAACAGGTACACCGGTCCCCTCCCTCCCTTCACCTCCCCCCAACCTCCCTGTTCTCCCCTCCCTTCCCCCCTCTCTTCCGATCCCCCAGTGCCTCCCCCCCAATCCCAGAAGCATCCTTTAATGTGCATGCCAAAATCTCCTCTGGGTCCTCCTCTCTGATGAGGTACAAGGACCCAGGGGCATTTCCCAGAACCCTTTGCTGTGTTCCCTATAAGCTTAGGAACACTACTGTGACTGTCAGTCCCTAGCCTCCAAGGATCCTAGTGCCTTTAGTACATGCTAGACTTTGTGGGGTCAATAATGGGTAGGATATAACGCAGGTCATGCAAAGTCCTATTATGATTGTTTCAGCCCTACCTAACTTGTGTGGAGTATCTTGCATATCATTAATCCTCCCATCCTTGTGCTCTTACACTCTTACCGCCCCCTCTTCCACAAATTTCCCTGAGCTTTGGGATGGGGAGAGATTAGGCTGGCCCAGTTCCAGGTGTTTGATATAGTCTCTGATGCTCTGAATTATGGTTTGTTGATTTTTTTTTTCATTTTTGCTGCTCCTGCAATGTCCTTGGCTCCATCCTAATGGGTATTGGATGTCACCCCCTGGCCAGAGATAAAAACCTCTTAAATTAGAGTCTTGTTATAAGAGTATATTCAAAGGTAGATGGAATAAAAGAAGGAAAACGCGGTGAGAGAGGGGTCAATCACCCATTTTCAAATGGTTACTTTCTATCTGGCAACCTATATGCCCTCCCCTTATAGTGAGATCATACCCCATCAGTTGCAAATAATCAGGAAGGAAAGTCTGTGAACTTAACCAGATGTCTCATTACTTACTTGCAGTCCTTGATGGTGGCCTATTTTCTCTGCTGTAACATGATTCCCTCTCTCATTGTTTCTGGTGGGGCCCTCCTTCCCCATCCCTACTGTTCATAATCTTTACAATTACTGAAGCCATTACAGAGATTTGTCTTTGAGTGTCTCTAAGTGGGTTTGGTACTAGGATCCACCTATTAGGGAGCACATAGGACACTTAATTTTCTGTGTCTGGGATACTTCACTCAATATAATTGTTTCTAATATCATCCATTTCCTGGCAAATTGCATTAAGTCACCATTTTTGATGGCTGAGTAATATTCCATTATATAAATGTACTACATTTTCTTATCCACTTGTCAACTGTAGGACATTTGGGCTGATTCCATGAATGCTATTGTAAACAGTGCTGCTATGAACATGGTCATGCTAGTGCTATCAAGGTGAATTTTTGCTGTATGGGGGGTTATTCCCAAAAGTGGAATAGCAGGCTCATAAGGCATTTCAATATTTAATTTCTTTAAGAATCGCCAGATGGCTCACTAGAATGGTTATATGAGCCTGCATTCCCACCAGCAATGTAGGAGAGTTCCCCCTCTCTCCACATTCCCTCCAGCATTTGGTGTTGTATTTTAGATGTTTGCCATCCTGACTGGGGTGAGATGATATCTCAGGGAAGTTTTGATTTGGATTTCCCTGATGGCTAAGGATGTAGACCATTTTTAAAATACTTGTTAGATAGACATTTCAATTTCGTCCTTGGTAACGTTTCTTTTGAGTTCTAAAGCCCATTTTTTAATTGGCCCATTTGTTTGCTCAGTGTTTAGTTTTCTAAGTTTTTTGTGCACTCTGGATAACAGAGATCTATCAGATATGTGGTTAGTGAAGATTTTTTTTCCCATTCTGCGGGTTCCTTTGTGCTCGAGTTACAATCACTTTATCTGAACAGAAGCTCTTTAATTTCACAAAACCCATCTGTTGAGGGTTGGTTGTAGTGACTGTGCTATTGATGTCCATTTAGGAACTGTTGGCCTAGCCCAATCAGCTCGAGGGAGTTCCCTACCTTTTCAACGATGGTTTTTATAGTCTCTAATCTTATATCAAGATCCTTGATCCATTTGGAATTACTTCTTGTTAATGGTGACAAATAAGGGTCCAGTTTTAATGTTCTGCATGTGGAGATCCAGTTTTGCCAGCACCATTTGTTGAAGATGCTGTTCTTCATTGGATTTTTTGGGGCCCTTTTTCAAAGACCAAATGGCTGTAGTTGTGTGGTCTTATATCTGGGTCTTCAAGTCTTATCCATTGATTTGTGTGTCTATATTGGAGCCAATAACAGGCTGTTTTTACAACTATGGATTTGTAGTATAGACTAAGGTTTGGTATGGTGATACCTCCAACCATGTTTTTGTTACTCAGGATTGTCTTTGCTATCCTGGGTCTTTTGTGCTTCCATATGAATTTTGAAATTGTTTGGACAACTTCTTTAAAGAATTGCTTTGGGATTTTAATTGGTATAGGATTGAATTTGTATATTCCTTTTGGTAGGATGGTCATTTTTATGATGTTGATTCTGCCAATCCAGGAACAAGGGAGGTCTTTCCACCTTCTGGTGTCTTCTGCAATTTTTTTCTTAGGGTTTTAAAGTTTTCATTATAGAGGTCTCTTACTTCCTTGGTTAGGTTTATACCAAGGTATTTAATTTTTTTAGGGGTCATACTATATGGGATTGTTTCTCTCAGGGCTTTTTCACTTCTTTCATTCTTGGCATATAGGAAGGTCACTGATTTTTGTACATTTATTTTGTATCCTGTCACTCCGCTGAACTTCTGTATTAGTTCCAGGAGCTCCCTGGTGGGGTTTTTTGGATCACTCATGTATAAGTTCATGTCATCTGCAAATAGAGATAACTTTACTTCTTCCTTGCCAATTTGAGTCTCTTTTATGTCCCTTTCTTGTCTTATGGCTTCAGCTAAGACTTCAAGTACAATATTGAATAGAAGTGGTGAGAGTGGACAGCCTTTTCTAGTTCCTGATCAAAGTGGGAATGCTTCAAGTTTTTCCCCATTGAGTATAATCCTTGCTGTTGGCTTGTTGTATACAGCTTTTATTATATTGATAAAGGTTCCATCCATTCCAACCTTCTTTAAGGTTTTGATCATAAAGGGGTGTTGGTTCTTGTCAAAAGCTTTTTCTGCATCTATTGAGAGTATCATGTGATCTTGAACTTTGGGCTAGTTTATATGATGAATTACATTTATTGATTTGCATATGTTGAACGAACCTTGCCTGGAATAAAGCCTGCTTGATCCCCTTGGATGATCTTTTTGATATGTTTTTGAATCTGATTTGCTAAGACTTTGTTGAGAATATTTGCATCTTTGTTCATCAGAAAGATTGGCCTAAAGTTTTCTTTTTTAAGTGTATCTTTATTAGGTTTTAGGATTAAGATGATATTAGCGTCATAGAAGGAATTTGGTAGTGTTCCTCTCTTTGCTATTTGATGGAACAGTTTAAGGCATATTGGTGTTATTAGCTCCTTAAATGTCTGGTACAACTCTGTGTTGAATCCATCTGGTCCAGGACATTTTTTGGTGGAATGATTCGAGATTACTTCCTTGATTTCCTCATATGTTATAGGACTATTTAAATAATTCACAACTTCCTGATTCAATTTATGTAAGTTGTGTTTATTTAGGAATTTATCCCTCTCTTTTGTGTTGTCAATTTTCACAGAGTATAAGTTTTTGAAATATGACATTATAATTCTCTGGATTTCTTGGGTATCAGTAGTGATAACTCCATGTTCATTTCTGATTTGTTAATTTGGGTTTCCTCTCTCTTGCTTTTGGTTAATTTAGCTAGGGGTGTATCAATCTTATTGATTTTTTCAAAGAACCAGCTTTTTGACTGTTTGATTTTTTCTATCGTTTTCTTAGTCTCAATTTCAGATATTTCTCCCCTTATTTTGCTAATCTCCTCCCTTCTACTGCTTTTGGGATCAGATTGCTCCAGTGTCTCTAAAACTTTAAGCTGCATTGTTAGGTTATTTATTTCTGATGTTTCCATTTTTCTGATGTAGACATTAAGAGCTATGAACTTACCTCTTAAGACAGCTTTCATTGTGTCCCAGAGATTTTGGTAAGTTGTATTTTTATTATCATTCACTTTCAGGAAATCTTGAATTTCTTTTGTAATTTCTTCCTGAATCCAGTTCTCATTCAGCATCAAAGTGTTAAGTTTTCAGGAGTTAGTGTATTTTCTGTTGCTTGTTGTGTTTTGGATGTCAAGCTTTAGGCCATGGTGGTTTGATAAGGTACAGGCTAGAATTTAAACTTTCCTGTATATGTGGAGATTGGTTTTGTGGCCAGTATGTGATCTATTTTGGAGAAAGTTCCATATGCTGCTGAGAAAAATGTGTATTCTTTGGTGCGTGGATGAAAAGTTTGATAGAGACATGTAAGGTCCATTTAGGTAAGGGTTTGATTAAGCTCCAAAGTGTCTCTGTTAAGTTTTTGACCTGTTGATCTATCCCATGTTGAGAGGGTGGTGTTGAAATCCCCAAGAATTATCATTTTGGGAATTGATTTCTCGCTTTAGATGTGGTAGGGTTTGCTTAATGAATGTTGGGGGGGGGCCCGTATTGGGTGCATATATGTTCAGTCTTGTGAAATCTTCTTGGTGAATTGTACCTGTGACTAAAATGTAGTATCCATCTGTGTCTCATGATTTTTTTCTGATTTGAAGTCCACTTTTTCCGATAGCATAATGGCTACCCCTGACTCTTTTCTGGTTTTATTCGCTTGCAGAATTTTTGACCAGCCTTTTATTTTTAGGATGTGCCTGTCTTTTGTGGTGAGATGTGTTTCCTGCAGGCAGCAGATTGATGAACTGTGTTGTTTAATCCAAGTTTGTAATCTGTGTCTCTTGATCGGTGAGTTAATTCCATTAGCATTTAATGTTATAATGGAGAAACTATTTTTAATTCCGGACATTATTATGTTTAGTGGCTTTTGTAAGTGTATTGTTTCACTTTTAGGTTTTGGTGGTATTATACTTCCCTTCTGTTCTTCTGGATATGCCTGTTTTTTTCTTTAAGCTTGAGTATCATTTCTTGCATTTTTGAAGACCTGGTTTGGTGGACATATATCCCTTCAAGTTGTCTTTGTGCTGGAAAAGTTTTCTTTCACTCTTGATCATGACAGATAGTTTCGTGGGGTATATCAGCCTGGGTTGACATTTTTGCTCATTCAATACTTGAAGTTTGTCTCTCCCTGCTCTTCTTGCTTTTACTGTTTCCATTGAGAAGTCATTTGTTATTTAATAGGTTTACTTTTAAAAGTGACTTTTTTTTTTCCTTGAAGCTCTCAGCACCAGTTCTTTATCTTGAATATGGAGTGTTTTAACTATTATTTGCCATGGCGAGTTTCTATTTTGGTTATATCTGTTTGGGGTGTGGAATGCCTCTTGTATATGGATGGGCCTCTCTTTTTTTAGATGAGGAAAGTTTTCCTTGATGATGGTTTGAAAAATTTCCTCAGGTGTGGTATTTTGAGATTCTTGCTCTGGTATTCCATGAATATTCATGTTTGCTTCTTCAGGGTGTCCCATATATCCTGGATATTTCTCTCAAGTATCTTTTTGGCTTTAACAACCTCTTCCATTGAACTGGTTAATACTCCCACTTTGTCTTCAAGGTCTGAAATTCTATTTTCTGCTTCATTAGTTTTGCTGTTAAGACTCTCTGTTTTGTTCTGGGTTTAAGATAACTTGTCTTTTAGTTCAGTTTTAAACTCTGTTGAGTCTGTTTTAACTGCTCTATGCCTGTTTTTGTTTCTTGAACTGTTTTTCTCAACTCCTCCAAGTGTCTGTTGTGTTCCTCTTCAAAGCGATTGATGCTGTTATTTAATTCTTGCCAGATTTCCTCTTTCATAGTATTGAACATGGTAATGATCATGTTTCGAAAGTCATTATCCTGGGTCAGGCTTTCTTGGCTATTCTCCGTAGGTTTGTTCTGGTTGGAGTCTATTATAATGGGATTAATTCCTTCAGTTGGAGATTTGTTTTCTTCGGTTTTGTTTCTCATGGATTTGCACTTTGACTTGGGCATTGTCATTTTAACTCTTAAGATCTTCTTTCAATTTCTGTGTGTTTTTCACTGAACTGAATTATTTGGCCTGGAGCACCTCCTGCTCCAGCTGGCTGATGGGAGTAGCTGGGTCCAGTAGGCTGCCTGGGGTTCCGGGGTGGGTGGGGAGGGGCGGTATCTTACCTAGGTTGCTGTGAGTCCCAGCTGGACTGCGTGCATCCCAGGTGGGTGGGGAATGGGAGAGTTTTAGTTCTAAGAGTAGGCACACTTGTCATGTTCCTGAGTTTAGAGAGAAAATATCTATTTTACTATGGGGAATTATAATACTTGTGTACTTGTACTATAGTGTCTTTATTAATTTTAGGCAGCATAATTATATTCAACCTGCCATGCATTATATTTTTAGGAAAAGACTGATTTCTGTCCATTGTTTTTTGAATCTATTGAGATGATTATGTGATTTTTATATTATATTCTATCAATGTGGTGTATGTATCACAATGGTTTATATAAGCATACCTCTATCCTGTGGAGGAAGTGAATCTCATTTTGATCGTGTTATGCTGTATTTTCAACATGCTGTTCACTTCAGTTTGAGAATATTTTTCAGTATTTTTGGAACTCTTGGTCATTATTGCTGCTAAAATTTTGTTATTGTATCTTTTTTACTTTATTTCTTTCTACCTATTCTGTATCTATTCCTACTTATCAAATCACCAACCATGCTGACTTGTCTCACTTTAAGATTTTTCTTTAAAAAAATCAGATCCTGTCTCTTACAAAGTCAAGCTATCCTAGCAAGTCACTTTTACAAAGAATTGGAAAAAATGTTATTTAGATTAAATCTTCTAATAAATATTTTAGTGGCTAAAGGCTAGTAATTAATTTCTATTGCAAAATTCAACTTGTTATTGTAAGAAGCTAGAGAAGTCCATAAATCTATTTATATGAATAAGCAGTAACCAGTTACATGATGGACTCTACTGTGATAAAATTGGTTAAAGAATATTTACTGTCGGGGCTAGAGAGACGGCTCAGGAGTAAGACTCTGCCTTGCAAGCAGAAGGTCCTTAGTGAATATCCCAGGTCCCACATAAAAGCACCAGGTGGAAATAGTAGTAGGCTTCACTTCTGACTTTGGTGGGCTGAGCCTGGGAAATCCCAGAGTGAAGCAAGAAGGAAGTGGAAACAATCCAGGATGATTATGGAACTTACCCTTGGTCTTTCACACACACACACACATACACACACACACACACACACACACACACACACACCAAATGAATAAATAATATATAAAAATAATATTCACTCTAAAAGACTACTATTTTGCAGATTTTTTTCTCTTCATTCCTACAATCCTTCCTCAGTGACCTTCCTAGAAGACAAAAAAGTATCAAAAGAAGATTCGTCTTCTATCTGTCACAATTATATCTATTTATTTGCATAGGTATTAATGAACTGTTTATTACCATTTAATAGGGATAAAGCAGTTTCTTTGCTATAGCCAACACATTTACCCAAATACTGATCAGGTGCTTGTCCTTTATATTCAACTTCACTTTTTCTTATTATAAATTGAAAAATTTCAGTGTTAGCTTTCCTCGAAGTTGCATCAATATTCAATATATAGGATCAAACAGTTGTGCTTTAACTGTTAACTAGATTTTGAGTTACAACACTTCTTTTGTTTGAGTTATCATTGATATTTTTTTATTTTAGAATATTTTATTAGCCCACTCAACTCCCTTATTTAAGGATTAGTCATTAAATAGCTTCTCTATTTACACTATCATGTTAAGAAAATTCCTTCTACTTCTATGTCTTTTAAATTTAATTTTCCATAATTACTCCAAATTTTACATATTCCTTTTAAGCCTTTTATGATTCCCAATTGCTTATTGAACACTCCTGTTGGGTATCTAGTAGGAACCTCAAAATAAATATAATCAAAATAAATTTTGGTTCCATTTTCAATAATTGATACTCTTATGTCTGATTTAGTCATCTATCACTCATGATATCTTTAGTAACAAATGGCTTAGATCTGCACTCTAATAAGCATTCAAGACATCTTCTAGTCCTCATATCCTGAATATATTCTTTTATTAGATTTTGTTATCTTTCACTTCAAAATATGGCTCAGATTTATATTTTTTGCTATTTCTAAAAGCACTGTATTTGTCCAAACTCTAATTCTCTTGCCTGAAAAATTATGACTCTTTATATACTTGCCTCATTAAAAATTATTTAGATTCACAATTGAAATCTTTCACGGATTTCCATAATATTATACTAATAAACTGAAGTGACATCATAGTAAGCCCTATGATATCTGTATTATGACTACTACTGTTTTCTATGATAAATAAGCATTCCTTATTTTATATAATCCAACATTGCATTTATTTGATAACAAAATAACTTTCCTTTGCAAAAATAGTTATTAATTTTTCTACTAAACTTCTGTTCTTTGAAATCCACATTGAAAATTACTGAGTTGGAGAGGTATATTCTGTTGGAATTATGGTACATATTCGCAAGATTGGTTGACCTTTACAATGCGATTTTCTATTGCTTGGCCACTATGTCAATATAATGCATCTGATATCGTAGACTATATTAGCAGCATTGTACATGGTTTTCCACATTAAAATATTTGTTTTGCATTGCATCTCACTGATTCATAAATAATGTCAAGACAGTATTTTCCAAAGATATAGAAATGTAACTTCAGTGTCTAAGCATTTAACTTTTTCATGAACTTGTGCATGAAAATGTGAAGCATACTTTTTTATGTATCTATATAAATATCAATGATAAGAAAGCAACTTGGTACCAAATTACTTTTGTTAAGTAATTGTGGCAAGTTCAATTTTAAAGAGTAAGATCTACTCAAACATGAATTTTTAAATAGGTTTTATACTTCCAGAGTGTTGTATGGTGTTTTCCTCTGGGAATATTATGGTGACATTTGGATTGTGTTCCTGCTGTAACCTAAGAAGGATGTTGTGTGACAATTTGTAACATTGTCTCCCCATTAAACCTCAGAAATTAAACAGATCATTAGTCTCAGGAAGTTAACAAGTGTGTGTTTTTTGGGGGGATTCCTCTCCTTAGAATAAGAAAAGCAGCAAATATCTGCTGATAGAAGGAAATTTTATGTACAGAAAATGTAGAGCAGATGATGAGCAGTCCAGCAACATAGAAGATTCCTAACAGGGTGCCAGTGGCACAGAGAGCTCAAGCTAGAGTTGTAGCAGTTGTATGGGTGTAAAGGTGTAGCAGGCTAGCATGGGCTCTATGGTGATTTAACTACCTGTGAGTTGTCCTTGTTCCTATAAGTAACAATCCCTTAATCCTGTAAGTAATCTTAAAACAATAATGGATCTGTCAAGAAAGACTGTGGTAAAGTCTTTGCTTTGGTTACCTACAAAAGAACTGTATGTAAACATCTGGCCAGTTATCATTTCATCATGTGTGAAGGAAGTGCCAAACATTACTCAGGCGATGCTTATACCTACTGAGGGAGATAGAGTCATCTTTCTTCAGAGGTGTGATTCCTGATAGGCTACCAGTACTCTCCAGTGGGTGGTCTCATACCACGTATATGCAAGGAGCACTAATTTGACTCAGTGGTTTACTGGAAATAAAAGAAGAAATAAACAAAGAAGAAAGAAAAGTATTCATTATTTTTTTAAATCAAGTAACAGAAATTGCATCAAAAACTTTTAGTTAGCCAAGTCATATCAATTTCAACAAATTATGATATCTAATGACAGTAGAGAGGCATCATGCTAGTTAGATGCACTTAAAATGTACTTTAAAAAGCTACTTTTAGATAGTTCTATTACTCTGTCAAAAAACCAGTTACTAAAGGAAGGAACACTACCAAATTCCTTCTATAAAGCTAATATCGTTTTAATCCCAAAACCTAATAAAGATTCACTTAAAAAAGGAAACTATAGGCCAATCTCTCTGATGAACACAGACACAAAGATTCTCAACAAAGTCTTAGCAAAACAGATTCAAAAACATATCAAGAAGATCATTCATGAGGACCAAGTAGGCTTCATCCCCGGCACACAAGGTTGGTTCAACATACGCAAGTGAATAAATGTAATTCATCATGTAAACCAGTCCAAAGTCCAAGACCACATGATACTCTCGATAGATGCAGAAAAAGCTTTTGACAAGATCTAACAACCTTTTATGATCAAAACCCTAGAGACATTAGGAATGGAAGGAACCTTTATCAATATAATAAAAGCTGTATATACAACAAGCCCACAGCAAGGAATATGCTCAATGGGGAACAATTGGAAGCATTCCCACTTCAATCAGGAACTAGACAAAGCTGTCCACTCTCACCACTTCTATTCAATATTGTACTTGAAGTCTTAGCTGAAGGCATAAGACAAGAAAGGGACATAAGAGGGATTCAAATCGGCAAGGAAGAAGTCAAGCTATCCCTATTTGCAGATGACATGATCTTATACCTGAGTGATCCCAAAAACTCCATCAGGAAGCTCCTGGAACTAATTGAGAAGTTCAGCAGGGTGGCAGGATACAAAAAAATTGTGCAAAAATCAGTGGCCTTCCTATATGCCAAGAATGAAAGAAGTGAAAAAACATTGAGAGAAACAATCCCATTTACTATAGCCCCTAAAAAAAGGAAATACCTTGGTATAAACCTAACTAAGGAGGTAAAAGACCTTTATGATGAAAACTTTAAAATCCTCAAGAAAGAAATAGCAGAAGACACCAGAAGATGGAAAGACCTCCCATGTTCCTGGATTGGCAGAATCAACATCGTAAAAATGTCCATTCTACCAAAGGCAATATACAAATTCAATGCTATACCAATTAAAATCCCAAAGCAATTCTTTAAAGAAGTTGACCAAAAAAATCTCAAAATTCATATGGAGGCACAAAAGACCCAGGATAGCAAACACAATCCTGAGTAACAAAAACACTGCTGGAGGTATTACCATACCAAACCTTAGTGTATACTACAAATCCATAGTTATAAAAACAGCCTGGTACTGGCTTCAAAATAGGCACACAGATCAATAGATGAGGATTGAAGATCCAGATATAAGCCCACAAAATTACAGCCATTTGGTCTTTGACAAAGGGGCCCAAAGAATCCAATGGCAAAAGAACAGCATCTTCAACAAATGGTGCTGGCAAAACTGGATCTCCACATGCAGAAGATTAAAGCTGGACCCATACTTGTCACCATGTACAAGACTTAATTCCAAATGGATCAAGGACCTTGATATCAGGCTAGAGACTATAAAAACCATAGTTGAAAGGATAGGGAACTCCCTCGAGCTGATTGGGCTAGGCCAACAGTTCCTAAACAGACATCCAATGGCACAGTCACTGCTACCAACTCTCAACAGTTGTGATCTTGTGAAATTAAAGAGCTTCTGTTCAGATAAAGAGATTGTAACACTAGCTCAAAGGCAACCCACAGAATGGGAGAAAATCTTCACTAACCACATATCTGATAGAGCTCTACTGTCCAGAGTACACAAAGAACTTAGAAAACTAAACATCAAGGAAACCAATGTCCCAATTAGAAAATGGGCCCTGGAACTTAAAAGAAACTCTACAAGGGATGAAATTAAAATGTCTAACAAATATCTTAAAAAATGCTCTACATCCTTAGCCATCAGGGAAATGCAAATCAAAACTTCCCTGAAATATCATCTCACCCTGGTCAGAATGGCAAAAATCCACAATACAAACAATACCAAATGCTGGAGAGGATGTGGAGAGAGGATAACTCTCCTACATTGCTGGTGGGAATGCAGGCTTATACAGCCAGTCTGGCGAGCTGTCTGGAGATTCTTAAAGAAATTAAAGATTGAAATGCCATAAGACCCTGCTATTCCACTTGTGGGAATAACCCCACATGCAGCAGAGGTTCACCTCGATAGCACAAGCACGACCATGTTCATAGCAGCACTGTTTACAATAGCAAAGTCATGGAATCACCCCAAATGCCCAACAGTTGACGAGTGGATAAGGAAAAAGTGGTACTTCTATACAATGGAGTACTACTCAGCCATCAAAAATGATGAATTACTGGAATTTGCTGGGAAATGCATTGTTGGGCCTGCCCAGGATTTGCCCCAGGGTATGGCCGAACACATGGGACTAAAGATGGCACTGAGGGCAAGGGTCCTGGGTGTAACCTGATCACTTCACAGAGAGCCCTAATTGGCTTTCAGGTATCTACCTGCCTCCTGTGCTGAGTGACATTGAACTTGACCATTAGCACCTGTAGGATGTCTTGACCTTGTGATACAATTAGATGCCTGTTTCATGCCTTGGTCGCCTTTGTCTATAAAAGTTCCTTTTCTCCCCCCAATAAATGGAGATCTTCTTCTGACAATCTTCCTTTCCCATGCCTAGTCTCTGGAGGTGGGGACGGCTGGAACCTGCTTTCATCACAGCCAGCAGCTGTGTGTTTGAGTGAGTGAATGAGTGCGTGAGTGGGAACTCGTTCCCACAATGGATGTCATTAGAAACAATTATATTAAGTGAAGTATCCCAAACCCAGAAAATTAAGTGCCATATGTACTCCCTAATAGGTGGCTCTTAGTACCAAACCCAACCAGCACACCTTGAGACACTCAAAGACAAATCTATGTAATACCTACAGTAATTTCAAGGATTATGAACAGGAGGGATAGGGTTGGAGGGCCACACCAGAAACAAGGAGAGAGGGGAATATGTTACAGCAGAGAAAATAGGCCTCCATCAAGGACTGCAAGTAAGTAATGAGACACCTGGTCAAGTTCACAGACTTTCGTTCCTGATCATTTACAACTGATGGGGTATGTTCTCACCAGAAGGGGAGGGCATATAGTCTGGCAGAAAAAAAGTAACCATTTTGCAAATGGGTGATTGACCCCTCCCTCACTGAGGTTTCCTACTTTTATTACATCTACCCTTGAACGTGCTCTTATAACAAGACTCCAGTTTAACAACTTTTTGTCTCTGGCCAGGGGGTGACATACAATGCCGATCAGGGTGGAGTGAAGGGCATTGCTGGAGCAGCAAAACTGCAAAAGAAAATCAACAAACCACTGTCCAGAACTTCAGAGACTCTATATCGACCACCTAGAACTAGGCCAGCTTAATCTCTCCCCATCCTGAAGCTCAGGGAAATTTGCGGAAGAGGGGGCGGTAAGATTGTAAGAGCACAAGGATGGGAGGAGCAATGATATGCAAGATACTCCACACAAGTTAGGGCCAAAACAATCATAATTGGACTTTGCATGCCCTGTGCAATATCCAACACACTATTGACCTCACAAAGTCTAGCATGTGCTAAAGGCACCAAGATCCTTGGAGGCAAGGAATTGACAGCCACAGTAGTGTTCCTATGCTTAAGGGGAATACAGGAAAGCGTTCAGGGAAATGCCACTGTGTCCTTGTATGTCATTGGAGAGGAGGGCCCAGAGGAGAGTCTGGCATGCACATTAAAGGACTCTCTAGGAATTGGGGGGGAGTCACTGGGGGATGGGGACGGAGGGGTGATGGGAGGGGGAACAGGGGGTTCGGGGGGGAGGGAGGGAGTTAACTGGTGTACCTATTAATTTTTTATGAATGGAAATAATAATAAAATATTTAAAAAACCATTAAAAAAAACAAAACCAAAAGAATCTTTGAAAATGGGACTTTTTGGCAGCCATATGCATGCTATACCTCCATGGCCTTAAAGTGTGATTTTGAAAACAATGATAAAAACAGTATGCTGGGCTAAGAGCATAACTCAGTAGTAGACTGTTTGCCTTGCATGTGAAAACCCCCTTTTATTTCCATCACTGTAGTAAATAAATAAATAATAGAAACATTTTCACCAAAAAAAAACGGTCCCCTCATTCCCTTCACCTCCCCCCCACCCCCCTTCTTCCCCTCTCCTGTCCCCTCTCCGATGAGGTGCAAAGACCCAGGAGCATATCCCAGAACCTTTTCCTGTGTTCCCCTTATGCTTAAGAACACTACTGTGACTGTCAGTCCCTAGCCTCCAAGGTTCCTAGTGCCTTTAGTCTATGCTAGACTCTGTGAGATCAATGTGTTGGACATAGCGCAAGTCATGCAAAGTCCAATTATGATTGTTTTGGCCCTAACTTGGGTGGAGTACCTTTTTATAATTTTTTATTATTTATTCAATTGTGCATGTGTGTGTGTGTGTGTGTGTATGTGTGTATGTGTGTGTGTGTGTGTGTGTGTGTGTAGAACTACAGACGAATTCGGGAACCACCATGGACCACCTCCACCTCCTCCTTGTTTACTCCGACAGGCTCCGCCCTACCAGGACCAGAAACGCAGGCCATCCCCGCTTTTGCCCTGTGTCTATAAGTGAGGTCTAGGACCCAAACTCAGGACCTTCTGCCTGCAAGGCAGAGGCTTAACCCCTGAGCCACCTTTTCAGCCCCTTATGTGGAGTACCTTGCATATCATTGCTCCTCCCATCCTTGTGCTCTTACACTCTTACCGCCCCCCCTTCCGCAAATTTCCCTGACCTTTGGGATGGGGAAAGATTAGGCTGCTCCAGTTCCAGGTGGTTGATATAGAGTCTTTGATGTTCTGAATTATGGTTTGTTGATTTTTTTTTTCGATTTTGCTGCTCCTGCAATGCCCTTGTCTCCATCCTGATGGGTATTGGAAGTCACCCCCCTGGCCAGAGATAAAAACCTCTTAAATTAGAGTCTTGTTATAAGAGTATATTCAAAGGTAGATGGAATAAAAGTAGGAGACCGCGGTGAGAGAGGGGTCAATCACCCATTTGCAAAATGGTTACTTTCTATCAGGTAGCCTATGTGCCCACTCCTTCTGGTGAGATCATACCCCATCCTTTGCATATGATCAGGAAGGAAAGTCTGTGAACTTAACCAGATGTCTCATTACTTACTTGCAGTCCTTGATGGTAGCCCATATCTGATAGATCTCTATTATCCAGAGTGCACAAAGAACTTAGAAAACTAAACACCAAGGAAACAAATGGGCCGATTAAAAAATGGGCCTGGAACTTAAAAGAAACTTTACCAAGGACAAAATTAAAATGTTTAACAAATATTTTAAAAAATGCTCTACATCATTAGCCATCAGGGAAATGCAAATCAAAACTTCTCTGAGATATCATCTCACCCTGTCAGGATGGCAAGAATCCACAACACAAGCAACACCAAGTGCTGGAGAGGATGTGGAGAGAGGAGAACTCTCCTACATTGCTGGTGTGAATGCAGGCTCATACAACCACTCTGGCGAGCCGTCTGGTGATTCTTAAAGAAGTTAAAGATTTAAATGCCATATGAGCCTGCTATTCCACTTTTGGGAATAACCGCCATACAGCAAAAATTCACCTCAATAGCACTAGCATGACCATGTTCATAGCAGCACTGTTTACAATAGCAAAGTGATGGAATCAGGCAAATACCCAAGAGTTGACAATTGGATAAGGAAAATGTGGTACATTTATACAATGAATACACTCAGCCATCAAAAATGATGAATTAATGTAATTTTCCAGGAAATGGATGGAATTAGAAACAATTATATTGAGTGAAGTATCCCAGACACAGAAAATTAAGCACCATATGTACACCCTAATAGGTGGATCCTAGTACCAAACGCACTTAGAGACACTCAAAGACAAATCTCTGTAATACCTACAGTAATTGTAAAGATTATAAACAGGAGGGATGGAGAAGGAGGGCCCCACCAGAAACAAGGAGAGAGGGGAGTATGTTATTTATCAGTTTTAAAGCATATTGACTACTAATCCATTTCCCTCCATCTTCTCACCCTCCCATTTCCCTCTCTTTTCCTTATCAATTCATTCTAATCCCTCCCACCCTCCTACCTGAACACTTCTATGGATCCTAGGTTTCCCTCTGGCTTGTCTACTCTTGTGGGAGTTCAGGCCTCTGTGACATACCAAGTTGCCCCTCCTCATGTCACCCCACTGATAGGGACATTTCTCTTCACTCATCCAGCTTTAGTCCCTAAGGTTTCCCTTGTGGTTTGTTATCTCTCTTCAGTTCCTCATAGTCTATAGAGGCATGTTGGCATTTTAGTCATTATGCAGGTCTGGTAAGGACAAGTCTCACTGCTGTCAGTTTTTAGATGCAACATCCTTACCTTGAATGGGAAGTCTTGTCCAACAGTGGACATTCCCATCTTTAGATTCTTATAATCTTACCCTTGCCTTTTCCATCAGGTTCCCCAAGCCTTAGAATTCGGAGAGATTAGGATGGCCTGATTTTGTGAGAACATCGTCAGGTTGCCAGTAATCTGCATTATGACTGGCCATTGTAGTTCAGTTCACTATTCTTCTATTGGCTTAGGCTCCAACCTGTCAGGTTGTTGAGATTCTCTACCTCTCTTGTAGAAGAAGATTTCTAGGTTGAGAGCTAAGTGCTTTTCAAATATTTACAGAGCAGTTTGGTGCACTGTCTTCCTACTTACCTGTTCACTGGCTGTTTTCCCTATTGATCTATTTACTTCCAGTTTTTAAGGTTCTTGTTCTAGTTAACAGTAACAGGAATGTGTTCCATTCTGACAAACAGGCCTTGAGTTCAATCCGAAAGCTGCTGGTTTTCTCTTTGAAACTCATGCCACTATTACGCTGGTGGTTGGTCACCTGTTGTCATCTTAATTTTTATTGCTACTTGCAGATCTCATGAGTTGGTGATGTCCGTGATTATTTCTCCCCCAAGTACCTTCTATAGTATTTTTTGTACTGTGTAATCTATCCATCAAGGAAGAAGTTTTCAGATCAGCTCTGGTGTATATTGCCCATGTTCTACAATTCATTTGTGTTGCATCTTTAGTAATAGGGTCTTACTAATGGATTTTTTTGGAGGATAACCAAGAGCAATGGCAAAAGCTTATATTATTTGGGGACCTTTGAAGCCTCTCTGACCAACATTTTATCAGGAAGTGACACATTCCTGTTACTTCTAGTATATCTTTAATTGTCGCTGGGTATGGAGTGGATGAGCTCTGGGCTTTTTGTTTCATTATGTTTTGCCCTGTTTTCCTCACTCTACTCCTCTGCATAGGGAATGCCCACTCTTGTTACTTTCTTTATAAAACATTTTTGACATATTATTAACATATGAGGTTCCTATGGAGTTACCTCCCACAATCTTAGGATTCTTCTATATGTCCCTCTGTTCCTCCTATATCCTATCCCCTCTTATAACCCTAGGTATTTTTCCCTAATATTCCCTCCCTTACACTACTTCTCGTGGCATCCTAATCATCTTCTTTTAAAATGTTTCCCTCTAACCATTCCTTCCTGCCTTCCAATTCTTTGGTCCCTTTCAAATTTTCTGGCTCTTACAATAATTCTAAAACAAATACATTGATGAATATATCAGTACTAGCGTCCACATACAAGAGAGGACATGTGGTGCTTAACTTTCTGTGTCTAAGATATCTCACTCAATATTAAATTATCCAATTCCATCCATTTACCAACAAATTCCATAATTTCATCTTATCTGATGGTTGAACCGTGTTCCACTGTGTATATGTACCACATCTTTATTACCCATTCCTCTGCTGATTGGCATGTTAACTGATTCCATTTTCCTGCTATTGTGAATAGGGCTGCAATAAACATAAATGAATGAGTGTCTTTGTAATAAAATGTAAGCACTTCGGGGAATATTCCTAGGAGTTATATAACAGTTCCATTTTTTTTCTGAGGAACTGCTCCACTGATCTACAAAGAGGCTATACTAGCTTCCATTGTCACCAGCAGTGATTAAGTGTCCCCTTTTCTCCACATCCTTACCAGAATTGTCTGTTGGTTGTGTTTTTATTTTTGCCACTCTGACTGGGGTAAGATGATATTGCAGGGTAGTTTTAATTTGCATTTAGGAGAAACTTTTGATATTCAACTAGATGTAATACTAAAAAAACCATGAAACTAACTTACTTATAAGAATTTGGTTTATTTTTGGCTACATATTGTGTTTACTTAGAGCTACCAATTTCATTTTATTTAAGATAGGGTCAAATCTAAATGCCAAATCTGTGAACATTCATGCCATCAACTTTCCTAGAAGTGGAATTAATGTGCACACATAGATATTGATTAAACTACTAAGGAGTTGGGAGATAAAAACACACATGTGAAATGAAAGCAGAAAGAATAAAGGACTTATAGGTGGGATAGGAACAAAGTTATTTTGTGCAGAATGAGTAGGGAAGAGAAATCTATGAAGACATACTTTGTTCAAAATGTCACAGTGAAAAGGAAAGTTGCAGAGGCACCTAAGACATTATAGGTTAGTTCCATTTCTCTTGGTTAGCCCCCATAATCTGTTGGCAAAGCCCTTTTATTCAAACCACCAAACACTTCAGTCAGGCTGAAATAGAACTGGGAGCTTCCTCATGGATGGCTAGCTCTTATATTACCAGAAGTTACTACACAAGCTGCTAGGGGAGAAAAGTTACTAACAGTCTTACCCAGCTATGGATCCTATGAGTTTCAGTAGCAGCTAGCCTGACAAAATGTGTTAATTAGTACAATAGTGACACAAGTGTATCACAGGTTAACAACTATTTTTCAGTTGAATTTAAGGCCCACTCAACAGATATAATTCATTATTGATAATTGTTACCCTGCGTTAGATCTTTATGATAGAGAAATCATAAGCTTTAGGGATAACCTACCATTAAATTTTCAAAAATGGATATGGTAGCAAACTACCTTCTAAATACTCGTCTTTATATGCATTTATTATTGCACCTCAGAACCTTTAGAAGACTTTTGTTATAGTGGATGGTGATTAATACAGAGACTAACAACTGATCAAAGTACAGAGAACAAATGAAGTTGGATTACTCTTCTCTAATGGATTAACATAGATATGAGAATTGTTCATGAACTCAAATCTTCCAATTGGAAACCTGAATAACTATTAACACTTAAAGTTGGCTTGGTAAATGAGTCCAACTAGCTTCAGTAGTTCAAGAAATGCTCTAATTCCCATGCTTTAAGAAGTGTCCAGATACATAATAATGAAAGTAATCCACATTAAACATAGTGGGTGATGCATGTGAAGACATGAAAGTAGGAATGTGATAATTCAGCAAGAATGTGGTAGTATCTTTGCATTGTTGCCAATAAATTCACAACCATATGGTATAAGGTAACAATTCCCTCTTTCAATAGTCCAGCTACATTACCCTTGTCCAGATTACCATAAAAATCCACACTAAACCTAAGGCCCAAGGGAACTGGCCACACCATATCCACATAATGGATCAAGAGAGGGACAATCTTTACTTGCCATACCAGCATAACTGGTCAAATATACAGAAGAATGCCAACTTCCTTCACCATCTCACTCTATCCTATTCACCTGCCACCAACCATAAGATGGGCCTTCCCCATTAACTAGGCAATCTTTTGTAAACTTGCATGGGGCTTAATTCAACTACCATTTTTTTTTTTTGGAAATGTATCCAGAGTGTCCTTCAACTGTCAAGTTGACACCTGTATCTAACTATGTCAAAGATAATTTTCAGTGAGAAGAGTACAGATGAGATAGATTAATATGGGATGAAAAAAGTACCCAAATACTTTATAGGGATAACAGGTTTATTTGTGCTCATAATTCTTAATTATAGTTGATCACTATCAGGAACTGGGGAAACTGGCCATACCATACCTACCCTTCCTCCCCATCTCCCAGTGCCTCCCCCCCAATTCCCAGAGAGTCCTTTATTGTGTATGCCTAACTCTCCTCTGGGCCCTCCTTTCCGATGACGTACAAGGACCCAGTGGCATTTCCCTGAACCCTTTCTCATGTTCCCCTTAAGCATAGGAACACTACTGTGGCTGTCAATCCCTTGCCTCCAAGGATCTTGGTGCCTTTAGCCGATGTTAGACTTTGTAAGGTCAATAGTGTGATGGACATTGCGCAGGGCATGCAAAGTCCTATTATGATTGCTTCAGCCCTAACTAGTGTGGAGACTCTTCAAATCATTGCTCCCCCCATCCTTTTGCTCTTACAATCTTACCACCCCCTCTTCTGCAAATGTCCCTGAGCTTCAGGATGGGGGGAGATTAGGCTGGCTTAGTTCTATGTGGATGATATAGAGTCTCTGAAGTTCTGGATTGTGGTTCATTGATTTTCTTTTGCAGTTTTGCTGTTCCTGCAATGCCCTTCACTCCATCCTGATAGGCACTGTATGTCACCCCCTGGTCAGAGACAAAAAAACTGTTAAACTGGAGTCTTGTTATAATAGCACATTCAAGGGTAGATGTAATAAAATCAGGAAACCTCAGTGAGGGAGGGGTCAGTCACCCATTTGCAAAATGATCACTTTTCATCTGCCAGACTGTATGCCCTCCCCTTCTGGTGAGATCATACCCCCTCAGTTGTACATGATCAGGAACGAATGTCTGTGAACTTAACCAGGTGTCACATTACTTACTTGCATTCCTTGGAGGCCGATTTTCTCTGCTGTAACATGGTCCCCTTTCTCCTTGTGTCTGGTGTGGCCCTCCAACCCCATCCCTCCTGTTCATAATCCTTGCAATTACCGTATTACATAGGTTTACCCTTGAGTGTCTCAATGTGGGCTGGGTGAGTTTGGTACTAGGAGCCACCTATTAGGGAGTACATACAGGGCTTAACATTCTGGGTTTGGGATACTTCACTTAATATAATTGTTTCTAATGACATCCATTTCCCAGTAAATTCCAGTAATTCATCATTTTTGATGGCTGAGTAGTACTCCATTGTATAGATGTACCACAGTTTCCTTATCCACTTGTCAACTGTTGGACATTTGGGCTGATTCCATGACTTTGCTATTGTAAACAGTGCTGCTATGAACATGGTCGTGCTTGTGCTATCGAGGCGAACCTCTGCTGCATGGGGGGTTATTCCCAAAAGTGGAATAGCAAGGTCATATGGCATTTCAATCTTTAATTTCTTTAAGAATCTCCAGACGGCTCGCCAGAGTGGCTGTATGAGCCTGCATTCCCACCAGCAATGTAGGAGAGTTCCCCTCTCTCCACATCCTCTCTAGCACTTGTTGTTGTTTGTATTGTGGATTTTTGCCATCCTGACCGGGGTGAGATGATATCTCTGGGAGGTTTTGATTTGCATTTCCCTGATGTGAATGCACACTGTTCTAAGGCAGTATATGACTTTATTCTTTTTGTCTTCTGTCTTCAGTACCTTCGAGTTTTCATTGAAGAAGTCTTTCATGTTCTGTGTTTGGTTTATTTCTAGTCATTTTTGGAAACTTTCATGAATCAGAGTTTCCTGATTAATTTCCCAACTAGCTCATTATTATATGATAGGATGCTGTTAATTTTTGCTGTGTTGATTTGTATCCTACTACTTTATTGAAAGTGTTTATTGGAGTCCTCTGGTGAAGTCTTTTGGCTCTTTTAAATATAGGATCATGTCATTTGCAAATGGGGCACAGCACATAAGAGAAGTATATGAGAATTGACCTCTGCACTCCAAATATTTCCATTTCTATGATGTATTCTTAGGAAAATAGGTATGTAATTGCACTGCTTCACAATTATTCTATTTTTCTGGGTTTTTTTTTTTTTGCTATTGTTCCCCACTTACCTTACATTATTGTTCTCAGTATGTAAATAGTTGATATAGAAAAAGTAAACATATAGTTAATTAAAATTTTCATAATGATTTTTAGTATTTTTCTTGAGGTCCTGGTGAGAATAGTTGTAAAATGAGAGAGTTGATAACCATACAGGCTATTTTCTTTTCCAAAGCTATGTATTTTTACTGAAATTGAGGTTATTTATGCTTTAGGATTCACAACAAAAATCATTATATATGCTCAGATTCAAGAAATAAACAACATACTGAAAAATATATATGAATTAAGCCTACACATTACTCCTAAATAAATTCTTTTCTCATATCTGTTTCAAAGATTCCACTGGAGAGACAATAATAAGAAAACATTTTGGAATAATATTCTCAGACAGCAAGCAACTTTTCATAATTTTTTCATATTAATTTTAACTAATTTAATTATACTCACAATCTTGTGTATTTATGAAAAATTTTTAAATATAAAGCAATTTAGAAGGTACTAAAGACTTTTGAAATTAAAAGTGCAGCAACAAAGGAGTATATAACTCAGTGCAAAATGGTTATTGACCATGTGTGAGGTTCTGAGTTTCATCCCCAACACAAAGTGTGTGTGTGTATGTGTGTGTGTGTGTGTGTGTGTGTGTGTGTGTGTGTGTGTGTTGTGTTTAATTTACATATATATGCATATGTACACATAAACATACATATGATAGGCAAAAGTATGTATTTTCTAGGCTACATTCCTTCCATGTTGCTTCCTTACTTTATCTTTTAAATGCCTTACCAGAAAGCAGTACTATGGAAGATCACATTGAAGGCAACAAACTCAATCTGAATTATGAGACATGATCAGGTAGAGAAAAGGAAAAAGATAACCTAGATGCAATGAAAGTCAAGCTGGATTAAGATCTGACCAAGACCTATGTATTGCTGTTGTTTATTATTTTTTGCCTTTAAAATCCTTACAATTATATAGTTTCAAAAGGCAGCATAATCCATTTTTTTCCTTTTGTGTTGGAAAATATTTATTTATTTTTATTTTTTAATGTTTATTTATTTATTTTTCCCAGTCACCCAAACTTAGTCCTTTCCCTCTCTCCCCTTCTCCGCAGTCCCTCTTGCAACCTCTCCTCCTTTTCCCCTTCCTTTCAGCCTCCTCCCTTTCTCCCAGTGCCTCCCCTTTGCCCCCTCTCATTCCCTGGAGCATCCTTTAGTGTGAATGTCAAACTTTCCTTTGTGTCCTCCATTCTAATGAGGTGTAAGTTCTCAGTGGCATTGTCCAAAGCCCTTACTTGTGATTCCCTTCAGTATGGGAACACTTTTGTGACTGTTAATCCCTTTCCTCTAAGGATCCTAGTGCCTGTGATCCATGCTAGACTTTGGAGGGGGTCATTGGCATGTCAGTCATTGTGCAGGTCATGCAAAGTCCGATTATGGCTATTACAGCCCTAACTTGTGTGGAGTATCTTGCATTCCTTCGCTCCTCCCCATCTTTAGACTCTTACAATCTTACCGCCCCCTCTTCCTGGAATCAGACCAGCATAATCCAATTGTAGTAAGCTTTGAAATCAGAATTGTTCTGGTTGGAGTGTACTTTTGACATTTTAAATCTGTAAATAATTAGGAATATCATATCATATCATCTTTCTCTCGTTTAAAAAATGAAAATAGTCATAATATTTACATAATGGAATTTTGTTATAAGTGACCAATCATAAATGTCTGACAACAAAGATTGTTCACAAAAATATTGGTAATTTTCACAGTTTGTGCTTTTGTTAGTTAGTTAGCATATTTGTCAGTTTTCTAATCTTTTCTCCTTTACAGGCATGATACACATCACTGCCAAGGTGAGAAAATTACTCCCATGGGAATCCTTTATCTCATCAAGCCAATAATTTTTAAGTGATAATTATCACAATAATGCAAGCAGTGGCTAAATCTGAGAAAAACTTGTGGACTCAAATACTCCCTTGTCTCAAGAAATAATTTCTCCCAATGCAGTCCTCAGTGTTTGTAATCTTTCTCCATATCCTTGAATATAGTAAAATAGAAAACAGTATCAAATTGCAGACTACATGTTTGTATAGAACATTTTATGAATGATTAGATTTGGAAGTAATATTTAGTCCCATGACAAATTTTCAATAACAATGTAAATTTTTTTTCTTTTTATATAATCATGAAATATATTAATGCAGTGCATATAGCAACATAAGTCACGTACTTCCATTTTTCTACGTGTCTAAATCCTTTTAAGAGAAGACCCTTTTTTCAACCTAAAGGAACTGTAGAGAATAGATAAAGTTTTTAAAATGAATAAGGCCAACTGCTCCAAGTCAGAGAACAAGCAAGAGAATTCAAATTTTAAAGGCCAAGATCTCAATGAAAAATGAAGACATTGAAGTAAGCCTCATGTTTTCTGTTACTTTTACCCTTTAGGGAATTTTCTGATTCTCAGATGAGCTTGAGCTAGAACCTGAATAGAACATGATGATTCACAGATTTTGAGAGTTTAACAAGGATTAAGAAACAATAATTTTAATGCAAATAACACTGAGCTTCAATTGCAAAAATTTACAGAACGTAAGAAATTTATTAGAAGGATTTATTAATGCATTACTCAAAATATACATGAAGAATAGTATTCTAGAAAATGGGTCACTGCAATACATTTGTATGAAAATTCTAACAGAAAAAAAGGGCAGAAATTTTCAGAAGACTATGAGAGATAAATGGGATGTCTCATATAGAAGTGACATTTATGCAATTACATATCATGAATAATGATAGCAAGAGTAGGGATTATGTAACGCCTGAAATACATTTCTAAATCCATCTGTATGTCAAATTTCAAAACCCAAAACACATAGAACCAAATAATCATGAAAACACTGTAAATGCCAGCTGAGAAAAATGTAAAGTATATCTTTCAAATCTTAGTGAAACAGATGAATTCCAAATAGAAAGAAAAATAATAAAACACAATAATTTCAAAGAAAGAAGAATCAAAAAGACTTCCAACACTGAAATAACAGTTTTAAACACAAGAAGGATCTCCAAAAATTCTATACATAAAATGGAAAGGAAAGAGAGTAATGAAAGAAAAGAGAAAAGCAAAAAAGAAAAAAAGCAAACAGGCAAAGATGAAACAAAGGTTTTTAAATAAACCAACAGTGAAGATACCACATGGATCCAACACAGGAATATTAAATAAAGATTCTGAAACTCCAAAAATGATGTCAGAATGAAATCACAGAAGAAACATGTGGAGAGGATTACTGAAAGCAATAAAAATGTATAACTATATAAGAATATTTTATAAAAATTAAAGTACTCTCTTTTAGATTTCACATATTACATGTGTATCTAAAATGCACAACAATAGCACAAAGATAGCAAGTTAAATTGCACATTAAATCAGCTTCATATTCTACAGTGATTACTTCATCAGTAATGGGAAATGTACTTTCAGTTTTAAGTTAAGACATGCTCACTTTTCTAGAGGAAATTGGAGAGTTTATATGGAGAATATATAAAATAAAACATTGTTATCAAAGAATATTTAGTATTTAGCATCTAATTCCTTGGTTATCTACATTTAAGAGAAATCATGAACCTGCTTTTGAAGGATATTATCAGGAAAGAGGATACAAGAATGTTGGAGTCTTTCAGACTGCTTCATTGATAACTGTAAGATAAGTTTCCTCTGCATTTGTCTACCTATAAAGTCACTGATTTGTTATTACTGTGTATCTACTCTGTGCCAACTTTCAGGAACATAAGCAAATGCTTCAGATTTTATTTTCTAAATTTATATGAAAGGCTTTGAAAATATGCCATAAATATCATTCAAATTTACATTTATTTATTGTTCCAGGTGGATTTAAATCTTTATGTTTACAAAATATTTCTCTTTCTTTCCAATAATACTTTTCAATTAACATATGTTTTTCCCTCATGTAGTAGGTGAAATATTCCAACTTTCTTTTCACTAGAGTGAATATTTTATTGACATTTTATTAAGGTGACATAACTTGATTTTTGTACTGAATTTATAGTTTTCCATTTGTCCTATTCTGTTTTTAAGTTTTATTTTATTTATTTTTTATTATTTACAGACAAGATAAGTTGTCTGCCCCCTCCTTTCCTACTCTTCCATCCTTTTGTATTCTCCCTTTCTTTCCCCAATCCAATATGGTATTCTTTGTTTAAATTTTTAGGCTTTCTTTTCTCTTACCTTTATTTGTGTTTACAGTGTATATCAGCATGAATATACATTTTTGTCTCATTAGCTATTAAATATGTATTCTTCGATTTAGTATTTTAGAAATATTTAGAAATATTTAGAAAACTGTGTATATACCTTAATTTAAAACTAAAATATTTAGTATTTGGGATTTACTCATATACAAGATTCCTTTCATCCTAGTTCAAGTTGAAAACCATCCAACAAGGTAGATGATATATGATTACCATTTTTATTTTACACATAGGAAAATAAATGTATTAAGTCTGAATGTTTTGCCAAAGGTAACTTTGGAGTATAACCAAACATGTAAATGATGGATCATAACCATAAAACAATGATTTGACTACATTGCTTCTCAAATCATGATAGGCACACCTAATATTTCCTGAGTATTCATCTATGAGGTACATGCTTAGTGGTTTTATACATTATCTCATTTATGTAACAAAGAACTTTGAGAAATCAGTACTTTTATGATTTTCAATTTTCACTAAATCAGAAACCGGGAATTTTAAATTGACTATATAAAGTGTTCAGATTCTCCTAGATCATTTCCACATCCTTTCTTCATGCCATTCATCTCCTCTTTAATTAACTTCATGTTATAGTAACCTTCTTTCAGGTTAGAAAACTTATTTCCTTCCTATTGTAGGGGCTTACATGTATTTTTCTATTCCTACAATGCTTTTCTCTTACTCAGATTACTTCTCATTTGTTTAAGCCGCAGCTTAGACTTTTTCTCATAGAGCATATTGTAAATTCATCAACAAATCTTTGCAACAATTCATTGCAGCTTTTTTACTCTCATAAATACAGACACATATTTTTCTTCAAAACTTTAAAAATACTTGAAAATTATCAAATTATATTGCTTTAATGAATCAGTGTTAAATGTACTTTTCTTTCTTGGACAAAAAGCATCAAAATGATAAGTTTCAGGTGTTTTACTTACTGCTATATGCAAAGTGCCTGGCAAATAGCAGACATTTTAAATTTATTTCCAAAAAACTCATGGCAAAGGAGCCAATAAGAATCAGATTCTTAATTCATAAGCAAAATCACTGAGTCAATACTTAACTTCTTTGGAAATTAAATTCTCAATTTCATTAGTTGTAAAGATAATTGTTCTCTCACTTTTCTTACTGTGTAAAACAAGGTTTATTTTAATTTTCATAGATATCCTGCTTAATTCTAAGCAACAAAGGAATCCTTTCTTCCTATTTCAATGTCATTTGGTAAGGGAAATTATATTTTCCCCCAAACTCTCACTTATGATATTGAGAACTTTGCATACCATATCAACAGTAACCTTTTTAGATTGGGAAATCTCATCCTTTTTAAAATTCTTCTCCTCAGTTCCCCTGGATTCATATTTTATTTTATATGATTTTAAATAAACGAACCAAGAAACTTTACTGAAATTCTAATAAATATATGCATGTGTCATTATTAGAAAATAATGAAATTTAAAAACCAACAAAAATTGAGAACTTCATCCAAGAAAAACTAAGGATGTTTTATAGATTTGTGTAACACACACACACACATAAGCACATGCACATATTCCTTTAGCATTCCTTTCAGAATGATATCAGTTAATAAAATGATACATTTTTCTTTTATCCTATTTTAGGGCTATATATCTGCAATCTGTCAATTTTAGCATTTCATATATTTGGAAGTAACCAATAAAATATTCATTATTCTAAAATTTACTTTTCAATAAGAATTATTGAATTAAAATAAATGAATAATGAACTTACAAGTATTATCTATTCAGAACAAGAAGATATAGGGTCATGTTTTCACAAAAGAAATGTCAATTTGGTGGGAATTACTATTTCCTGATGTTTTAAAGGAAATTTTTGAAGTTAAAATGACATTGACAGGGGCTGGAGAGGTGGCTCAGGGGTTAAGCCTCTGCCTTGCAGGCGGAAGGTCCTGAGTTCGGATCCCAGATCCCACGTATAGACGCCAGGCGGAAGCGGGGGCGGCCTGCGTTTCTGGTCCTGGTAGGGCGGAGCCTGTGAATCCGGGGCAGAAGGAGGTGGAGGCGTCCATGGTGGTTCCTGATTCGTCCGTGGTTCTACACACACACATACACACATGCGCGCGCACATACATACATACACACATGCGCGCGCACATACATACGCACACACGCACAATTGAATAAATAATAAAAAAATTAAAAAAAAAGCAAAAAAAAAATGACATTGACAAATTGCCACTATTTATTTAAATGGTGTAATGCAATCTACAAGTAGTTCTACAATCTGTACATTTAAGGCTGTTGACCTGACCAAGTAATGCAAACAAATTATCTTACTGGGTGCAAGATGCATTCTAGGTGCTAATAGATAAGTATTGTAAGCTAGTATTATTTAATAAATATATCATTGTAAATTTATGATAAAATAGCAATACTCTTATTTTTGATAAGCTTCATAACAATCGTTCATATGTATTTCATGATCAAGATATATGTAAACTTCAAGCAAAAAAAGTACAAACCACAGCAGAACATCTGCACAGATTTATTGCCATAAATATGGAAATGTAAATAAGCATGCTACTCAAATAGTCTCCACACTTATTTAAGATTACTGCAATGTTAAACTCAATTCAACTTGCCAATAAAACCTAATTCATATAAATAATTGTATTTGAAGTAATGGAGGAAAAGTCCACAACTTCTTTCCAAATGATTTTATAAGCAAGTGATAATGGAAATTTTGTCATATACATAATTATATACAATTCCAGGGTATATCATTAAATAATAAATGACCAAGATATTTTACTGATCTATCAATACAAATGTATAGCACATATTGCAGAATTTTTGCATACTTCTTTATATTTTATTTTCATAATCACACTTGGATTCAGGTACAAATTTTAATATTCATTTTATTTAATAAAAATTTAGATGTAGAAAGCAATATATAAATTGTAGACACCATGATCATCAATATAAGGAATGAGAATCTATAATTAAAATATTTAACAGTTAACAGTTTTAAAGAGTCACCAACAAACTAGGATTTCTATTCAAGTGGATTTTCCGAAAATGTGATCTTACAAAATCTGTTTTTTCTCATTTTTTCAAAGGATGGAAAATTTAAGTAGAATATAGAGAAACTAAATGTGGCCTTTAGTTGTTTGAAACTTGTATACAAAATTCTGCCTCTAGTTGTGTGACCTTTCACAAATTTCTGAACTTGTTTCATTATTTAAATGATCCAAAAATGGAACTCATAATTTTACCTTTCATATATAGTTTTTTGTGGATTAAATTACATAATACATACTAATTTACAACATTAGAGATGAATCAGACTGGCATAGTAATTAAATGCAGTTATTAAACCTCAGTTGTAAACACTTTTCTGTGCTCTATGCAGTATTCAGCTCTGCACATACACACACATATGCACACTGACACATATGTGTGGGCTCATTGCCCTTTGAACATGTATTATTTAGATTTCATATGAGATATCCAATTCTTTGGGTTTTATGGTCCCTGTACTCTAAACCACGATATCTTGTATGAAATTATAGTCATGATAAGGTAAATTTTTATATGATTATCATATTCCTAAAAGATTTAAATTCCTAGAGGAAAATAAACATAAGTAATAAAAATATATGTTCTTTTTAGTATGAAATCTTTTTTTATTATGTTTTTTATTTAATACATTTTTATTATTATTTCCGCTCATACAAACTTAATAGGTACACCAGTTCCCTCCCTCCCTCCTCCTCCCCCCAAACTCCTACTACCCCTCCTCTCACCCCTCCCTCCCCATTCCCCATTGCCTCCCGCCCCAATTCCCAGAGAGTCCTTTATTGTGCATGCCTGACTCTCCTCTGGGCCCTCCTCTCCGATGAAGTACAAGGACCCAGTAGCATTTCCCTGAACCCTTTCCTGTGTTCCCCTTAAGCATAGGAACACTACTGTGGCTGTCAATTCCTTGTGAATTAGTACACACGTCTCACTAAGTATACAGAAAAACTCCAACTTTCTCATTCAGTTTTCTGTATATTATTCACCTTCTCAGGTCTAATGCCACCCATCATGGGTGGTGTCTCTACCATCAACTACATTGTCTCCATCAGGTTTGATCTGGGCTTAACTCAACTACTAATTCTCAACAAATGTGCCCAGAGCTCAAACCTTCTACTGTCAAGTTGACACTTTTATCCAACTATGGCACTTTAGACCTTATCAACTTGACATTAAAATGTACTACTCTTAATATTTTATTTATTTATTTGTGTGTATGTGTGTGTATGTGTATGTGTGTGTTTGTGTGTGTGTGCATGTGTGTGTGTCAGAAGGCACTGTGTGTCCCTGAGGAGGATCAAGGATGACTTCTGGAATCATCCTGGATTGCTTCTACCTCCTTCTTACTTCACTCTGGGATTTCCCAGGTTCTACCCACCAGGGCTGGAAGTGCAAGCCATTGCCATTTCTGCCTGGCATTTCTATGTGGGACCAGGGATCTGAACTCAGGACCTTCTGCTTGTGAGACAGAGTCTTAACCCCTGAGCTATCTCTCCAACTCAAAAAATACCACTTTTAAACTGTAACCTTCAATCCTTAACTCCACAGGCATTAAATCTTACTATATAAATATTTTAAATACTTTTCATTTAAAAGGCTGAAATTGAAAGTTTTCATAATTCAGTTTTTAAATCTCAATCATTAAAAGTTCAGTTATTAAAATGTTGGAGCTGAAAGTTTCTTTTTTAAAAAAGTCACTTTTTTAACTGTAAGATTCCATCAAGTGAAATTAACTATTTCAAATTGTTAAAACATCAAAATAGAAGTATTGTGACAATGAGAAAATATCAAATTAAGACCAAAGCCCAGCAAACCAAATACCATATCCTGTACTTCAATGTCTATCTCCTGTTGCTCACCACATCATCATGGTGGCTTAAAGATTCTGGATGGTCCCCGTCCTTCTTTGCAGCTCAAAATTACAGAAGCAGAATTTTTCTGGACCAGGCTGAATCTCTACATGCAGCCATCCCCAGCATACATTCCATGGTTCTGGCACCTCCAGTAGTTCCTTTGCCACTGGATGCTAAGCTTCTGTCACTCTCCATAAACACTTAATTGTGCTTCAAAATCAGTACCTCGTGGATAATGCTGACAATCTCCTTATGCGTTTGAATGTGTTTGGTCCACTCAAACCACAACTATAACAACTTTTGCATTTTACTCTGGAAAAGTCACTTTCTAGGCAGCGGAAACTTCCAAAGTGCAAGAATCAGTTTCAGCTTGTGCTTTCACACTTTGAAGGAATCTGGGTTTTTAAATCATGGAATCATCATACATTGATATTCACGTCTTCTAACATTCCAGTGAAAATCATCAGGTTTTCCTTAAGTGATGCTTATTTCTTCAACAGCAACAACTTTTCTGCTTTCTACTCTTTTCACATCCAAAGTTTCACAGCTATCAACAAAGCTCTCCTCTACCAAGCAAACCAGTCCATCATTTTTAAATTGAATTGTACAAAGGTCCTTGTTCCCTTTATCACAAACTGGGATCAAACAATTCACAGCTCTCTTAAGAACACTGTTTTCCAAATGACTCATTAAACTCTTTTCAAATGTTTTTGCATCCACTAAAGAGTTCAAACATTTCCAAATTTCTCCAACAAAAGCGTTCAGAATCCACAAAAGCCACACAGCCAGATTCATCACCAACACTCCACTTCTCTGGTATCAAATTCTGTTGCAGTTCAACTACACTGTTGCTGATTAAAGTCATGACAAAATGGTTTAAGGGAACAAAGAGTATTTATTTTCTCTGACTCCTGATTGAAGTTGTTTGTCAAGCTTGGTAGGAGAGCCCACAATAACACCAATGCCCAAGGAAGTGGCTGCATTATATCCATGTAACAGCTAAGGGAGGGATGATCCTTACTTGTTAGACCAGCATGTCTAGCCAAGTATTCACAAGATTGCTGACTTCCTCAAACAATTTTCTGGACTTTACCACCTGTCCAGGGCTTAGTTCTATCCACCAACTAGATAATCTCCTGAAAGTTCACTCTGGGCTTAACTATTATTTCTATACATATGTGCTCAGAGCTCAAATCTTCAACTGTCAAGTTGACACCTATATCTATGTTACCCCCACCCAGTAATTTTATCATCTGATAGAAAGCATTTTCTTCCATTATATTTTGCTACATGACAGAATTTTGTCCTCCCAAACAATAAAGTTTCCATATAATTTGTTACACTTTTATTCCTGTTACACAACACCTTTCTTCAATAGATATCCAATGAAATTGTTTTTAGACAATTCATTAGGCTTTTTAAGAGTTAATTAATTTGTTTACATCTTTGACAATTTATGTATGAGTATAATGCATTCTGTATCATTTTTAATTTCCAATATTCTCTCTTGTCTCTCTATCACTAAACTTCTTCATCTTTTTATCTATCTCCTTTTTTATATTCATGTATTTTTTGAAATGTGTTTATATTTGTAACCAGTGAGTTTTACTGAATTTATCTTCAGGAGCATAGGTTAGGAATTATTAATCCAAGCATGGACAATTTACCAGAAGCTATACCACTGATGAAAGTGTCCCTTCTTTACTATGCCTAAAAACAAAAATGTTGTTCTTTAAATTTTAATAAAAAGAGAAAAAAAAAGGAAAATTGCCCTTCCTTCCCAGTACCCATTAAGAGTCAGTAGCTTCTGAGGGAGAGTTGGAACCTCATGAACTCCTGCCACATACATGATGGACTGTTCCTAGGCACAATCTTGTGAAAGTAGCTCCTGATGCTGTGAGTATTTGATTGCAAAGATCCAGTCATGACTAAAAAACAGTGTTCCACAGCTGTCTATCTATAATTTCTAAATGTCTTCTACTACTTCACGCTTTCTAAAATTAATATAATCCCTTTTGCCTCAAAGCCTTATAAATCAAACTCTCTTAACATGAAAAGCATGGTTTGACTGCTGTGTTTTACTAGAATTCCGTGTACCTGTATTATTTTAGGTGAAATCTAAATAAAAACAAGTTCTTAGTAAATTACTTAAGTGTAGCAACATTAATATTAATGTAAGACTCTGTGAAAACATCCTTCAGCATAAAAGTAATGAGAACACAAACAAAATTGACAAATTAAGAATTTTAATAGTAGAATAAACAACCAAAGCTTTGAAAATTCCAAGGAATTCAAAGTTGCTATTAATAAGGAAAAAGAAAAGAATAGTAAACTCTCTCTCTCTTTCTCTCTCTCTCTCTCTTTCTAAGTTTACAGAAGACTGAGAAGAAATGACAGGTATATTTCAAGTACAGTGAGCATGTAAAACATCCTCACCTCTAATTTACATAGAATCACTGCATACACAGAACAGAAAGGTTAAATTAATGTTATGTGCTTCCTAGAAATTAAAGGTATGTCCATTACATATAAAGTCTCTTGACAAACAGTAGAAATTTTACTGATTCAAAGCAGAAAGACATTTCCGTCCAATCATTTTGATGGCTACTATGCATAGTCTGCAGTAACTAAAGAAAAAAACAATCATGATATAACAAAACACATGTTATGGGAATGCTGAATCATTTTTTGGTCTTTTGATTAATATCGGGTAAAGACTCCTATACTGGGTGATATAAAACTTCTTAATTTGCTACCTTATAGCTCTATAAATTTGTAACAAAAAATAAACAAAAAGACATACAGAATAATACAGGGAAGAATAGTCACAAGAAAAAGTGACAATCATGTATTACAAGACAAGTTACATATTTCCAACATACAATGGTACAGAATAAACATTTCCATTTTACAAAGGGGAAATGGGGGTATATACTGGAAAATTGGTACATAACAAAACTAAAAACCAGCAGGACAAATTTCAAATTCTACAGCTCCATGTCTAATAGACATCTAATTTCTTGTTGAAATTATCTCAGTTCCAAAGGGCCTCAGTTTTACTCCTACAGCTGCATGTAGAACACATCACTCTCCTGGGTTGGCTTCTCCCATGGTTTTACAACACTCCTTGGCATCTCTAATATCTTCACTTCTCAATGGCAAATGAGTCTTTAACTCCACAGCACAAACTGGCCTTCTTGGGCCTTGAAACTTCAGGCTTTCTGCCACATGCTGCCTAGCTTGCACCATTATCTGAAAACTCTCTTCTTACATCTTTGATTCCTCTAAAGACAGAATCACATGGATGGCTTGCCAAGTTCTGTTAGTGTTGGTTTGAAGACTGGCCCCCATGAGTCACACCTAGTTTAACTTCATGCTGACTGTATGAAAAAATCTCTTTCTCTCTTTGGCAGCTGTTTCAGAGGAGAAACAGACATTTCCTTTGGAGCTCCACATTTTAACTCATTTCTTCTAAAAAGATTTGCATTCTTATTGGCAGGATCATTCTCTGAGGATCTTATCCTTAGTGTAGGGCCTCTCCTATAATCCAAATGAAGAGCATACTTTGCTTTACTAATGGTTCTAATCTGTTTAATAATAGTCCCCATTTTGCTCTCTAACTCATCCTGGTTCAGCTCTTTAAATTTGTGCATTTTCACACATTTGACCTCAGGGTTTTGCTTCCTTATGCTTGATTCCTTGCTTTTTTTCATAACCCTGAACAAAAGTACTAAAAAGAAGCCACACCAAAGAAGTCATGCCACACTATCAAGATTACCTTATCTTAAAATTTCTTCTGCCAAGCACTCGAATTTAACTTCCATCAAGCTGATAAGGTGAGAACAAAACTTAATCAACCACTCTGCCAACACCTTGCTCCATTTGCCACTCATCAAGATTCCATCACAGTTTCTGTTCTTCTCTGGACCATCAAAACCCAGACTTTCACTGCCTTTGTCTCTTACAACATTACTGTCTTTCATCCCTTTTACAAGAAAGGTCCATTTGCCTATCTCCAAGGCATTCCCTGCACAAAGTCCCAAAGTTCTCCATATTTCTCCCAACAAACAATTCCAAAGGCAAATAGACACTTCTCAGCATTGGCCTTACTACTGGGTATCAACTTCTCTTAGCTCCATAAATAGCAACTTCACTTTTTGGTACCAGATTCTCAATTTCATACACAGCACCACACACTTGGTACCAATTTCTATATCAGTTATTTTTCTTGTTGTGTTGCTATGAGAGAATACCTAAAGTCAAGCAACTTAAGGGACAAATGGATAATCAGCTTATAGTTCCAGAAGGGAGATCTAGTCTTTCATGGCAGAAGTGGCATGGCTGGCAGCAAAAGCTGGAGACAGGCTAAGTAATGTCCTTCATGGAATCTGAGAGCTATAAAGCTACCATTGCCAGACTAGAGCTGGTCCTGGAATTAGGGTGAGACTAATCCACTTTAAGGCCCACCACTTGTGAGTGCCTTCTTCTAGGAAGGCTCCACCTTCTCATGCTGCCATGACCTTTCCACACACATGAGTCTGTGGTGGCACATTTCAAATCATGAATGCACCAAAAGCAGGTTTGAACTTTGTAAAAAATTGTGATTATGGGAAAATAACAACGAATACCAAATAACCTGAGAAATAATAGAGAACAAATATTACTTGAAAACATAAATCACAAACAAATTGTTGGAACCATCATACAAATAAACACATGAGTAATATGAATTCCAAAAACAGAGGATAGAATAGCATATAAAGAAAATTTAAAAGTATTACTAAAAAATTCCAAATCAGATAAAAAACATTAATTGACACATCCAATAGGTTCTATGTCCTTTAAGTAGAACACACTTAAAAACAAACCTTAGCAATGCAGAATATAAATCAATTTTTTATTAATACATTTTTATTATTATTTCAGTCATACAAACTTAATAGGTACACCAGTTCCCTCCCTCCCTCCTCCTCCCCCCGGACCCCTGCTCCCCCTCCCCACACCCCTCCCCAGTCCCCTCCCTTCCCATCTCCCAATGCCTCCCGCCCCAATTCCCAGAGAGTCCTTGCTTGTGCATGCCTGATTTTCCTCTGGGCCCTCCTCTCCGATGACGTACAAGGACCCAGTGGCCTTTCCCTGAACCCTCTCCCGTGTTCCCCTTAGGTATAGGAACACTGCTATGACTGCCAATCCCTTGCCTCCAAGGATCTTGGTGCCTTCAGCAGATGCTAGACTTTGTGAGGTCAATAGTGTGTTGGACAATGCGCAGGGCATGTAAAGTCCAATTATGATTGCTTCAGCCCTAACTTGTATGGAGTATCTTACATATCATTGCACCTCCCATCCTTTTGCTCTTACACTCTTACCACCCCCTCTTCCGCAAATGTCCCTGAGCTTCAGGATGGGGAGAGATTAGTCTGGCCTAGTTCTAGGTGGTTGATATAGAGTCTCTGAAGTTCTGGATTGTGGTTTGTTGGTTTTCTTCTGCAGTTTTGCTGCTCCTGCAATGCCCTTCACTCCATCCTGGTGGGCATTGTATGTTACCCCCTGGTCAGAGACAAAAAGCTGTTAAACTGGAGTCTTGTGATAAAAGCACATTCAAAGGTAGATGTAATAAAAGTGGGAAACCACAGTGAGGGAGCAGTCTATCACCAATTTGCACAATGGTTACTTTTTATCTGCCAGACTATATGCCCTCCTCTTCTGGTGAGATCATATCCCCTCAGTAGTAAATGATCAGGAACAAAAGTCTGTGAACTTAATCATATGTCTCATTACTTATTTGAGTCCTTGATGGAGGCCTATTTTCTCTGCTGTAACATGGTCTCTTCTCTCCTTGTTTCTGGTGTGGCCCTCCTACCCCATCCCTCCTGTTCATAATCCTTGCAATTACTGTCTCTAGGTGGGCTGGGTGGGTTTGGTACTAGGAGACACCTATTAGGGAGTACATACCGTGCTTAATTTTCTGGGTCTGGGATACTTCAATTAATATAATTGTTTCTAATGACATCCATTTCCCGGCAAATTGCAGTAATTCATCATTTTTGATGGCTGAGTAGTACTCCATTGTATAGATGTACCACTTTTTCCTTATCCACTCGTCAACTGTTGGACATTTGGGCTGATTCCATGACTTTGCTATTGTAAACAGTGCTGCTATGAACATGGTCATGCTTGGGCTATCGAGGTGAACCTCTGCTGTATGGGGGGTTATTCCCAAAAGTGGAATATGGCATTTCAATCTTTAATTTCTTTAAGAATTTCCAGATGGCTCACCAGAGTGGCTGTATGACCCTGCATTCCCACCAGCAATGTAGGAGAGTTCCCCTCTCTCCACATCCTCTCCATCATTAGGTATTGTTTGTATTGTGGATTTTTGCCATCCTGACAGGGGTGAGATGATATCTCAGGGAGGTTTTGATTTGCATTTCCCTGATGGCTAAGGAAGTGGAGCATTTTTTAAGATATTTGTTAGACATTTTAATTTCATCCCTGATAAAGTTTCTTTTAAGTTTCAGGGCCCATTTTTTAATTGGGCCATTGGTTTCCTTGGTGTTTAGTTTTCTAAGTTCTTCGTGCACTCTGGACAGCAGAGTTCTACCAGATGTGTGGTTAGTGAAGGTTTTCTCCCATTCTGTGGGTTGCCTTTGAGCTCGTCTGACAATCTCTTTATCTGAACAGAAGCTCTTTAATTTCACAAGATCCCAACTGTTGAAGTTGGTAGCAGTGACTGTGCCATTGGGTGTCTGTTTAGGAACTGTTGGCCTAGCCCAATCAGCTCGAGGGAGTTCCCTATCCTTTCAACTATGGTTTTTATAGTCTCTGGCCTGATATCAAGGTCCTTGATCCATTTGGAATTAAGTCGTGTACATGGTGACAAGTACGGGTCCAGCTTTAATATTCTGCATGTGGAGATCCAGTTTTCCCAGCACCATTTGTTGAAGATGCAGTTCTTTTTCCATTGGATTTTGTGGGCCCCTTTGTCAAAGACCAAATGGCTGTAATTTTGTGGGCTTAGAATATAAATGAATTTGGAAAAGATAAAAAGCACAAAATCTTAAAAGCAACACAAGTTAGGAATTCATTAAAAAGTATTTTCAATAGTATCAGCAGTTGACTTTTATTAGGAAACATGAAGTCAATCTACTTTTACGTATTAAAATAAGGGACTCTCAACTATCAAAATTAACCTTCACAAGTGATGAAAATAACTATGTATAAAACAACCAAAATGCAGTCATGTAAACTTTCAAAAAAGTATAGGAAGAAAAAGAATTAGCATGATGGCCCAAATAATTCTTAGCATGCCCAAAACTGTATTAAATGTAAATTAAATAAATATCCTGATCAAAAGGCAACAGTGACATTATGAATTAAAGTATTATGTAGCTACATACTTTACAAATGAGGCACATGTAGATTACAGCACACAAGATAATTGAAAGTACAATGTTGAAAGGAATTAACATAACGAAAGGTCTGATGTACCTTCTCTAATATCAGAGTATCTTGTAAAATTTTCAGCTTTGTATTGAAAATGTACATTTTAATAATAAAGTCATCAACTTTGTAAGAAGGCATAGATATGAATATGTTCACTAAAACACATGAAGCAAAATAGTATGATTATTTATATTATAGTTAAATATAGGTGTCAAGTTGATTCTTGTGTATTTGAGGTCTGGGCACATTTATAAATAGTAGTTAAGCCCAGAGAAAACCTGCTAGAGATTGTCCAGTTGATGAGGAAGGCCCAGCCTGTCTTGGGTGAGTAGAAGAATTAAATGATTGGGATTGGTTGAGAAAGTTGTCATTCCCCTGAATACTTAGCCAGATACACTGGTATGGCGAATAAGGACTATCACTTTCTTAATTGTTACATGGTTATGATATGGCTGGGTTCCTCAGCCCCTTGGTGATTATGCATGGTCTCTTGCTAAGCTCGACTAAGTACTATAACTAGGCAATTATAAGTGAGAATAAACACTTTGTTCTCTTAAGCTGTTTTGTCATGATTTTATCAGCAATGATGCATTGTAACTGTAACAGTATTTGGTACCTGTGAAGTGGGCATTCCTGAATATCTAATAAATAATGAATATTGTCCTTTTTATTCTTCCCTTACTCAATAAACTTTTCCAAGTCAAAAAAGTTATTTGTATTTATTTTATAAGATAAATTTAGCAACTAAGGGGAAAAGAATTGAAGTTGACAGACAGAAAGTGATATGGCTTTGTGTCAAATAGAAAAGGGATGAAGTGTCATAATTAAATGCAGGTGTCAAATTTACAGTTAAGGGTTTGATGTTTGGCCAAGTTCATTAAGAATTAGTAGTTAATCCCAGAGCAAACCTATAAGAGATTGTCTAGTTGATGAGGATACACAGCCCATGTTTAGCAGAACTAGTCCTTGGTCAGGTGAATAAGATGGAGGGAGCTGGATGAGAGATTTGGCATGCTGCTGTTCAGACATGATGGTCTGGCAACTAAGGATTGTACTTCTCTTGGCGTAGTATGGATGTAGTATGGCTGGTTCCACAAACCAAGGTGTTCATGAGACCACTCCGGTAAGCTGGAAAAGGAGCTGTAACCTAATAATCATAAGAGAAAATTAAATCCCCTTGCTTTTTTTTCCCAAATTTAAATTTTTTAAATTTTTTTTCATCTTGGCTTTTTTTTTAAATTTTTATTATTATTTCCACTCATACAAACTTAATAGGTACACCAGTTACCTCCCTCCCTCTTCCTCCCTCCTACCCCCTTTTCTCTCCCTTCACTCCTCCCTTCCCATCCCCCAGTGCCTCCTCCCCAATCCCCAGAGAATCCTTTAATGTGCATGCCAGACTCTCCTCTGGGCCCTCCTCTCTGATGACGTAAAAGGACCCAGTGGCATTTCCATGAACTCTTTCCTGTGTTCCCCTTAAGCATAGGAACACTATTTTGGCTGTCAATCCCTTGCCTCCAAAGATCGTGGTGCCTTTAGCAAATGCTAGACTTTGTGGGGTCAATAATGTGTTGGACATTGCACAGGGCATGAAAAGTCAAATTAAGATTGCTTCGGCCCTAACTTGTGTGGAGTATCTTGCATATCATTGCTCCTCCCATCCTGGTGCTCTTACAATCTTACCACCCCCTCTTCCGCAAATTTCCCTGAGCTTCAAGATGGGGAGAGATTAGGCTGGCCTAGTTCTAGGTGGTTGATATAGAGGCTCTGAAGCTCTGGATTATGGTTTGTTGATTTTCTTTTATAGTTTTGCTGGTTCTGCAATGCCCTTGGCTCCATTCTGATGGGTATTGTATGTCACCTCCTGGCCAGAGATAAAAAGCTGTTAAACTAGAGTCTTGTGATAAGAGCACATTCAAAGTTAGATGTAATAAAAGTAGGAAAACACAGTGAGGGAGGGGTCAGTCACCCATTTGCAAAATGGTTACTTTTTATCTGCCAGATTATATGCCCTCCTCTTCTAGTAAGATCATACCCCCTCGGTTGTAAATGATTAGAAACGAAAGTCTGTGAACTTAACTAGATATCTCATTACTTACTTGAAGTCCTTGATGAAGGCCTATTTCTCTCTGCTATAACATGGTCTCATCTCTCCTTGTATCTGGTGTGGCCCTCCTACAGCATCCCTCCTGTTCATAATCCTTGCAATTACTGTGGGTATTACAGAGATTTATCGCCGAGTATCTCTAGGTGGGCTGGGTGGATTTGGTACTAGGAGCCACCTATTAGGGAGTACATATGGAGCTTAATTTTCTGCGTCTGGGATACTTCACTTAATACAATTGTTTCTAATGACGTACATTTCCCGGCAAATTCCAGTAATTCATCATTTTTGATGGCTGAGTAGTACTCCATTGTATAGATGTACCACAGTTTCCTTATCCACTCATCAACTGTTGGACATTTGGGTTGATTCCATGATGTTGCTATTGTAAACAGTGCTGCTATGAGCATGGTGGTGCTGGTGCAATCGAGGTGAATTTTTGTTGCATGGGGGGTTATTCCCAAAAGTGGAATAGCAGGGTCATATGGCATTTCAATCTTTAATTTCTTTAAGAATCTCCAGACAACTGGCCAGAGTGGTTGTATGAGCCTGCATTCAAACAAGCAATGTAGGAGAGTTCCCCTCTCTCCACATCCTCTCCAGCATTTGATGTTGTTTGTGTTGTGGATTTTTGCCATCCTGACTGGGGTGAGATGGTATCTCAGGGAAGTTTTGATTTGCATTTCCCTGATGGCTAAGGAAGTGGAGCATTTTTTCAGATATTTGTTAGATATTTTAATTTCATCCCTGGTAAAGTTTCTTTTAATTTCCAGGGCCCATTTTTTAATTGGGCCATTGGTTTCCTTGGTGTTTAGCTTTCTATGTTCCTTGTGCACTCTGGATAATAGAGCTCTGACAGATATGTGTTTAGTGAAAATTTTCTCCCATTCTGTGGGTTGCCTTTGAGCTCATGTTACAATCTCTTTATCTGAACAGAAGCTCTTTAATTTCAAAAGATCTCAAATGTTGAGAGTTGGTACCAGTGACTGTGCCATTGGATGTCTGTTTAGAAACTTTTGGCCTAGCCAAATCAGCTTGAGGGAGTTCCTTATCTTTTCAACTCTGATTTTTATAGTCTCTGGCCTTATATCAAGGTCCTTGATCCATTTGGAATTAAGTCTTGTACATGGTGATAAGTACGGGTCCAGCTTTAATCTTCTGCATGTGGAGATTCAGTTTTCCCAACACCATTTGTTGAAGATGCTGGTCTTTTTCCATTGGATTTTTTGGGCCCCTTTGTCAAATACCAAATGGCTGTAATTTTGTGGGCTTATATCTGGGTCTTCAAGCCTTATCCATTGATCGGTGTGTCTATTTTGGAGCCACTACCAGGCTGTTTTTATAACTATGGATTTGCAGTATAGACTAAGGTTTGGTGTGGTTATACCACCAGCCGTGTTTTTGTTACTCAGAATTGTCTTTGCGATCCTGGGTCTTTTCTAACTCCATATGAATTTTGAGATCGTTTGGTCAATTTCTTTAAAGAATTGCTTTGGGATTTTAATTGGTATAGCATTGAAGTTGTATATTGCATTTGGTAGGATGGTCATTTTTATGATCTTGATTCTGCCAATCCAGGAACATGGGAGGTCTTTCCACCTTCTGGTGTCTTCTGCAATTTCATTCTTTAGGGTTTTAACGTTTTCATTGTAAAGGTCTTTTACCTCCTTAGTAGGTTTATACCAAGGTATTTCCTTTTTTTAGGGGCTATAGTAAATGGGATTGTATCTCTCAGGGCCTTTTTCAGTCCTTTCATTCTGTTTATATAGGAAGGCCACAGATTTTTGTACATTTATTGTGTGTCCTGCCACCCTGCTGACCTTCTGCATTAGTTCCAGGAGCTTCCTGGTGGAGTTCTTGGGATCACTCAGGTATAAGATCATGTCATCTGCAAATAGGGATAGTTCCACTTCTTGCTTGCTGATATGAATCCCTCTTATGTCCATTTCTTGTCTTATGGCTTCAGCTATGACTTCAAGTACAATATTGAATAGAAGTGGTGAGAGTGGACAGCCTTGTCTAGTTCCTGATCGAAGTGGGAATGTTTCCAGTTTTTCCCCATTGAACATAATCCTTGCTGTGGGCTTATCGTATACAGCTTTTATTATATTGATAAAGGTTCCTTCCATTCCTACTGTCTCTAGCGTTTTGATCATAAAAGGCTGTTGGATCTTGTCAAAAGCTTTTTCTGCATCTATCGAGAGTATCATGTGGTCTTGGACTTTGGACTGGTTTATATGATGAATTACATTTATTGATTTGCGTATGTTGAACCAACCTTGTGTGGCGGGGATGAAGCCTACTTGGTCGCCGTGAATGATCTTTTTGAAATGTTTTTGAATCCGATTTGCTAAGACTTTGTTGAGAATCTTTGCATCTGTGTTCATCAGAGAGATCGGCGTATAGTTTTCTTTTTTAAGTGTATCTTTATTAGGTTTTTGGATTAAAACGATATTAGCTTCATATAAGGAATTTGGTAGTGCTCCTTCCTTTGCTATTTGATGGAATAGTTTAAGGAGTATTGGTATTATTAACTCCTTAAATGTCTGGTAGAATTCTGCACTGAATCCATCTGGTCCAGGACATCTTTTGGTGGGAAGATTCAAGATCACTTCCTCAATTTCCACATATATTTTAGGACTATTTAAATAATTCACAACTTCCTGATTCAATTTAGGTAAGGTGTGTTTACTTAGGAATTCATCCATCTCTTTTGTGTTCTCAAACTTCACAGATTATAAGTTTTTGAAATATGATGTTACATTTCTCTGGATTTCTTGTCTATCAGTAGTGATAACTCCATTTTCATTTCTAATTTTGTTAATTTGGGTTTTCTCTGTCTTTCTTTTGGTTAATTTAGCTAGGGGTGTATCAATCTTATTGATTTTTTTCAAAGAACCAGCTTTTTGACTGGTTGATTTTCTGTATCATTTTCCTAATCTTGATTTCAGATATTTCTCCCCTTATTTTTCTAATCTCCTCTCTTGTACTACTTTTGGGATCAGATTGCTCTAGTTTCTCTAAAGCTTTAAGCTGTATTGTTATTTATTTCTGATGTTTCCATTTTTTTGATGTAGGCATTAGGAGCTATGAACTTACCTCTTAGGACAGTTTTAATTGTGTCCCAGAGATTTTGGTAAGTTGTATTTTCATTATCGTTTGCTTTCAGGAAATCTTGAATTTCTTTTTTAACTTCTTCTTGAATCCAGTTCTCATTCATCATCATAGTATTAAGTTTCGAAGACTTAGTATATTTTCTGTTGTTTGTTGTGTTGTGGATGTCCAGCTTTAGACCATGGTGGTCTGATAGGACATAGGTTAGAATTTCAACTTTTTTGTATATGTGTACATTCATTTTATGGCCCAATATGTGATCTATTTTGGAGTATGTTCCATGTGCTGCTGAGACAAATGTGTATTCTTTGGTACATGGGTAAAAAGTTCGATAGAGATCTGTAAGGTCCATTTCTTTAAGGGTTTGATTAAGTTCCAAAGTGTCTCTGTTAAGGTTTTGACCTCTTGATCTATCCCATGTTGAGAGGGTGTTGAGTTCCCCAAGAATTATCGTTTGGGGGTTGATTTCTTGCTTTAGATGCTGTAGGGTTTTCTTAATGAATGTGGAGGGGTCCGTATTGGGTGCATATATGTTCAGTATTGTGAAGTCTTCCTGGTGAATTGTACCTGTGACTAAAGTTGTCCAAAAGCATAATTGCTACCCCTGCCTGTTTCCTGGTTTCATTAGCTTGCAAGATTTTGTACCAGCCTTTCATTTTTAGGATGTGCCTATCTTTTGTGGTGAGATGAGTTTCCTGAAGGCAGCAAATTGTTGGATTGTGGTTTTTAATCCAAGTTTGTAATCTGTGTCTTTTAATCGGTGAGTTAATACCATTGAAATTTAATGTTGTAATGGAGAAATTATTTTTTATTCTGGACATTCTTATGTTTAGTGGATTTTTTAAGTGTATTGTTCGATATTTATGTTTTGGTGGTTATTCTTTCTTTCTGTCCTCCTGGATACGCTTGTTCTTTTCTTCAAGCTTGAGTATCATTTCTAGCATTTTTTGAAGGCCTGCTTTGGTAGACATGTATCCCTTCAAGTTGTCTTTGTGCTGGAAAACTTTTCTTTCTCCCTCAATCATGACAGGTAGTTTTGCCGGGTATATATGTCTGGGTTTGCATTTTTGCTCATTTAATGCTTGAAGTATGTCTCTCCAAGCTCTTTTTGCTTTTACTGTTTCCATTGAGTAGTCATGTTATTCTAATAAGTTTACCACTAAAAGTGACATGCTTTTTTCCCTTGAAGCTCTCAGCACCTTTTCTTTGTCTTGAATGTGGAGTGTTTTGACTGTTATTTGCCATGGCGATTTTCAATTTTGGTCATATCTGTTTGGAGTGCAAAATGCCTCTTGTATTTGGATGGGTCTCTCATTCTTTAGTTGTGGGAAGTTTTCATTTATGATGGTTTGAAATATTTACTCAGGTGTGGTATTTTGAGATTCTTGTTCTCATATTCCATGAATGCGCATTTTAGGCTTCTTCAGGGTGTTCCATATCTCTTGAATGTTCCTCTCAAGTATCTTTTTGGCTTTAACAATCTCTTCCATTGAGCTGGTTAATTCTCCCACTTTGTCTTCAAGATCTGAAATTTTATTTTCTGCTTCATTTGTTCTGCTGATAAGACTCTCTGTTGAGTTTTGGGTTGAAGATAACTTGTCTTTTAGTTCAGTTTTAAACTCTGCCTGAGACTGTTTTAACTGCTCTATGCCTATTTTTGTTTCTTGAACTGTTTTTCTCAACTCCTCCAAGTGCCTGTTGTGTTCCTGTTCAAAGTGGTTGATGCGGTTGTTTAACTTCTTGGATTTCCTCTTTCATAGTATTAATCATGGTAATGATCATACTCAGAAAGTCGTTCTGTTGGGTGTGGCTTTCTTGGCTATTTTCTGTGAATTTGTTCTGTTCAGAATCCATCATTATGGGGTTCATTGGGAGATTGGTCTTCTTGGGTTTTGCTTCTCATGGATCTTTGCTTTGACTTGGGCATTGTTGTTTTGTCTTTTAGGACCTTTCAGTTTCTGTGTGTTTTTGACTGAACTGATTTAGATGGTATTATTACACTTGCCAGTTTTTACTAGTGCTTGCCTTGGATTGGGTATGTTTGTGTATTGTTATTGTAATTTCCTAGATTTGGCTATTAGGCTGTTAGTACATCAGTTAAGTCAGGTTTAGTAGACAAGGGGTGAATATTAATTAGCATGGTAGTGCACTTTTACAATTTAGTATCTTGGTGATATGTGAGGGTGAGTGGTGTACTCCCTGGAGTTGTATATGTTTTTGGGGTGGCTGTATGGAGAAGTTGATCTACAACAATTGATACTAGAAAGGATCAGTAAGGGGAAAAAAAGGAGGTTTACTTATCTTTGGGCTGGATGTGAAGAATCTCTCCCACATGATAGGATGATTGTAGAGGACTCCAGATGTATGGCCTTTGTCCCTTAGTGTTTTGCTTGAGTTTCCTTTGGACTCTGTTGAATTCTGAGTAGCCGTGTGTCTTCCCTGGACCACATGCGTAGGTCCCCAGTGGGCCGGAGAGGCAGAGGGTCTGATGTTGATGGCAGAATTCTTTATCTGGTACCTGGGATTTGGCTTAGAGCCCACCCAAGCCCCAGGGATGGAGGAATGTGAGCAAGTCCTGTCTGTTGGAGGCGCAGGCCATAGGAAGAAAGGGGCTGTGGTCAGGGGCGGGGCCCAGGCAAAGCTGGAGGCCACTGCTGGGACACGGGGGCACCTGGATCTCCTCGTTTCTTAAAGCTATTTAGTCATGATTTTATCAGAAATAATGCAGTTTAACTGCAAAGTCTTCATAAATATTAAAAATTTAATAATAGAATAATAATGCTTAAAATTAATTAGAAAAATTTTTATTGAACTGGCAACTCAGTTTCATGTGTTATGACTTAGATGAGATTTCAAAGTTACAAAGATTCAAGCAAAAGAATTGACTCAGAATATAAGTATTCACACAGTGGTACAAACGTTTTATAGATTGTAGATTTCACTCATATATCTGTAAACATTAGGAAATTTTCTACTCTTGTGTATTAGTTAGTCTAATTTCCACTCCAAAAAAAAATACCTGAATAAGCAAGTTAAATAGCTATATATTTTGGCTCATAGTCTCAGAGACTTGAGAGTGACTTTCTTGACTCTTGTCCCATGAGGAAGATGTTGACATCTAGGAAACTAGAATCAGCTCTATTTTCTCTAACAGATTAAAATTATCTCAATCTATCTATCTACCTATCTATCTATCTATCTATCCATCCATCTGTTATGGTTTGAACATGAGTTATCAACAATAATATCATATATTTGAATCCTGAATTTATGTTTGGGTAGGTTATGAGAATTTTAGGTGGTGAGCCTTACTGAATAAAGGCATGTTACAGGGAGTAGGTCTTGAGCTTGTGTAGCCTTACCGTGCTTTCTGTTAGTAGTTTGCTGATAGCTGTTTCAGATACCATGATATCTGCAGTGACTTGAGCATCCTACAGCTTCTGCCATCTGTTATACATTCTGCTATATAATTCCCATCTTAATGGGCTAGGTCTCACCTCACTGTAAACCAAATAATTCTCTCTTTTTTCCTTAAGCTGTGTATAAGTCTTATATCACAACAGAAGAAAGAGAAACTGTGACAGAAATTGGTATCTTGGTATCAAGATGAGAGTGTTACTGTAAAAATAATATCTGTTCCAGAAAGTGGAGTATCACTGTACCAAGAAGACTGGCCATTGCTATGAATTGGTTGGTATGACTTTGAGATAGTGTTTTGGGAGAAGTATGGAAAACTGTGGGTTGTGAAAAACTTTATGTCTTGAAGACAAGGTCTAAAAGAGCAGTCTAGCAAGAGCTTGGAAGAGAAAGTAATGCTGAGAGAGATGTGGACAGTGGAAGCCCACCTTGTGTTGGTTTAGAGGGGAACAGAGACTATTTTGGAAGTGGAATTAGGGGCGAATGGAATGGCAGAGTTGGTAACCAACTTCGCCTGTCTCCTATAAGCTTGCCTGAAGTTAAATTCAAGTGTTTTATGGAGGAAGTTTCAAGAAATGTGGTACTGTTAATGTATCATGGTTTAATTTGAGCAGTCTTGTTAAGATTAATGATGAAAAAGAACATGGGATCAGGCAGAAAGAAACAATAACCATAAGGTTTGATGTTGAAAAATGTGAGAGCAAACTTAGAAAGACTGAAGTGACAGCTATTGTTAAAGAGATTAACTTCATTGGTGAACCAAAGCTTGTTCTTCATTGGAATAATAAAACAGGCCATATCCTGAGGACAAAATTCTCAGGGAACATTTCGACCCAGAAGCATACAAGTTCTTTTGAAGTCAAAGAGCTGAAAGTCAAGAGTTCCAAGGAAAAATTTCACTCAACTAAAGCAAATGCCAAGGAAAGATTCTGCCCAGCTTTAGCACAGAGAAGCTGAACCACCTGTGATTCATGGAACTCAAGGATATGGAAAATCTTGGCAACATAAACCATGTGGTATTAGTTTTAGAGTCATGAAAGCTGAAAAATTGATCTGGTCATGGATTCCTCCTCCAATTTTTCAGTGAATGGCTGAATTTAGGAAATATATAGTAGGACTGGAAAACTAGCAGAGAGGCCCAGGTAGGGCACATTGTACTGTAGAGTTAGTGCCTGTATTCCTGTTGAAATAGCAGGATTTTAGAGATGATAGAGCCAACATGAGAGCCAAGGAGAGCTATATAACATGGGAGGAGCCAGTCCTAGACAGTGATGTGCTCTGTGGATAATTTGAGTGGTGGAAACAAAACACTTTGGAACTGAGGTTCATATGATATACTTGGAGCTATGTGATATAGACTTTTACCTGCTGGTTTCCAGACATATAAACTAATTTTTCCTAATTATGTCCCAATTTCATCCTTTTGGAATGGGATTATTTATTCTGTGCTATTGTATGTTGTAAGTTTGTAATTTGCCTTTTGTTTTTATAGGAGCTCACAAGATACTGACTTGAATATCAAAGGGGGGTTTAGATTAGGAATTTGTGGAATTTGTGGGAATAATGTAGTCTCTGGAGATTTTTAAAGTTGGACTACATATGCTTTGTATCATGGGGTGGCTACGAGTCTCTAGAGACCTCGGGTGAAGTGTCATGGTTTCAATGTGTGTTATTACCTATTGGCTCATGTGTTTGAACCTTTAGTTATTGTTTGGGAAGATATCACAGCTTTAGGATGTGAAACCTTTCTGGAGGAAGGCAAGTCACAGGTGCTGGAACTTGAATTTGTGCATCACTTCCCTGTTTTCTAGTAGTTTGTTGCTATCTCTTTCAGTTTCCATGATATCTGCAATATTCCGTCCTTTCTGGAACCTATTAAATATTCCCATAGGAAAAAAGGAAAGCAGATTTCACTTTTGGATCCCCTCCCATTCACTGAGGAGCTTTACATTCTGCTGTTTCACTTTTACTTGAAACAAACTTTGGTTTTAATTTTATTGCTTTAATTTCAACCTAAAATATGTCTTTAAAATTAACAACACTTTGATATCGTATATTCTTGATCCTTTCCTGCCATAGATAGTGTCAAAGTTACTCACTCTGTTGCTATGAGAAAAGACCTATGTACAACTTAAGAGAAAAAGGAAGATTCATTTGGCTTACAGTTCCAGAGGGGAGACATAGTCAATTCAGGTGGGGATTTCAAAGAAGATGGCATGGCAGGTGGCAGAAAATGGAGGAGGCTCAGGATACTGAGAAAATCTTAAAATTTAGAATGGCTTGAAATAAACAGTAAACATCCAAAATAAGAAGAAAGTTGTCAAAATACAGGAATAGGGTCTGGAGAAATGGCTCAAGGGTTAAGACTCTGCCTCGAAAGCAGAAGGTCCTGAGTTCAGATTCCAGGTCCCATGTAAAAATGCCAGGTAGAAATGGCCTTGACCTGCACTTCAGCCTCTGGTGCGCAAAGACTGGGAAGTACCAGAGGAAAGCAAGAAGGAGGTAGATACAATGTAGGATGATTCCTGAAGTCACCCTTGGTCCTCCACAGAGATACTGTGCCCACATGCACAATAAACAAACAAACAAACAAACAAACAAATAAATAAATAACATGAAATATTAACTATAATTTATCTTTCAACTCTAAATTAGTCCTAACTGTTATACCCACCCTATCCTGTTCTTTTGAAGCCATTCTGATACCTTACCCATGAAATCTGATTCCCAAATCTAAGCTTCTTACTTAAAATAAGATGACAAACAGTTTCCTACCCAAAACAGGGTTAGGCTCTCACATGTAAATCCACAAAAGAGTACCAAATAACTCCACACAAATCCTCATATAATAGCATCACATCTAAATTCAGGCAAACAGATCCAAGTGCCTTTAAGGTGGGTAAGATGACCTGACTCAGGAGAATCATGTCACAGAAAACAATTGATAATTTATTACCAGATGCCTTAGACATCATGTAAAAGCCACCAAATACACCAAATTCCAGGAAACCATGTCTCCCACGGAAAAAAAAACTCCAGCCCTAATGATACATTCCATTGTGAATAATTTGTTGGCTGGAAATCAAGAAAATAAAAATCATGATAATTAATGACAAAGTCGATTACAAGTGTGACTAAGGGGGGGAGGGAACTGGTCTACCTATTAAGTTTGTATGAGCAGAAATAATAATAAAAAATGTTAAAAAAAAGAATACTAAATGGAATAAAGCAAATTGACAGAGAAAAAAAAAGAAATGTGAAAGGAACTACAAAATAAGATGAATTCTGAAAAAAAATGAATGAATACATTAAAATATATAAGAAGGAAAACAATAAGCATCCAAAAGAAATAAAGAAGAAAATGGAGGAAAATAAGCATAGAGCTACTGAAATATCCCAGGCCAAAATTAAACATGAAATAAAAAATAAACTAAGTACAATTGAAAACTCAGTACAAAATCTCACTGACAGGACTAATCAAATGTAAGAAACCATATCAAACTGGAAGATATGATGCCAGAATAATTTTTTCAATTTAAGAATCAAGAAAAGTTTTAACACATTATGAAAGGAATATTCAGGAGCTATGGAACACCATGAAAAAGGCACACCTGTGCATTCGGGGAACTTCAAAACCAGATATCCAAGAAAATAGTCTAGAGAAAAATTTCCACATTATCATATGTGAAAACTTTCCACATCTAAAGAAAGTGGTTCCCATTAAAATAGAAGATGAATATCAAGTACCAATCAGGCTTAGGCAGAAGAGAAACTCAATGCCATGTAACAGCCAAAATACTGCAGATATAGACTAAAGAGTAAGTCTTGATATCCATTAAGAAAAATAGCATATTATATATAAAGTTGTGCCATGCAAATAAGAGCTGATAAAAACAATTCTTTTCCAGCTCCTTACCCTCATGGATTCCATGCCTGGAGTCCATGAATTCTCCAGGGCACCCTTGACCCTCAAGGTACTCCACGTCTGGAGTCCAAGAGTTCCATTCTTTCTCTCCTCTAATAAACTCTGCTTTAATGTTTAAGAAAAAAGTAAAAGCAAGAAAAGATTGGAGAAACATATATGGCCACAAATTCCAACTTAGTTTGCAATATCCAGGTAAACTATTAGTCATAATTGAAGGTGAAATAAAACATTTCTATGATAAAAATGAACTGAAGGCCTACATGACTACCAAGCCAAGTCATCAGAAGTTACTAGAAAAATTATTTAAACCTCACAAAAATGATAAATTCAAGAGGATAGTAGGGAAAAATAATGCCTGAACAAAGAATTCACAAATATTAAATCACAAAATTCAGAAAATGACAGTAATCAAGAAATATTTTTGATTATAACCTTATACAGTAGTGGACTTAATTCCCCAGTAAAGAGAGACAGGACAATAGTATGTATTAAAATCACAACCCATCAATTTGCTGCCTTTAAGAAACAAACCTAATCATGAATGATAGGTACGATTTCAGGGTGAGAGATTGGTCAAAGGTACTCCAAGTAATTGAACTAGAAAACAAGTAAAAGTTACCATTGTAATATCTGGCAAAATAGGCTTCAAATTAAAACAACCCATTAGAGCCACAGAAGAATATTATGTACTCATTAAAGGTACAATATATCTACAAGATTTTATAATCCCAAACATATATGCACTAAACATAGGCTGATCCACATAAATTAAACAAATACTATCACATATAACATAACAAATCAGTTAAACATGGCAATAATAAGTAATTTAAGTATTCCAGTCTTATCAATAGGCCCGTCAAAAAAACAGAAATTCAACACAGACACCCTGGAACTAAACCAAACAAGAACTAAATGTACCTGACCAGCATCTATTGAGCTTTCCATCCTAACACCAATGACTTCACTTTATTTACAGCAGCTCATGGAACTTTCTCCAAAATAAACCACATAGTAGACCACAAAGCAAGACTTCACAAATATAGGAAAACTGAACTTCTGATCTCCATGAAATAAACCTAGACATCAATAACAAGGTAAACAGCAGAAGGTACACAAATGCTTAAAACTAAAGAATGGGGTATTAAAGAGAAATAGTATGTATTAATTGCCAGAAAATGAAAATCAATGAAACAATAAGTTGGTTCTTTAAAAATCAAACAAGATTCACAAACCCTTAGCTAATTTAACCAAAATTTAAAGAGAAAAAGACTAAAATAATAAAATTAGACATGAAATGGAACTATCACAACTGGTATCAAGAAAATTCAGACTCATAAGGACATACTTCAAAAATTTATATATTGGCAAGTTTGGCAATTAGAAGTGGATGAATTTCTAAGTGCATATAATTTACTAAAGGTGAATTAGGATGAACTGAATTATTTAAACAGTCCTATAACAAGGATAGATTTAAATAAGTAATTACACATCTACAAATCAAAAAAACAATAGGACCATATGGATTCAGTACAGAATTCTACCAGATATTAAAGAACAACTTTCACCACTTAGTCCTCAAATTATTCCACAAAATATAAAAGGAAAACTTCAAAACTCTTCCTATGAAGTCAATGCGAAAGTCATTTGACAACAAAAAAAAAAGGAAAACAAAACCATAGGCAAACTCATTAATGAACACAGATGCAAAAATCCTTAACAAAATACTAGCAAATTAAATTCAAAGACATATCCAAAAAAGCATTCACTGTGCTTATGTTGGATTTATTTCAAAAATACAAGATTGGCTTACTATACACAAATCAATAAATGAAATTTATTATATAAACAAATGCAAAGACAAAAATCACATGATCCTCTCAAAAGACAAAGGAAAAAGCTTTAAACAAAATTCTGTACCCCTTTATTATAAAATCCCTGGAGACAACAGGGGTGGAAGGCACATATATCAACTCAATAAAGGCCATATAAAACAAGGCTATAACAAAAATCATCCTAATTGGTGAAAACTATGGATCTTTCCCACTTGGACAAGGCACTAGATAAGGCTGTCCACTCTCACAGCTTCTGTATAAGATTGTACTTGATGTTCGAACAAGAGATAAAAGACAAGAGATTTAATAAAAGAGATACAAACAGGAAATAAGAAGTCAATTTATCTCTATTTGCAGATGACATGATTCTACATCTGAGAGATAACAAAGGACATGAAGAAAATTCCTGAAACTAATAAACATGTTCAATAGAGTGATAATTAATATCCAAAAATCAGTGGATTTACTATACCCCAAATGTGAACAAAGTGAGGAACACTTCAGATTAAAAATTACTTTTACCATTGCTCCAAAAACAATGAAACACCTTGAAGTCCAAGAATTAAGCTCGCACACTTATGGTCAACTGATTTTTGATTTAGGTGTGATGAAAAACATCAGGAAAATGACAGCATCTCCTGCAAAATTTTGTTCAGAAAATTGGATATCTACTTGTAGGACAATGAAACTCAAACATTTTATGTTCCCTTGCATGAAAATGAAGTACAAATGGATCAAAGACCTCAATGCTATGCCTGCATATACAAAAATCTTAGAAGAAACAATAGGGAGTATGCTTGAAGTGATTTAGTTGAGTCAACATTTTATGAATAGGATGCAAAATGCAAATGATAGGAATTAAAAACAGCACTCAATAAGCCGGATTTTCAAAAATAGTAAGCTTCTGTTCAGAAAAAAAAGATATTAATTGAGCAAGAAGAATAAAAGGAAACAATATCCAAAATCGGTGGCACAAAATTGGTGAAAATCCTTGCTATGCAAATACCTGATATAAGATTTATATCCAGAGTATGCAGAGAACACATAAAATTAGTAGTAGAATTCTAAAATAGACCTTAGAAATGAAAAGGTTTAAAAAGATGAAATTGAAATATATAACTACCTTAAAGTATGTTCTCTCTTCCTAGCCAATAGGGAATTGAGAATTAAAGCTACCCTGGATATCACACTATTCAGAATGGCTAAAATTGAAATTGCAAATAACAATAAATACTAGCAAGGATGTAGGGAGAAGGGATTCCTCATTCATTTCTGGTGGGAATACAAACCTATACAGCCTCTTTAGAGTTAAATATGAAGGTTCCTAAAAAAAAAAGAATATACCATAGAACCAGCTATACCAGTCCTGGTAATATTCCCAAAGAATGGTACATCTTAATATATAGACATGCATACATTTTTGTTCATTGAGCTGTGTTCATGATAATAAAGAAATGGAATCAGCATAGATACTCTTAATGAAAATGTGGTACATATACATACTGCAACACTATTTAGCTGTAAAGAAAAATGAATTAATGAAATTTGCTGGTGATAAGGTGAAATGGGAAGAAATTGTAGTGAGTGCATTGCCACAAGAGGAAAAAGACATATCCAACATGTTATTCATTATAAGTGAATCCTAGCATTGAGCCTTTAATATATTACAATAAAATGAAAATTTTTATAACACTCACAAACTACAAAAGAACATAAGATAGGGCTGGAGTAATATCTCAAAACAGCGGATGCAAAAGAACACAGGAAAATATATGAATGAGGCAATTATGAAAAAAGGGTTTAGAAAAGTAGGTCAGAGTTTTATTGCTTGAAGAATACATCATGTGAAATCACAAGAACATCAAAATGAAAAGTAACTAGGCTTTAAACATTAATACCTTATCACATGCAGTAAAATATTAATTAACCTGATATCTGTGTCATAAAGAAAATGTATGGAAAATACCTAAGTTGTTTAATTGAGAAAGATACACTTAAAATAAAGCATTGGTATGTTACAGTACATATTAGAAAAAAACAACACTTATTAACTTATTATTTCTGTAAACAAGACTACCTTTGGTATTTAACCTTTTGAAATAAATAATTCCTTCTATCTTGTTAAAATACTTCATGGGTACAATATCCATGAAATACTTTGAAACAGCTTAAACTTAAAATATTCAGCAAAATTACTGTCATCGATACCGGTGTTAACTTGATGGTTGAGGGTTTGAATTCTGGGCACATTTGTAGAGACTTGGTAGGTTAGTTCAGAGCAAACTTACAGGAAAGCCTATGGTGGAGGGGACTAGTCCTTGGACAGGTGAATAAAACAGGCTGAGAAAATGGACATTCTTGTGCATACTTGGCCAGACATGCTGGTCTGGCAAATAAGGATCGTCCCTTTCTCTACTGCTATATGGATATGGTGTGGCCAGTTCTCTTGACCCTTTGGTGATGGTGTGAGCTCTCCCGTTCAGCTGTACTAACTGTAACAGGATAATCGTAAGAGAATAAATCCCTTGGTCCCTTAAGCTGTTTGATGGTGATTTTATCAACAACAATACAGGTGAACTGCTACAGTGACTAACCTTTTCATTAAGTGGGCAAAGTACATTTGATGAATAAATAACAATATTTCCTTTTTTCTAAAATTTCAAAAATTATTATTAAGAACTCTAAATATCAAACTTACTTAGTTTGAAGAACTTACTTAGTTCTTCAATTAAAATTGAAATCCTGGAGGCTAGAATCTGTTTTTGGGTTTGTTGAATATAGAAATTTAAGTGATTTGGCAGCTGGCATAGGAACCTAATTATTTCATATTATGTTAGGTGGTTTTTCTATTGTTTCTAAAATACAAACAATATGCCATTTCTGCAAAACACCCTGACTACCTGTAACAACACTATCGTGCTTTATCCACTGAAACCAATTAAGATTCTCCCTTTAAAAAGCAAGTTGAAATTATTTATGTTTCTTATAGGGCTGATAAGTTATTATATAATTTTTAAAATAAAGCAAGCTATCTCTTTTTAAGAGATAGCACTCATGTGTGAAGAGGATAACGATGTCATGTTAAAAGCTACCACTAGACTCTATGAATAATCTAGTCAAGAAAAGTTAAATGCAAAGATGAAAACAAACAACGAGTTAACTATATCTACATGTTAAAGTTATAAAAGCACACTTTCATGGCAAACATACGCTTTTCATCAGCTTTCATTTCTTTTCCCTCACAAAGGTTTGAATACTCATAAACTTCAGTTAAAACATTTCCCAAGCAATTCTTTCACAAGTCCCAACTATATATTCAGATTATATAAACATGGATGGACAAAGCTATTAATATTAACAACTACTGTAATGAAAAAGTAATAATCATGACAGTCCTCCTAATTAGCCAGTGTTTGAAATGCTTTATTGTGGCATAGGATAAATTATGCTACGAAAAAATGAGTCTTTATCTCTATGTAAAAATTAACAAAATCAAAAACTTAAAAACACAAATTTATACAAAGTACAATTCAACACATCCCTCTCTCATTTTTCTTATTTGATTTTTATTGGTTCCTCGTGTATTTCCTTCTCCCACATTTTTTTTCCTAATCATACAAGCTCAATAAGTACCCTGTTCTCTCCCTCCTCTTTCCCCTCCCCCTATATCACCCATTGCTGCCTCTCTTCCCCCCCCCTCAGTGCCTCACACTTCCTCCTTCCCATCCTCTGGAGCATTCATTCATGTGGGATCTGAATGTCCCTCTGAGTCATCCACCCTAATGGGGGTTCAGGACTTCAGTGGCATAGCCAGGGGACTCTTCTTGGGCTACTTGTTACCAAGGAAACTCTATTATGACTGTTTAATCCTTTGACTCCAAAGATCCTACTGCCTGAACCATTCTCCCCTGTGATCCGTGCTAGACTTCTGGGTGGGGGTCATTGACAGGTCAGCCATTGTGCAGGTCAGGCAAAGTCCATTCCTGGCTGCTGCAGTCCTAAATTGCATGGAGTATCCTGCATATCATTGGTCCTCCCCATCTTTAGGCTCTTATGATCTTGCTGCCCCCTCTTCTGCAAGGTTCCCTAAGCTTTAGGATGAGCACAGATTTGGCTGCTGTGGTTCCAGGTGAATAATGTAGGGACTTTGGTGTTCTGAATTGTGGTTTGTGGTTTTTTCCAGTTTTGCTTTTCCTGCACTGCACTTGGCTGCATCCCAAATGGTCTGGAAGATCATCTCCTAATCAAAGATAAAAGACTGGCTAAATGAAGATCTTAATATAAGAGGAAACTCAAAGATAGATGGAAGAATATGAGTAGGTCACACCAGTATGTGGGGGGGGGTCAGTGTCCCCTTTGCTGGATGGTTTCCCTCTATCTGACATTCCCTATATCCTCCCTGATTTGGTGAGATCAAATCTGTTCAGTCACAAGTGACCAGGAAGGGAAGCAGGAGAGTGAATTGCACCAGATGTCTTGCTACTTACATGCAATACTTGACCTTGGCCTATTTTATCTACTGAAGCATGTAGGGACTTTGTTGTTCTGAAATGTGGTTTGTTGTTTTTCCAGTTTTGCTTTTCCTGCACTGCACTTGGCTGCATCCCAAATAGTCTGGAAGATCATCCGTTGAGGTCCTCCTTCCCCTTCCTTTCTGTTTATAATCCTTTGTGATTGATTACAGTGGGTATTACAGAGATTTACCTTTGAATATGCCATTAAGTGGGTTTAGAACTAGAATCAACATTTTAGGGAGTATACACAGTATTTTATTTTCTGTGTTTGGGATACTTCACTCAATACAATTTTTTATAATTCCATCCATTTCCCAACAAATTTCATTAATTTGGTGGCTGAGTAGTATTCCCTTGTATAAATGTACATTTTCATTATCCATTTATCAACTGTTGGGCATTTGGTTTGATTTCATGACTTTGCTATTATAAAGAGTGCTGCTATGAACATGGTTGTGCTCGTGACACTGCATTGAATTGCTTCATTACGGGGGATTAATTCCAGTAGTGGTATAGCAGGGTCATATGGCATATAAATCCTTAGCTCTTTTAGAAATCGTCATACAGATCTCCAGAGTGTTTGCATAATCCGGTATTCCCACCAGCAATATATGAGACTTCCCTTCTCTCCACATCCTCTCCAGCATTTTGTGTTCTTTGTATTGTGGATTTTCACCATCTAGACCTGGGTTAGAGGATATCTCCGGGTGGTTTTGATTTGCAGTTCCCTGATGGCTAGGGATGTGGAGCATTTTTTATGATGTATGTTAGGCATTTTGATTTCATACCTGGACACATTTCTTTTGAGTTCCAAGAGCCATTTCTATTATTAATACTATTATTAATTATTATTTCCACTCATACAAACTTAACAGGTACACCGGTCCCCTCTCTCCCGTCACCTCCCTCCGAGCTCCCGCTCTCCCCTCTCCTCTCCCCTCCCTCCCTATTCCCCAGTGTCTCCCCCCCCCCAATCCCTGGAGCATCCTTTAATGTGCATGCCAAAATCTCCTCTGGGTCCTCCTCTCTGATGAGGTGCAAGGACCCAGCAGAATTTCCCAGAACACTTTTCTGTGTTCCCCTTAAGCTTAGGAACACTACTGTGACTGTCAGTCCCTACCCTCCAAGGATCCTAGTGCCTTTAGTCCATGCTAGACTTTGTGGGGTCAATAAATAATGTGTAGGACATAGTGCAGGTCATGCAAAGTCCTATTATGATTGCTTGGGCCCTAACTTGTGTGGAGTATCTTGTATATCATTACTCCTCCCATCTTTGTGCCCAAGGGCCATTTCTAACTGGGCTAATTATCTCCTTATTGTATAATTTTTTAAGTACTTTGTGCACTCTGGATAATAGAGCTCTATCAGATATGTGATTACTGAAGATTTTAACCCATTCTGTGGGTAGACTTTTTGCTCAGTTTACAGACTCTTTAGCTGAATAGATCTTTAATTTCACAAGATTCCATTTGTTAAGTGTTAATACTAGCGCCTGTGTTATTGGATTTCTGTTTGGGAATTATTGGCCTACACCAATCAGCTGAAAGGAGTTCCCTACCTTTTCAACTGGGTTTTTTAATATATTTTTTATTATTATTTCAGCTCATACAAACTTAATGGGTACACCAGTTCTCTCCCTCCCTCCTCCTCCCCCGTACCCCTGCTCCTCCTCCCCATCCCCCTCCCTTCCCATCCCCCAGTGCCTCCCTCCCCAATTCCCAGAGAGTCCTTTCTTGTGCATGCCTGATTTTCCTCTGGGCGCTCCTCTCCGATGACGTACAAGGACCCAGTGGCCTTTCCCTGAACCCTTTCCCGTGTTCCCCTTAGGTATAGGAACACTGCTGTGGCTGCCAATCCCTTGCCTCCAAAGATCTTGGTGCCTTCAGCAGATGCTAGACTTTGTGGGGTCAATAGTGTGTTGGACAATGCGCAGGGCATGTAAAGTCCAATTATGATTGCTTCAGCCCTAACTTGTATGGAGTATCTTACATACCATTGCTCCTCCCATCCATTTGCTCTTACACTCTTAACGCCCCCTCTTCCGCAAAAGTCCCTGAGCTTCAAGATGGGGAGAGATTAAGCTGGCCTAGTTCTAGGTGGTTGATATAGAGTCTCTGAAGTTCTGGATTGCGGTTTGTTGGTTTTCTTTTTCAGTTTTGCTGCTCCTGCAATGCCCTTCACTCCATCCTGGTGGGCATTGTATGTCACCCCCTGGCCAGAGACAAAAAGCTGTTAAACTGGAGTCTTGTGATGAAAGCACATTCAAAGGTAGATGTAATAAAAGTGGGAAACCACAGTGAGGGAGGGGTCTATCACCAATTTGCACAACGGTTACTTTTTATCTGCCAGACCATATGGCCTCCTCTTCTGGTGAGATCATACCCCCTCAGTAGTAAATGATCAGGAAAAAAAGTCTGTGAACATAATCATATGTCTCATTACTTATTTGAGTCCTTGATGGAGGCCTATTTTCTCTGCTGTAACATGGTCCCTTCTCTCCTTGTTTCTGGTGTGCCCCTCCTACCCCATCCCTCCTGTTCATAATCCTTGCAATTACTGTCTCTAGGTGGGCTGGGTGGGTTTGGTACTAGGAGCCACCTATTAGGGAGTATATACGGCGCTTAATTTTCTGTGTTTGGGATACTTCACTTAATATAATTGTTTCTAATGACATCCATTTCCTGGCAAATTGCAGTAATTCATCATTTTTGATGGCTGAGTAGTACTCCATTGTATAGAAAATGTATAACACATTTTCCTTATCCACTCGTCAACTGTTGGACATTTGGGTTGATTCCATGACATTGCTATTGTAAACAGTGCTGCTATGAACATGGTCGTGCTTGTGCTATCGAGGTGAACCTCTGCTGTATGGGGGTTATTCCCAAAAGTGGAATAGCAGGGTCATATGGCATTTCAATCTTTAATTTCTTTAAGAATCTCCAGACAGCTCGCCAGAGTGGCTGTATGAGCCTGCATTCCCACCAGCAATGTAGGAGAGTTTCCCTCTCTCCACATCCTCTCTAGCAGTTGTTGTTGTTTGTATTGTGGATTTTTGACATCCTGACAGGGGTGAGATGATATCTCAGGGAAGTTTTGATTTGCATTTCCCTGATGGCTAACGAAGTGGAGCATTTTTTAAGTTATTTGTTAGACCCTTTAATTTCATCCCTGGTAAAGTTTCTTTGAGTTCCAGGGCCCATTTTTTAATTGGGCCATTAGTTTCCTTGGTGTTTAGTTTTCTAAGTTCTTTGTGCACTCTGGACAGCAGAGTTCTATCAGATGTGTGGTTAGTGAAGATTTTCTCCCATTCTGTGGGTTGCCTTTGAGCTCGTCTGACAATCTCTTTATCTGACCAAAAGCTCTTTTATTTCACAAGATCCCAAATGTTGAGAGTTCATACCAGTGACTGTACCATTGGATGTCTGTTTTGGAAATGTTGGCCTAGCCCAATCAGCTCGAGGGAGTTCCCTATCCTTTCAACTATGGTTTTTATAGTCTCTGGCCTTATATCAAGGTACTTGATCCATTTGGAATTAAGTCTTGTACATGGTGACAAGTACAGGTCCAGCTTTAATCTTCTGCATGTGGAGATCCAGTTTTGCCAGCACCATTTGATGGAGATTCTGTTCTTTTTCCATTGGATTTTTTGGGACCCTTTGTCAAAGACCAAATGGCTGTATTTTTGTGGGCTTATATCTGGGTCTTCAATCCTTATCTATTGATCTGTGTGTCTATTTTGGAGCCAGTACCAGGCTGTCTATATAACTATGGATTTGTAGTACAGACTTAGGTTTGGTATGGTAATACCTCCAGCAGTGTTTTTGTTACTCAGGATTGTCTTTGCTATCCTGGGTCTTTTTTGCCTCCATATGAACCTTGAGATTGTTTGGTCAACTTCTTTGAAGAATTGCTTTGGGATTTTGATTGGTATAGCATTGAATCTGTATATTGCCTTTGGTGGCATGGTCATTTTTACAATGTTGATTCTGCCAATCCAGGAACAAGGGAGGTCTTTCCAGCTTCTGGTGTCTTCTGCTATTTCTCTCTTTAGGGTTTTAAAGTTTTCATTGTAAAGGTCTTTTACCTCCTTAGTTAGGTTTATACCAAGGTATTTTATTTTTTTAGGGGCTATAGTACATGGGGATTGTCTCTCTCAAGGCTTTTTCGCTTCTTTTATTCTGGGCATATAGGGAGGCCTCTGATTTTTGCACATTTATTTTGTATCCTGCCACCCTGCTGAACTTCTCAATTAGTTCCAGGAGCTTTCTGGTGGAGTTTTTGGGATCACTGAGGTATAAGATCATGTCATCTGCAAATAGGGATAGTTTGACTTCTTCCTTGCCGATTTGAATCCCTCTTATGTCCCTTTCTTGTCTTATGGCTTCAGCTAAGACTTCAAGTACAATATTGAATAGAAGTGGTGAGAGTGGACAGCCTTGTCTAGTTCCTGATCGAAGTGGGAATGCTTCCAATTGTTCCCCATTGAGCATAATCCTTGCTGTGGGCTTGTTGTATACAGCTTTTATTATATTGATAATGGTTCTTTCCATTCTTACTGTCTCCAGCATTTTGATCATAAAAAGCTGTTGGATCTTGTCAAAAGCTTTTTCTGCATCTTTGGAGAGTATCATGTGGTCTTGGACTTTGGACTGGTTTACATGATGAATTACATTTATTGATTTGCGTATGTTGAACCAACCTTGTGTGCCAGGGATGAAGCCTACTTGGTCTCCATGAATGATCTTTTTAATATGTTTTTGAATCCGATTCGCTAAGACATTGTTGAGAATCTTTGTGTCTGTGTTCATCAGAGAGATCGGCCTATAGTTTTCTTTTTTAACTGAGTCTTTATTATGTTTTGGGATTGAAATGATATTAGCTTCATAGAAGGAGTTTGGTAGTGTTCCTTCCTTTGCTATTTGATGGAACAGTTTAAGGAGTATTGGTGTTATTAACTCCTTAAATGTCTGGTAGATCTCCGTGCTGAATCCATCTTGTCCAGGACATTTTTTGGTGGGAATATTTGAGATTACTTCTTCAATTTCCTTATATGTTATAGGACTACTTAAATAATTCACAACTTCCTGATTCAATTTAGGTAAGTTGTGTTTACTTAGAAATTCATCCATCTCTTTTGTGTTGTCAATTTGCATAGACTATAAATTTTTGAAATATGATGTTATAATTCTCTGGATTTCTTGGGTATCAGTAGTGATAACTCCATGTTCATTTCTGATTTTGTTAATTTGCGTTTTCTCTCTCCTGCTTTTGGTTAATTTAGCTAGGGGTGTATCAATCTAATTTATTTTTTCAAAGAACCAGCTTTTTGACTGGTTGATTTTTTTCTATCATTTTCTTAGTCTCGATTTTAGAAATTCCTCCCCTTATTTTGCTAATCTCCTCTCTTCTACTACTTTTGGGTGATTGCTCTAGTTTCTCTAAAGCTTTAAGCTGCATTGTTAAGTTGTTTATTTCTGATGTTTCCATTTTTTTGTTTTTTGATGTAGGCATTAAGAGCTATGAACTTACCTCTTAGAACAGCTTTCATTGTGTCCCATAGATTTTGGTAAGTTGTATTTTCATTATCGTTCACTTTCAGGAAATCTTGAATTTCCTTTGTAATTTCTTCCTGAATCCAGTTCTCATTCAGCATCGTATTGTTAAGTTTCCGGGAGTTAGTGTATTTTCTCTTGTTTGTTGTGTTGTGGATGTCCAGCTTTAGGCCATGGTGGTCTTACAGGGCACAGGTTAGAATTTCAACTTTTTTTTACATGTGTAGATTCGTTTTGTGGCCCAGTATGTGATCTATTTTGGAGAAAGTTCCGTGTGCTGCTGAGAAAAATGTGTATTCTTTGGTACGTGGGTGAAAAGTTTGATAGAGATCTTTAAGGTCCATTTCTTTAAGGGTTTGATTAAGGTCCAAAGTGTCTCTATTAAGCTTTTGACCTGTTGATCTATCCCATGTTGAGAGGGCGGTGCTGAAATCCCCAAGAATTATCGTTTGGGGGTTGATTTCTTGCTTTAGGCACTGTAGGGTTTTCTTAATGAATGTGGAGGGGCCCGTATTGGGTGCATATATGTTCAGTATTGTAAAGTCTTCCTTGTACCTGTGACTAAAATGTAGTATCCATCCGTGTCTCTTATAATTTTCTTTGGTTTGAAGTCCACTTTGTCTGATATCATAATGGCTACCCCTGCCTGTTTTTTGCTTCCATTTGCTTGTAGAATTGTTGACCAGCCTTTTATTTTTAGAGCGTGCCTATCTTTTGTGGTGAGATGGGTTTCCTGCAGGCAGCAGATTGATGGATTGTGATTTTTAATCCAAGTTTGTAATCTGTGTCTCTTGATCGGTGAGTTAATTCCATTAACATTTAGTGTTATAATGGTGAAACTATTTTTGATTCCAGACATTTATTATGTTTAGTAGTTTTTATAAGTATATTGCTTCGCTGTTAATGGTGTTATACTTGCCTTCTGCTCTCCTGGATATCCCTGTTTTTTTCTTCACGCTTGAGTATCATTTCTAGCATTTTTTGAAGACCTGGTTTGGTGGACACATATCCCTTCAAGTTGTCTTTGTGCTGGAAGATTTTTCTTTCTCCCTTGATCATGACTGATAGTTTTGCAGGATAAATCAACCTAGGTTGACCTTTTTGCTCATTCAAAACTTGAAGTATGTCTCTCCAATCTCTTCTTGCTTTTACTGTTTCCACTGAGAAGTCGTTTGTTATTTTAATAGGTTTACCTTTAAAAGTGACTTGTTTTTTCTCCCTTGAAGCTCTCAGCACCAGTTCTTTATTTTGAATGTGGAGTGTTTTGACTATTATTTGCCGTGGCGAGCTTCTGTTTTGGTCATGTCTGTTTGGGGTGCGGAATGCCTCTTGTATATGGATGGGCCTCTCTTTTTTTAGATGAGGAAAGTTTTCCTTGATGATCATTTGAAAAATTTCCTCAGGGGTGGTATTTTGAGATTCTTGCTCTGGTATTCCATGATTATGCATGTTGGGCTTCTTCAGGGTGTCCCATATCTCCTGGATATTTCTCTCAAGCATCTTTTTGGCTTTAACAATCTCTTCCATTGAGCTGGTTAATACTCCCACTTTATCTTCAAGTTCTGAAATTCTGTTTTCTGCTTCCTTAGTTCTGCTGATAAGACTCTCTGTGGAGTTCTGGGTTGAAGATAACTTGTCTTTTAGCTCAGTTTTAAACTCTGCTTGAGTCTGCTTTAACTGCTCTATGCCAGTTTTTGATTCTTGCACTGTTTTTCTCAACTCCTCCATGTGTCTGTTGTGTTCCTCCTCAAAGTGATTGATTCGATTATTTAATTCCTCCCTGATTTTCTCTTTCATAGTATTGAACATGGTGATGATATTTTGAACGTCATTATCCTGGGTCAGGCTTTCTTGGCCATTTTCCATGGGTTTGTTCCGGTTGGAGTCTGGGTCGGGGCGCGGTGAGGCCCGGCCGGCCCGCTCGTGCGTTCTGGGCAGTGGAGTGGAGGGGAAGAACTGGGTTTTTTTTTTAATAGTATCTTGCTTAATATAAAAATAGTTGAATCATTCAGAGTTGATTTTTGTGCATGGTGACAAGCAGGGGTCCAGTTTTAATCTCCTGCATGTGGATATTCAGTTCTGCCAGCATCACTTGTTGAAGATGCTGTTTTTTTTTCCATTGAGTTTTTGGGCCCCTTTGTGAAAGATCAAGTGGCTGTAATTGTGTGGACTGATATCTTGTTTTTGACCCTTATCTATTCATCTATGTGTCTATTTTTGAGCCAGTACCAGGCTATTTTTTTACTACAGATTTGTAGAATAGAATAAGGTTTGGTATGGAGATAACTCCAGCAGTACTATCTTGAGCCTTTTTTGCTTTCATATGAATTTTGAGATTGTTTGTCAACTTTTTTAAAGAATTGCTTTGGGATTTTGATTGGTATAGTGTTGAATCTGTATATTGCTTTTGATAGAATGGTTATTTTTATGATGTTGATTCTGCCAATCCAAGAGCATGGGAGATCTTTCTACTTTCTGGTGTTTTCTGTATTTTTTTTCTTTAGGGTTTTAAAGTTTTCATTATAAAGGTCTCTTACTTCTTTGGTTAGATTTATATCCAGGTATTTCATTTTATTAGTGGCTACAATGAATGGGATTGCTTCTCTTAGGACTTCTTCACTTTTTTCAACTTTTTTGTATAAGAATGGCCACTTATTTTTGCATATTTATTTTCTAACCTTCGTCTCTGCTAAACTTATGTATTAGTTTCAGGTGTTTCCTGGTGAAGTTTTCAGGATCACTCAGGTATATTATCATGTTGTCTGCAAATAGAGATTATTTTGACTTCTTCCTTTCCTACTTGAATCCATTTTATCTCTCTTTCTTGTCTTATGGCTGTAGCTAAGATTTAAGTACACTACTGAATAGAAGTGGTGAGAGTGGACAGCCTTGTCTGGTTCCTAATTGAAGCGGGAAGTCTTCAAGTTATTCAGTGTTTAGTATAATCCTTGCTATTGGCTTGTTGTATACAGCTTTTATTATTTTGATATAAATTCCTTCCATTCCAATTGTTTCTAGGATTTTGATCATAAAATGGTATTGGATCTTCTCAAAGCCTTTTTCTGTATCTATGGAGAGTATCATGTGGTTTTGGACTTTGGATTGGTTTATATAATAGGTTATATTTATTGATTTGTAGATGTTGAACCCACCTTGTGTGCCTGGAATAAATCTTACTTGATCACAGTGAATGATCTATTTGACATGTTTTTGAATCCGATTTTCTAAGATTTTGTTGAGAATCTTTGCATCTGTGTTCATCAAAGAGATTACCCTAGGGGCCGGAGAGGTGGCTCAAGGGGATTAAGCCTTTTCCTTGTAGGCAGAAGGTTCTGAGTTTGGATCCTAGACCCCACGTATAGATGCCGGGTGGAAGCAGGGCGGCCTGCGTTTCTGGTCCTGGTAGAGCAGAGCCTGTGAATTCCAGGGCAGAATAATCAAGGAGGAGGTGGAGGCGGTCCATGGTGGTTCCTGAATTCGCCCGTGGTTCTACACACACACACACACACACACACACACACACACATACACTCACACAGTCACACATGCACAATTGAATAAAAAATTTAAAAAAAGAGAGATTACCCTATAGTTTTCTTTTTAAGTGTATCTTTATTAGTTTTGAGATCAGTGTGATATTAGCTTGGTAGAAAGAATTTCAAGGTGTTCATTCCTTCACTATTTTATGGAATAGTTTAGGGATTAATGGTGTTAGTTTTTTTTTTTTTTTTATAAATATCTTGTAGAATTCTGTGCTAAATCCATCTGGTCTAGGATACTTTTCAGTGGGAGATTACTTCACCAATTTCTTCATTTTATAGGACTATTTAAATAATTCAAAATTTCCTGACTCAGTTTAGGTAAGTTGGGCTTACTCAGAAAGTCATTCATTTCTTTTGGTTTATCAAATTTCATGGAGTATAACTTTTTGAAATAAGACATCATGATTTTCTGAATTTCTTAGGTATCAGTTGTGATAACTCCCATTTTATTTCTAATTTTTTTAATTTGTGTTTTCTCTCTTTGGATTTTGGTTAATTAACTAGAGCTGTATCAATCTTGATATTTTCAAAGAACTAGTTCTTTGTCTGGTTGATTCTTTGTATGATTTCACCTGTCTCAACTTCAGATATTTCTCCCCTGATTTTGCTAATCTTCTCTCTTCTACTGCTTTTGGGATTGCATTGCTCTTGTGTCTAAAACTTTAAGCTGCATTGTTAAGTTATTTATTAGTGACATTTCCAAATTTTTGACATATGCATTGAGAGCTGTGTACTTACCACTTAGGACCATTTTCTTCATGTCCTAGGGATTTTAATATGCTGCATTTTCATTATCAAGGTATAGGCTATAATTTCAACTTTCCTGTATATATGGAAATTCATTTTGTGGCCCTACATGTGGTCTATTTTAGAGATAGTTCGTGGGCTGCTAAGAATAATGTGTATTCCTTGGTCCTTGGATGGAAGGCTTAGTAGATATCTGTTAGGTCCATTTTTGTAAGGGATTGATTTAGTTCTAATGTGTTACTGTTGAGTTTTTCACCAGTTGACCTATTCCATGTTGAGAGCTGCCTATTGAAACCCCCAACGATTATCATTTCGGGATTGATTTCCTGTTTTAGATGTAGTAATACTTGTTTAATGAATGTAGGTGAGCCCATAGTTGGTGTACATATGTTCAGTATTGTGAAATCTTCCCAGTGAATTGTTCCTGTGACTAAAATGTAGTATCCTTTTTTATCTCTTATGATTTTCTTTGGTTTGAAGTCCACTTTGTCAGATACCACAGTTGCTACCACTGCTTGTTTCTTTCTTCCATTAGCTTGAATAATTTTTGACCAGCCGTTCACTTTTATAATGTGCTTATGTTTTGCAGTGAGATGTTTTTCCTGAAGGCAGCAGATGGATGGGTTTTGATTTCTGATCCATGATTGTAACCTGTGTCTTTTGATTTTTGAATTAATTCCATTGATATTTAGGGTTATAATGGAGAAAGTACTTTTGATTCCTGACATTTTTTGTGTTTAGTGGTTTTCATAAGTATATTTTTGTTGGTTGTGGTGGTGTTATAGTACCCTTCTGTCCTCCTGGATGTGGTTGTTCTTTTCTTCAAGATTGAGTATATTGTTTGCCATTTTTTGAAGGCCTGATTTGGTGGTCATGTAAGTCTTCAAGTTGTCTTAATGAAGGAAAATTTTTCTTTTTCCCTTGATTATGACTGATAGTTTCACTGGATATATCATCCTTGGTTGACTGACATTTGTGTTCATTTAATTCTTTAAGTACATCTCTCTATGCTCTTCTGGCTCTTATTATTTCCATTGAAAAATAATTTGTTATTTTAATAATTTTACATTTTAAAGTGACTTTTTTTCTCTTGAAGCTCTCAGCACTTTTTCTTTGTCTTGTATGTGTAGTGTTTTGGCTATTAATTGCAGTGGTGAGTTTCTATTTTTGTCATATCTGTTTGGCGAGTGGAATATCTCTTGTATTTGGGTGGGCTTCTCTTTCTCTATATGTGGATAGTTTTCCTTTATGATAATTTGAAAATTTTCCTCAGATGTGCTATTTTGGGATTCTTGTTCTGGTATTCCGTGAATGTGCATGTTAGGTTTCTTCAAAATGTCCCATAACTCTTGAATATTGCTCTCAAGTATCCTTTTGGCTTTAACAATGTCCACTGAACTGGTTAGTTATTACACTTTGTCTTCAAGATCAGATATTCTATTTTCTGCCTCATTAGTTATAAGACTCTCTGTTCAGTTCTGGGCTTAAGATTGCTTTTCTTTTAATTAGAGTTTAATCTCTACTTGAAATTGTTTTAACTTCTCAATGCATGTTTTTGTTTGTCCCTCTGCTTTTGTCATCACCCCAATGCCTGTTGTTTTCCTGTTCAAATTGGTTGATCATAGTAAAGATTAGGCTTTGAAAATCATTATCTTGTGTATGGCTTTCTTGACTGTTTTCTTTGAGCTTGTTCTGGTTGCAAGCCATCATTGTGGGGTTGATTCTTTTGTTGAAGATTTTCTGTCTTGGTTTTTGTTCCTTATGGATTTATGCTGTGACTTTGGCATTTTTGTTTTATCTCTTATGTCCTTAATTTTGTTTTTGTGTGTCTTTGGCAAAATTGAATTAGAGAGTATTACTACACTTGAGCAGTTATTGCTAGTGTTTGCCTTGGTGTTGGATATGCCTGCCTGGTGTTGGTGTTAATTCCTAAATGAAGCTATTGGATGGTTAGTATATCAATTAAGGTGGGTTTAATAGGCAGGAATTGAAGATTAGTACAGTAGTGTACTTTTTATGCTTACTTCCTTGGAGATATGTGAGGGTGAATAGTATAGTCCCTGAAGTTATATGGGTTTTTAGGTTCAGAGCAGAAAGCCCTCTCTTGTTTTTTAATGTATTATTCTGAGGATTCTCTAAACACATATATCAATCTGAAATATATATTTATTGTATTTCTGTATATTCATTTTTATTATTTGTCCAGTTTTATAAGGATCACATGTCTCTGCCCTCTTGTCTCCCCCCTTCTGCTCCCACCATCCCCTCCATTCAGCAATCTATTCCATTCCCTCCCACTTTACTGTCTGTCTGCTTATGTGGACCTTAGATTTCCCTTTGAATTATCTGCTGTAGTGGAGGCTCAGGTCTCTGTGGCAGATTAAATAGCTTAAGAATATGCAACTTAAAGCTTTAGAGAGACAAGAACAATCTAATCCTAAAAGCAGTAGAAAGCAGAGATTAGTAAAATCTGGAGAGAAATATCTGAAATTGAGATAAAGAAAATAATTCAAAGTATCAACTAAACAAAGAGCTGTTTCCTTTAAAAATCAGTAAGATTGATAAACATTTATCCAAAGTTACCTAAACCAAAAGAGAGAAAACCAAAATTAATAAAATTAGAGATGAATATGGAGCTATTACAACTGACACCAAGGAAATTCAGAGAATTATAAGGTCATAATTCTAAAACTTATACTCCACAAAATTTGATAATCAGAAAGAAATGGATGAATTTCTAAGTATGAACAACTTATAGAAAATGAATCCAGATTAACTGAATTATTTAAATAGTCCAATTACAAGTGACAAAATTAAGTAATTATAAATCTTCCCTCAATAAAAAGCCCAGGGCCAGATGGAATCAGTGCAGAATTCTACCAGACATGTAAGGATAAATAACACCACTATTTCTTAAACTATTCTATAAAATATTCTATAAAATAGCTTTCTACAAAAGCTAATATTACATTAATCTCAAAAGCAAATAAAGATACAACAAAAGAAAAAAAAAACTAATGCTAATTTCATTGATGAATGCAGATGTAAAGATTTTCAACAAAATTTTAGCAAACCACCCCATTCTAAGGATTATGGAACCTAGCAGAAGGTCTACCATTGAACAAGACATTCCATTCAAAGCAGGACTGTTGCATCTAGGTACTCACTGAAGTGAGACTTGTCCTTACCATACCTGCATTATGACCGATATACCAACATGCCACCATAGACTATTGAAGAACTCAAGAGAGAAAGAACATACAGTAGAAACCTTAAGGATGAATGAAGGGAAATGCCCATATCCAGTGGGGTGGCCCAAGGAGGAGAAACTTGTTATGCCACAGAGGCCTGAACCCCAACAAGAGTAGACAAGCCATTGGGAACTCTGGGATCCATAGAAGAGTGCAGACAGGAGAGTGGGAAAGATTGGAATAGATTGAAGAAGGGACGGGAAAGAGATGGGAGAGAGGCGGGAAGAAGGGAAGCAAGGATAAGTACTTGATATGCTCATAAAGCTAAAAAATAAAGTAATACAAAATGAAATAAAATAATAAAAAACAGTGCTTAAAGCCAGGATATAAACACACATACACATACACACAAACAAATTCAGATGCAGAAACATATCAAAAAAGATCGTTCACTGTTATTAAGTAGAATTTACTCCATACAAACAAAGTTGGCTTAAGGTACACAGATCAATAAATTTAACCTATCATATAAACAAATCCAATAATTAAAACTGCACAATACTCTCCATAGATGCAGAAAAAGCTTTTGACTAGATTCAACATCCTTTTATGATCAAAGCCCTGCAAAGAATTGAAATCGAAATGACTTATCTCAACATCATAAAGGCTATATATAACAAGTCTAAAGTCAGGAACATTCTAAATGGTGAAAAACTTGAAGCATTTGTGCTTTCTTATACATCATGGATGAGAAAAGAGAGAAAGCCATTTACCATAGCCCTTTAAAAATTAAATACTTTGGTATAAATCTAATGAAGAAAGTGAGAGATCTGTACCATAAAAATACCCATCAGGATGGAACCAAGGGCATTGCAGGAACAGCAAAACTGAAAAAAAATCATCAACAAACCATAATTCAGAACATCAGAGACTCTATATCAACCACCTGGAATCAGGTCTGCCTAATCTCTCCCCATCCTGAAGCTCAGGGAAATTTGTGGAAGAGAGGGCAGTAGGATTGTAAGAGCACAAGGATGGGAGGAGTCATGATATGCAAGATACTCCACACAAGTTAGGGCCGAAGCAATTATAACAGGACTCTGCATGATCTGTGCAATGGCCAACATATCATTGACCCTTCAAATTCTAGCATGGACTAAAGGCACTAGGATCCTTAGAAGCAAGGGATTAACAGCCACAATAGCGTTCCTATACTTAAGGGGAACACAAGAAAGAGTTCTAGGAATTGCTACTGAGTCCTTACACCTCATCAGAGAGGAGGACCCAGAGGAAAGTTTGATATACTCATTAAAGGATGCTTCAGAGATGGGGGGAGGGGTACTTGGAGAAAGGGAGGGAGGGGGGAAAGGAAGGCACATGGGAGGAGAGAATAGGGAGGTTCAGGGAGGGGTGGAGAGAAGGAGGGGACAGGGGTTCCTATTATGTTTGTATGAGCAGAAAAATAAAAAAAAAAAGAAAAAATTTTAAAACCCTAAAGAAAGAAATTTAAAAGACACCTGAAGGTACAAAGGCATCCCATGCTCTTGGATCAGAAGACTTAAATCACAAAAATGACCATCCTTCAAAAAGTAATATAGAGATTCAATGCTATACCAATCAAAATTCCAAGGCAATTCTTTACAGAAATTGACCGAGCAATCTCAAAATTCATATGGAAGCACAAAAAGCCCAGGATAGAAAAAAATCCTGAGTAATTAAAAACTCCACAGGAGGTATCACCATATAAAACCTTAATCTATACTACAACTTCATAGTAATAAAGTCAGCATGTTACTGGCTAAAAAACAGACACATATATTGAAAGATAAGGAGTGAAGTTCCCCCAGACATATCCCCACACACTTATAGTCATCTAATTTTTGACATACTTGTTCAGAAACCCAATGGCAAAAGAGCAGCATCTTCAACAAATGTTGCTGTCAAAACTGTATATCTACATGCATAATATTGAAATCGGACTCTTGTCACCATGCAGAAAAATCAACTTCAAATCGATTAAGGGTCATAAAATTAGAACAGATACTATAAAAATGCTAGAAGAATAATTAGGGAATTCTCTCAAACTGATTTGCCTAAGACAGCAATTTTTTAACAAGATGCCAATTGCACAGGAAATAAAATCAACACTCAAAAAGTGAGATCACATGAAATTAAAGAGTTTCTGTTCAGCAAAATATATTGTTAACTGAGCAAAAAGACAACCCATAGAATAGAAAACATTCTTCACTCCTCACACATATGATAGAGGACTAATATCCAGAGGGCATAAAGTACTCAAAAAATTAAACATCAAGGAGAAAAACAGCTCAATTAGAAAATGAGCAGTGGACTACCACCCTGGAGCCCCACGTGTCCTTGCAGCGAGCACCCAGGCCGACTCCAGCTTGGCCTGCTCAGCGCGGCCCGGACGACCCCAGCACCTTCCGTGCCGACCTTCCCAGGATGTAGGTGAAGAATTCTGCCATCAACATCAGACCCTTTGCCTCTCTGGCCCACCGGAGACCTATGCACATGGTCCACGGAAGACACACTGCTACTCAGAATTCCATAGAGCCCAAAGGAAACTCAAGCAAAATTCTAAGGAACAAAGGAAACGCAGGCCATACATCTGGACTCCACTACAATCAGTATATCACATGGGCGAGATTCTTCTCATCCAACCCAAAGATAAGTAAACTTTTTCTTTTCACCTTACTAATCCTTTAAAGTATCAATGCTGTAGATCAACTTTCTCATACAGCCACCCCACAACATACAACTCTAGGGAGTACACCACTCACCCCCACATTACAACAAGATACTAAATCATAAAAGTGCATTACCAAACTAATATTCACCCCCTGGTAACATAACCTTATTAACTGACTTACTAACAGCCTAGTAGCCTCATCTAGGATATAATGATAACAATACACAAACATACCCAATCCAAGGCAAGCTCTGGTAATAACTGGCAAGTGTAACAATAACAACTAGGTGGATTCAGTGAAAAACATACAGAAACTGAAAGGTCTTAAAAAACAAAACAACAATGTACAAGTCAAAGTGCAGATCTAGGAGAAACAAAACCCAAGAAGACCAATCTCCTGCTGAAAGAATCAATCCCATAATGAGGGATTCTGACCAGAACAAATCCACAGAAAATAACCATGAAAGCCAGACCCAACAGAACGACTTTCACAGTATGATCATTACCATGATTAATACTATGAAAGAGGAAATCCGAGAAGAGTTAAACAACTGTATCAACCATTTCGAACAGGACCACAACAGGGACTTGGAGGAGTTGAGAAAAACAGTTCAAGAAACAAAAATAGGTATGGAGCAATTAAAACAGTCTCAGGCAGAGTTTAAAATTGAACTAAAAGACAAATTATCTTCAACCCAAAACTCAACAGAGTCTTATCAGCAAAACAAATGAGGCAGAAAATAGAATTTCAGATCTTGAAGACAAAGTGGGAGAATTAACCAGCTCAATGGAAGAGGTGGTTAAAGCCAAAAAGATACTGGAGAGGAACATTCAAGAGATATGGGACACCCTCAAGAAGCCTAAAATGCGCATTCATGGAATACAAGAACAAGAATCCCAAAATACCACACCTGAGGAAATATTTCAATCCATCATAAATGAAAACTTCCCACAACTAAGGAATGAGAGGCCTATCCAAATACAAGAGGCATTTCGCACTCCAAACAGATATGACCAAAATAGAAAATCACCACGGCAAATAATAGTCAAAACACTCCACATTCAAGACAAAGAAAAGGTGCTGAGAGCTTCAAGAGAAAAAAAGCAAGTCACTTTTAAAGGTGAACCTATTAGAATAACAAATGACTACTCAATGGAAACAGTAAAAGCAAGAAGAGCTTGGAGAGACATACTTCAAGTATTAAATGAGCAAAAATGCCAACCCAGACTGATATACCCGGCAAAACTATCTGTCATGATTGAGGGAGAAAGAAAGGTTTTCCAGCACAAAGACAACTTGAAGGGATACATGTCTACCAAACCAGGGCTTCAAAAAATCCTAGAAATGATACTCAAGCTTGAAGAAAAGAACAAGCGTATCCAGGAGGACAGAAGGGAAGTATAATACCACCAAAACATAAATATCAAACAACATGCTTACAAAGTCTACTAAACATAAAAAATGTCCAAAATTAAAAATAATTTCTCCATTATAACATTAAATGTCAATGGTATTAACTCGCCAATTAAGAGACATAGATTACAAACTTGGATTAAAAACCACAAACCAACAACCTGCTGCCTTCAGGAAACTCATCTCGCCACAAAAGATAGGCACATCCTAAGAATGAAAGGCTGATCCAAAATCTTGCAAGCTAATGGAATCAGGAAACAGGCAGGGGTAGCAATTATGCTTTCAGACAAATTGGACTTCAAACAAAAGAAAATCATAAGGGACACAGATGGATACTACATTTTAGTCACTGGTACAACTCACCAGGAAGACTTCACAATACTGAACATATATGCACCCAATACGGGCCCCTCCACATTCATTAAGAAAACCCTACAGTGCCTAAAGCAAGAAATCAACCCCCAAACGATAATTCTTGGGGATTTCAGCACCGCCCTCTCAACATGGGGTAGATCAACAGGTCAAAAGCTTAATAGAGACACTTTGGACCTTAATCAAACCCTTAAAGAAATGGACCTTAAAGATCTCTATCGAACTTTTCACACACGCACAAAAGAATACACATTTTTCTCAGCAGCACATGGAACTTTTTCCAAAATAGATCACATTTTGGGCCACAAAATGAATCTACACATATACAAAAAAGTTGAAATTCTAACCTGTGCCCTGTCAGACCACCATGTCCTAAAGCTGGACATCCACAACACAACAAACAAGAGAAAATACACTAACTCCTGGAAACTTAACAATATGATGCTGAATGAGAACTGGATTCAGGAAGAAATTACAAAGGAAATTCAAGATTTCCTGAAAGTGAACGATAATGAAAATACAACTTACCAAAATCTCTGGGACACAATGAAAGCTGTTCTAAGAGGTAAGTTCATAGCTCTTAATGCCTACATCAAAAAAATGGAAACATCAGAAATAAATAACTTAACGATGCAGCTTAAGACTTTAGAGAAACTTGAGCAATCTGATCCCAAAAGTAGTAGAAGAGAGGAGATTAGCAAAATAAGGGGAGTAATATCTGAAATCGAGAATAAGAAAATGATAGAAAAAATCAAACAGTCAAAAAGCTGGTTCTTTGAAAAAATCAATAAGATTGATACACCCCTAGCTAAATTAACCAAAAGCAAGAGAGAGGAAACCCAAATTAACAAAATTAGAAATGAACATGGAGTTATCCCTACTGGTACCCAAGAAATCCAGAGAATTATAACATCATATTTCAAAAACTTATACTCTGTGAAGTTTGACAACACAAAAGAGATGGATGAATTTCTAAGTAAACACAACTTACCTAAATTGAATCAGGAAGTTGTGAATTACTTAAATAGCCCTATAACATATAAGGAAATTGAAGAAGTAATCTCAAATATTCCCACCAAAAAATGTCCTGGACCAGATGGATTCAGCACAGAGTTCTACCAGATATTTAAGGGGTTAATAACACCAATACTCCTTAAACTGTTCCAATAAATAGCAAAGGAAGGAACACTACCAAACTCCTTCTATGAAGCTAATGTCATCTTAATCCCAAAACCTAATAAAGATTCACTTAAAAAAGAAAACTATAGGCCTATCTCTCTGATGAACACAGACACAAAGATTCTCAACAAAGTCTTAGCAAATCAGATTCAAAAACATATCAAAGAGATCATTCACAGGGACCAAGTAGGCTTTATCCCTGGCACACAAGGTTGGTTCAACATACGAAAATCAATAAATGTAATTCATCATGTAAACCATTCCAAAGACCAAGACCACGTGATACTCTCGATAGTTGCAGTACAAGCCTTTGACAAGATCCAACAGCCTTTTATGATCAAAACGCTAGAGACAGTAGGAATGGAAGGAACCTTTATCAATATAATAAAAGCTGTATACGAAAAGCCCACAGCAAGGATTATGCTCAATCGGGAACAATTGGAAGCATTGCCACTTCTATCAGGAACTAGACAAGGCTGTCCACTCTCACCACTTCTATTCAATAATGTACTTGAAGTCTTAGCTGAAGCCATAAGACAAGAAAGGGACATAAAAGGGATTCAAATCGGCAAGGAAGAAGTCAAGCTATCCCTATTTGCAGATGACATGATCTTATACCTGAGGGATCCCAAAAACTCCACCAAGAAGCTCCTGGAACTAATTGAGAAGTTCATCAGGGTGGCAGGATATAAAAAATATGTGCAAAAATCAGAGGCCTTCCTATATGCCCAGAATGAAAGAAGTGAAAAAGCCCTGAGAGAAACAATCCCATTTACTGTAGCCCCTAAAAAAATGAAATACCTTGGTATAAACCTAAGTAGGGAGGTAAAAGACCTTTACAATGAAAACTTTAAAACCCTCAAGAAAGAAATAGCAGAAGACACCAGAAGGTGGAAAGACCTCCCATGTTCCTGGATTGGCAGAATCAACATTGTAAAAATGACCATCCTACCAAAGGCAAGATACAAATTCAATGCTATAACAATTAAAATCCCAAAGCAATTTTTTAAAGAAGTTGACAAAATAATCTCAAAATTCATATGGAGGCACAAAAGACCCAGTATAGCAAAGACAATCCTGAGTAACAAAAACACTGCTGGAGGTATTACCATACCAAACCTAAGTCTGTACTACAAATCCATAGTTATATAGACAGCCTGGTACTGGCTCCAAAATAGACACACAGATCAATGGATAAGGATTGAAGACCCAGATGTAAGCCCACAAAAATACAGCCATTTGATCTTTGACAAAGGGGCCCAAAGAATCCAATGGAAAAAGAACAGCATCTTCAACGAATGGTGCTGGCAAAACTGGATCTCCACATGTAGAAGATTAAAGCTGGACCCGTACTTGTCACCATGTACAAGACTTAATTCCAAATGGATCAAGGACCTTGATATCAGGCCAGAGACTATAAAAATCATAGCTGAAACTATATGGAACTCCCTGGAGCTGATTGGATTAGGCCAACATTTCCTAAACAGACATCCAATGGCACAGTCACTGCTACCAACTCTCAACAGTTGGGATCTTGTGAAATTAAAGAGCTTCTGTTCAGATAAAGAGATTGTAACACGATCTCAAAGGCAACCCACAGAATGGGAGAAAATCTTCACTAACCACATATCTGATAGAGCTCTACTGTCCAGAGTGCACAAAGAACTTAGAAAATTAAACACCAAGGAAACCAATGGCCCAATTAAAAAGTGGGCCCTGGAACTTAAAAGAAATTTTACCAGGGATGAAATTAAAATGTCTAACAAATATCTTAAAAAATGCTCCACTTCTTTCACCATCAGGGAAATGCAAATCAAAACCTCCCTGAGATATCATCTCACCCGGTCCGGATGTCAAAAATCCACAATACAAACAACAACAAGTGCTGGAGAGGATGTGGAGAGAGGGGAACTCTGCTGCATTGCTGGTGGGAATGCAGGCTCATACAGAAATTAAAGATTGAAATGCCATATGACCCTGCTATTCCACTTTTGGGAATAACCCCCATACAGCAGAGGTTCACCTCGATAGCACAAGCACGACCATGTTCATAGCAGCACTGTTTACAATAGCAAAGTCATGGAATCAACCTAAATGTCCAACAGTTGACGAGTGGATAAGGAAACTGTGGTACATCTATACAATGGAGTACTACTCAGCCATCAAAAATGATGAATTACTGGAATTTGCTGGGAAATGGATGTCATTAGAAACAATTATATTAAGTGAAGTATCCCAAACCCAGAATGTTAAGCACTGTATGTACTCCCTAATAGGTGGCTCCTAGTACCAAACTCACCCAGCCCACATTGAGACACTCAAAGGTAAACCTATGTAATACAGTAATTGCAAGGATTGTGAATAGGAGGGATGGGGTTGGAGGGCCACACCAGACACAAGGAGAAAATTGGCCTCCAAGGAATTCAAGTAAGTAATGTGACACCTGGTTAAGTTCACTGATGTTCATTCAGGGGAGGGCACATAGTCTGGCAGATGAAAGGTGATCATTTTGCAAATGGGTGACTGACCCCTCCCTCACCGAGATTTCCTGCTTTTATTACATCTACCCTTGAATGTGGTATTATAACAAGACTCTAGTTTAACAGTTTTTGTCTCTGACTAGGGGGTGACATACAGTGCCCATAAAGATGGAGTGAAGGGCATTGCAGGAGCAGCAAAACTGCAAAAGAAAATCAACAAACCACAATCCAGAACTTCAGAGACTCTATATCAACCACATACAACTAAGCCAGCCTAATCTCCTCCCATCCTGAAGCTCAGGGACATTTGCGGAAGAGGGGGCGGTAAGATTGTAAGAGCAAAAGGATGGGAGGAGCAATGATCTGAAGATTCTCTACACTAGTTAGGGCTGAAGCAATCATAATAGGACTTTGCATGCCCTTCGCAATGTCCAACACACTATTGACCTCACAAAGTGTAGCATTTGCTAAAGGCACCAAGATCCTTGGAGTCAAGGGATTGACAGCCACAGTAGTGTTCCTATGCTTAAGGGGAACATGAGAAAGGGTTCAGGGAAATGCCACTGGGTCCTTGTACGTCATCGGAGAGGAGGACCAAGAGGAGAGTTAGGCATACACAATAAAGGACTCTCTGGGAATTGGGGGGGGTACTGGGATACGGGGAGGGAGGGAAGGGAAGCAGGGGGTTCAGGGGGAGGAGGGGGGGCGGGAACTGGTCTACCTATTAAGTTTGTATGAGTGGAAATAATAATAAAAAATGTTAAAAAAAAGAAAATGAGCAGTGGAATGTAATGAAACTTTTCTCAAGATGAAATTGAAATGTACAACAAATAACTTAAAAAGTTTTACACTTCCATAACTATCTGGGAAATGCAAATCAAAACTGCCATGAAATATCTCACCCAGGTCAGAATGGCTAACATCCAAAGTACATACAACAACAAATGTTTTGCTGGAGGGAATGCAGACTTTTACAACCACTCTGGAGATCATTATGGCATTTTCTAATAATATTAAAAATTGAAATGCTATATCACTCTGCTATATCACTACTGGGAATGTTCCCAAAAATTCTTTCTCTTAATGTAGTGACACATGTTTATTGCAGCATTATTCACAAGTGTAAAATCATTGACTCAACCTAAATGCCCAAGGACTGATGAGTGGATAATGAAAATGTGGTACGTATCTACAATGGAATACTACTCAGCCATCAAACAAAAATGAATCAATTAAAGTTGCTGGTAAATGTATAAAGTTGGAAGAAGTTATACTGAGGAAACTATCCAAGGCACAGAAAGTCAGACTCATGTTCTCCCTTATAAGTGGAACCTAGTTCCAAGCCCTCATAATGACATATTTAAGGGAAATCTCTGTAATACCAATTATAACCACAAAGGATTATAACTAGAAAGGTAGGTGAAAGGAGACTCCAAGAAAATGAAGACAAAGAAACAGTTTATAAAATAGATAAATAAGGCAACTGTCAAGAAAGTCCAGTATGTAGTAAACAGTGAGACATTTGATCCTGTCCACTGTCAGTTTCCTTCCTGTTCACTGATGTTTGCATTGGTTTGAAGTGCTGGACATGTTTCCCCTGTCATGTAGGGGTCAAGAGTTGATGTTTAGTAGGTAACCAGTTGGTTTTCTGGAATCTGACACTACTCAGTACTGTGTCGTATTCTTTTTCTTTCCTCTCCTTTAAGCCTTTTCTTATTTAAGCCCACTTTTCAGTGTTTTTTTTTTTCCCCTTTGGATAGGAGAGTGTCTCAACACCCAGACAGGATGCAGCCTTCTGCAGTGCAAGAGTAGCAAAATAGTAAACATTCAACCAGATTGCAGAATACTGGTGACCCTACAATGTTTACTGGGAACCAGACTAGCCAAATTTCTTTCTGTCCTAAGGCTCAGGTAACCTTGTGGAAGAAGGAGCGGTAAGACTGTAAAAGCCTAAAAACAGGGAAGTCCTCCACTGTATAAGACACTCCACTTGAGACTGGTCTACTATATCCAGGAACTCACTACAATGAGGCTTGTCCCTGTCAGACCTGCACAATAGCTGAAATATCAATACAACCCCATAGAAGATTGAGGATTTCAGGAAAAAAATAATTTCAAACAGTAAAATCTTTAGGGGTGAGGAGTTAGGCAAGTGTAGGATAGCACCATAGTGATCAGCCCAAGGAAGCACCCCTTGGTCTGTCACAGATGCCTGATACCACACTAGAGGAGATTATCCAGAAGGACCCCTGAGATCCATGTAGGTTGATAGACAGGATGGGATGGAGCAGGTTGTATCTAAGAAGGGAAGGAAGGAAGAGAGGGAAAGGAGAGGAAAGGAAGGAAGGAAAGGAGGAAGGGATGGTAGCAATGATACCTACTCAATGAGCTTGCATATCTAGGAAAAATAATAAGGAAATAAATAAAAGAATGAATGATTAATTGTTGTTGAAAATTTGACGGTACATATCGTCAAGGTGGGGATGTCATGATAGCAAGAACATGACACCTGCTCTCATTTTATCTGTATTAAGGGACAATTCTGGTGCTGAGTTAACTTTCTCCTTTAAAAAAAAACCCTGTTATTTATTAATTATTTATTTATTTATATCTAGTGTGTGTGTGTGTGTGTGTGTGTGTGTGTGTGTGTGTGTGTGTGTGTTATCAGAGGGTACTGTGTGTCCTGGATTGCTTCTACCTCCTTTTTGCTTCAGTTTGGGATTTCTCAGGTTCTGGCCAACAAGGCCCAAGGTACTGGCGGCCACCATTTCTGACTATCATTTTTACATGAGATATGTGATGCAAATTCAGGACCTTCTCTTCAAGGCAAAGTCTTAACCTCTGAGCCACATTTCCAGCCTGCATTTTTTTTTTACTTTTTATGTAGTCTGGAACTTTATTCCATGGAATATTGTCACCACCTTTAGGGTGGAATTTCACAGCTCATTTAATTCAAAGTAGAAAATCACTCATAAGCATGCCTAGAGAGTTATTTCTTAGGTGACTCTTGGTCTTATGAAGTTGAAGATCAAATTAACCACAAGGCAATTTAACATCCAAATATCAATTTTGAGCCATAACCTTTTACCCATTTACCCCTACACTTATCGCCAACTCATAATACAAAATATATTCAGTCCAACTTTAAAAGTTCCCATAATCTTCAACAGTTCCAACACACTAACATTTTATGGGTTTTCACACCTCAAATAACCATATGTAGAAAATGCCTCATGTACATGCCCAGAGAAGTACCTTCTAGATGATTCTATGCCTTATCACATCGCCAGTATTAATTACAATAGTAGAGCTAGTCAAACCACAGATTCAGTGGCCAAATAAAAGATGCTAGAAAATAAACATTTCAAAATAAAGACTAAGCATTATATAAGAAAGCTTATAAGATATTTCTGATATACATTTTTAATATATGAAATAGTTGCCCTTAAATGTGTGAGTGTGTGTGTTTGTGTGTGTGTACGTATCCACTAAGAAGCCTACCAATCTCTAATAGGAAGTTCTAAACCCATAGTATCACCGAAGATTTTGGCTAGACAGTAGATTTCAAAATAAAAAAGGTGTTATTGTGAAAATATGACTGGTAAAAAATAGAGGGAAGTATATGAGTTCAGGTAGATTAGTTGAAGTAGCGACTATAATTATCAGAATGAATTATATGCATATTTAACTTTACAAAGAACAAATTCAACAGTTATTTTAAAATATGTGGGCAGCAGAGTTAATAAGGTTTTAAAGTATTTAGGAGGTAAATATTTTATTCACATAATTCTTTCTATATCTAAAGAAACACATAAACATATACATATAGTATATTAGAGTCTCCAGAGGAACAGAAAAAATAGTACATATATATGAAATTTATTAAATTAACTCACAGAATAAAATCAGTGTTGTTTGGCAGTAGCAACTCAGTTCTTGAGCTGAATATCTCAGAAGACTGATGGATCCCTGGAAACTCTTAGGTCTCTGTCATGCTGAAAGGTTGAAGAGTCTGGTTGAAGATGAACAGCAACCAGGCAGAAGATGCTGAGCTCTGATATCAGCAAAACACTAGAGTAAAGCAAAATCCTAGGTTCCAATGTCAGTGATGAGAAATGGGAAGACCCATGGAGCTAGGCTCCATGGCAGTGAGAATAGTGATAAAGTCAAAAAGGCTGAGACTCTGAATTCAATTACCTAGGTGTAGCAGTCAGCCTGCATGGTTGCTAATAAATCACTATCAAATGGCTTAATGGAACAGAGAGTATATTTTCTCACAATAGACCTATTACAGCTGTCAGTCCAGCTTGATGGAACAGCATGCACGAACACCAGGTCTGAGGGAACTGGCCACACCATCACCACATAATAGCTGAGAGCAGGATGATCCTTACTTGCCAGACCAGCATGTCTGGCCAAGTGTACACAAAGATGCCAACTCTCTCACCAGCTCTCTGTATTTTATTCTAGGGCCTAATCCCACCCACCATGGGCTGGGCCTTCCCCATCAGACAATCTCCTGCAGGTTTGCTCTAGGCTTAACTCAACCATTAATTCTCTACAAACATGTCCAGAGCTCAAACCTGTTCCTAACTATGACACTAGGTAAAAACAATACCGTGATAGAATGGATAAGAAAATCTAAGCACATACTATATACAAGAAACTCACTTAGGGTCTCTTGACACATTGTGTAAAAGTGAATTGATTAAATAAGGCATATTAATCAAAGGTTAAAAGCAAAACGAAACAAATCGAGAGTAGCTGATTTATTAATTTTGTCTTTTCATTACTGAAATAGAACAGTATCCAAACCATTTAAATGAGCAAGGGGTTTATTCTTGCTTATGATCTGGTTACAATTTATACTTCAACATTGCAGGAAAGTTCATCTTACCACTAGAAACAAAGGGAAGTGACTACATCATATCAGCATCAATTTATGGATAGGTGCAGACCTCATTTACCAGATTGAAATTCATAACACATGCCAAAGTATCCCAAACTCCATAACAGCTCTCTTCATTTTATCCACCTAACCCACCAATGGACCCATACACATGGACTGGGTCTTCCCACACCATTGATATTATCTCCCACAGGTTTGTTAAGGTATTGCCTCTACTCTTAATGTTCATCCATATACCCAAAGCTCAGAGTTCAATTGTCAAGTTGGCACACTATACCTATTGCCAAATTCGCACGTGAATATATTACATTTAAACTGCAATCTTTCAACCTTTTTCTCCAAAGATGTTACATTTATCTTCAGGTTTAAAATATATGTACCCAGTATTAAAAGTTCTCAAAGTCTAATATTAAAAGTTCAGCATCATTAATATTTCTGTCCCAACATTTAAAAGTCCAAATTTTGCACTGTAAAATTTCATAATCTCATCTTTTCTGATGGATGAGTAATTCCATTGTGTATATGTATCACATTTTCATTACCCATTCCTAACCTTATTTTTTAAAAGCAAAGATATTGTAAAGGTAGGCTCTTATAAATTCAAAAGTAAGTTAAACACAACATATAACAGCACAAAACAGAGACTCCTATTTTACAAAGAAAGCATCAGAATATAGAAAAAATGTAAAAACAAAGTGAAGACCAAAGGCAAGTCAAAAGTAAGATTTAATTCTGGAAAAGCAAAGATCACAACTTATGGATCAATGTCTATTTTCTGACACTTCTTATATAGTCAGGTGAGGGTACTAACATTTCATTACAGAAGAGGAATAACTTCATGTGGCAATACTACTTCTTAAGAAACTATCTAGTAATTCTGGATACGGAATGGGAGCAACCACATTCAGTGTTAAAGTCCCTGTTGTTTCTACAAAATAATAAAAGCAACCCATATTAAACTCACTAGGTGATATTCCCAAAAAGATGCATGAAAATATCACTTAGACTTGGTGAAAAAGATTGTCAGTTGGAGAATAGTGCCTTACTATTTTTATTACTATGACTCTGTAGTCTGAGACATAGTAATGTCTTTTTCTCACAAGGTTATTTAGGGAGCTGATTTTCTGGTCTCGGTTGCAAGGACTCTCAATGGCCCATTTCAGATATGGTTCCAGCAACATCTATTCAAGCAAGCAGCAGATCTTGATTTCATGCAGGCAATGTTGATTATGTGGTCATTAAAAATTAGAGTTACTAGGTCAAGAAGGCTTCTACTGAAATTTTTTAAGGAAGACTTTGGAGTCTCAATACATTCCCCATTGTTCTATTTAGACAGCTTCCTAATTTCCTGAAAGGTGTGATCAAAAGACTGAGGAGTGATGTTATGAAGATAAAGACTATGCTTAAATAGAGAGGACAGGATGATAGAGATTCAAGAAATATTAAAAGTCTAGTGAGGCTGAAATTCAGAAAATAAGGTTATTGTGACAGAGAAAGAGATCATGTAGACTGACATTGCCAAGGCTGTAGAAATGAGGCTTCTTAAGCATTATTGAAGCTTGTATCACATGATTGGTGTGAGCTCTTTGTAATGGACGTGGAGGGATCCATTGCAGGGATTCAGTTAAACTTGGATTTAGTTATTATTTGATATTCTCCTATTCTTCTATTTGATATTGGAATGTTTAATCTATGTTACTATATTTTGGAGGCATGTAATGTTGTGATTTTATAGAGACTCTTAGCTAATGTTTGTTTTTGAAAGAAACCTTCAAAAAGAAGGCAACTAAGCTTACCATTGTGCTTCCAATGCACACAGAGTGGTTTGAATCATATTTTTGAACAATATGAACTTTAGAAATGATAAGGATTCATACTAATGAACCAAATATGTTTCTCACAATGTATGACTATTACACTTTGTTGGGCCACAGGATGAATATTATATTTTGTATATGTAATACCCCTATATACTCATGTATCTAGACTGAAAGCAGATGCCATTACTGTGGGAAGTTCTGGAGACATTAGGAAGTCAGGTCTAGATGGGAGACATAAAACATTAGAGGTGGTTACTAGGGGTGACTTGTTGCTGACCCATTTACATTTTCCCATTCTCTGCCTTCTCTCACCATAATGAAGATCCTCAATCACATTCTTCTTTCACCATTGTGGTCTACCTAAGCACAGATAGACAAATGATTACTGCTGAAAACCACTGAAATGATTATATAATAATGCATTCTTAACTAATTTATGGAATGTTTTGCCACAGCAATGAAGAAACTAATATGATTAATAATTCTTCTTAACTTACTCCAAAACATAGGAGAAAAAAACTTTGTCCAAATAGATCCTATAAGACTTCTATTACTCTGGGGGCTGGAGAGGTGGCTCAGGGCTTAAGCCTCTGCCTTGCAGGGAGAAGGTCCTGAGTTCGGATCCTAGACGCCAGGCAGAAGTGGGGGTGGCCTGAATTTCTGGTCCTGGTAGGGCGGAGCCTGTGAATCCTGGGACAGAATAAACAAGGAGGAGGTGGAGATGGTCCCTGGTGGATCCCAAATTTGCCCGTGGTTCTATACACACACACAAACACACACACACACACATACACACACATACATACACCCACACACACTTGAATAAATAAAAGAAATTTTAAAAAATGACTTCTATTACCCTGATACAAAATATAGAAAATTGCAGAAATCTTCATGGAAGAACAAAAACAAAAAATTCTTCATTATTAGGAAAAACATAATATTCATTATCACTAAGTGGAATTTATTTCATAGATGGCTCAATGTATATAATTTTATGAACATGACAAACTTCATAAATAAAATGAAAGATTTTTTTAAATAGGAGTTTCATTTTATTTATTTATTTTTAATTTTTACTTATTTATTTTTGCACATGTGTCTGTGTCTGTGTGTATCAAAGGGCACTGTGTGCCCCCGTGGAAGAACAAGGGTGACTTTGGGAACCATCATGGATTGCTTACAATTCCTTTTTGCTTTGCTCTAGGGTTACCCAGATTCCACCCACCAGAACTGGAAGTGCAGGCTGGGACCTGGGATCCAAATTCAGGCCCTTCTTCTTGTGAAGCAGAATGTTAACCCCTGATCCATCTCTGTAGCTTGAAAGATATTTTTATATTTTATTGAATATAATGCTGGAAGTCCTAGCCAGAAAAGTTAGGCCAAAAATATAATATAGAGAATTCAAATTGGGAAATAAAAATTTATATTAGGAGTATTTGCAAATGACATGTTTACATATTCATATTTCAAAATTCTACCAAATAACAGTTTAAGGTATTGAATGAATCTAATAATGCTGCATAATGACAGACATATAAAAAGCAGAAGCATTGGGATATGTCTATTAGTTGTATATAGGTTTCAACTTAACAATTGAACTTACATAGTTTATGAAGAATTAGAAGAAAAAGTAATAAAATTATATAAATATAAATGAATAAATAGAAAGGCTAATTAGAATTACTTTGTCAGTTCACACTGCAAAATTATATATGTATGTATATATGATATATATGTATGATGTATGATTACCATGCAGTAAACACTTGAACCAAACCACAATGATGTATTTATTTCAAAATGAGATTTTACCCATCAAAATTATTATTTCATGAAAATTATTATTGAAACTACAGTACATTCTGAACCCTTATACTTCAATGATGAAATGAAAAATGCTGTGTCACACAGAATAGTATATAGCATTATTATAACTTAAAAATGTGCCTAACATTTGATCTGTTTTCCAATCCATTTACATGTACAAGTCCATAGCAGTTTTATGAAGATCTCAGCTGGGTCTCTTTTCATAGATCTGTAATCCAGCATTTATAAGTGACTATATAACAAGTTTGAGGTTAATCTAGGCTACATGAACCCTTATCCCAAAGCCAAACAAAATAAAAACAAGCAACAAACAAATAAAACTTAATTACTAAGGTCTTTAAGAGGCACCTTATCAGCCATAAAAAATGATGAACTACTGGAATTTGCTGGGAAATGGATGTCATTAGAAACAATTATGTTGAGTGAAGTATCCCAGACCCAGAAAATTAAGCGTTGTATGTACTCCCTAATAGGAGTACCAAACCCACCCAGCCCACCTAGAGACACTGGACGATAAATCTCTGTAATACAGTAATTGCAAGGAGTATGAACAGGAGGGATGGGGTAGGAGGGCCAAACCAGAAACAAGGAGAGAGGGGACCATGTTACAGCAGAGAAAATAGGCCTCCATCAAGGACTGCAAAGGGTGACATCCACTACCCATCAGGATGGAGTGAAGGGCATTGCAGGAGCAGCAAAACCGCAAAAGAAAATCAACAAACCATAATCCAGAACTTCAGAGAGTCTATATCAACCACCTAGAACTAGGCCAGCCTAATCTCTCCCCATCCTGAAGCTCTGGGAAATTTGAGGAAGAGGGGGCGGTAAGAGTGTAAGAGCACAAGGATGGGAGGAGCAATGATATGCAAGATACTCCACTCAAGTTAGGGCAGAAGCAATCATAATTGGACTTTTCATGCCCTGTGCAATGTCCAACACACTATTGACCCCACAAAGTCTAGCATTTGCTAAAAGCACCAAGATCCTCGGAGGCAAGGGATTGACAGTCAAAATAGTGTTCCTATGCTTAAGGGGTACAAAGGAAAGGGTTCAGGGAAATGCCGCTGGGTCCTTGTACGTCATCAGAGAGGAGGACCCAGGGGAGAGTTTGGCAGGCACATTAAAGGATTCTCTGGGGATTGGGGGAGGGGAGGCACTGGGGGTTGGGGAGGGAGGGGTGGGGGGAGGGTGAGCAGAGGGGTCAGGGGGAGGAGGAGAGAGGGGGAACCGGTGTACCTATTAAGTTTGTATGAGCAGAGATAATAAAAAATGTTAAAAAAAGAGGCACCTTAAATGTCTAGTTCATTAAAGCATTATTCACATCATTCATTATACAGAATCAAGATAAATATTCATGGGCAGATAAATAAGAAAATTTGGCCTGTTTATGTAATGCTGTTATATTCTGATCTGTCGCCTAAAAAGGGACATGTGCCGAATGTTGGTCCCCAGCTGGTGGAAGCACTCACAAAAATGTGATGGGATGATGAATTCTCTGACTTAATCAGCATACTAATCCACTGATGAATTCATAATGTGATGGTACTGGTGAGCATTAATGGAAAACGTGAATGTTAGCACCTTTTTGGATGAACTAAATCTCTCAAGATTTGTGTTTGAAAAGTGTATCTGATCCCTTGATACTTCCTTTTCCTCACTTTTGATGCCTCATTCTGTTGTGACATTAGCAACTCCGTACTGTGGCTTTCCACTATGATTTGTTACTTACCACAGGCAGCAAAACAATAGAGCTAGCTGAGCATGAAATGAAACTTCTGAAACTAAGATACACAATAAATTCTTATTTTCTCAGGTATTTTGTCACAGTAATGAAAAATGTAGTGATACAAATCGAGTATGAGTCAGTCTTAAAATAATGTTAATACACCATACAATATGGAAGAACATTGACAGACATCATGTTAAGTAAGAGGCCAGACATAGAAGTACAAATATTTCAGCTTTATAGGCAAGAATTATAAGAATTACACTTATGTAAGCTATGCAAATTATACTTTTATGAGACATATAAATTACACTTATATGAGATATGTAACATAAATTCCACAGAAACAGAGAGATTTATGATTGCTCTAAATTGGAGGAACTTTTACATAGAGAACTGTTCAATGGGTTAAATTTCAATTATGTAAACATTTAAATATTTAATTTAACATTTAAATATTTAATATTTATCAAAGTTTCTGTAGTTTACAAAAATATATTTTAGATCTTAAAAATATTGAGTTTATATCTCATTTTATGTGATCATATCATAAAACAATCAAAACAAAATGTAATATATACAGTAGAACAAATGGCAACTTTTCCAGTGATGGCTATGCTTTGAATGAAATGTGGTAATGACTCATCTTCGAGTTGTACATATTAAATGCCTTTAGTTTTGTGTATCAAATATAATTCCAAATATCTCATTCTGAATTAACTTTAGTGGTTAGGGAGATGGTTCAGCTGTTAAGGCACTTTCTACACAATCATGAAGATCTGAGTTTAGATCCCCCAGGATCCATCACAAATACTGGACATAAGCACCTGTATAACTCTGAAAACTGTTAGTTAGAGACTGAGACTCTAGAAGCTCACAGTTCAGCCAACCTGACTGATGTAACAGGGTGAAAAGAACCAGTTTCAAACAAGGTGGAAAAGGGAGGATCAACACATGTAATTTGTCCTCTACCTCCACAAAGATATGGTAATGTGCATGCCCCCATCTCATGCACATAGCACACATACATGCATGCATACAAAAAAGCAAAAAGTAATTTTATTAACATGAGTCACTTTTAGTTGTAATTCAATAAAAATTAGTTGTAATTCAATAAAAATAATATGCTACAAAGTATATAAGAAATATAAGCAGCTTATTTCTCTATGATGCACAACTTTTAATATGTTTCAAGGTATTTAAAAGATACCAGATAAATACTGATAAAATTATTTGAGTTAATGAATTGATGTGAACATTGTATCCTGTGGAAGTAAGCAATTATAAGGGGAACAATCTCATAGTGTAAATGAATTTAAAGTGTTTAATGAGAATACATGAACTGCATTTCAATATGTTTTCATTATATTACTTCTACATGAACTAAACAGTATTGTCTAACAGAATTTCACTTGTTACATAAATATTAAATTATGCTGTTACTAGTAGTATTATCAATGTGTAAAACAAGTAACATAGTAATTAAATATATACTTCTATGCCAGATTAAAAATAATATGTTTTATTGCCAAACAGGAGAATACATAAAGTTTAAGTAGATTTACAGACAATTAAATACACATTAACTTGAGTGATAACATTTGAGGTGATTTAAATGAGTATTTAATTAAAATGTAGTCAAGTGATAATATGGTAATTAAATATTTATTGTTTACATTAGACTGTTTATTGAGCTTAATATGCATGTCTAAGATAGAAATATACTTACTCATCCTGAGCTTCCTGCATGGAGAAGCAAGCTGTATTTAGAAGTGTACAACTGATCTGAAATTCAACACTAGGGTTAAAAGTCAGGCTAATCCATTCTACATTACTCATTTCACAGAGCAAATATTCCCCTCTGTTTCTAAGTCATAACATGAAACTTGTACATTTATGGCTATTTGTAGGTGTGGGTTTTTTTGTTAAATTATTGTCTCATTAATAGCCTCACATACCTGAAATCCTGCAATGTACTGTGGATTTGTATGTACTTAGTGCTCTAGACACAGGATGTCTGTAAGAATATATGGAACAGTTATAAAATATGATGTCAGAGCTTCCATTTCTTCTTTTCCTTCTTTTTCCTAAGCTTTATTATAACCTCAATGCATCTTAATTCAATACTTAGTTTTCTAAATTACTGTTCATTCTTTTCTTGTTTTTATACTTTCCCAGTACTTTAATTTATATTAAAGTTGCAAGGAATTAAGAAACAGGTGCTTAATATTTTCTTAGTTACTCTTTAAGTGCTGAGACAATACATGACCACAACAATTTAAGGAAATAAGTATTTTACTACATTTTATAATTCTCTGGGTTACAGTCCACTGTGATCGCTCGAGAGTTCATATCAACATCAAGAGCCAATGAAATTGGCCACACTGTAAACATAAAAAGATCTGAGAAAGGGAAATACTTTCAAGTTTGGCATTTTTCTGAAAGTAACCAGTGTTCTCTTCATCTTATCCACCTGCTTAAGCAATGAACCCAAAACTATGGGATAGCTCTTTGTACACAGGTTAGATAATCTCCTACAGTCTTGCTTAACAGTTTGCCTTAACCAAAGAATTCTTCACAGATGTGCCTAAAGGCTCAGCTATTAATTGTCAAGCAGATACTTGTATATAATTGACACAAATATTTGATGAGATTTATTTCAACTGAAAGTTAAAATATTTATAGTGAAAGGTAAGATGTCAGTAATTCAAATAATTAGAATGGAAATATTCAAAATTTGAGCATTGTTGAATTTATTGCTGACATTCAAATCAAATTAACTGAAATAGAAACTTAGAATATCTTCTTTCCTTATGAATATTGATTCCTGACATGATCCTGGAAGTTAAATGAACACAATACATAAGTCTACCATTTCCTTCTTTATTTTATTTCTGTCTCTTTAGTTTGGCACCTGCTTACCTGTGAACATAGGTTTCAATCATTCAAGAAGCATCTGTATGATGTATCTTAACCTCCTTTAATGTTGAATGTACAGAAACAAGGTATTGTCTTAAACTTAGTTATCTTGGATTCCAGGAACAACAGCAATAACCAAAAACATTTTCAAAGGACAGACAATCTCCAGATAAGAGAAGTTATCTGTCCAGAGTTTGAATTGTATTTTACAGCAGGAACGAACTTCTCCTCAGAATCATCTCATCACCTCAGACAAGAAAGAATTGTTTGTAGAAGAATATCATGGTAATCACACTTAAACCATGGCTGCTTAATTGTGCCTACCCCCTTGACACTGTTATCTTTCTATTAACTCTAAAGTGCTTTTCATTACTAAGAAAATAGACTTGAGTACTTGAGACCCTTTATCTAATTTTTCTTTGTAATGATATTAATAATTTTATCTTTAGATAAGACATTTTCCATAGTGTATTTGTTTTTTGCTTTGTTTGGTGTTTGTTGTTAGACTGTTCCTTATCCTAAAAGACTGCATTATACATGATGCTTTTGGCACTACTTTGAGTATGGAAGATGATTGTACTTGGCAGGACACAGGAATGCCATCATTTGTCCAGTACTACCCTTGCAACATCATCTGATAAATTATTTGCTTCTGGGAGTATAAATTTACAATGGTGAACTTTTGATTTGTGGGGACATATAAATGTATGGAAATCATATCAAGAAAACAGGACCAAGAACTTATCAAACACAGGAGACTGAGAAAAAACTAGGACTCCTTCATCTGAGTCCTATAAAAAGGAGAATACTTAATACATCAATGGTGATGAGCTCTCAGTGTTCCTGATTAACTATACTGACCACCTGCTGTGTTTTTCAGTGGATCACTAGGCAAAAAGCTCTTGACTGTCCCACGGGCTTCAGCTTGGCTCAGTCCATGATGTTGACAAGCTTTACTTTAATTGACCTGTACATGTACTCCTGTTCATCCATCTGGACCTACTGTATGTCTGCCCACTCATTCACACATCTGGATCCAGTCCTAGCATTTTGTTTCTGCACCTGTACTCAGATCTGCAGCTTTGATGAAACCTGGGAGATAGTGATGGCCTGAGTGCAGCAGCTTCTCCCATAGATCTCCATCCGGTTTGGACTTTTATCTTGCCTGAAACAGAAACTCCTTTACATTTCTATCACATTTCTATCTTTGACATCTCAAGCCACTTTAAGCCCCTTTAAACTTCTTACTTCTTTAACATGCACAGCCACTTTGTAACCTACATATACACAGATAGATAAAAGGTAGAGAGTCAGATTATAAATAAAAGATTGGTAGATGGATATAGATACAGATATAGATAATGGGTAAACCCATATAATGATAGATGATACATGGATGAAAGAGAGATAGCCACATCAATGCAGACATAGACATAGATACATTTACTATATAATATATGATGTAAGAGTTAGTAGTAATGATTAAGATCAGAACAAAAAGCCTTGTCTTTGCCTCATAGAGGAATGTCCAGGAATGAGGCATTATCTGGTAAGTTACTACCAATGAAACAAAAGCACCTTGTGAATTTAGAGTTACTCAATAAAAGACACAAATGTTCTTGTGTGTGTTTCTGACAGCATATTCACTACAGTATCTCATGGATATATATATGTATGTGTATATATATACACAAACATATATATGTATGTATATATACATACACAAACATATATGTATGTATATATACATATACATATATATATATACCCTGATGAGTGACTGATAAACTGGCAAATGTTCATGAGCCTCTGAATAGTAACTGGCTGTAAGGGTAATTGAATATGTTACTCCAGGCTCAAATCTTTCATCACTAATTTCAATTTTTAAGCAGAAGAGAAGAACTGAAGGTTGAATTAATCATTAATGGGTAATGATATGCTCAATCCTCAATTATCTATATAGTGAATATTTCATAAAAATAGACCTTAAAGTAAAACATTTACAAGCGTCCATGTTTTTAAATAAAAAGACGGCCATGTGCCATGAGATGGTGTAGATACCCTATACTTTTTTCTGTACACGTTGCCCTGTGCATCTTTCAATGTGAGTGCTATCTTCTTATAAAGTATGGTAAGAAAAGTAAAGTGTTTTCTATATTGCAATAAGCAATGGCAAGACTTTATTTCTTGGAGTTTTGTGATCCACTCGAGAAAATAAATCAAATTGAAAAGGAGATCAAAAGAACCACAAATTTGTCACCAACTTTTATAGAGAAGCACATATTCTTGACATATACACACACTTGGTGATCAGAAGACAGACAAGTGGAGGCTGTCCATTTCTCTTTATGGAGTCCAGATGAGATGATTGTATATCTCCTTAGTCTAATACATTTGATGATGCTTCTTAATATTATTTTAATACAGTCATGTATGTTAATATTGAACAAGTTTACTTGGTCAATTCTTAGGGTAGCATTTTTTTTCTCATAGGTCTCCATCTGGTTTGGACTTTTATTTTGCCTGAAACAGAAACTCCTTTACATTTCTATCACACTTCTAGCTTTGACATCTCAAGCCACTTTAAACCCCTTTAAACTTCTTACTTCTTTAATATGCGCAGCCATTTTGTAACCTACATATACACAGATAGATAAAAGGTAGAGAGTCTGATTATAAATAAATGATAAGTAGATGGATAAACTTTTTATTGGTCTGTTCTTCATGAGGAGTTTTGAAATAGATGTTGTTCACATGTTGTGATTGCATTCATACTGAACTCTTTTTCTTTTTTTGCTTTGCTTTGAAATTTCCTAGGCTCCTCCCACCAGAGTCAGAAGTAAAGGCCACAGCTCTTTCTGCCTGGCGTTTTTATGTGGGATCTGGGATCTGAACTTAGGACTTTCTGTTTGTGAGGAAGTGTCTCAACCCTTGAGCCCTCAAACTGAGCTTTTAATGTTGATACCAAAATGGAATATCTCAGAGCAAGTCACAACCTAAATAACACTATTATGTAACTTAAGAGAAGGACATAGCTGGACCTCAACAGGTTGTAACTGTTCTAGCAGAAAAAAAGATATCGGGGAGAGAATCACTTGTAGAATCAAAATTTTGAAACATCGAACCTCAGAAAGTGAAACTTATACAGGAATCCATTCTGTAGAAAGACTAAAGTCCTAGGGATCCAACAAAGGAGGAATTTGTCATATAGGGATTTTGCAACATTCTGACAACTTATCAGACCATCTTGCAAAAACAGTCTAGACCTAAAACAAATATGGATTAATGGTAAGTAGGACCAAAACATAACCTGGATTTGTCTCTCTAATTGGTAAATTTTGTACAAATTTCTGAGCCTAGTTTGTTACAACTACAAAGCCCAAACATTGACATTAAAAACTCCATTAACATTACTGGAGGCAAATTTACCTATTCGTATTTCAGAAAATATATGTATTGGGGAAAAAGTTTGTAGGAATGAAATCAGGTTTATTCACAGTCCAACATTCCAAGATGATGGGAAGAGCTAATGCTTTCCACCCCTGAAACTCATATATGTAAAGGAGTGTTTATGAAGAGGACAGGAGGGTTTGGGAAATAGGCCAAAGACTGAAACACTCCCTGAAGATATCTATCACTCAAGAGAATCTTTTATTTAACATTTCTATCATTATATATTTACATAACAGCTGACCTTTGTCTTCAGACCATTGTGATAATTCATTAAAGCAACATATAGCCCTGTATGTTAAATGATAGTCCATAATTAACTAAAAAAGATTAGCATATTTTAATCAATATTTTTTATGATATCTGAATATCATTAGACATTTAGACTTATAAACTTTAAAGAAAATATTACTGATTATGATTTAGTGGCATAACTATTTTTGTTTCCTTTCTTGAAATGCTTGAATCCAGTAGGGGTTTTTGTTTGGTTTTAGAATTTATAATGCTGGGCAAGGAGAAGAAAAGAATAACCTTTGATATGTCAATTTACAAAGGAGAGGTAATCTAATATATGATGACAGTAAATACAGTATCCTAGTTACCAAGACTTTGAGAATTAATTATTAAAAGTTCCTTGTGTACACGTGTGTATGCATTCAATTGTGCAAGTGTATGTCTCTGTAAGCACATGTGGAGGCTAGAAGAGATAACCTTGTATCTTTCTCTTTTATTCTCAGATCTATTCCATGGAGGCATGTTCTGTCACTGAACTGGAAGCTAGCTGTTTTATCTCATATAGAAGTTTAAAAAGTCCCAGAATTTGCCTCTCTCTGCCCCCTTTCCAGGTTGTTTGGTGTTTTCTCCTCCTAGCTTAACATGATACTTGACCTATGAAGATGATTAGATTCTTTCTGTTTCTGTAGCCGTTTGTAACATTTCATGTTATAGGGAGACTAATAAGGGTCAGGAGGATTCTGAAATTATCAACATTTAGAGCCTCCCCCAAGTTGAAGAGAAGCAGCAAACAGTTGCTAGAGAAGGAGACTCTTCAGCCAGAGAAGCAGTCTGAAAGAGACACCAGACATTTCAAAAGTCTGGAGGAGATTCTTTCAGGAGCAAGTCCTGTAATAGAGATCTCCAGAGGTGCAGCTTCTATGGATCAGACCCATACTAATACTAAAGTGGGATTTCTGGTGATGTAATTGCCTTTGAGTCTTCCCTGGTCAAGTAAGTAACCCTCACACTTAATCCTGTGAGTAGCCCCAATTAATTAATTGGTTCATAATTATTACTAGTGTAGATATTACTTGGGTTTGTCATAAAATTCCCATCTGAAATTCATAGTCATATGTTTTCTCTCCAGGGAAAATAACACAGCAGTTCTCCAATCCTAGCACACTGAGGTTATATGAAAACTATACACCAAGCAATGTATAGCTTTCATGTGTGTTTTGGGAATTGAAATTCAGGTCCTCATGCATACACAATAAAATATCTTATATACAGAGCTGTGTTGTCAACTCTCCATTATTAATTAATTTTTTTCTGTATATGTGTGTAGGTGCCAGTGTGTACTCTTGTTGGGGGGGGTCTATATAGGGTGTGTGTGTAGAAGAGGGCACTATGTATCCAAGAATGACATCAGGAATTATCTTGGATTATTCTCCATTTTGTTTTTTTTGTATTCAACATTATTTATTAGAGAAATTAAAAATATTCATAAGACATGAACTCTACTTTCAATACATATACATTTATTAAAGTTTTTTGTGCTTTTGCATTTTGGGGAGACAGCATATAGTTATTTAGTATAGGCTGGCTTCAAAATCATGGTGTAGTCCAGGACGGCAAAGAGGTTCTCCATTCTTAATGGATCACTCTGGTATTTCCCAGGAGCTACCATCCAGGGCAGCAAATAAAGGCCATCTCCATTTCTACACTGCATTTTTAGGTGGCATCTGGCCAGACAAAGTTCTTTCTGCTTTCAAGGCAAAGGCTTAACTATGAACAATTTCTCCAGACCCATTATTAATTCTTAGTACCATAAACTGAAGTTTTTAGATTAAAAGTGTCACACATAGGACAATGATCTTTTGAGGTTGATTGAGTGATTAGAATTTTACACTTGTGAACAGGTTAGATTATAGCAGTTTCAGAGCTGAATTATTATTATTTTTATTTTGGTATGGTTGTTGTGCTCTTAATAGTTATTTATTGTCCATTTCTGTGCATGATTGAACATCCTTTCAACTGTCAGGAAAACTTTTGGAATGTATTAGGAAATGTTGGCTAGAATCCCTTAAAGCAAAAACTAAGGTTATTAATGTTTAATAAAAACAGCAGAATTTTCCTGTTTATCATTCAAAAAGAGAGTGTGCTAATCTCAAGATTCATTGATTACTCAGGTGAGCGGACAGTAATAATGAACTATTATGTTCAGGGAGACATTCATCATCCTTCTGATCACCGATTTGTTGAGTCCATCGTTTTTTTGGCTCTTTCAGCTCTTATATACTAGCATTCAAAGATCATCTTTGATGGCAAGTGGAAACAGGAAGAAAGGGCAGATAGAACCCAATAAAGAAGGTTTTGAGGGAAAGTACGGTGAAAACTTTCCTCCCCAAATAATCCATTTGGAGATTGTCATATGATAATCTGTATAAATATTGTCACAGGTCTGTGAGAATGAGGGAAATTTTACAAAAGGTTCAGAGTCATTTGGAGAACCTCACCATTGGGTTTTATCAGAGGTTACACTGTAGAATCCTTGACAGTAATGTAAGGCTTATAATTGAGTTGTTAAAATGCCTGCCTCAACAGGACAGTTTTCTCAATAACTGAGGTTTTTTAAGAGACCAAATACCAGTCTAGGGTTGTGCAATTTCCACTTCATTACAGGACTCATTAGAGTCTACTTCTGTAGTCTCACATGTTTACTGGGCTTCCACATTGGCTGCTTCACAGACATAGAAAGAAGAGACTTTTGAGATTTGATCTATTTTTAGCTAGGTTTAAAAATAGGTATTTTGCTCTAGTGGAAGTGGGGGCATAATAAAAGTCTTGGTGGGGTGAGACCTTGTGGGAGAAAGTAACTTACCTGAAGTATAATAAGGTTCTAGGGTCAGTCATGGATAAATAGAACAGTCTGGTGGTCTGTTTTCCATTTTGTGTCCCCTGGATTTAAAGATGTTAAGATTAGTGTGGTTACAAGTTCCTGTTTGGCAATTTGGACTGGAATCACCCTTTTGAAGGAGTAACATTTTAGACCTATTTTGACAGGTTGTCCATAGTTGCAATAAGAATTGTGTGATAGTTAGATATAGGTGTCAACTTAACAATTGCAGGCTGAGCATTGTGGACATTAGTGAAGAATTGATAGCCAAGGCAAGTGCACTGCAAACTTGAAGGTGTGGTCCAATTAATGGTGAAGACCCAATCCATGGGGTTTGACATTTTTCTCTGACCAGGCAGATAAGATAAGGATGGCTGGTAAGACCAAGAATTCCATGAATATGAGCCTGCTGTTGTGTTTATTTAGATGGTTTAGCAATGTATATGATGCGCCCAGTTCTCTCAGATTGTGGTGTTGGCATGAATTCTCTTGCAAGCTGGATTATGAACTGTAGCCAGACAATAATGAGAAGCTAAAATAATTTTTTTTTATTTTAGCTTCTGATTGTGAGAATGATTATGATATGGACATGATTATGATTATGAAAAGTACTTGTTCCCATAGGTCATTTTGTTATTAATTTATTTGCAATATGCAAGGAAACTGTGACAGACAAACAAATCACATACATAACATTCCAACCTAGACCTATTTGGGGGCCCTTTACATATGTATATTTATCATGAGCCTATACTATTGCTCCTAAAATAGACCTCCACACTGCACAGATACAAATCACAAAGCAATGAAACTGGCTTGGAGGGATGAGTAATTGGGGTTTCATTAATCAAAAGTCCCCCATTGTGTGAATGTCAAATATTTAACCATAACTCAGTTGCAGATTATAGTGGTTTGAAACCAGTTTATTGATTTCCTTACTGACAGATAGAATAGGTGGTCTTTTTGTGTCTGCAGGTCTAAGAGATTTTACCCTCACAGAAGAAATGACTATGGTAGAGAAAGGTTTTAATGATACTCAGGCCACACTATGTGGTACAGATATGTGGGTCATAACGGGCATTCTGAGGCTATGAAGGGGATCCAAAAGAGTAGCAGCAAACAGTAGCTTCACATCCTACTGAAAAGAGGTAAAAACCTGTTAATATAAACCTTTCATCACAAGTTCAGTTGGTTGAGGTAGCTACTGACAAACCTATCACTAAGACTAATACAAGAACTATAGTAAAAGATAAACCAAAGGTTAACAATCCATAGTAATAAAGGGTTGAAATATATAAGTCCACTGGTTCATAAGGAATCCCTAGTTCATTAGAAAGCCAATTCCTCAAGCCTCCACTATGTGTAGAATAGTCAGTAGCCAGAGTGACTGAAGCAAAACTGTAGCCCTCTGATATCTCTGGAATTGGCATCCATTTCTTCCAAGGGTCAGTTTATATGGGGTCAATGAACCAGGAATGTACTCCCAGTTGTGGGAAGCCAGCTTTACTGTGCAATGGTAAATTCAAGGGGATTCTTATTTGATTTTCACTGCAGTTGGGATGTATAAAACAGCAGTAAACAGACCTCTGCACAGAAGTTTAACGTCTGGATATTTCATTGTTTTATCCATGCAGTATATCCTGGTTTAAAAGAAATAGCACTCATTTTTAAGCATGTAGGAACTTATTTCTTCACTCAATGGTATAAAATAACTATGGCTGAACCAAGTTCCTATATTTGTTGCTTCAGAATGATATCACCTAATTTCTTTAAATCCCCCCATTGTATCCCAAATAATAGAAGAAAGGCATCTATAAATGATTTAATAAATGGAAAAGATCTCTGTGTAGTAAGATTAGTTCCAGATTTTAACAACAACAACAACAAAGTAGAGTAGTTGATCCCAGTGTAGGTGGGTCTCCTGGCAGTACTTCCTTAATTGTAGTTACATAATTCAGTTCACCCATTCTACTTTCTAGAGCTATCTGGACAGTAGGTTGCATGTAACTTTCAAGCAATCTTTTATCTTTTAACTACTAATTACTATTCTATCACAAATGCCTGCCAATTGTCTATCCTGATGGTACCTGGAATTACAATTCATGGAGTAATTTCCTGTAAGAGCAGTTGGACCACTTTAAGAGACTTTTCTGAGCAAGTAGGAAAGACTTCTACCTAAATAGAGAATGTAAACACAAAAACTAGCAAGTACCTATAGCTCCAAGTGCAGAGAAAACCAGTAAAATCCATAATTGTGTCTTTAAATGGACATCTCACATCATTCTGTGATACTATAGATGCCTTAGTTCTTTTAAATAGGTTACTTTTTGGACACTTATCATGTTGTTCATACATCACTAAGACTTATATTAGAGAGCAGATGAATATAAATGTGTTATCTAAATGTGGCACCAAGCCTTGTCTGGACAATGAGAGTTCTATGATGAAACTATTGACAAAAGCAGCAACCAGGACCTCAGGAATTACTACACAACATCTTCAAATTTTCACTATCCATCTGGGAAGTAAATTACACTTTCTACTTTAAGTGAAGTAGGTTCACATTGTGAGCAATTTAAATCCTCCCATTCTGCCCATGGACATTGGAAGAGGGCATTAGTCAAGGCCTGTAACATCAATTTTTTCTTAGAAGCTTTGAGTTTTGTCTCCAGTCTGCCTTAGACTCTACTGACACCTTAGGGACAGATGTCAACTCGACAGTTGAGGATTTGAACTCTGGGCTGATTTCTAGTGAATTAGTAGTTAAGTCCAAAGCAAACCTGCAGGAGATTCTCTGACTGATGGGGAAAGCCCAGAAGGGTGGAATTAGGCCCTGGAATAAAATACAGAGAGCTGGTTGAGAGAGTTGACATCCTTGTGTACACTTGGCCAGACATGCTGCCCTGGTGTTAGTACATGCTGTCCTGTCAAGCTGAACTATGAACTGTAACTGGACTATTGTAAGAAAATAAACCCCTAGTTCCCTTAAGCCTTTTGGTGGTCATTTATAAGCAACTATGCAAGTGAAAATTCAACAGAATTGGTACTGGAGAAGTGGAGTGTTGCTGATAAATCTGGATATATGGATTCCAAATGGTTTTGTTGGAGAAACTTTGAGGCATTTTAAGGTTTTGTGTTTGAGGATTGCAAATACCATTCTGCAGAGTTTGATGGGCCATTTGGATAATGAGAATGCTAAGAGAATTGTGGATAGTTTTGACCCAGTTTATGATGAAAGAAATAACACCTTTGGTGAATCTGAATTTAAAGATGATGGACTGGTTTGCTTGATAGAGGAGAGCTGTGTTGGTAGCCTTGAAAATTTGGATGAGGAAAGGGCAGGAAGCCAAGTGGCTGCCATTGTTGGAGAAATCAGCATCAATGAAGGAAAACCGAGTGATGTGTACTGGGACAGTGGAAACATGAATACCACCATATGGCAATTTTGTATTTGAAAACCCAGATTCCTTCAGGGGCCAAAAGCCCAAGTTAATGCCATTTTTTTGCCCTTTGTAAGTTTGGCTCCCTAGAAAGAGGCTTTTCCAGCATCAGCAAACAAAACTCTGTAAAGCTGTGGCTCAAGTGCACCAAGCTATGTTTCAACCTCACTTTGGAATTTGGCAGCATCCTCCAGGTGGTATTGGTTTTGTTATATGGTTATGGGGTTCATGAAGAGCAGCAAAAGCTTGGAAACAAGTGGTAGGCATAAAGTTCTGTAAGGAAAGGTAAAGCTTATAGCTGCAGGGGTTAACCCAAAGTGTAAGAGATGGGTCCTTGTATGTCATCGGAGAGGAGGACCCAGAGGAAAATCAGGCATGCACAAGAAAGGACTCTCTGGGAATTGGGGCGGGAGGCACTGGGGGATGGGAAGGGAGGGGGGTGGGGAGGGGGAGCAGGGGGTACGGGGGGAGGAGGAGAAAGGGAGGGAACTTGTGTACCTATTAAGTTTGTATGAGCTGAAATAATAATAAAAAAGAAAGAAAATAATATTTAAAAAAAAAGAGATGTCAGAACCATAGGATGCATGCTGAGGATTGCTGTGAGTGGAGATTCAACCTGGTTTAGAGAAACTCTGCTTCTACAACTTTCAGTTGCAAACAGGGACTGGGAATGGCTAGAATCTTTGATCCACCTTGACTACATGATGAGCAACAGAAGATGGACACTGAAATAAAGGATACATTATTTGATTTGCTATACTTTGATCATTTTAATGTTTTATTATTGTTCAAGATCCTTCTGTTTTAATATTTTATTTATTTTAAAGTATTTAACTTATTCTGATTTAATACACTTTTAAGGTTAAGAAATTTCGAACTTTTAAAATATTGGAACTGAAGTTTTGATGAGAACATTTTAAATTTGTCTATGAAATGTATATATATATTTAAGATAAATTTAATATCTGTGGAGACAAGAATTGAAGGTTACAGTTTAAAAGTTCTATGTCTTTGTATCAAGTTGACAAAGAGTGGAATGTCATAGTTAGGCACAGGCATCAACTTGACAATTGAGGGTTTGAGCTCTGGGTAGATTTCTAGAGAATTAGTGGTTAAGTTAAGCCCAGAGCAAACCTGCAGGAGATTTGCTGGCTAAAGAGGAAGGCTCAGGTGGGTGGAATTAGGCTCTGGAATAAAATACAGAGAGCTGGTTGAGAGAGTTGGCATCCATGTGTATACTCTTGACCAGATATGCTGGTCTGGCAAGTAAGGATAATCCCTCTCTCAGCCTTTATGTGGTGATGGTGTGGTTAGTTCTCTAGTCCTGGTGTTGGTGCATGCTCAGCTGTCAAGTTGGACTATGAACTGTAAAGGGACTATTGTATTGTTCCCTTAAGCAGTTTGGTGGTCATTTCTAAGCAACTATGCAGGTGAACTACAACAGTTGGCTTATTTTTCCATGTGCATGAGCTCATGCTTCCCAGGAGCCCATGAAACAGTTCTGTTCTGATGTCCCCAACAATGCACTACTGCCACATTTTGGGAGGGGGGCAAGCAGCATCTAAGAGTTAAAGGCTTTTTTTCCCCATATGTTATGTGCAGCTACCATTTTGTAAATGTTTCATCTTATCCAAGACAAACCACATTGCCAGTCTTCCCTCAGTACTTTATTTCTCTTGTATCTCCTGGGAAAATCCTTAGCAGCACCCAAAACTATAAAGTACTGCTATTCCACCCAGACTCACTCTCTTTTCCTGCCCTTCAAGATTTATGGTTTCTTGTACCATAACCTGCTCTCTTCCTCCTCCCACCAGGCTGCATAGCTGCTCTCTCTGTCCTCTTTGAAATTAAGCTGTATTTTATGTTTTAAATATTTCCAACCTTAAGGTTAAAGTGTGGATTTCTTGGTCAAGAAGACTTCAACATTAAATAAACTTTTGTTTCTTTAGTCTCTCCTTTGTGTTACTTTCTTATTATTCACGGATCTCCATATGACACCCATACATGTTCTGAGTGACTTACTATTCTGTCATCCTATCTGACCTAACGACATACTTTATGTGTTTTCCCCGATTTGATTAATTCCCTTTTCTTCTAAAAATTTCCACATATATGAAAACATATGTACATACGTTTTTATAGTTTATGAATATGCTGACATAAATTTTTGTTGCCAGTTGAAGGGCTTGAGTCAGCATGATGAGTTCTGCCTTTTGTGCCGAAGTTCCCTATGACAGAAGAATTGTTAGATATTCTGCTTTTATAAAACTTCTCCCATCGGTGAAGTATTCAGCAGCTGCCCCTCTAATAACATGATGAGTAGGGACTGGAGAAATTGATCAGTGGTTATGTTACTGTCTTGCATGCAGAATGATCTAAATTTGGATCCTAGATCCCACATAAAAGTGCCAGGTTGTGGTGCTATACTTCTGGCCCTAGAAGACATAACATGAGAATACCCAGAGCAAAGAAAAAGTGAGGTAAAGGGATCCAGGATGATGCCTGAAATCACATAATTATCTCAACTAGCACACATAGTGCCCTCTGACACACACACACACACACACACACACACACACACACACACGAATGCATAAAAGACTGCTTCATAAAATATGTTTGACTAGAAAACTTCTTATTCATGAATATGTTATAATCAAGATCCAGCTAGTCTGGTACAATAGGCATAAGTACAGTAAGATTTAGAGTCTTCACTTCTTCTGATGTTAATCAGGCAATACTGTCCCTTGTAATCCATTAAAGTAAATACTTCATTAGGCTACTAGACTGTTAATTCTTATTCCATAGGTTTATTGTTGGCTGCTAACATCAAAAAGCTCATGTTTGTGAGCAAGCTTAGATATAATAACCAGTTCTGTGTTACAGAATTAAGTATTGGACACAATCCTAACATTTTGGTCAAGACACATGCTCATGCACACACAAAGTGAAGGGCTTGAATCTGAAAGAACCAAGTTGGACTCATTGATGAAGACTCACTTGTTCACCTCAAAAACCTTTTGTTGTACTCACTCCCATAACAGAGGATCATGCTTTCCCCATTTTATGTCCTCATAAAATAATTTTGCCATAATAGAGAAGTTACATATCCAGATTCTACAGAAAATTGCAGATCCAAAAATTCTCAGACATGGCCTTGTGTTGATGGTAGATGAGTTGATATTGTCCTTGAAATAAATCAAAGCTGAGGGTTTTGATTTCTGTTTTTGAAAGATTGGGGCTCTTTGAGTAAGTCTTCCATAGGGTGTTGAAAAGCAACTATGGTCCTTCTGCACAACTCTCTTATATCTCTCTGGCCATAAATAGTTCATGAGTGAACACACTGGTTTGTCCCAGCCTTGATCTTGTGTGGGGCAGCGTTTGTTGTTGATTTTGCTTTTGGCATCCACTCATTCTAACATACCTTATTCCAAATGTTGAAGGGCCATGCCACTGGACTAGAGGAGCAGCAAACCAGTCTTTTACATTTTTTACAAATAGTTCTGCCTCGCATCAGACTTCCTGGTCTTTGTTCACAAGCAATATTGTTGCAACCTCTAACTACCAGCTAGTATTCATGCCTCCAAAACCTAAAATTTTTGTTGTTTGCATCATATACTTTCTCCCTGTGCCTGTGTTGCCAAGACAGCATTTATCATCAATTGATTCTCAACCACTTATGGGTCAAAGGGGGTGCAGAGATATAATGTTTCACAGAGAATCTCATAATAATGACTTAGGCTCTCATCAGGTCTCAGAAGTATCTCTGAAGTTCACTGGTATTCATGGCCTTTGACTCTCCCTCTTTTATACCACCAATATGGGCATCCTGGTTCTATTTTTACGTCTAAAATACACATTCATCCCTACAGTCTTGTCAGTTAGGCACAGGTGTCAACTTGACAGTTGAGGGTTTGGGCTCTGGGCACATTTGTAGAGAATTAGTGGTTGAGTTAAGCCCAGAGTAAACCTGCAGGAGATTGTCTAGCTGCTGGGGAAGGCCCAGCCCAAGGTGGGTGGGACTAGGCCCTGGTATAAATCACAGAGAGCTGGTTGAGAGAGTTGGCATCCTTCTGTTCACTTGGCCAGACATGCTGGTCTGGCAAGTAAGAATTGTCCATCTCTCAGACTTTATGTGGTAATGGTGTGGCCAGTTCCCTTGGCCCTGGTATTGTTGCGTGCTCTCCAGTCAAGCTAGACTGAGAACTGTAACTGGACTGTCGTAAGAAAGTAAACTCCTTGTTCCCTTAAGCTGTGTGCTGGTCATTTGTCAGCAACCATGCAGGCGGACTGTAATAGGTTTCATTGGGGATCCTCTTCATGGAACTGATTTTGGTTGTAAGTTGGACATTATCTACATCTCCTAGGGCTTAGTCCTCCATCCATCTTAAAATATCCTCAGTAAGTCAAGAATGGCTCTTCTGTGATAGAAAAAGTGAAAAGTAGCTGATGGAAGATTAACCAAGTAAAGTTGTGGGTTTGAATAGTGAATTGAATGAGACCAATGATGCCTGAGGTTTCTCCATAAATAAGAGCTATGGTTTTTCCAATTCTGCAAGTCTCTATTAGTAAAAAGCTGGTATATATATGAAGGTGTGGTACCCCCTTTCCACTTGGCCATTTGGAGTGTAGCCCATATACTCCATAATTTCTCTTAAAAGCATCTGTAGAGCCCTTCTCATCTTCATGGGAGAGGGCAAATAACAGGTTCCTTCTGATATTCCCTATCCAGAGTATGTGAGGTCCAAATTGGCTGGCTGTTCTAGTGTGGATGTGTTCAAAGGCATCTTGGGCAATCTTGTAGATGTGGTTTGAGTGATTTCTAGCAGCACTTCAGTTGTTGAAAGGATGGGAACTACAACAAAGAATGGTGGTGGAGTAGTGGAGGATACAATGGTATGTAAGGTAGGGAAAACTCTGATTCTTCAGAAAGGATTTGCTTTTTGGGAGTAGGCTAGCACTTTGAAACTGTAACATAGGTCATTGTAACATTATAACCTAGTGCGTTTGAAGTAAACAATGTCCTTCCTGGAGTCACAGGTACCAGTTGGGATGATCAGGATTCCTATGAACTCTAAATACCCTTCCATTTTCATGTCTAACAACACCCATAGCAGACAATATACCCAAACAACAATCAATCTATTTTGTAGAAGGTCTGGAGTTTTCAGGAAGTAACATCATAGTCCCATGATTATCCCTTTTTGAAACTTTTCAACATTTTATCTCAGAGGAGTTAGATTTATTCTGTTTGCTGCCCATGTTCTCCTGCAAGAAAACAATCCCACAGAAAAAGGAAAAGGTAAGGGGTGAACAGTCACACTTTGCCCATTTCTATCATTTCTCCTTGTGATTTTTCAGATATTTCTTACCATTAGTGGAATTGTACAAATCCAATATCATGACCCCTCCACAGAGGACCAACATGAGCTATATTAGTTTCATCATCTATAAAGGAATTCAGGTTACACCATTTGTCTAACTCTCCCATTATCCATTTCATTTACACACACTCACACAACTCCAACCCACCACCCAACCCCTCAGAGTTGTGGTTTTAACCTTTTTTTGCAAGGGTACTTTGGGCTACTCTCAAAAAGTTTTCAGCCTCCTCTTTTGTCCTTATAAACATGCTCTGCAGAAAAAAACCTAGGCTCTTAGGAATCTGTTAGATGGTATTTCCTAAACTGATTCACAGAATTCACTATGCCATTGTGCAGTTTGAGGCAGGTCCCAGAATGCCATGAGGGTTTATGTCTAATGGACAAACCCATTCATTGGTGCCACATTCTCTGCTGCTAACATCCTTTGGATCTACACCCCAGTGAAAATAGACACAGAATATAATTTCCATTTCATGGTCAGTGTACCAAGAAATGCTGCATGATTTTTGTGTAGGGAAAGAAGACTCTAAGGTATTCTTTCAGGAAGCAGGGTATTTATGTTAGGATGTGGTTCCATGAATTCATACTCAAAACACTAGAGCCTCAAACAAATTAAAATGTCACCCTGTCATATACACCTTATTACTTCCTGTCACAATTGTGATGGTTAGATTCAAATGTCAATGTATAGTTGCAGGCTGTTTGGGACACAGCTCTGATGGTTGAACAAGCCTGCAGGTGATTGTTTAATTGATATGGAAGATCCTGTGGTGGACCAGATAAAAGGAAGTGCAAGGAGTGACTGGCTTGTCCCTTATCCTGTGTGGATGTGCTGTGTGAATCCATTCTGGGTGTGTCATTGCCTTCTTCCTTGCTGCTGCCACTGTTCTTGGCTGACAACAGAGCTCAGTCCCTTTATATTGCTGCTGTTGTCATTGCCCTTGGAGCCTAGTCTCATGGGCCTTGCTGCTGTACTTTGCTGCATTCAGACCCTAGACTCTACCTGACATCAGAGCCCAGCCTCTTCAACGCTTTAGTGTGATTGAGGCTTGCAATTTTCCTGGGATCCTTCAGTCCTGTTAGAGATGAAATTCAAGAAATGAGCAGCTACACGTTTTTACTTTGAAGGGCACTACTTTTATGTGTGAGTTGATTTAATAAAATATTTATTTATACACATTCTATTGGTTCTGTTCTCTAGAGAACCGTGACTAATATAAAAGTCCTTTTCTATTTCTTCTGTAGTTCGCATCAGTCTTTCAGGTTTCAAATTACTGTGTTGATCATGATCAGCATTGTTTACATGGAGGCAGCAGAATCATTTACAAGGTCATGATCATCATTGCGTGTGTGAAGGAAGACAGGACTATAAACATACTGACATGAATTGGCTAAACTGTATTCATTTGTCTTGTCCTGAAGGCTACCTGCCACAACAGGATTGGTAAATAAACACATGCAGCCTAGATTAATTTATACCTTCTACATCAGGAAAAATAAAAAAAAAAACAACATCATGATTTGAATGTGAATTGTCCTCTCAAAGGCTCATATGTTTGAATCTTTAGTTGTTTCAGAAGGTCATGATACCTTTAAAAGATGTATCCTTGCTGGAGGATGGCACATCACAGGGATAGGCCTTGAGGTTGATTATCACTACCAAATTTAGAAAGAGGTCTGCTCTAGCAATGGTATCTCTCAGCCTCCATGAGGGATGTGACTTAGTTACAGTTTCTGCCAGCCAGCCATGCCTTTCCTGTCCTAATGGGCCATATCTTCCTTCTAGAACCACAAGCTCAATAAATTCTCCCTTAAGTTTTGAGCATTGTCTCACAGCAACAGAGAAGAATAACTAGTACAGAAATTGGTACCAAAAGTGGGATGTTATTGTCAGACTGTGAACACAGTATCACACACTAAGAGAAATTAGTACCAAGAAGTAGAGAAATATGATCACTGCTGTGATGGGACTAGTATGCCTTTGGAATTAGTTGTTAGGATAAATAAGGAGAACTTTGGAACTTTGTGCTGGAAAAGTCTTTGCATCTTGGAGATGAGGTCTAGGGTCTCATCTAGTGGAACTGTACAAATCCAATGTCATGACCCCTCCACAGAGGACAAACATGTATAAAGGAATTCAGGCTACACCATTTGTCTAACTCCTCCATTATCCATTTCATTTACACATACTCACACAACTCCAAGCTACCACCCAATCCCTCAGAGTTATGGTTTTAACCTTTTTTTGTAAGGGTACTTTGGGCTATAGTGTGGAAGCTTGGATGAGAATAATGCTGTAAGAAAGTGGAAGACCAGTTTATGCTTGTTTAGAGGGGAGCACAGACTGTATTTGGTACTACATGAGGGGTAAATGGAGTGATATGTTGGTAGAGAGTTTGATTAAGTTTGATCTCATCCTGAAAACTTGCCCGAAGTCTCCATATGATTTGTCTCCATAACTTATGATTTAATTGTACCTGAAGCTGAGACTGAAACCAATGGCAATGTTTATGAATGAGGCAGAATAATTCATTATACACTCTAGGTACTACATCTATTCTTACTGCCTTTACCATTGACCTGAATAACTTAACATGTGATTTTGTACACAATTGCTGTTTCTATACTGAGGGAGAGTTTCCAATTACTCTGCTATTCAATAATATCGAAGGTCCCACTTACTCAAAGTGTTGCTCCCCTTCGATCCTCTTCACCAGGAGAATGAGTTTTAGCCCCAACCCAGACCCTGCTCTTTGTGCCCATTGTCCTGAGTTTGAGTCACAAGGAATCAAAGAAGTTGAATTGAAAGTTAGCAGTGTGGGTCAACAGAGGGAAAAAACTGAAGGCGCCTTCTGTTGTACTTCTAGTCTATTTTATTTAGTTCTTAGGTAGGAGACAACAAAGTTAAAGAATAACTCTGAAGGGGTAAAAAGCCAACAGTGTCACATTGTTTCCACCGTGTTTGTAAACTTGTTTGCAGTCTCTAATACATGCCCTCTTCTTTGATCCTGCGTGCAGGATGTTTGTTACCCAGGGTATGATCACAGGTTAGACATTATTTTGCTGCAAGTCATTTATGTTCACGAGTGTGCTCATTGAATGGATTACAGGAGCATGTTTCAAATAGCTGCACATCAAATTTTAATCAGTTGAGGAACAGTGTTGAATTTTTTCCCATCACACAGAGAAGAATTGAAAGCCTCTAATATTCTTTTTCTCCTCTTTTGTTCAAGTCATAATACTGGTTTTCCTGAGCAAACTGTCATGCACAACAGCTTTTTCTTTCATCCATTTACTAAGCATTAAGAAATTCTTAAAATTTCCTCTTATACAGTCATATGATATATATCTTATTCTCATGCTAAGATGTGTTTCAATAGAAAAACTTATAACACAAAAAAGAATTCAGGAGATGTAAACTGAGTTTTGTCATTGCTACTACATTGCTTTGAATATGGGGCCACTCTCCTACATACAGAAAGAAACATTGGCTAATCACAACGAATGCTGTTGAATGATAAAAAAAAAAAAAACACATTTTATAGTTCATGGTAAGATAGTTCATAAAATTAACAAAAAAATATTGTGAAATACCACATCAAACAATTCACTTTCACACATATATGTGGTATTGATAATCCTTGTAGTTTTTCTAGTAAAATATTTTTACAACAAATTCATAGTTGATCATGTTTGCCACACCCGTTCTTTTGCTTTACAATGAAATGTCAGTTTGTGAATCAAGAAAATGGAGAAACATGGGCCAATGAGACAGTTCAGTGCAAAGAGTTATTCCGCTGTACAAAGAAACATGAGTTGAAGCCCCCAAACTCATGTAAAGTTGGATAAAGAAAACTTAATCCATGTAGTTGCCCTGTATCATTAATTTGTGTGAAGTATCATACAAACCCAAACATACACAATTTTAATGAAAATTTTTAAAATAATAAAAATATGAACATGTAGAAATAACATGTTGTTTCATAGTGAAAGTACTGGCGTAATCTGTTTTATAAAATAGTACTTCAGGTATGTTAATAATTCAGTCATTCACTAATGAAAACATCAAATTCTTATCATGCTATGATAATCCATTGTGATACACAAGTGAATAATAAAAATCTACTATCCCTTATTCTATATACTTCTAAAGTTCTATTAATGAATAATGGTGAGGGCTTCAAGTAGTCAAATAAATTTAAAAAATGAAATATTTGTATGTAGAGAGGTTTTCTAAGGTACTTTTCCCTGGCATTACCTTAATTTATGCCAGTATACAGTTTTCTATGGCTGTCTTGGGACCAATTAATTAAGGCATACCCTTTATGTTCCATATGCTTTATGACTTTTCTCCTTCCATGGATTTAATCATAGTTCTATCATTTAATAATTTTGTTACTCTGAAAAAATCATTTTATTCTCCTATCCTCAAGTTTACAGTGTGATAACTTATACTGATTTCATACAAAATTGCAGTGAAGGTATTTAATGAAATAATGTAGTGACACTTACTTCATGGATTCTTAACTTTTGGAACAAAATGTCAGGTTGGCAAGTAGAACACACACTTTTGATGTTTATTCCCATAGTACAGCTAGCCAGGAGCAGAATTTGTCATCACTCTGTGTTGGGAAAATTCATGTATAAGGATTAATACAAAATAATAAGTCTCAACGAAATTTATTCTTGAATTAAATAGATCAAATTTAGACTGTATTTTAAAATATTTATAAAATAAACTTGAAATATAAAAAAAACTTAAAATAATTTTGCTGTGCAGCTTTTCCTAGGGAAATGTGAATGAATTCCATTCTCTCCACATACCATATCAATTTCAGATCAAAGAAGTGATTAATTCAAGTGTGATTGAGTGAACCACTTGTTTTATTTTGAATATTTAGAAGAGCATTGGGGCCTCAAGGCATCATGAAAATTTCCTCCCTGTATAGGTTATGATTCAAAAAAGAGAAGACTCTAGCTTCTTAGTACTTTCTTCTCTTGTACAGCTTTGAGAAGAATTCTTCAGAGTTCTTGAAGTTTCATCTTTACAAGACTTGCAAATATTGTTTACTTCCTTATTTTTATGAGACCTCTTCTCTTTTTAGGAGGGGATGTTTTAATCCAGAGTTAGTTGCTACACAACAGCATTCGAAGAAATTTTTAAAAATATTTTCTTTATTATTTTATGGGTGTGCGTGTGTATCAGAGGACACTGTATGTCCTTGTGGAGGACCAAGGGCAACTTCAGAAATCATCCTGGATTGATTCTACTTTCTTCTATCTTAGCTTTGGATTTCCCAGGCTCCAACCACAAGGGCCAGAAGTGCAGGATCCTGCCTTTTCTGAACTGCATTTTTATGTGGGACTTGGGATCTGAACTCAGAATCTCCTGCTTGAGTGACAGAGTCTTAATCCATGAGTAAAAGCTTTATTATTATTGTCTACCTTGTTTTTTTAACATTTTCTATTATTATTTCCGCTCATACAAACTTAATAGGTAGACCAGTTCCCTCCCCCCCTCCTTCTCCCCCCAAACCCCCTGAACCCCCCTCCCTCCCTCCCCATCTCCCAGTGCCTCCCCCCCAATTCCCAGAGAGTCCTTTATTGTTTATGCCTAACTCTCCTCTTGTTCCTCCTTTCCAAAGACATAAAAGGACCCAGTGGCATTTCCCTGAACCCTTTCTCGTGTTCCCCTTAAGCATAGGAACACTTCTGTGGCCATCAATTCCTTGCCTCCAAGGATCTTGGTGCCTTTAGCCGATGTTAGACTTTGTGAGGTAAATAGTGTGACAGACATGGCAGGGCATGCAAAGTCCTATTATGATTGCTTCAGCCCTATCTAGTGTGGAGACTCTTCAAATCATTGCTCCCCCCATCCTTTTGCTCTTACAATCTTACCGCCCCCTCTTCCGCAGATGTCCCTGAGTTTCAGGATGGGGGGAGATTAGGCTGGCTTAGTTCTATGTGGATGATATAGAGTCTCTGAAATTCTGGATTGTGGTCTGTTGATTTTCTTTTGCAGTTTTGCTGCTCCTGCAATGCCATTCACTCCATCCTGATGGGCACTGTATGTCACCCCTTGGTCAGAGACAAAAAACTGTTAAACTGGAGTCTTGTTATAATAGTACATTCAAGGGTAGATGTAATAAAAGCAGGAAACCTTGGTGAGGGAGGGATCAGTCACCCATTTGCAAAATGATCTCTTTTCATCTGCCAGACTACATGCCCTCCCCTTCTGGTGAGATCATACCCCTTCAGTTGTAAATGGTCAGGAACGAAGATCTGTGAACTTAACCAGGTGTCACATTACTTACTTGCATTCCTTGGAGGTCGATTTTCTCTGCTGTAACATGGTCCCCTCTCTCCTTGTGTCTGGTGTGGCCCTCCAACCCCATCCCTCCTGTTCACAATCCTTGCAATTACCGTATTACATAGGTTTGCCCTTGAGTGTCTCAATGTGCGCTGGGTAAGTTTGGTACTAGGAGCCACCTATTAGGGAGCACATACGGCGCATAACTTTCTGGGATTGGGATACATCACTTAATATAATTGTTTCTAATGACATCCATTTCCCAGCAAATTCCAGTAATTCATCATTTTTGATGGCTGAGTAGTACTCCATTGTATAGATGTACCACAAGTTCCTTACCCACTCATCAACTGTTGGACATTTAGGTTGATTCCATGATGTTGCTATTTTAAACAGTGCTGCTATGAACATGGTTGTGCTTGTGCTATCGAGGTGCACCTCTGTTGCATGGGGGGTTATTCCCAAAAGTGGAATAGCAGGGTCATATGGCATTTCAATCTTTAATTTCTTTAAGAATCTCCAGACGGCTTGCCAGAATGGCTGTATGAGCCTGCATTCCCACCAACAATGCAGCAGAGTTCCCCTCTCTCCACATCCTCTCCAGCACTTGTTGTTTGCATTGTGGATTTTTGCCATCCTGACCGAGGTGAGATGATATCTCAGGGAGGTTTTGATTTGCATTTCTCTGATGGCTAAAGAAGTGGAGCATTTTTGAAAATATTTGTTAGACATTTTAATTTCATCCCTGGTAAAATTTCTTTTAAGTTCCAGGGCCCATTTTTTAATTGGGCCATTGGTTTCCTTGGTATTTAGTTTTCTAAGTTCTTTGTGCACTCTGGACAGTAGAGCTCTATTAGATATGTGGTTAGTGAAGATTTTCTCCCATTCTGTGGGTTGCCTTTGAGCTCGTCTGACAATCTCTTTATCTGAACAGAAGCTCTTTAATTTCACAAGATCCCAACTGTTGAGAGTTGGTAGCAGCGACTGTGCCATTGGATGTCTGTTTAGGAAATGTTGTCCTAGCCCAATCAGCTCCAGGGAGTTCCCTATCGTTTCAACTATGATTTTATACTCTCTGGCCTGATATCAAGGTCCTTGATCCATTTGGAATTAAGTCTTGTACATGGTGACAAGTACGGGTCCAGCTTTAATCTTCTGCATGTGGAGATCCAGTTTTGCCAGCACCATTTGTTGAAGATGCTGTACTTTTTCCATTGGATTCTTTGGGCCCCTTTGTCGAAGATCAAATGGCTGTATTTTTGTGTGCTTATATCTGGGTCCTCAACCCTTATCCATTGATCTGTGTGTCTATTTTGGAGCCAGTACCAGGCTGTTTTTATAACTATGGATTTGTAGTATAGACTAAGTTTCGGTATGGTAATACCTCTAGCAGTGTTTTTGTTACTCAGGATTGTCTTTGCTGTACTAGGTCTTTTGTGCCTCCATATGAATTTTGAGGTTGTTTGGTCAACTTCTTTAAAGGATTGCTTTGGGATTTTAATTGGTATAGCATTGAATTTGTGTATTGCCTTTGGTTAGATGGTCATTTTTACGATGTTGATTCTGCCAAACCAGGAGCATGGGAGGTCTTTCCACCTTCTGATGTCTTCAGCAATTTTTTCTTTAGGGTTTTAAAATTTTCATTGTAAAGGTCTTTTACCTCCTTGGTTAGGTTTATACCAAGGTATTTCATTTTTTTAGGAGTTATAGTAAATGGGATTGTTTCTCTCAAGGCTTTTTCACTTCTTTCATTTTGGGCATATAGGAAGGCCTCTGTTTTTTGCACATTTATTTTGTATCCTGCCACCCTGCTGAACTTCTCAATTAGTTCCAGGAGCTTCCTGGTGGAGTTTTTGGGATCACTCAGGTATAAGATCATGTCATCTGCAAATAGGGACTTGACTTCTTCCTTGCCAATTTGAATCCCTTTTATGTCCCTTTCTTGTCTTATGGCTTCAGCTAAGACTCCAAGTACAATATTGAATAGAAGTGGTGAGAGTGGACAGCCTTGTCTAGTTCCTGATCGAAGTGGGAATGCTTCCACTTGTTCCCCATTGAGCATAATCCTTGCTGTGGGTTTGTTGTATACAGCTTTAATTATATTGATAAAGGTTACTTCCATTCCTACTGTCTCTAGCGTTTTGATCATAAAAGGCTGTTGGATTTTGTCAAAGGCTTGTCCTGCATCTATCGAGAGTATCATGTGGTCTTGGACTTTGGACTGGTTTACATGATGAATTACATTTATTGATTTTCGTATGTTGAACCAACCTTGCGTGCTGGGGATGAAGCCTACTTGGTCCCTGTGAATAATCTTTTTGATGTTTTTGAATCTGATTGGCTAAGACTTTGTTGAGAATCTTTGCGTCTGTGTTCATGAGGCAGATTGGCCTATAGTTTTCTTTTTTAAGTGAATCTTTATTAGGTTTTGGGATTAAGATGATATTAGCTTCATAGAAGGAATTTGGTAGTGTTCCTTCCTTTGCTATTTGATGGAACAGTTTAAGGAGTATTGGTGTTATTAACTCCTTAAATATCTGGTAGAATACTGTGCTATATCCATCTGGTCCAGGACATTTTTTGGTGGGAAGATTCGAGATTACTTCAATTTCCTTATATGTTATAGGGCCATTTAAGTAATTCACAACTTCCTGATTCAATTTAGGTAAGATGTGTTTACTTAGAAATTCATCCATCTCTTGTGTGTTGTCAAACTTCACAGAGTATAAGTTTTTGAAATATGATGTTATAATCCTCTGGATTTCTAGGGTATCAGTAGTGATTACTCCATGTTCATTTCTAATTTTGTTAATTTGGGTTTTCTCTCTCTTGCTTTTGGTTAATTTAGCTAGGGGTGTATCTATCTTATTGATTTTTTCAAAGAACCAGCTTTTTGACTGGTTGATTTTTTCTATCGTTTTCTTAGTCTCGATTTCAGATATTTCTCCCCTTATTTTGCTAATTTCCTCTCTTCTATTACTTTTGGGATCAGATTGCTCAAGTTTCTCTAAAGCCTTAAGCTGCATCGTTAACTTATTTATTTCTGATATTTCCATTTTTTTGATGTAGGCATTAAGAGCTATGAACTTATCTCTTAGTACAGGTTTCATTGTGTCCCAGAGATTTTGTTAAGTTGTATTTTCGTTATCATTCACTTTCAGGAAATCTTGAATTTCCTTTTTAATTCTCCCTGAATCCAGTTCTCATTCAGCATCATATTGTTAAGTTTCCAGGAGTTAGTGTATTTTCTCTTGTTTCATGTGTTGTGGATGTCCAGCTTTAGGCCGTGGTGGTCTGATAGGGCACAGGTTAGAATTTCAACTTTTTTGTATATGTGTAGATTCATTTTGTGGCCCAATATGTGATCAATTTTGGAAAAAGTTCCGTGTGCTGCTGAGAAAAATGTGTATTCTTTCGTGTGTGGGTGAAAAGTTCGATAGAGATGTGTAAGGTCCATTTCTTTCAGGGTTTGATTAAGTTCCAAAGTGTCTCTGTTAAGCTTTTGACCTGTTGATCTATTACATGTTGAGAAGGCGGTGTTGAAGTCCCCAAGAATTATCGCTTGGGGGTTGATTTCTTGCTTTAGGCGTTGTAGGGTTTTCTTAAAGAATGTGGAGGGGCCCGTATTGGGTGCATAAATGTTCAGGATTGTGAAGTCTTCCTGGTGAATTGTACCTGTGACTAAAATGTAGTATCCATCTGTGTCTCTTATGATATTCTTTGGTTTGAAGTCCAATTTATCTGAAAGCATAATTGCTACCCCTGCCTGTTTCCTGGTTCCATTAGCTTGTAAGATTTTGACCAGCCTTTCATTCTTAGGATGTGCCTAACTTTTGTGGTGAGATGAGTTTCCTGAAGGCAGCAGACTGTTGGATTGTGGTTTTTAATCCAAGTTTGTAATCAGTGTCTCTTAATTGGCACGTTAATACCATTGACATTTAATGTTATAATGGAGAAATTATTTTTTATTCTGGACCTTTTTTATGTTTAGTAGATTTTGTAAGCATGTTGTTTGTTATTTATGTTTTTTGTGGTATTATATTTCCCTTCTGTCCTCCTGGATACGCTTGTTCTTTTCTTCAAGCTTGAGTATCAGTTCTAGGATTTTTTGAAGGCCTGGTTTGGTAGACATGTATCCCTTCAAGTTGTCTTTGTGCTGGAAAACCTTTCTTTCTCCCTCAATCATGACAGATAGTTTTGCCGGGTATATCAGTCTGGTTTGGCATTTTTGCTCATTTAATACATGGAGTATGTCTCTCCAAGCTCTTCTTGCTTTTACTGTTTCCATTGAGTAGTCATTTGTTATTCTAATAGGTTCACCTTTAAAAGTGACTTGCTTTTTTTCTCTTGAAGCTCTCAGCACCTTTTCTTTGTCTTGAATGTGGAGTGTTTTGACTATTATTTGCCGTGGCGATTTTCTATTTTGGTCGTATCTGTTTGGAGTGCGAAATGCCTCTTGTATTTGGATAGGCCTCTCATTATTTAGTTGTGGGAAGTTTTCATTTATGATGAATTGAAATATTTGCTCAGGTGTGGTATTTTGGGATTCTTGTTCTGGTATTCCATGAATGCGCATGTTAGGCTTCTTCAGGGTGTCCCATATCTCTTGAATGTTCCTCTCCAGTATCTTTTTGGCTTTAACCATCTCTTCCATTGAGCTGGTTAATTCTCCCACTTTGTCTTCAAGATCTGAAATTCTATTTTATGCCTCATTTGTTCTGCTGATAAGACTCTCTGTTGAGTTTTGGGTTGAAGATAACTTGTCTTTTAGTTCAATTTTAAACTCTGCCTGAAACTGTTTTAATGGCTCCATACCTATTTTTGTTTCTTGAACTGTTTTTCTCAACTCCTCCAAGTGCCTGTTGTGTTCCTGTTCAAAGTGGTTGATATGGTTGTTTAACTCTTCTCAGATTTCCTCTTTCTTAGTATTAATCATGGTAAGGATCATACTTATGCTTACCTTGTTATACAAGCTCAGTTCCCCTCTTTCTCCCTTCCCCTTCCTTCCTCCTGTTGTACTCTGATCCCTCTCTTCCTACCTTCCCATTCTCTCTTTCCTCTTTCTTTGCTCCACTCCTCCTCTCTTGGTGTTTCCTACTTGTCCCCCCCCCATCCACCAGGAAATCTGTATATATGGGTGCTGAATTTCCCTCCAAGTCCTCTCCACTAGTGAGGGTTCAGGACTCAGTGGCATAGCTTGTGGCTCTGTCTTGGATGGCCAATAATATGGGAACTCTGTTATATCTGTTTAACCCCTTGCCTTTAAGTATTTTACTGCCTAAAGCCTTCTTCCTTGAGATGCACAGGAATCATTGTGGACTTGTTGTCTTGTCAGCCATTGTTCAGGACAGACAAGGTCGCATCACATTATAGCAATATCCTGGCTGCTACAGCCCAGAGTTGAGGGGAGTATCTTGCCTATCTGTGATCCTCCCCATCTTTAGGCCTTACAATCTGGCTGCCCCCTCTTCTGCAAGGTTCCCTGAGCTTTAGGATAGAGAGAAATTTGGCTGGTCTGATTATGGGTGAACCTTGTAGGGTCTTTAGTGTTCTAAATTATGGTTGGTGGTTTCTTTCAGTATTGCTGTTCTTGCATGCTCTTTGCTGCATTCTGATTGGGCATCAAAGTCATTACCTAACCAAAGGTAAAAGACTAAACAAAGGTCTTAATACAAGAAGAGTCTTAAAGGTACATGGAAAAATAGGAGTAGGTATCAGTGGTGAGTGGGGTAAAATAGCCAGTTGATATTGGTTACACTCTGTCAGTCACTAACCTCTCCCTGATTGAGGAGATCATACCTGTCCAGTGTCAAGTAAACAGGAAAGAAAGTGAGACTGAGCTGCATCAGATGTTTCACTACTTACTGCAGGTCATGACCATGGCTTAATTTCTCAACTGAAATATGTTCTTTTGTCTCCATTCTTTGGAGGTCTTCTTTCCCCTTCTCTTTAATCCTTTGCAGTTACACTGTGTGTGACCAAGATTTACCTTTGAGTATGTCATTAAGTAGGTTTGGAAATAAGATCCATTTATAAGGGAGAACATACTGCATCTAACTTTCTGTACAGAGATTTTTCACTTAGTATAATTTTTTCTAATTCCACCTATTACTGGAAAATTTCATTAATTCATTTTTTATAGCTTAGAAGCATTCGATTGTATAACATTTTTATTATCTATTCATCAACTGTTGGGAATTTGGGTTGATTCCATGATTTTGCTATTATAAATAGTGCTTCAATGAACATGGCTATGCTCATGTCACTGTAGTGAATATCTGCATTATGGAGGATTATTCCCAGTAGTGGTATAACAGGATCATATGCATTTCAATCCTTAGATTTTTTAGAAACCACCAAACTGATCTCCAGAGTGTGCAAGCCTGAATTACCACCAGCAATGTATGAGAGTTCCCTTCTCTCCACATCCTTTTCAGCATTTTGTATTGTTTGTATTGTGGATTTTTGCCAATCTGACCTGGGTGTGATGATATCTCAGGGTAGTGTTAATTTGCATTTCCCTGATGGCTAAGGACATGGAAAATTTTATAAGATATTTGTTAGACATTTCAATTTCATCCCTGGAAAAGTTTCCTTTAAATTCTGTGGCACATTTTCTAATTGGGCTATTTATCTCATTGTTGTTTAATTTTTTAAGTTCTTTGTGCGCTCTGGATAATAGAGCTCTATCAAATATGTGGTTACTGAAGATTTTCTCCCATTTTCTGGGTTGTTTTTTAGCTAAGTTTACAATTTCTTTAGCTGAACAGAAATTCTTTAATTTCATAAGATCCCAGTAGTTGGTTCTAGTGCCTGTGCTATTGGGTTTCTTTTTAGGAAATGTTGGCTTAGCCCAATCCACTTGAAGGAATCTCCTCCTCTGTCAATGGGTTTTTATAGATTCTGGCCTAATACTAAGGTGTTTCATCCATTTGTGATTGACTTTTGTGCATGGAAACTTCTGCATATGGATATCCAGTTTTGCGATCACCATTTGTTGAAGATGCTATTCTTTTTCAATTGAGTTGTTTGGGTCCCTTTGTCAAAGATCAGATGATTATAACTGTGTGGACTTACATCTGGGTCTTCAACCCTTATCCATTAACTATGTGTCTGTTTTGGAGTCAGTACCATGCTATTTTTATTAATATAGATTTGTAGTATAGATTAAGGTTTGGTATGGTGATATATCTCCAGCATGTTTTTGTTACTGAGGAGTATATTTACTATCCTGGGCCTTCTTTGCTTCTATATGAATTTTTAGATTGTTTGGTCAATTTCTTTAAAAAATTGCTTTGGGATTTTGATTGGTTATATCAATGAATCTGTATATTGCCTTCGGTAGGATGGTCATATTTATGAAAATGATTCTGCTGATCTAGGAGCATGGGAAGTCTTGTTTTCTGTAATTTCTTTCTTTAGGGTTTTAAAAGTTTTCATTATAAAGGTCTCTTACTTCTTTGGTTAGATTTTTATCAAGGTATTTTATTTTTTAGGGGCTATGGTAAATGGGTCTGTTCTCTTAGGATCCCTACCCCTGTCAGCAACCTTAATAAGCTTGTTAGCCCATCACAAATTTGGTCTGTCATGAAACTTTTATCTGGGATGGGAAGACAGTGGTGTTGCATCTCCCCAGGAAAAGTACTTCACACAATAAAAATCAAAACTCCTATTGCGGTTGCCTTTATTACTGCTATAACACAACATTCTTACTTAGGCAGAAAGGGATAAAAAGAGATTTATTTGGATTAATTTCAGAAGGGAGATAAAATACATTATGATAGGAAAGGCATGGCAGGGGGCAGAAGCTAGTGGTGGCTCAGGTCAGAGCGGCAATCATGACAACAGAACAAGAAGCTAACTCTAAGAACTGTGATATGCCTTTCTCCACCAAAACTCATTTTTCTAACGATGCTATTACCTTCCTAAACATTATCATCAATTAAGGTTTCAAACACATGGGCCTGTGGGGAGGAGTCAAACTCACATTCAAACCATAGCAATAGGCCTAAAACTAAGTCTCAAACAATGAACATTTTAACACTGTTAGATCAAATTAAGAGAGTTTCCCAAGCATTATACCAAAGTAAATCAAACTAAATTCTTAGAGCTTTATTATATTTCTGATGCTGCTTGCCAATTTGATGATGATATAAAACACATGATATACATAATTCCATCATTAAGAATTTAGACTATGAATAAAAGGAATAATGAGCCTCATCAGACATCTCTGGTATAACAAAAGTAATCTAAACTGCTGAGTTTTTCCCTGTGGGAAATTTTTTAAAATATATTTTATTTTCTATGACAGTCTTGGGTTCAGAGAAAATTTGAATGAGATGTACTAAATGTTTCTTATAAAAAAAACCAATCACAACAAATTCATAAGATCCTCTTTAATTTTCTTCATTACAATGACACATTGATTAAAATCATTGGGATGATACTAAATCCACAGCTTACATTAGGGTTTACTCTGTTGCACATAATATAGAACTTATCAACTATAACATGTGTACATTTACAAGTTTGATCTCACGTACAATAACAGAGCATAGTTGTCTTTAAAGATCATTTGCCTTTTTAGCACACAGTGGGCTCTATCCCTTGGCATACACAAGCAGAATGTGCCCATCCTGCAGCTCTGTCTGAAGGACTCCCCAAATTTAATACGGTGTAAAAAAAATCACAAGTCATGGACCAGTGCACCAACACCCTACAACTGAGGACTCCCAAAGGCTTTCCATCCAACAGAAAAGAATCTGTATCCACAACCCCAAAAATCATTAATTCATTTTATTTTCCTTTCAATCTCAATCAATAGACACCTCAGTTTAAAGTTTTTATACAGGACACCAAAAGCCCCAAATACACACCCCTCGGGGTCTTAACATTCACCTTCAAACACGTCTAAAGAGCTAAAAGCTGCCATAATACACTAATCTCTAAAGCCTAGCCACTAAACCACCTAGTTTAAAATCTAAAAGCTTATATTTGATACCTAACCAAACCATATAACAAACCTTAATATCCAATCTTTAACATCTCAGTGACAAATAGATTACAACTATGTCATCTGCTAACTCATAGCAGGGCTTACATACTTTTTAGTCATTGCAATAACCTTATCCACATGACAGCACCCAGGAACCCCATACTGACACCTTTAACACCAAGAGAGACAGTGGTAACAACTGTCCAAATGTGGTTATTCTAGCTGACTCAAAAAAGTAAAAAGCATACACCTAAGAAAGGTACTAGAGATCAACCACAAAATGCCCAATTCACACCAAAAACCACAAGATAAAACAAAAACCAAGACAAAAAACCTCCTACAAAAAACATTGATGCTATAATAATTATTAAAACAAGAATAATTTCATGGATATTATCCAAGAATCTGACAACACACACACAAAGCTTGATTATTAATATGATCAAAGCAATGAAAGAGGAAATATGAGAGGAGTTAAATAACCGCATAAGCCAATATGAAAAGGAACTCAACATGCAACTGGATGAAATGAAAAAGACAGTTGAAGAAGCAAAACTAGATGTAGAGCACTTGAAAAAATCTCATGTCTTGATCAAACTCGAAATTAAAAACAAGTTAATTCAATATAAAATTCAACAGTAAGTCTTACCAACAGAATGAATGAAGTAGAAATTAGAAAGCAGAAATAGAAGATAAGATAGTAGAACAAATTTGTACATTCAAAGAGGTTGAAAGAGTTAACTTTTTCACTGGAGGCTAACCTGAGTGTAATTTTCAAGATATATGGAACACTTTGAAAAAGCCAAACCAGGCATTCATGGAATCACAGAACAGGAAATCCAAAAAGTCATACCAGAAAAGATGAATCACATCTTTGTGAAATGAAAAATTTCCACATCTAAGCAAGGAGATCCCAGTCCAAGTAAAAGAGGCATTTCTCACATCAATCAGATATGATTAAAACAGAAAGTAACCACTGTAAATAATAGTAGGAGCACTACAGATACATGACAAAGAGAAAATCTTGAGAGCTTGAACAGAGGAAAACCAAGTTACATTGAAAGTTAAAGTTAAAATAAAATTAGTAGCTTGTTTTTCAAAGGAAACAGTAAAAGCCAGAAGAATACTGAGACATTCACTTCAAGGCATGAATGAGCAAAAATGTCAATCCACACTGATATACCCATCAAAACTATCAATGAAGATTGAAGGTGAAAGAAAAGTTTCCCACCATAAGGATAAGTTGATGACCTTCCTGATCACTAAATTAGGTCTATAGCAGTTGCTAGAATAGACACTCAAGTTAAAATAAAGTGACAAACATATCCAAGGGGACAGAAGGGAAAATGATAACAACACAACATCTGAACAAAGAAATGCATATGTAAAAAACACTAAACACGGAATATATCAGGAGTCAATAGACATTTCTCAATTATAGCACTAAACGTCAATGGATATAGTGCCAAACAAATATTTCTCCATTGAAGAGATATTGACTATAAACATGAATTAAAATCACAACCCATAAACCAGCTGCCTTCAGGGAACATATCTGTAATAGTTACTCTTAACTGTTGCTGTGAGGGAACACTCAAAGTCAAGTAACTTAAGGGCAAAAGGGAGTTTTATTCAGCTTACGGTTCCAGTGGGGAGGCACAGTTTCTCATGGCAGAGGTGGCATGGCTGGCTGGCCAAAGCTGGAAGAGGCTAAGCTACTGCAGACTTTTTGGAAGCTGAGAGCTGCAGACTGCTTGTTGCAAAGACAGACTTCTCCTGGAGGTATGGTGGGACTAATCCATCTGAAGGCCCACCCCTTGTGACTGCCTTCCTCCTGCAAGGCTCCACCTCTCAAGGTACCATGACCTTGCCAAACACATGAGACTGTGGGGGACACATTTCAAACCATGACAACATCTACCACGAAATGTAGAAATATTCTCAGAGTAAGAGGATGGTCAACAGTACTGTACGCTAATGGAGCAAGGAAACAAGTGGGAGTTTCAATTCTAGTGTCAGACAAAATAGAAGACCAAAAGAAAGCATAAGAGACAGAATGATATTACATATTAGTCAAGTATTAGTCCTTGACTAATACTGAACATATGAACACCTAATATAGGCTCATCCTCATTCATTAAACAAACACCTCAACATCTTAAGCAACAAGAAATCAAACTCAAAATAGAAATAATAGGGACTTCAATAACCCACTTCTTACCATTGGATAGATTAACCAGCCAAAATTTAGACAGACATACACTGGAGCTGAATCAAACTGTAATCCAAATGGACCTTACTGACCTCAAATGAAGCTTCCATCATAACACCAAGGAAGACACATTCTTTTCAGTAGCCCATGGAACTTTCTCCAAAATACACAACAAAATGGGACACAAATCAAGTCTTTACATATACAGGAAGGATGAAATTATATCCTGTACTTCAGCAGATCACCATGGAATAAATCTAGCCATCCACAACAAAGGAAATGACATAACATACACAAATTCTTGAAAATTAAATACCATAATACTGAAGAAAGAAGTGGTTCAGACTAAAGTCAAAAAGGAAATTCAATAATTCAAATCTCAGATATACCTGTGTTATAGCTGGATTTCGTGGCTTCTAAAGTAAGTCTCCTGTTATCATGATCAACTATAACTGCAGTCATGAACATAAATAAAAATTTTACTGTTGTATAAAAATAAAAGGGACATTCAGAAATTCTTAGAAGTGACAATGATATACAGCAATTCAAAATCTGTAGGACATGATGAAGGTGTCTTCATAGAAACGTTTATAGCATTCAATGCTTATATTGAAAAAAATGAAACATCACAAGGAAATAATTTAACAATGCAACTTAAAACTTGAGAGACAAGAAAAATCCAAACCCAAAGGCAGTAGATGATCATAGATTGGTAAATTCATGGAAGGAATATCTGGAATCGAGACACAGAAAACCACACCAAAAATCAACCTAATAAAGAGCTGGTTGTTTGAAAAAAATCAACAAAATTGTTAAACCATTAATCCCAATTCACCAAAATCAAAAGACAGAAAACTCAAATTAGTAAAATTAGAGATGAAAATGGAGCTATTACAACACATTACAGGGAAATTCAGAGAATTATAACATTATATTTCCAAAACCTATACTACAGAAAGTTTGATAATCAAAAATAATGGATGAATTTCCAAGTAAAAACATCTTACCAAAACCGAGCCAGGATGAGTCCAATTGTTTAGTCCTATAGCCAGCAAAAAAATTAAAGAAGTAATTACAAACCTTCTCACTATAGAATCACAAGACCCGACAGATCCTGAGCAGAATTCTACCACATATTTCAAGAACAACAAGCCCCAGTACTCCTTAAACTATTCCATAAATCTCCAAAGGAAAGACCCTTTGAAACTCTATTTATGAATAAAAATTTCACTAATCCAAAAGCCAAATACAGATATAACAAAAAAAGAAACTACGAGCCAATCTCATTGATGAACAAAAATGCAAATATCATCAAAAAATTTTAGGAATGTGTATTCAGAAATATATCAAAAAATTCACCATGATCAAGAAGGATTTATTCTAGGGACACGTGGTTGGTTTAGCATATGCAAATCAATAAATGTAGACCATCATATAAATAAATACAAGGATGAAAAACACATGATACTCTCAATAGATTCAGAAACAGCTTTTGAGAAAATTCAATATGCCTTTATGATCAAAGCACTGGAAACCACTGGAATGGAAGAAACTTATATGAACATAATTAAGGCCACATACAACAAGTATGTAGTAAGGATCATTCTAAACTGTGAATAATTGAAGCATTCCTACATTTACCACAAACTAGGCAAGACTGCCCTCTTACCACTTCTGTTCAATATTGTACTGGAAGCCTTAGCTAGAAGCATAAGACAAGACAGGGAGATAAAAGTGATGCATATAGGAAAAGAAGAAATCAAGTTATCCCTCTTTGCAGATTACATGATTACTTGAGAGACTCCAAAAATTTCACTAGGAAACTCCTGTAACTAAAACATGAGTTTAGCAGAGTGAAGTTGCAAAATCAATGTAAAAATCAGTAGTATGGCTGGAGAGATGGATCTATGGTTAAGACTCTGTCTCACGAGCATTTCCTCACAAGTTTGGAAATGGTAATGGCCCTGGTGGATGGAGCCTGGGAAATACCAAAGCAAAACTAAAAGGAGGTAGAACTAATCCAAAATGATTCCCTAAGTCACCCTTGGGCCTCCACAGGGACACCCAGTAACCGCTGACACATAAGTGTGCATAAACACACACACACACACACACACACACACACACACACACAAACACACACCGAATTAATAAAATTAAAAATCAGTGTCTTATACATCAAGCATAAAAAAGTGAGAAAATCCTAGGAGAAACAATTCTAATTACCATAGTTCCTAAAAAACTGAAATATTTTGGTATAAATCTAACCAAGATGTGAGAGGTCTCTATAATGAAAACTTTAAAACCCCGAAGAAAGTTCAGAAGACACCAGAAGATGGAAAGACAACCCATGCTTCTGGATGAGTAGAATTAACATAATGAAAATAATCGTCCTACCAAAAGCAATATACAGATTCAAGGAAAATCCCACTGAAGTTCCAGTGTAATTCTTCATACAAATTGACGAAACAATCTCAAAATGCATACAGAAGCACAAAAGAGCCAGGACAACAAAAACAATTCTAAGTAAAAAAAAGTTTTCTGGAGGTATACCAGATATTAATCTATATTACAAATCCATAGTAATTAAGACAGCATAGTGCTGGCCCAAAATAGACATATATATCAGTGGATAGAGATTGAATACCCAGACATAAACCTATACTACTATAATCATATTATTTTTGACATATATCCTCAGAAATCTGAATGGAAAAAGAACAGCAATTTCAACAAAATGTGCTAGCAAAACTAGATATCTACATGCCAAAAGATGGAAACTCTACCCTACTTGTCACTATTCATAAAAGTCAACTCCAAATGGATCAAGAATACATTCATATGAGACCCAAGAATATAAAAACCCAAGAAGAAATAATGGAATTCCCTCAAACTTATTGGCCTAGGCCAACATTTTCTAAATAAGACCCCAATTGCACAGGAAATAGAAGTAACACTCAACAAATGGGATGTCATGAAATTAAAGAGTTTCTGTTCAGCTAATGATCTTGTTAACTGAGCATATAGACAACACTTACAATAGGAGAAAATCTTCACTAACCACACAACTGATAAAAGGCTAATGTTCAGAGTGCACAAAGAACTCAAAAAATTAAATACCAAGGAGATAAACACTCCAATTACAAAATGGTCCTTGGAACTCAAAAGAAACTTTTCCTAAGACAAAATGAAATGTCCATCCTTAGAAATGGTTTTCATATCCATTAGGGATATGCAAAGCAAAACTGCCCTGAGATCATCTCATCCATGGCAGAATAGCTAAAATCCAAAACACATACAACAAATGCTTGAGAGGTTGTGGGAAGAAGCAATATATTGCTGGTAGGAATGCAGCCTTGTACAAACATCCTGGAGATCAGTGTGGCAGTTTCTAAAGATGTTAAAAATGGAAATTTCCTATGACCCACCTATACCACTACTGGGAATATTCCCCAAAACTGTTTTACCTTACTACAGTGACATGACTAATCACACAGCTAAGTCGTGAAATCAACCTTAATGTCCAACAGTACACAGATGGATAATGAAAATGTGGTACATGTATATAATTAAGTATACACACCCATCAAAAAAGATGAATTAATGAAATTTGCTGGTAAGTGGATGTAGTTGGAAGAAATTATACTGAGTGAAGTATCTCAAGCACAGAAAGTCAGACATCACATGTTCACTCTTATAATTAGAATTTAATACCATGTCCGCATAATGACATATGCAAGGAGAAATCTCTGTAATACCCATTATATCCAGAAAGAAGCAAAGCTAGCTGAGTAGGGAAAAGAAGACCCAAAGAAAATGGAGACAAAACAACACAGTTCATTAGATAAATAGGGCCACTGTCAAGAAAAGCCTGTAAATATTGCAACATCTGATCTTTTTCATCGTCAGTCTCCTTCCTGTGAACTGGTGTTTGGATTTGTTTAGATTGCTGGGCGAGTGTTCCACATAATGGGGGAGATAGTTTGGTAGTTAGAAACTGGGAGTTTGTTGCTTGCAGGCCTATCCCACTTTCTACTGTGTCCTATTTCTGTTCTCCCCTCTCCTTTAAGCCTTTTCATATGTAACAGGCCTCTTTAAACAATTTTTTTATCTTTAGATAGGATAGGATCTCATCATCCAAATAGGATTCAGCATAGCGAATGCATAGTACAAGCAACACTATAATGTTATCCTGGAATCAGACCAGCTAAATCTCTCCCCATTCTAAGGCTCAGGGAACTTTGGATAAGAAGGGTCAGTAAAGACTGTTAGAGCCTAATAATGATGGGGAAGTCCACTGCATGATAAGATACTTCACTCATGACAGAGCTGCTACAGCCAGAAACTCATTGAAATGAAACTTGACTTTACCAGACATATCAACATGACTCCATAAACTAGTGTGGATCTCAGGAGAAGTAATATCAACCATTAGGATCCTTAGGGGCTACGCCTAAACTGATGAAAGGGAGTGCACTTATCAATGGTTGACCCAAGAAAGGACCACTTGGTCTGCCACAGATACCTGAACCCACCTTAGAGCAGATGATCCAGAGGGAAACCCAGGACTCATAGAAGCTGATAGACAAGAGGGTGGGAAGGAACAGTTGGATCCTTGAAGGGGAGGCAGGGAAAAAAAGGGATAGTGAAGGAAGAGGTGGTAGTAGGGAGGGGTGAAAGAAGGAAAGTAGGGATACCTTTTCTTTTTTTTTTTATTAAAAATTTAATTATACATTTTAAAATTTTTTACCAGTTCCCTCCCTCCCCCCTCCCCTTCCCCCAGTGTCTCCCCCCCAATTCCCAGAGAGTCCTTTATTGTGTGCGCCTAACTCTCCACTGGGTCCTCCTCTCCGATGACATATAAGGACCCAGTGGCATTTCCTTTTCATAGTGCTTGCTAATTTTATTTAACAAATAAAAATAAATAACATCAGTATTACCCATCAAAGCACTAGCAATCACGATATTTTCACAGTTTTTTTCATATTTCCCAGGATATCATGTAAATTGAATCAGAATATATTACCTTTAGAGATTGGATTTTTAAAAATTTAGTGGTTGTTATAGTTTGCCTGCCTGTTGCCAATAAATTCAGCATCAAACACTGTAGGAGAACAAGAGTCTTTTCTGTGTTCTGATTGTCTACTCAATCTCTGAATATAGCTTAGTAGGAGAGCTCACATCAGGAGCTGATGTAACTGGCCATACTATAACCGTTACTGAAAGTTACAATCCTCACTTGTCAGAGCAGCATGTCTGACCAAGTATGCTAAAGAATGTCAACTGCCTGAATCACCTCCCTCGACATTATGCACCTGCCTAGAGAAAAGTTTCACCTGCTATCAACTGGGCCTTCCCAATCAACTAGAAAATAACTAGTAGACTTGCTCCAGGTTTATACTAACTACAAATACTTTATAACTCTTCAGAAATGGAGCCTTAAATTTATAGCTGATACCTTTATCTAATTATCACATGCTACTCCTTGTTCACTTAGTACAACAGCATATTATTTTAAACTGCAACCTTTCAATCCTTGACCTTACATATCTTATATTTATAGTCATTCATTACTGAATAGTTCAATGTACATATTATGCTGTTCATAATGTAATAAAGGCAGTTCAAAATCACCAAGAAAAATCATTACTTCCATTTTTCTGATCACAGGATAAGCTACTTTTCTTTTGGTCAATTTTAAACTGCACTTACAGCTTACCTAGGTACATGTCTCATAGTTCTGGTATCTCCAACATTCTGGATTAACTACTGTAACTATAAGCATCACCTTTTTTAGCCATAAGCACAAATCTGCTACTTGGTTAGAAGCTTCATCTTCTCTCCATGGATCACTCAATATCACCTGAAAACCAGTACCACCTGGATGATGCAAGCAAAGCTGAGAGTGGTTAGTCCACTTGAACTACAGCCTTATCAACTTCTCTGTGCTGAGTCGGTAAAACATATTTTTAGGCAGTCAAAACTATGGAAGGGTAAGCAATTGCTTCAAGTTAGGCTTTCTTCTAGTACACAAATCTGGGTTGTCCCAAAATAAAATCTCCACATGAGAGCATTCATTCCTCCCATCATCTCAGTTCAAAACACTAGCTTTTTCTTCAATTATACTAATTTCTTCAATAGCCATAGCCACTTTTCTGTTTGTCCTTTCTTTATCCAGTATTCAAGACTGCCAACATAACTCTCCTCTACCAACCAAACTAATTCATCATCTTTAAATTCAACTTCACCAATGTCCTTGTTCCCTTCATCACTATCTGGGCTCAAACAATCAATAAATCTCAGCATTAATATCTTTTAAGTGGCCCACAAAGCTCTGCTTAATTGTTTTTGTAATCCATAGTCTTGTGAGGGCCAGATTGGGGGCAATGGCATAAACTCATTTTGTTTGTATTTGAAAAGTTCTCAATAAAAAGAAATAAAGCAAATAAATAGTATACCAACATAAATATGCAACATTCAATATTTGATTACCATGTAATATATACTATCAACGTTTTGGAAAATAAAAACGTCTTCTCTAGGGGGCTGGAGAGGTGGCTCAGGGGTTAAGCCTCCGCCTTGCAGGTGGAAGGTCCTGAGTTCGGATCCCAGATCCCACGTATAGACGCCGGGCGGAAGCGGGGGTGGCCTGCGCTTCTGGTCCTGGTAGGGCGGAGCCTGTGAATCCCGGGGCAGAAGGAGGTGGAGGCGTCCATGGTGGTTCGCGAATTCGTCCGTGGTTCTACACACACACACACACATACACACACGCGTGCACATACACACGCACATGCACACAGTTGAATAAATACTAATAATAATAAAAAAATTAAAAAAAGTCTTCTCTAATTAATAGGATAAAATGCAAGGATATCCCAAATGTTGAGCAGTACAAATAAAAGTTTCAGGTCAGACAAACAAAAATCCACAATCTCAGAATATTTAAACTTTCCAAGCTTCTTCCAAAAATATTTAAAATCCATAAAGTTCCATAGCCATATTTATCAGCAATACCCCACTTCTCTGTTATGAATATCTCTCAGGTTGACAGTAACATATAATTTTCTGGTTCCAGATTTTCTTAGTGTCAGGACAATAACCACTTCTCACTACAAATTTCTGTCACTTTCATGGAAATACCACACTTCTTGGTCCCAGAATCTGACCTTGTTTGCCTACATGATTCCAAAAATTCATGACCAAATGTCTTAAAGAGGAAAAATGGAGATTTTGTTCTTTCTTATGATTACTGATTACAATTCATTGCTCAACTTTACAGAATTCATGCCAACACCTAGGACTGAGAATAATGGCTACAGTATATTCACTTCTGACAGAGGGATGATACTCACTTGCAAGACAGTATTTCTGGCTAAGTATACCAAAGAATGCCAAAAGCCTGAATCTCCTCCCTCCATGTTATCTGCCTGCCCAGGGAAAAAGTTCTACACACTATGCATTGGGACTTCTCCATCATTTTGGTTATCTCCTACACGATTCCTCAAGGATTAACTCAAGCACTAATCACAATTGTACCCAAAGCTGAAGCCTTCAATTGCCAAGTTGATACTTTCAAATGACTATCACAATAGTATTATGTTCCATTTCTGTCATGAAATTTCATTGCTTAATAGCTCCATTCTGTTTTTAACCACTAAGCAATGCTCCACAGCTTCCCCACTCATATAATGAAGAACATTATTTATTCACTTACAAATATTGACAATTTATTAATCAAACTGATCAATGTGTAGGGTAAATAAAGACAAGCAACAATTTATATAAAATCTTTGTATAATACTATATTCATACAATAAATCTTAGTTCTCTATGTGATGTTAATTGGAGGTGGGATCTGGAGTGATGATTATGTCATGAGTGCATAACTTGCTAAATGAATTATCACTTCTGTGACAGAGGGTTTACCCTCTCCTTCTGCCATAGCAAAACACAGAAAAATTATGTTTATCAACCAGAAAATGGGTCATCACAAAATACACATATACATACACATGTACACAGAGAGAACAGCATATTGATATTCAACCTACTGACCTCTAGATTTTTGTAAAACATGTGTTTTTATTAGTCACACAGTCCATAACATACTACTGTATCAATCTGAAAATGCTAACTCATTATAGAAAAAGCAAATACATTGGCAAACGAACTACTAAGCTATCTTCTAAAATGTTGATCTACACGAAATAAATTTTTATCATGGTCAGAACACTTCCTTAACTATTATCATTGTTGGAGATTTGCCTAATGTGGTAAGAACGTAGTGATGCCTCATTATGTTTCTTTTTTAGAAAAAAAATGTTTAGTAATTTCTGATGTTGGAAAATATTTCTTATTGCTATGTCTACATTCTCTGTAAGGTTCTTCAAAAGCCATTGTTCAGATTTTCTTATAGTGGAGATTCAAAGTTAATTTATATATCTTCTCTTATGCATTAGACTAGCTATTGGTTTACTGAGTAATATAGATGCTTTTTGTACACAATGCCATTGGGGCATTGAAGGATGAGGTTTATATTCCAGCATTAATTATCTAGGAGTTTTGTGCATTCATTTTCAGAAATTCTAAGCAGACTGCTTATTTTCTCTAAGTTTGTGTGCTATTTAATCACTAGATATACAGAAAGTACTAACTTCATTTCTGGAATATATTGTGTGAAATTAAGATTTATTCAAACCTGAAGGATTCTTCCTGAATCTGCATCATGTATCCAATGTTCGCATTTTACTCTAGATATTAGTTTTTTTTTTTTTTTTTTTTTTTTTTGCTTGATGCTATTTCTTACAATGGTGGTACTACTCTTGGGCTCAAAGACAAAGGCCTCTGAAAAATCTTTTTTAAATATTTTATTTATTTATATTATACATGAGTGTGTGTGTGTGTGTGTGTGTGTGTGTGTGTGTGTGAGAGAGAGAGAGAGAGAGAGAGCATGTGCGTTCCAATAGAGGACCAAGGGTGATTGGGGAATCATTGTGTATTACTTCAAGCTCCTTCTTGCTTTGCTCTAGGATTTCCCAGGTGTTTCAGCCTGGTGTTTTTACATGGAACCTGGTATCTGAATTCAAGATATTCTGCTGGCGAGACAGAGTCTAAACCCCGAGCCATCTCTCCAGCCCAAAGAAATTTTTTGTAATGTTTCCCGTTGAATAGAGTCTTACTCATTGTTCTACTGCCAAATGTGAGCAAGAAGTATTGGGGGAGTATTTAGGATCACTCAGTTACATGATCATGTCATCTGCAATGAGAGATATCTTGACTTCTTCCTCTCCAATTTTAATCCCTTTTATACATAAGTATAGCAGAGTGGCAGATTAGAAAATAAATGTGCAAAAATCAGTGGCCTTCCTATACAGCAAGGATGAAAAAAGTGAAAAAGTCCTAAGTGAAAAGTCCTCAATTACTGAAGCTCATAAAAAACTGAAATACCTTTGTATAAATCTAACTGAAGAAGTGAGAGACCTTTATAATGAAAAACTTAAAACCCCAAAGAAAGAAATTACAGAAGGTGGAAAGACCTCCCATGCTCCTAGATCTTCAGAATCAACATCATAAAAAAGACCATCCTACCAAAAGCAATATACATATTCAATGTTATACCAATCAAAATCCCAAAGCAATTCTTAAAGAATTCCACCAAACAATCTCAAAATTCATATGGAAGCACAAAAGGCCCAGGATAGCAAAAAAAAAAAAAAAAAAAAAAAAAAAAAAAAAAAAAAAAAAAAAAAAAAAAAGAGCTATGAACTTACCTCTTAGGACAACTTTCATTGTGTCCCATAGATTTTGGTAGGTTGTATTTTCATTATCGTTCACTTTCAGGAAATCTTGAATTTCCTTTTTAATTTCTTCCTGAATTCTGTTCTCATTCAGCATCGTAGTGTTAAGTTTCCAGGAGTTAGTGTATTTTCTATTGTTTATTCTGTTGTGGATGTCCAGCTTTAGGCCGTGGTGGTCTGATAGGGCACAGGCTAGAATTTCAACTTTCCTGTATATGGGGAGATTGTTTTGTGGCCCAATATGTGATCTATTTTGGAGAAAGTTCCGTGTGCTGCTGAGAAAAATGTGTATTCTTTGGTACGTGGGTGAAAAGTTCGATAGAGATCTGTAAGGTCCATTTCTTTAAGGGTTTGATTAAGTTCCAAAGTGTCTCTGTTAAGCTTTTGACCTGTTATCTATCCCATGTTGAGAGGCAGTGTTGAAATCCCCAAGAATTATCATTTGGGGGTTGATTTCTCGCTTTAGACACTGTAGGGTTTTCTTAATGAATGTGAAGGGGCCCATATTGTGTGCATATATGTTCAGTATTGTGAAGTCTTCCTGGTGAATTGTACCTGTGACTAAAATGCAGTATCTATCTGTGAGTCTTATAACAATGCAGCTTAAAGCTTTAGAGACACTAGAGCAATCTGATCCCAAAAGCAGTAGAAGAGAAGAGATTAGCAAAATAAGGACAGAAATATCTGAAATCAAAATTAGGAAAACGATACAGAAAATCAACCAGTCAAAAAGCTGGGATTTTGGGCTGGAGAGGTGGCTCAGGGGTTAAGCCCCTGCTTTGCAGGCAGAAGGTCCTAGTTTGGATCCTAGACCCCATGTATAGACACTGGCAAAAGGAGGGGCAGCCTGCTTTCCTGGTCCTGGTAGGGTGGAGGCCGTGATTCCCGGGGCAGAGTAAGCAAGGAGGAGGTAGAGTCCTCCATGGTGGTTCCCGAATTCGTCCGTGGTTATACATACACACACATGCATACACACGCACACATACACATACATACAAAGGTGCACACACACATACACGCACAATTGAATAAAAAATAAATAATAAAAAGCTGCTTTTTTAAAAAAATCAATAAGATTGATACACCCCAGCTATATTAACCAAAAGCAAGAGATAGAAAACCCAAATTAACAAAATTAGAAATGAAAATGGAGTTATCACTACTAATACCCAAGATACAGAGAATTATAACATCATATTTCAGAGACTTATACTCTGAAATTTGACAGCACAAAAGAGATGGATGAATAGTCCTATAACATATGAGGAAATCGAGGAAGCAATCTCGAATCTTCCCAAAAGAAGTTTCTTGGACCAGATGGATTCAGCAGAGAGTTCTACCAGACATTTAAGGAGTTTATAACACCAATACTCCTTAAACTGTTCCATCAGATAGCAAAAGAAAGAACACTACCAAATTCCTTCTATGAAGCTGATATCATCTTAATCCCAAAACCTAATAAAGATACACTTAAAAAAGAAAACTATAGGCCAATCTCTCTGATGAACACAGATGCAAAGATTCTCAAAATAGTTTTAGGAAATCGGATTCAAAAACATATCAGAAAGATCATTCATGGGGACCAAGTAGGCTTTATCCGCGGCACACCAGGTTGGCTCAACATACACAAATCAGTAAATATAATTCATCATATAAACCAGTCCAAAGTCCAAGACCACATGATACTCTCGATAGATGCAGAAAAAGTTTTTGACAAGATCCAACAGCATTTTATGATCAAAACGCCAGAGACAGTAGGAATGGAAGGAACCTTTATCAATATAATAAAAGCTGTATACAACAAGCCTATTGCAAGGATTATACTCAATGGGGAAAAACTTGAAGTATTCCTGCTTCGATCAGGAATGAGAAAAGGCTGTCCACTCTCATCACTTCTATTCAATATTGTACTTGAAGTCTTAGCTGAAGCCATAAGACAAGAAAGGGACATAAAAGGGATTCAAATAGGCAAAGAAGAAGTCAAGCTATTCCTATTTGCAGATAACATGATCTTATACCTGAGTGATCCCAAGAACTCCACCAGGAAGCTCCTGGAACTAATACAGAAGTTCAGCAGGGTGGCAGGATACAAAATAAATGTACAAAAATCAATGGCCTTCCTATATGCCCAGAATGAAAGAAGTGAAAAAGCCTTGAGAGAAACAATCCCATTTACTATAGCCCCTACAAAAATGAAATACCTTGGTACAAACCTAACCAAGGTAGTAAAAGACCTTTACAATGAAAACTTTAAAACCCTAAAGAAAGAAATTGCAGAAGATACCAGAAGCTGGAAAGACCTCCCATGTTCCTGGATTGGCAGAATCAACATCGTAAAAATGATCATCCTACCAAAGGCAATATACAAATTCAATGCTATTACAATGAAAATCCCAAAGCAATTCTTTAAAGAGGTTGACCAAACAATCTCAAAATTCATATGGAGGCACAAAAGACCCAGGATAGCAAAGACAATCCTGAGTAACAAAAACACTGCTGGAGGTATCAGCATACCAAACCTTAGTCAATACTAAAATAGCCCTGTGCTGGCTCCAAAATAGACACACAAATCAATGGCTCCAAAAAAGACACACAGATCAATGGATAAGGATTGAAGATCCAGATATAAGCTTACACAACTACAGCCATTTGATCTTTGACAAAGGGGCCCAAAAAATGCAATGGAAAGAGAACAGCATCTTCAACAAACGTGCTGGCAAAACTGGATATCCACATGCAGAAGATTAGAACTGGGCCCTTACTTGTCACCATGTACAAGAATTAACTCCAAATGGATCAAAGACCTTGATGTAAGACCAGACACTATAAAAACCATCGTTGAAAGGGTAGGGAATTCCCTGGAGCTGATTGGGCTAGGCCAACAGTTCCTAAACAGACATCCAATAGCAAAGTCACTGCAATTAACTCTCAACTGATGGGCTCTTGTGAAATTAAAGAGCTTCTGTTCAGATAAATAGATTGTAACACCAGCACAAAGGCCACCCACAGAATGGGAGATTATCTTCACTAACCACATGTCTAATAGAGCTCTACTATCCAGAGTGCACAAAGAATTTTGAAAACTAAACACCAAGGGAGTCTGCCCAGTCCTGTCCAGGTCACCCCAAGTCCCAACCGCACCCAGGCTGCCTCAGGCTTTAGCCTGGGCCAGCCCTGGAACCCCAGCCCCCCTTTTCCCTCTGGCACTGCCTTTGTCCACCTGACCCTGCCTCTGGCTTCCCACTCCACCAGACACCCAGGTGAGTCTGTCCAGCCCCGCCCAGGTCGCCCTGTGTCCCAGGGGCACCCAGGCTGCCTCTGGTTTTGGCCTGGGCCACGACCCAGGCCCCAGGCCCCTTTCTCCCTCCCGCCTGCCTGTCCGCCCAACTGGACAGGACTTGCTTGCTTTCCTCAATCCCTGGAGCTTGGTTGGGACACTAAGCCAAGTCCCAGGTCTCGGTTGAAGAATTCTGCCATCAACATCAGCCCCTCTGCCTCTCCTGCCCACTGGGGACCCACGCAGGTGGTCTACAGAAGACACACTGCTACTCAGAGTTCAATAGAGTCCAATGAAAACTCAAGCAAAATTCTAAGGGTCAAAGGCCATACATCTGTAAACCTCTACAATCATCTCATCACATGGGAGAGATTCTTCACATCCAGCCCAAAGATAAGTAAACCTCCTTTTTTTCACCTTACTGTTCCTTTCTAATGTTAATTAATACAGATTAACTTTTCCATAAAGCCACCCCCAAAACATATACAACTCCATGGATCATACCACTCACTCTCACATATCACCAAGATACTACATTGTAAAAGTGCACTACCATACTAATATTCACTCCTTGTCTACTTAACCTGACTTAACTGATGTACTAACAGCCTAACAGCCTCAACTAGGAAATAATAATAACAAGAGACAAACATACCCAACCCCAAGGCAAGCACTAGTAATAACTGCACAAGTGTAGTAATACCAACAAAATCAGTCAAAAACACATAGAAAATGAAAAGGGCTAGAAGACAAAACAACAATGCCCAAGTCAAAGTGCAGATCCATGAGAAACAAAACCCAAGAAGAGTAATCTCCCACAGAAAGAATTACCCCTTAATGATTAATTCCAATCAGAACAAATTCACAGAAAACAGCCAAGAAAGCCAGACCCAAGACAACAACTTTCAAAGTATGATCATTACCATGATTAATACTATGAAAGAGGATATCCAAGAGGAGTTAAACAACCGAATCAACCACTTTGAACAGGATCACAACAGGCACTTGGAGGAGTTGAGAAAAACAGTTCAAGAAACAGAAATAGGCATAGAGCAGTTAAAACAATCTCAGGCAGAGTTTAAAACTGAACTAAAAGACAAGTTATCTTCAACCCAAAGCTCAACAGATAGTCTTATCAGCAGAACAAATGAAGCAGAAAATAGAATTTCAGATCTTGAAGACAAAGTGGGAGAATTAACCAGCTCAATGGAAGAGATTGTTAAAACCAGAAAGATACTTGAGAGGTACATTCAAGAGATATGGTACACCCTGAAGAAGCCTAACATGCGCATTCATGGAATACCAGAACAAGAATCTCAAAATACCAAACCTGAGGTAATTTTTCAAATTATCATAAATGAAAACTTCCCTCAACTGAAGAATGAGAGGCCCATCCAGATACAAGAGGCATTTTGCACTCCAAACAGATATGACCAAAATAGAAACTTGCCATGACAAATAAAAGTCAAAACACTGCACGTTCAAGACAAAGAAAAGGTGCTGAGAGCTTCAAGAGAAAAAAAGCAAGTCACTTTTAAAGGCTAACCTATGAAAATAACAAATGACTTCTCAATGGAAACAGTAAAAGCAAGAAGAGCTTGGAGACACATACTTCAAATATTAAATGAGCAAAAATGCCAACCCAGACTGATATACCCGGCAAAACTACCTGTCATGATTGAGGGAGAAAGAAAAATCTTCCAGCACAAAGACAACTTGAAGGGATACATGCCTACCAAACCAGGCCTTCAAAAAATGCTAGAAATGATATGCAAACTTGAAGAAAAGAACAAGCGTATCCAGGAGGAGAGAAGGGAAGTATAATACCACCAAAATATAAATGTAAAACAATAAGCTTACAAAATCCACTAAACATAAAAAATGTCCAGAATTAAAAATAATTTCTCCATTATAACATTAAATGTCAATGGTATTAACTCACCGATTAAGAGACACAGATTACAAACTTGGATTAAAAATCACAACCCATCAATCTGCTGCCTTCAAGAAATTCATATCACCACAAAAGATAAGTACATCCTAAAAATGAAAGTCTGGTCCAAAATTATGCAAGCTAATGGAACCAGGAAACAGTCAGGGGTAGCCATTATGATATCAGACAAAGTGGACTTCAAACCAAAGAAAATTATAAGAGACCCAGATGGATACTACATTTTAGTCACAGGTACAATTCACCAGAAATACTTCACAATACTGAACATATATGCACCCAATACGGGCCCCTCCACATTCATTAAGAAAATCCTACAGCGTCCAAAACAAGAAATCAACCCCCAAACGATAATTCTTGGGGATTTCAACACCACCATGTCAACATGGGATAGATCAACAGGTCAAAAGCTTAACAGGGACACTTAACGCTTAAAGAAATGGACCTTTACAGATCTCTATCAAACTTTTCATCCACGTACCAAAGAATACACATTTTTCTCAGCAGCACACAGAACTTTCTACAAAATAGATCACATATAGGGCCATAAAATGAATCTCCACATATACAGGAAAGTTGAAATTCTAGCCTGTGCCCTATCAGACCACCACGGCCTAAAGCTGGACATTCATAACACAACAAAAGACAGAAAAAACACTAACTCATGGAAACTTAACACTATGATGATGAAGGATAACTGGATTCAGGAAGAAATTAAAAAGGAAATTCAAGATTTCCTGAAAGTGAACGATAATGAAAACATAACTTACCAAAATCTCTTGGACACAATGAAACCTGTCTTAAGAAGTAAGTTCATAGCTCTTAATGCCTACATCAAAAAAATGGAAACATCAGAAATAAACAACTTAACAATGCAGCTTAAAGTTTTAGAAAAACTAAAGCAATCTGATGTCAAAAGCAGTAGAAGAGAGGAGATTAGCAAAATAAGGGGAGAAATATCTGAAATCGAGATTAGGAAAACGATACAGAAAATCAACCAATCAAAAAGCTGGTTCTTTGAAAAAATCAATAAGATACACCCCTAGCTAAATTAACCAAAAGCAAGAGCGAGAAAACCCAAATTAACAAAATTAGAAATGAAAATCAAGTTATCACTACTGATACCAAAGAAATCCAGAGAATCATAACGTCATATTTCAAAAATTTATACTCTGTGAAATATGACAACACAAAAGAGATGGATGAATTCCTAAGTAAATACAACATACCTAAATTGAATCAGGAAGTTGTGAATTATTTAAATAGTCATATAACATATAAGGAAATTGAGGAAGTAATCTCTAACCTTCCCAACAAAAAATGTCCTGGACCAGATGGATTCAGCATAGACTTCTACCAGACATTTAAGGAGTTAATAACACCAATACTCCTTAAACTGTTCCAACAAATAGCAAAGGAAAGAATACTACCAAATTCCTTCTATTAAGCTAATATTGTTTTACTTCCAAAACCTAATAAAGATACACTTAAAAAAGAAAACTATAGGCCAATCTCTCTGATGAACACAGATGCAAAGATTCTCAACAAAGTCTTAGCAAATCGGATTCAAAAACATATCAGAAAGATCATTCATGGGGACCAAGTAGGCTTAATCCCCAGCTCACCAGGTTGGTTCAACATACACAAATCAGTAAATGTAATTCATAATATAAACCAATCCAAAGTCCAAGACCACATGATACTCTCGATAGATGCAGAAAAAGCTTTTGACAAGATCCAAAACACAAGAGACAGTACGAACGGAAGGAACCTTTATCAATATAATAAAAGCAGAACACACCAAGCCTACAGCAAGGATAATACTCAAGGGGAAAACCTGGAAGCATTCTGACTTCGATCAGGAACTAGACAAGGCTGTCCACTCTCACCACTTCTATTCAATATTGTATTTGAAGTGTTAGCTGAAGCCATCAGACAAGAAAGGGAAATAAAAAGGATTTGAATCGGAAAGGAAGAAGTCAAGGTATCCCTATTTGCAGATAACATGATCTTATACCTGAGTGATCCCAAAAACTCCACCAGGAAGCTCCTGGAACTAATTGAGAAGTTCAGCAGGGTGGCAGGATACAAAATAAACGAACAAAAATCGTGGCTTTCCTACATGCCCAGAACGAAAGAATAGAAAAAGCCTTGAGAGAAAGAGTCCCATTTACTACAGCCCCTGAAAAAAGGAAATACCTTGGTATAAACCTAACCAAGGAGGTAAAAGAACTTTACAATGAAAACTTTAAAACCCTAAAGAAAGAAATTGCAGAAGACACCAGAAGGTGGAAAGACCGCCCATGTTCCTGGATTGGCAGAATCAACATCGTAAAAATGACCATTCTACCAAAGGCAATATACAAATTCAATGCTATAGCAACTAAAATCCCAAATCAGTTATTTAAAGAAGTTGACCAAACAACCTCAAAATTCATATGGAGGCAAAAAAGACCCAGAATAGCAAAGACAATCCTGAGTAACAAAAATACTGCTGGAGGTATCACCATACCTTACCTTAGTCTATACTACAAATCCCATTATTGTAAAAACAGCCTGGTACTCGCTCAAAAACAGACACACTGATCAATGGATAAGGGTTGAAGACCCAGATATGAACCCAAAAAATTACAGCCATTTGGACTTTGACAAACGGATCCAAAAAAATCCAATGGAAAAAGAACAGTATCTTCAACAAATGGTGCTGGCAAAACTGGATCTCTACATGTAGATTAAAACTGGACCCGTACTTGTCACCTTGTACAAGACTTAATTCCAAATGCATCAAGGACTTGATTTAAGGTCAGAGACTATAAAAACCATAGGTGAAAGGATAGGGAACTCCCTCGAGCTGAGTGAGCTAGGCCAACAGTTCCTAAACTGACATCCAATGGCACAGTTACTGCTAAAAACTCTCAACAGTTGGGATCTTGTGAAATTAAAGAGCTTCTGTTCAGATAAAGAGATTGCAAGAGGAGCTCAAAGCCAACCCACAGAATTGGAGAAAATCTTCACTATCCACTTATCTGATAGAGCTCTACTGTCCAGAGTGCACAAAGAACTTAGAAAACTAAACACCAAGGAAACTAATGGCCCAATTAAAAAATGGGCCCTGGAAATTAAAAGAAACTTTACTATGGGTGAAACTAAAATGTCTAACAACTATCTTAAAAAATGCTCCACCTCCTTAGCTCTCAGGGAAATGCAAATCAAAACTTCCCTGAGATATCATCTCACCCCGGTCAGGATGGCAAAAATCCACAGTTCAAACAACACCAAATGCTAGAGAGGATGTGGAGAGAGGGGAACTCTCCTACATTGCTGGTGGGAATGCAGGCTCATACAGCCACTCTGGAGAGCCGTCTGGAGATACTTAAAGAAATTAAAGATTGAAATGCCATATGACCCTGCGATTCCACTTTTGGGAATAAACCCCCATGCAGCAGAGGTTCACCTTGATAGCCCAAATGTGACCATGTTCATAGCAAAATTGTTTACAATAGCACAGTCATGGAATCAACCCAAATGTCCAACAGTTGACGAGTGGATAAGGAAAATGTCTTACATCTATACAATGGAGTACTACTCAGCCATCAAAAATGATGAATTAATGGAATTTGCTGGGAAATGGATGTTATTAGAAACAATTATATTGAGTGAAATATCCCAGACCCATAAAATTAAGTGCCGTATGTACTCCCTAATAGGTGGCTCCTAGTACCAAACCCACCCAGCCCACCTAGGGACTCTCGATGATGAATCTCTGTAATACAGTAATTGCAAGGTGTATGAACAGGAGGGATGGGGAAGGAGGGCCACACGAGAAACAAGAAGAGAGGGGACCATCTTACAGCAGAGAAACTAAGCCTCCATCAAGGACTGCAAGTAAGCAATGAGACATCTTGTTAAGTTCACAGACTTTTCATTCCTGATCACCTACAACTGAGGGGGTATGATCTCACCAGAAGGGGAGGGCATATAGTTTGGCAGACAATAAGTAACCATTTTGGAAATGGGTGATTGACCCCTCCCTCACTGTGGTTTCCTACTTTTATTACATCTACTTTTGAATATACTCTTATAACAAGACTCTAGTTTAACAGCTTTTTATCTCTGTCCCGGGGGTTACATCCAATACCCATCAGGATGGAGTGAAGGGCATTGCAGGAGCAGCAAAACCGCAAAAGAAAATCAACAACCCATAATCCAGAATTTCAGAGACTCTATATCAACCACCTAGAACTAGGCCAGCCTAATCTCTCCCCATTCTGAAGCCAGGGAAATTTGTGGAAGAGGGGGCGGTAAGAGTGTAAGAGAACAAGGATGGGAGAAGCAATGATATGCAAGATACTCCACACAGGTTAGGGCCGAAGCAATCATAATTGGACTTTACATGCCCTGCGCAACGTCCAACACACTATTGTCCCCACAAAGTCTAGCATTTGCTAAAAGCACCAAGATCCTTGGAGACAAGGGATTGAGAGCCAAAATAGTGTTCCTCTGCTTAAGGGGAACAAAGGAAATTGTTCAGGAAAATGCCGCTGCGTCCTTGAAAGTCATCGGAGAGGAGGACCTAGAGGAGAGTTTGGCATGCACATTAAAGGATTCTCTGGGAATTGGGGGAGGGGAGGCACTGGGGATGGGTAGGGAGGGTTGAGGGGAGGGTGAGCAGAGGAGTCAGGGGGAGGAGGAGGGAGGGAGAGAACCGGTGTACCTATTATGTTTGTATGAGCAGAGATAATAAAAAAATGTTAAAAAATTAATAGAGAATTAGACAGCGTTTTCTAGGGAGACTAGGGACAGGAGATGCTGGTCAGAAGGTACAGCACCCTAATTATGTGAGATAAAATGAAATATATATATATATATATATATATATATATATATATACACACATATAAACAGTTTCTGACTTCTCAGCTGAACATCTCTTAAGAGGAATGTACAGTAATTTTTAGTGTATGGGGAAAGGCTCAAAGAATAACTATACCAGGATGTCTATGTATATACACACACATATGTAATGTAACATATATTAAATGTTTGGAGTATTCTGTCAAAAAAATAAAATAAAAAATGTTCAAAACATAAAACAAAAAACTAAACACCAAGGAAACAATTGGCCCAATTAAAAAAAGGGCCCTGGAACTTAAAAGAAACTTTACTAGGGATGAAATTGAAATCTCTAACAAATATCTTAAAAAATGCTCCACATCCTTAGCTATCAGGGAAATGCAAATCAAAACTTCCCTGAGATATCATCTCACCCTGGTCAGGATGGCAAAAATCCACAATACAAACAACACCAAATGCTGGAGAGGATGTGGAGAGAGGGGGAATCTCCTACATTGCTGGTGGGAATGCAGGCTCATACAGCCACTCTGGCGAGCCATCTGGAGATTCTTAAAGAAATTAAAGATTGAAAAGCCATATGACCCTGCGATTCTACTTTTGGGAATAACCCCCCATACAGCAGAGGTTCGCCTCGATAGCACAAGCATGACCATATTCATAGCAGCACTGTTTACAATAGCAAAGTCATGGAATCAACCCAAATGTCCAACAGTTGACGAGTGGATAAGGAAACTATGGTACATCTATACAATGGAGTACTACTCAGCCATCAAAAATGATGAATTACTGGAATTTTCTGGGAAATGGATGTCATTAGAACCAATTATATTAAGTGAAGTATCCCAAACACAGAAAATTAAGCGCCGTATATACTCCCTAATAGGTGGCTCCTAGTACCAAACCCATTTAGAGACACATAAGGATAATTCTCTGTAGTATCTACAGTGATTGCAAGGATTATGAACAGGAGGGATGGGGTAGGAGGGCCACACCAGAAACAAGGAGAGAGGGGACCATGTTACAGTAGAGAAAATAGGCCACCATCAAGCACTGCAAGGGGTTACATCCAATACCCATCAGGATGGAGTGAAGGGCATTGCAGGAGCAGCAAAACCGCAAAAGAAAATCAACAAACCATAATCCAGAACATCAGAGACTCTATATCAACCACCTGGAATTAGGCCAGCCTAATCTCTCCCCATCCTGAAGCTCAGGGAAATTTGCGGAAGAGGGGGCCGTAAGATTGTAAGAACACAAGGATGGGAAGAGTAATGATATGCAAGATACTGCACACACAAGTTTGTGCCAAAAAACTGTATATCCACATGTAGAAGATTAAAAATGGACCCGTACTTGTCACCTTGCACAAGACTTAATTCCAACAGATCAAGGACCTTGATTTAAGGCCAGAGACTATAAAAACAATAGTTGAAAGAGTAGGGAATTCCCTCGAGCTGATTGGGCTAGGCCAAAAGTTCTTAAACAAGGCTGTCCACTCTCACCACTTCTATTCAATATTGTACTTGAAGTCTTAGCTGAAGCCATAAGACAAGAAAGGGACATAAGAGGGATTCAAATCGGCAAGGAAGAAATCAAGCTATCACTATTTGCAGATGACATGATCTTATACCTGAGGGATCCCAAAAACTCCACCAGGAAGCTCCTGGAACTAATTGAGAAGTTCAGCAGGGTGGCAGGATACAAAATAAATGTGCAAAAATCAGAGGCCTTCCTATATGCCCAGAATGAAAGAAGTGAAAAAGCCTTGAGAGAAACCATGCCATTTACTATAACCCCTAAAAAAATGAAATACCTTGGTATAAACCTAACTAAGGAGGTAAAAGACCTTTACAATGAAAACTTTAAAACCCTAAAGAAAGAAATTGCAGAAGACACCAGAAGGTGGAAAGACCTCCCTTGTTCCTGGATTGGCGGAATCAACATTGTAAAAATGACCATCCTACCAAAGGCAATATACAGATTCAATGATATACCAATCAAAATCCCAAAGCAATTCTTCAAAGAAGTTGACCAAACAATCTCAAAGTTCATATGGAGGCACAAAAGACCCAGGATAGCAAAAACAATCCTGAGTAACAAAAACACAGCTGGAGGTATTACCATACCAAACCTAAGTCTATACTACAAATCCATAGTTATAAAGACAGCCTGGTACTGGCTCCAAAATAGACACACAGATCAATGGATAAGGATTGAAGACCCAGATATAAGCCCACAAAGTTACAGCCATTTGGTCTTTGACAAAGGGGCCCAAAGAATCCAATGGAAAAAGAACAGCATCTTCAACAAATGGTGCTGGCAAAACTGGATCTCCACATGCAGAAGATTAAAGCTGGACCCATACTTGTCACCATGTACAAGACTTAATTCCAAATGGATCAAGGACCTTGATATCAGGCCAGAGACTTTAAAAACCATAGTTGAAAGGATAGGGAACTCCCTCGAGCTGATTGGGCTAGGCCAACACTTCCTAAACAGACATCCAATGGCACAGTCACTGCTACCAACTCTCAACAGTTGGGATCTTGTGAAATTAAAGAGCTTTTGTTCAGATAAAGAGATTGTCACATGAGCTCAAAGGCAACCCACAGAATGGGAGAAAATCTTCACTAACCACATATCTGACAGAGCTCTACTGTCCAGAGTGCACAAAGAACTTAGAAAATTAAACTCCAAGGAAAACACTGGCCCAATTAAAAAATGGGCCCTGGAACTTCAAAGAAACTTTACCAGGGATGAAATTAAAATGTCTAACAATTATCTTAAAAAATGCTCCACTTCCTTCGCCATCAGGGAAATGCAAATCAAAACTTCCCTGAGATATCATCTCACCCTGGTCAGGATGGCAAAAATCCACAATACAAACAACGACAAATGCTGGAGAGGATGTGGAGAGAGGGGAACTCTCCTACATTGTTGGTGGGAATGCAGGCTCATACAGCCACTCTGGCGAGCCGTCTGGAGATTCTTAAAGAAATTAAAGATTGAAATGCCGTATGACCCTGCTATCCCACTTTTGGGAATAACCCCCCATACAGCAGAGGTTCGCCTCGATAGCACAAGCTCGACCATGTTCATAGCAGCACTGTTTACAATAGCAAAGTCATGGAATCAACCTAAATGTCCAACAGTTGACGAGTGGATAAGGAAAAAGTGGTACATCTATACAATGGAGTACTACTCAGCCATCAAAAATGATGAATTACTGGAATTTGCTGGGAAATGGATGTCATTAGAAACAATTATATTAAGTGAAGTATCCCAAACCCAGAAAATTAAGCGCCGTATGTACTCCCTAATAGGTGGCTCCTAGTACCAAACTCACCCAGCCCACATTGAGACACTCAAAAGTAAACCTATGTAACACAGTAATTGCAAGGATTATGAACAAGAGAGATGGGTTAGGAGGGCCACACCAGAAACAAGGAGAGAGGAGACCATGTTACAGCAGAGAAAATAGGCCTCCATCAAGGTCTGCAAGTAAGTAATGAGAAACCTGGTTAAGTTCACAGACGTTCTTTCCTGATCTCACCAGAAGGGGAGGGCATATAGTCTAGCAGATAAAAAGTAATCATTTTGCAAATGGGTGATGGACCCCTCCCTCAGTGAGGTTTCCTACTCTTATTACATCTACCCTTGAATGTGCTATTACAACAAGACTCCAGTTTAACAGCTTTTTGTCTCTGGCCAGGGGGTGACATACAGTGCCCAGCGGAATGGAGTGAAGGGAATTGCAGGAGCAGCAAAACTCCAAAAGAAAATCAACAAACCACAATCCAGAACTTCAGAGACTCTATATCAATCACATAGAACTAGGACAGCCTAATCTCTCCCCATCCTGGAGCTCAGGGACATTTGCGGAAGAGGGGGCGGTAAGATTGTAAGAGCAAAATGATGGGAGGAGCAACGATTTGCAAGATTCTCAACAATAGTTGGGGCCAAAGCAATCATAATGGGACTTTGCATGCCCTGCGCAATGTCCAGCGCACTGTTGCCCTCATAAAGTCTAGCATCTGTTAAGGGCACCGAGACCCCTGGAGGCAAGGGATTGACAGCCATAGTAGTGATCTTATGCTTAAGGGGAACAAGAGAAAGGGCTTATGGAAATGCCACTGGGTCCTTATATGTCATCGGAGAGGAGGACCCAGAGGAGAGTTAGGCGTACACAATAAAGGACTCTCTGGGAATTGGGGGGGGGAGGCACTGGGGGAAGGGGAGGGGGAGAAGGGGGGAGGGAGGGAACTGGTAAAAAATTTTAAAATGTATAATTAAATTTTTAATAAAAAAAAAAGTTCTTAAACAGACGTCCAATGGCACAGTCACTGCTACCAACTCTCAACAGTTGGGATCTTGTGAAATTAAAGAGCTTCTGTTCAGATGAAGACATTGTAACATGAGCTCAAAGGCAACCCACAAAATGGGAGAAAATCTTCACTAACCACATATCTGATAGAGCTCTATTATCCAAAGTGCACAAAGAACTTAGAAAACTAAACACCAAGGACACAAATGGCCCAATTAAAAAATGGGCCCTGGAAATTAAAAGAAACTTTACTAGGGGTGAAATTAAAATGTCTAACAAATATCTTAAAAAATGCTCCACTTCCTTACCATCAGGGAAATGCAAATCAAAACTTCCCTGAGATATCATCTCACCCCGGTCAGGATGGCAAAAATCCACAATACAAACAACACCAAATGCTGGAGAGGGTGCGGAGAGAGGGGTACTCTCCTACATTGCTGGTGGGAATGCAGGCTCATACAGCCACTATGGAGAGCCGTCTGGAGATTCTTTTTAAATTTTTTTTATTATTATTATGTATTCAACTGTGTGCATATATGTGTGTATGTGCATGCGCGCGTGTCTGTGTGTGTGTGTCTGTGTATGTGTAGAACCACAGACGAATTCGCGAACCACCATGGGCGCCTCCACCTCCTTCTGCCACGGGATTCACAGGCTCGGCACTACCAGGACCAGAAGCGCAGGCCACCCCTGCTTCTGCCTGGCATCTATACGTGGGATCTGGGATCCGAACTCAGGACCTTCCGCCTGCAAGGCGGAGGCTTAACCCCTGAGCCACCTCTCCAGCCCCCGTCTGGAGATTCTTAAAGAAATTAAAGATTGAAATGCCATATGACCCTGCGATTCCACTTTTGGGAATAAACCCCCATGCAGCAGAGGTCCACTTCGATAGCACAAGTGTGAGCATATTCATAGCAGCACTGTTTACAATAGCACAGTCATGGAATCAACCCAAATATCCAACAGTTGACGAGTGGATAAGGAAAATGTCTTACATCTATACAATGGAGTATTACTCAGCCATAAAAAATGATGAAGTATTGGAATTTGCCAGGAAATGGATGTCATTAGAGACAATTACATTGAGTGAAGTATCCCAGACCCATAAAATTAAGCGCCGTATGTACTCCCTAAAAGGTGGCTCCTAGTACCAAACCCACCCAGCCCACCTAGGGACTCTCGATGATGAATCTCTGTAATACAGTAATTGCAAGGTGTATGAACAGGAGGGATGGGGAAGGAGGGCCACACAAGAAACAAGAAGAGAGGGGACCATCTTATAGCAGAGAAAATAAGCCTCCATCAAGGACTGCAATTAAGCACTGAGACATCTGGTTAAGTTCACAGACTTTTTGTTCCTGATCATCTACAACTGAGGGTGTGTGATCTCACCAGAAGGGGAGGGCATATAGTCTGTCAGATAATAAGTAACCATTTTGCAAATGGGTGATTGACCCCTCCCTCACTCTGGTTTCCTACTTTTATTGCATCTACCTTTGAATATACTCTTACAACAAGACTCTAGTTTAATAGCTTTTTATCTCTGGCCAGGGGGTGACATCCAATACCCATCAGGATTGAGTGAAGGGCATTGCAGGAGCAGCAAAACTGCAAAAGAAAATCAACAACCCACAATCCAGAACTTCAGAGACTCTATATCAACCACCTATAACTAGGCCAGCCTAATCTCTCCTCATCCAGAAGCTCAGGGAAGTTTGTGGAAGAGGGGGCGGTAAGAGTGTAAGAGCACAAGGATGGGAGGAGCAATGATATGCAAGATACTCCACACAAGTTAGGGCTGAAGCAATCATAATTGGCCTTTACATGCCCTGCGCAACGTCCAACACACTATTGTCCCCACAAAGTCTAGCATTTGCTAAAAGCACCAAGATCCTTGGAGGCAAGGGATTGACAGCCAAAATAGTGTTCCTATGCTTAAGGGGAATACGAGAAAGGGTTCAGGGAAATGCTACTGGGTCCTTTTATGTCATCAAAGAGGAGTACCCAGAGGACAGTCAGGCATGCACATTAAAGAATTCTCCGGGGATTGGGGGAGGGGAGGCTCTTGGGAATGGGGAGGGAGAGGTGAGGGGAGGGCGAGCAGAGTGGTGGGGGGAGGAGGAGGGAGGGAAGTAACCCGTGTACCTATTGAGTTTGTAATAGCGTAGGTAATAAAAAATGTTAAACAAAAAAAAAGTTAACTAATTCAGAAAGGGATAGTAGCCAGATAACTATCAACATGCAGAAAATATGTAAATATTCAAAGAAAATTCATTAGTTATGCAACTACTCAGGAAATAAACCACTGTTCAGAACTGTAAAAAAAAAAAGTCATTGTTCAATCACCCAGTCTCCTAATTATCCTAGTGATTCAATTTAAATATTCAAATGAAATATCCTAAATGATTCAAGATAGTCTCACAAATGTCTTCTCATATATGTAAAAAGAAAGAATTGATATTCACCTTTTTATTTAACTGAAACATATCCAAAACTTTACTGGAATCGACAAACAAAATTTCTGTCTGGTATATATTAGACAGTATAAAACAGAGAGCACTTGAAACTTCCAGTGGTTTAATATCTCAGTCTACAAGTGAATTTTCTCACCAATGGAACAAGATACCTGGCAGAAGCAACTTAAGGAGAAAAGACATATTTAGACTCATAGTTTTAGAATTAGTGTAACAACAGTTCCTGAACAGACATCCAATAGCACAGTCACTACAACCAACACTCAACAGATGGGATCTTGTGAAATTAAAGAGCTTCTGTTCAGATAAAGAGATTGTAACTCGAGCACACAGGCAATCCACAGAATGGGAGAAAATCTTCACTAACCACATATATGATAGAGCTCTATTATCCAGAGTGCACAAAGAACTTAGAAAACTAAACACCAATGGGCCTTGGAACTTAAAAGAAACTTTACCAAGGACGCAAGTAAAATGTCTAACAAATATCTTAAAAAATGCTCCACTTCCTTAACCATCAGGGAAATGCAAATCAAAACTTCCCTGGGATATCATCTCACACTGGTCAGGATGGCAAAAATTCACAATACATATAGCACCAAATGCTGGAGAGGATGTGGAGAGAGGGGAACTCTCTTACATCACTGGTGGGAGTGCAGGCTTATACAACCACTCTGGTGAGCTGTCTGGCGATTCTTAAAGAAGATAAAGATTGAAATGCCATATGACCCTGCTATACCACTTTTGGGAATAACCCCCCAATACAGCAAAAATTCACCTCAATAGCACAAACACGACCATGTTCATATCAGCACTGTTTACAATAGCAAAGTCATGCAATCAGCCCAAATGTCCAACAGTTGACAAATGGATAAGAAAATGCGGTACATTTATACAATGGAATACTACTCACCCATCAAAGATGATGATTTAATGCAATTTGCCAGGAGATGGATGGAATTAGAAACAATTATATTGAGTGAATTATCCCAGACACAGAAAATTAAGTGTCGTATGTATTCCCTAATAGCTGGATCCTAGTACCAATCTCACTTAGAGACACTCAAAGATAAATCTGTGTAATACCTACAGTAATTGTAAAGATTATAAACAGGAGGGATGGGGAAGGAGGGCCCCACCAGAAGCAGAGGGGACCATCAAGGACTGCAAGTAAGTAATGAGACATCTGATTAAGTTCACAGACTTTCCTTCCTGACCATTTCCAACTGATGGGATACGATCTTACTAGAAGGGGAGGGCATATAGGCTGCCAGATAGAAGTTAACCATTTTGCAAATGGGTGATTGACCCCTCTCTCACCCCGGTCTCCTACTTCTATTCCATCTACGTTTGAATAGACTCTTATAACAAGTATCTAATTTAACAGGTTTTTATCTGTGGCCAGGGGGTGACATCCAATACCCATGAAGATGGAACCAAGGGCATTGCAGGAACAGCAAAACTGAAAAAAAAATCTTCAACAAACCATAATTCAGAACATCAGAGACTCTATAACAACCACCTGGAATCAGGCCTGCCTAATCTCTCCCCATCCTGAAGCTCAGGATAATTTGCGGAAGAAGGGGTGGTAAGATTGTAAGAGCACAAGGATGGGAGCAGTCATGGTATGCAGGATACTCCACACAAGTTAGGGCCAAAGCAATTATAACAGGACTCTGCATGATCTGAGCAATGACCAATATTTTGTTGACTCCTCAAATTCTAGCATGGACTAAAGGCACTAGGATCCTTAGAAGCAAGGGATTAACAGTCACAATAGTGTTCCTATACTTAAGGGGAGCACAAGAAAGAGTTCTAGGAATTTCCACTGAGTCCTTACACCTCATCAGAGAGGAGGACCCAGAGTATAGTTTGATATACTCATTAAAGGATGCTTCAGAGATGGGGGGATGTGGCACTGGGAGAAAGGGAGGGAGGGGGGAAAGGAAGGGATAAAGCAGGGAGGGAACAGGGAGGTCCAGGGAGGGGTGGAGGGAGGGAGGAGACAGGGGTTCCTATTATGTTTGTATGAGCAGAAAAAAAAAAGAATTAGTGTAACACAGCAAAGAAGGATTTTTGTTCTGCTTGCTGTGATAAATTACATTAATAAAAGCAATTTAAAGAAAAAAAAAACAAAAAAAACAAAACAAGTTAGGGCCGAAGTAATCATAATTGGACTTTGCATGCCCTTTGAAATATCCAACACACTATTGACCCCACAAAGTCTAACATTTGCTAAAGGCACTAGGATCCTTGGAGGCAATTTATTGACAGCCTCAGTAGTGTTTTTATGCTTAACGGGAACACAAGAAAGGGTTCTGGGATATGCCACTGGGTCCTTGCATCTCATTGGAGAGTAGGACCCAGAGGAGAGTTTGGCATGCACATTAAAGGATGCTTAGGGGATGGGAGGGGGAGGCACTGGGTGATGGGGAGCGAGGGGGGCTGGGGCATTGAAGGGAAGGAGGGGACTGGTGTACCTGTTAAGTTTGTATGAGTGGAAATAATAAAACATAATTAAAAAAAAGAAAAATTGAAAACATTAACAAACCATAATTCAGAATACAAAAGACCCGACATTAATCACCTAGAACCAGACCAGCCAAATCTTTCCTTGTACTAAAGCTCAGGGAAATTTGCATATGAGGGGAAGGCAAGATTGTAAAAGCCTAAACATGGGGAGCACCAATGATATCCAAGATATACAAGTTAGGGCTACAGCATCCAGAATTGTACTTTTTCTGACATGCACTATGGCTGACATGTCAATGTCCCCACATGTCTAGCATGAATCACAGAAGGGAAGGTTCCAGGCAGTAGGATTCATAGAGCAAGGGATTAACAGTCATAATAGTGTTCCCATACAAACAGGTAGCCCAAGAATGGGCTCAGGCCTAGGCCACTGAGTCCTTACCCTTCACTAAGGTGTAGGATTCAGAGGGAGGTTTGTCATTCACACAAATGAAGCTCAAGGGGATGGCAGGGAGGAAGAGAGAGGCACTGGGATAGGGAGGGAAAGGGTGAAAGGAAAGAGGGAAGGGAGGAGAGTGCAAGGGGGAAATGACCAGGGAGGGGGTAGAGGGAGGGAGAGGAGCGGGGTACCTATTGAGCTCGTATGATTAGGAAAAAAATAAATAAAACATTGGAGAAAAAAATAAAAAAGTAAAATCTTTGTTAAAAAAAAGAAGTATTGGGTGCAGTGCTTTTGCAACCCATTTAATATTATTCTGGAAGCTAACTCATAAAGGATTGTCAATGAATTAGGCACTATGTAGATATTCTGACATTGCAAAGTCCTATAAGATGGTTTATTTTTGGTTTTCGCATCTATAATGTGAATAGTATTACCATCAATCACCCTGCTCAGAATTGGAGAAGGATTGGCCAGGACAACTTTTCCTCCCTATCTCCTTCTATTCAGCTTTTCTTTGTATTATACTAAAACTAGAAACTATGGTCTCTCAGCTGACTTACTTGACTCTAGTGAAGATAAGTCAACATAAAAATAGATGTTTCAGTAGATGTGACTGTGAGAAGATGGCAGATAAAAAGTAATCATTTTGCAAATGGGTGATTGACCCTTCCCTCACTGACGTTTCCTACTTTTATTACATCTACCCTTGAATGTGCTATTATAACAAGACTCCAGTTTAACAGCTTTTTGTCTCTGATCAGGGGGTGACATACAGTGCCCATCAGGATGGAGTGAAGGGCATTTCAGGAGCAGCAAAACTGCAAAAGAAAATCAACAAACCACAATCCAGAACTTCAGAGACTCTATATTGACCACCTAGAACTAGGCCAGACTAATCTCTCCCCATCCTAAAGCTCAGGGAAATTTGTGGAAGAGGGGGCGGTAAGATTGTAAGAGCAAAAGGATGGGAGGAGCAATGATTTGCAAGATTCTCCACACTAGTTAGGGCTGAAGCAATCATAATAGGACTTTACATGCCCTGCGCAACGTCCAACACACTATTGATCTCACAAAGTCTAGCATCAGCTAAAGGCACCAAGGTCCTTGGAGGCAAGGGATTGTCAGCCACAGTAGTGTTCCTATGCTTAAGGGGAACATGAGAAAGGGTTCAGGGAAATGCCACTGGGTCCTTGTATGTCATCGGAGAGGAGGACCCAGAGGAGAGTTAGGCATACACAATAAAGGACTCTCTGGGAATTGGGGGAGAGGCTCTGGGGGATGGGGAGGTTGGGGAGGGGGAGCAGGGGGTTCGGGGGGGGGGAGGAGGGAGGGAGGGAACTGGTCTACCTATTAAGTTTGTATGAGCGGAAATAATAAAAAATGTATTAAAAAAAAGAATCTTACTCAGCTGCCTTTTTGCTCTGCCTCTTGAATACCCTTTCTTATGTTTTTGTATTACCACTTAGCTCCTTTTTTGAGCTTTTACTCCTTTTTGTGTTTAATTTAATATTTCTCAATTAGAGAGATGGCTCAGGGGTTAAGATTGTGCCTCAGAAGCAGAAGGTCCTGAGTTCAGATCCCAGGTTCCATGTAAAAAATGCCAGACAGAAATCATGTATGCCTGCACTTCCAGCCTTAGTGAGTGGAGCCTGTAAATCTCAGAAGAAAGCAAAAAGGAGGTAGAAGCAATCCAGAATGATTCCAGAAGTCATCTTTTAGCCTCAACAGGGACACATAGTGCTCTCTGATACACACACACACACACACACACACACACACACACCCCACACACACATGTACACACCCAAAATGATAGTAGTAATTTAGCATTTCTTTTAATAAAAAAGTGTTCATGTTTACTGAACGTGTATTTTTTAATGTTCATCAATGAAGTGTTTATGTTTCAATGGTATAGTTTTTACTTATACATTCCTAAAAGACACAATTGCTGGATATAGTATTCTGCATAAGCTTGGAAGGATTCTGGTTAGAAATCTGCTTATTACCTTAGCATCATTCCTTATCTGGAATGAGCAGTTTTTATATAATTGCTTTTATTTCTTAAAGTCATTTTTTTGTCTCTGACTTTAGAAATTTTTATAACATTTGTTCAGTGAAGACCTTAGCATGTTTAATCTACTTTGTGATATTTTGGCATCATTAAGGTTCTGACTGTTCATATCCATACCTGGAATTAAACTACTAGAGTTTAGTAATCACACCCATATAATTGGGATGGCATTATGACTAGTCAAGACAGAGGCTGCTGAAACTGCTGTCTGAGAGTACTAAAGAAACACCTACTGTTACACACCTGTAACCTACCTCATTCATTACCAGAATGATACATAGTATATGTCTTTATTAGTATCACATGTTTTTCATTGCAACACCATATCAGTCAAAAATCAACCTAAAGGCCTAAGGATTTTTTCCTTTTGCTCACAGTTTAAGATGCTCCCTCCATGTTAATCTTACTCTTTTGTTTCATCTCTGCTGAAAAGCATAGCAACATTGTGGGAAGTATGCTATAGAATAAAGACATTCAGCTCATGGTGACTTATAAAGAGTGTGAGAGGAGGATCTAGTATAATATATACTTTTCCAAGGCGTTTCCCTAGTGACATAGCTCCTCTAGCTTGGTCTTACTTCCAAAGTTATCCTGCATTCCAATAACAGTAAGACTTTGAAATTTCATCATTGGGAGACAGTTTATATTTAAATCATAACATTGGCTTCTTGACTACCAAAGATTCATGACCATTTCAGGATACTTAAATACATTTATCCTAAAGCGCAATTGTTCCTTCATTGTTCAAAGTATCTTTTGTGATTTAAAATGAACTATTAGTTTTAAGTTCATGTGAAAATAAAAAAAAACATTTATCTCCCAGATACTATGGCAAAGAATAAATGATAGCACTTCAAAAACAAGGAATAAGAACATAGGAGAAAGCAGAGCTAAGCAAGATCCAAATCAAGCAAAGAAAAGATTAAATTCTATAGTTTCATGATTACTATTAGTCATTTGGTGGCACAATGTGTTCTTCAGAATACATCTCTTTCCTGAGTCCTTACTGGTTGTAGCTCAAATGGCATCTGTTTTTAACTAAATGTGCTTGTTCCTTCACTAGACATCCTATATTTCCAGCATCACTGTCTTTGTACCTCTTTCGCAGTTTCATTCTCATATATTCATACATTGCCTTTTCAGCTGATCCTTACAGAGACTCAGATAATACCATACATTGTCTCACCTTTCAGACTTTTCTTTACAATCTCCTTGGAAACCTATATGACATCACAATATCAGTATTCTATACGTGATAACAAACTATGGCATAGGTGTCAACAGTACCCAAATATGCTGGCATTTTGGCTACTGTGCATTCTTAGTTTCTGGATAGCAGAACTCAATGAAATGGAGACCAGGAACAAAATTTCTTAAGAGGCCCTGTAGGAGTAAAGTATCTTGTACTGTCTTATAAATAAGATTTATATTCTTCCAACATTAAACTACGAGGGAATGGGTCTTGTTGCTTCTGGAAATCAATGGTATTTTGAGATTACAAAGATACATTGTTACACCATTATATGAGGTGATGATTTCAGTGTTTTACCCAGTCACTTTTGCAAAACCATGCCTTTTGGAGTTCTGATTTGAATGCAGTGTTGATATATTCCTGCGAATTTAAGATGCTCCTAACCTTTACCCTTCAGAGCTGTTTAGTCTTTTTGTATGTACTTGAAAATGTTAGAGATTGTTAACACTGACCTGCTTTAATTTTGCATTGAGTAGAATGGAAGTCAGATCCATTTTTCTATTGTACAGAAATATGATAGTGTTTGCATCTTTGCAACAAACTATAATTCAAGTAGAAACTAAGAAATGTAATTGGCATTCAGTAGGATTTCTCATGGTTATGAATAACATTGAATCCCAGGCTGTTTCATCACCCTGGATGAACAACTAGTTATAAATTGGAATGTTTGATTTGTGGCCACAGATCTTTTGCAAACTATTTTAAGATGGTAATGTTTTACTCATACTAAATTAATTCATCCAAAATGAATGTATTTACTTTTACCTTCTATCTTGTCTTAGGTTTAGAAGTGGGGAGAATAAAGGAAAGAGAAGAAAGAGTTCCTATTTTTTGCGAAGGTCATGTCTGAGTAAGAAATCAAGAGCATTGTACATGTAAAAATAGTTCTCATTTCTACTTCCATAGAGATCTATAATTTCACAGTGATTCTTTTCATGTAAACTTTGATATGCTTCTACAGAGAGCCTGGGGCAGAGGCACAAACTGATACAGATGCAGGATGTGAATTGATGTCATGGAGGCAGATTAAAGTAGGAATTCTTCTGCATCTATTACAGAAATGTCAACAAGATGTTAGTATGTCAAAGCCAGTAACAGCAAGGCCTGAAATGTGTTTTTCTTTCACTGATCTAAGGTAGCTAAGTTTACTTGCAATCTACATTAGATAAGATGGGTTTATTTGTAAAGTAACCATATCTTCTCCTTCACCAATAGTACCACCATAAAAAATAGAAAAGTATATACATGAATATTTTTCTTAATTTTCTGAACCCATTTATTGTGCTTGTATGTTTTTATATGTTTATTTATGTGTGAGCACATATATGGTACACATGTGGAATTCAGAGGATAGCCCATGGGAATGGGTTCTTCCCTTTTACTGGGTGAGTTCTATGGATCAAATTCAGGTCATCAGGCACATGAACAAGGAACTTTACCCAATAAGCCATCTTCCTGCCCCTGCTGTTAGTTTAAAAGCTATGTTTTCTTCTGTAAAAATTCTAGCTTAAAACAGAACTGTACAAAACATAAACATTTATGCTGTTCAGGAAAATTTTTCTAGTTTTGGAAAATTTGCTTTTCTTCTGATGAACATCAACCTTACATGTGTGTTTGATGTTTCCTGTGTACCTTGATTATAAAAAGAATAGGAAGGTATCTTGTTAACTTTATTGCTATTTGTGTGTATATACACATACACACATGAACTGCTTTTGTGTACATATATGTGAATTATATTCTTGTGAGCTACAACAGTTTATGGGAAGTCAGAGGAGAACCTTGTAGAGTAGCTTCTGCCCTTTCACCTTTGTGTAGACTCCTAGGATTTAACTCAGGTGAAAGAACTGAGCTGAATCCATCTCACAGTTCTAAAAATATGAACTATTATGAATAATTTCTCTCATCAGTCAAAAAGATAAGAATAAAATAACTGCTAATAAAGTAATCAGCTACTGTGGGCGTTGTGATAAAACATATGTGAATATGACCTGCCAAATGATTTAATATTTACAATTATTTCAATGCACATTAGATAGCCGTATATTCTTTAAAGTATCTTCCAGATTATAGATTCACCACTCTTTGCTTCTACAGAAATAAAAACTCCAAGTAGTGAGTTTCTCGTGCATAAAAAATAAAACTTTATTTACAACTTCACTAAGTCTAAATAAACTGAGTTTTCAATAGTAAGATATCATTAAAATAGGTATGAACCTTCATATAGTCAAAATAACATTTAATCACAAAAATCAGAATTTTAATGACTAATTGGCATTAGGAAATTGCTGCAATGTAGTAACAATAAATTCTGAGAAAATTTGTTCTGAATAATAAAGGTGGTTACATTAACATGTTTATGTTAAACAAAAGAATAATGCAATACTGAAAAAGATGAGAATTACTTCATAATGATTTGTTTGTAAGTGAACCTTTCTTGTAGTCTTTTTTATATTGTTTCATATTCTTCAATGCATTATATTGTGATAGGAAATAAGTATGCTAAACCTGAAAAATAAATACAAATATATCATAGTTTTAGGGCGAAAAGTATGTGACAGAAAAATACGTATCATATCTACTAAGCTAATGCATACAGAGAAGGATGTTGCTTTTTCAGTTTTGACATTGTACTGCATGCCTTCTGCTAAAATGCAAGACAAGTAGAATTTGAAGCCATTTTAAAATATATTTATTTGTTTATGTGTGTTTGTGTGTGTGTATGTGTGTGTGTATCAGAAGGCACTGTGTGTCCCTGTGGAAGACCAAGGTTAACTTTGGGAATCATCTTGGATTGCTTCTATTCCTTCTTGCTTTGCTCTTGGATTTCTCAGGTTTTCAACCGGGTAGTTGTACATGGGACCTGGGATTTGAACTGAGAACCTTCAGCTTGAGAGGCAGAGTCTTAACCCCTGAGCCATCTCTCCAACCCTGAAACTACTCTCTACTATCATCTTCTAAAGACAGGTTGGGCAAAGCTCTGTCTTCTTAATGTAGTCACTTACCTTGCCTTAATGTGTTAATCCATGAAGAAATGCATGTGTGTGTGTGTGTGTGTGTGTGTGTGTGTGTGTCTGTGTGTGTGTGTGTGTGTGTGTGTGTGTGTGTGTGTGTGTGTGCCTGTGTCTGTGTGTGTATTGTACAATGACCAGCAGGAACAGAACTATCTTTAGTTGTATACCTGCATATATACTTTGCAGATATAATTCATTTAACATACATAGATTCTAAGCAAATTGTCATGTATCATATTTCATCACAGAGGAAGTTGATATCTAAATAAGTTAAATGTTTGTATAAGTAACTTTATGAAGAGTATCATAGATTGATATAGACTTCACTACTTACTGAACAGTCAGTGCTTCTTCTATGCATACTTTTATCATAGGGTTTGTTATTCAACCAGTGAACTTTGATATCTTAATCTTAATATGCAATGATGGGATAAAAACACAGGACTCTTTCTGCTTTGAAATTTTGTGAATTTAAATTTAAAACAGTTTTTAGGAGTCTTGTATATAACTTTTCTATAAAAATAGTAATGTACAAAGTGAGATGCAGTTTTTTCTTAAATACCATTTTCCCACTGACTCATACTAAAATTTCATCAGCTTTGCCATTTCAGTTGACAGATCTTCAAAAGTCAATTCTTTGTAAAAATTTCACTCTAAATTTCTTAGTTTTAGAATCTCTATATTGGAAAACAAATGAATTTTCAAATGTTCTCCATGTTTAGATGTGTGTACTGAGATGTGGGGTACTTTAGAAAATTTAACAATGTTTTATAATATGAAGAGTCAGCATCTAATTGAATTTTCATATATGACTAGTTTTTATTCTTTTTTTTTTTTTTTAGTTTTCTAAACAGGGCCTGCTTGAAGTAGCATGGAGTAAAAATGAGGAAATCAGCCTGAAGTAAATGAAATGTTACTTTACTTTGTTAAGATGCTTCAAGTTGTTTTATTTTTAAGCAGTATAGTTGGTCTAGTATTGTAAGGAATCTACATTTACTTTGTGCTTCTGTGTGTAATTTAAAGCAGATTCTGAATAAGTTAATTAAAAAGGAATATCCTTTTCATAGCTATTCTCTACTCTTCCCAAAACTCAGCCTCCCACAATGTTGGCCAAATTGCAGAACACCAAAAGCCTTTCACTACTGAATTTCTTGTGCTAATTGGATACAGAGTACTTTCTTGCCTTTTTAAATGACTTACATATGTAATCTCCAAATTGGTATGCTTAAATTAAAGACATATATACAAATATAAAGAAAAAGTTTTCTGCATGGTAGACTACGGTTTTTCATTTATTTTAAAAATCTGAATATATACAAGGTTACACAAAATCCATTCATTCAAAATAGGCAGATTATACATATAAAGTGGGAAAAAATCAGAGGTAGGATATGTTTCAGTAAATAATCTAGGAAGCATTATTCTGACTCATACAGCTAAATCATGTAACTGCTAATTGCAACCACTTTTAAAAACTAAAGTGAAATCCTGAAAAGAAATTTCAGAATGGGGAGTCAAAAGTAAGTGATATCACAAATAAGACTACAAAGTACAACACTGTGACACATCTTGAATGTCCATATGGATATAATGAGTGATATTTCAGGTTTTATTGAAAGAAATGATGCTATTTTGGTTTGTTATTTAAGTAAGCAGCATTAAAATTTAATATAAGTTAGAATGGATTTTGCATCATCAACTTTTTGTTTGCAAGCTAAAGTAATAAACAATTTAAATAAAACAAATTCAGGAATTATGACCCCTTGATAATTATATTTGTAGGGATATGTGTTTTTGAAAGAAATATGCTATTAATAAAAAATGCCTTTCCACCATGTTAATTCTAACAAAGATATTTGTAAGAAAATAATGACTTGCTCTTATAATCATGCTCCAATATTCATGTATATAATATTTTCTTAACTATCATCTTCAAATATTGTTGCTCACATAGGAAATGTGAACTTTTGTAAAATTGTATTTTAAGACTAATACATAAGTATCTCTTCTGGACATTGTAATACTACTTTAAATCTTTTCAATTCAGAAATTTCAAATGCTATAGAATCAGATAACTTTGTGAATGTTTGTAGTAAAATACCCAGTTTATACATGATTTTAAAGTGTATGATTAACAATACAAACTGAGACACATTATAGCTATTGTGAGATCCTTAATGAACAATTCAGTTTATATTTTGTGAGTGTTGAAAAGGTATTACTGTAAGTTCGATAATTTTAAATCTTCAATGTTTGTATAGCTTCAGTTTATCTTTAGCTACATGAACTCAAACTGCAACCAAAAAGTAAACAGAAATATGGAGAGCTGGGCATTCCTAGATAATTGTAGTTATCTGATTTGATTCACTTGCTTTAGCTAAATGTAGGTTGTTTTTTTTTTTTCTTTAAGTATTAAATTGGGAGTAAATTAGCACATAAAAGACTATTTTTTGTTTCATTTTATTTTGATTTTGTGGTCTCCTTTGCATTAACCACATTTTATTTAGTTTTCTTTCAGTTGCTTTCACATGTAGTTTACCTGCCTTGTGCAAATGAGTACAGAATACTTTGGGTGTCCTGATAGGATAGATATACTTTTCCCTATTAATGAAGTATTAATTGTGATATCCTGGGCCTGGAGAGGTGGCTCAGGGGTTAAGCCTCTGCCTTGCAGGCAGAAGGTCCCGAGTTCGGATCCTAGACCCCACGTATAGACGCCAGGCGGAAGCGAGGGCGGCCTGCATTTCTGGTCCTGGTAGGGCGGAGCCTGTGAATCCTGGGGCAGAGTAAGCAAGGAGGAGGTGGAGGTGGTCCATGGTGGATCCAGAATTCACCTGTGGTTCTACACACACACACACGCACACACACGCACATGTGCACACACACATACACGCACAATTGAATAAATAATAAGAAAATTTTAATTGTGATATCCTCATTTTGTTTCAATTATGTTTATTAATTGTACTAGTTGGTAGTATTATAAATGCATTATGGATTAGGGACTACTAAACCAAAAGCTAACCAAATGTTTTTCTGATTTATTTCAGCAATAATTATACTCAAGAATAATTAAAATTCAAGAATGCCAACAGGTAAGGGCACTTGTTGAGAGAGAGAGATTTTGCTTGGGTATGCAGGTCAAATAACATCTTTGGGAAGTCAATTCTGTCCTACCATGTGGGCTTTTGAGGATCAATCTCATCTTTCTGGGTTTGCAAGTAAGTACTTTGTCCACTAAGCTTTCTCTCCTACCCTCTATGGATTTTCATCATACAAGTCATACATTTATTAACTCATATGTTTTACATGTGTTTAATAGATGAGGTAAATTGTCACTTTTCTGATGAATGTTCTTTGATCTCTCTTATTTCACGATGCTTTCTATAAAGCAAACTTGACTAGAAATAAAAGATGACTCATTATAACAAGGACTGGTGAGATGGCTTATTTTGGTAAAGGCACCAGCATGCAAATCTACTAGCCTCATTTTGATCCCCAGAAACTGACCTGATGGAAGGAGAGAACAGACTTCCCAAAGTCAGCACATCTGTGCTATGATACACGCGTATCTGCTTATGTCCCTCCTTTTTTCTCTCAATCTATTTTTCCTACAGTTAATAACAATTAAATTTGTTTTTAACCTATTTCAAAAATAATCACTCATGTTTATATTTACAACTGTTAACTTTAGTCTCTCAAGTTGAAAAGATAGATTTATAATACCATGGCTGCCAGATTAAAAGAGCTTGTCTCCTCTCCTTTGGGTTTCAAATTCCCTTCACCACTATAAGGACAAGCAAGCCTCATAGAAAACAGAAAGAAAAGCATGAATCATGCCAGACATACCACGACCTTTGTTTAAAACCAATATGTATATAATATAAATTAATGAAATATTAAGAAATAAAAGATGTCTCAATATTTCAGTTCATCTCCTGTGCCCTTTTATTTCACTGACGCTTATGTCACACCTACCACATAAAAACATGCTCATAACATGATAGACTATTTTCATGCCCTCTTCTGAGTTCTGAATTTCATGGTGAAAATAACATCTATCACAAAACAAAAATAATTCTGATGTTCTTGAATTCTCAGTATAAATTACATAGAATATTATGCTGTTGTATAAAACACAAGTCTTCTGACCTCACTATAGGTGTTCATTTTATTGTAGCATTAGATTTCTAAATTGACCTGAGGAGCTTATTCAGTAAAGGATTACTGTGTCTTCTATAAATCAATTTTCACAAAAATATAAAATTATGAATATGCAATGTCATCCTTCAATTTTTTTGGATTATTTCCCTTTGATTATGCTACTTCATTCACTTAGAAAGTCTCTCTCTTTCCCTCCTCCTTATATGTATTCAGTCAGTCATTCAAGATAATCTCGAAAGTCACTTACTTCCCAAATTATTTTGGATTATTATATTTTAAAATAAATTTTTGAAAAATAATCTGTAAAATGTGCTAATATATTTTTTCCTTGACCAATTCATTTAAATTCTGTTACATAGCATTCTACTTGTGCTTTTGCTCCCAATAAGATGTATTCTTTTTTCAAAGTAAAAGATCTAACATTTATTTATGAGATTTAATAGTAAGAATTTAACATTCAGGGAAGGCTTACTAATTGTCAGATGCTATGTTCAAAATTTTCTGTTCATTATCTCTGTTTTATATACAAATAATTAGCTTGTTGCATTTACTTCTTGTATTTCATAACTCACTGGATACGTCAGATAAAGTACCATAGGGTGGTGCTTTAAACTCACAGTTAAAGTCATGTGTATGGACTCTTTAGCTTATTTGATCCAGCAGTTTATACTTCATAATGTTTCATAATGTATTATCAGGAAATCATAAGATTTAAAAATATCATTATGTAGACTTGCTAAGTTCTACTTAAAGCAACCATTTTTTGAACCAATACAGGGAACTAGAACAATTAGTAATTTAGAGGGAGAAGCATTTATCACATCAGAATGAGATTCTCAATCCTATATTTTAGCAGTGAATCTTGGAAATCAGTTTTTATATGTTTATAAGTTTTTCATCATAAAAATATATTATGTGCACCTCAAAAATGCAATATAATTCAAGTGGGGCCTTATTACACTTAAATGCTTTTAACTTTGCTTTCAAAAATGTTTGTTAGATTTCCAGAACCTTCTATAGTATAATTAAAAAAAAACCTTCTCAATATCAGTAAGTGTGGAAAACCTGAAATTATAACAACAAATTCTGAATCAGGGTATTGCTAACTGATTTTCTTAACAAAATAATGGACTTCTAAAGAATAAAAAGACTGCTGTAGTTTCCTGCTATGAAAATCATTTCAACTGTCAACTGTCACATGCCCCTAAATATAACCATGACACATGAAATATAAGAATGGTCTACATTTGAGATGTGTATATATATATATATGTGTGTGAGGGAGAGTCAGAGGTAGAAACAGAGGCAAAGAGAAACAGAGAAGATCCTTTCTTACTTTACTATGTAATGATTTGGCTTTCACTCACATTGACAAAGGATACTTCGTATTTCTTGTCACTTTGTAGATCAAAGAGAAGAAAAACAACACAGAGACTGAAAAGTCGGATGTCTGATTTTCTTTTCACATATGTATTTCAAAACAAAAACAGACTTTCAAAATAGAGGAATTTGGTAAGTTTCATGTGTGCTGCAGCTACTCTGTTTCAGGCTTGTGTTTAGATTGGATCCAAATGCTTCACTGACAGACATGGGGGCACATCCAAAGAGTTGCTTCTGGATAAAGTTATTTACACTCTAGTTTGACCCATGAGGGCAAGAGAACAGTTAAGTACCCTGGGTAATGCTAACAGACAGCTTAGCTGTACTTTGCTCCAGATAGTTTAGATTAAAAAAAAGGGAAGGGATTCTAATAACTTCAAAGCTTGTTTTTCCCAGTTTGTATGAGAATTTCCATGAAAACAGGAATCTGAAACCTTTACCTTTGATATTAAAAGATCAGAAAACAGAATTTTAGCATTGGTCTAAGTCTCAAAGGTCTTCAAATACTGATAATATATCATTATCTTAAAATTACCAGCCAGCAATATCACTCAATATGGAAGAAGGGGAAGCAATATTGCACACCAAAGTCAGTTTTTAGGAACTAAGTTTCAGAGTTATATTTCAAGGAAGAATGTGAATAATCAGGTATAAGTATACTTATTGAATATGAATATGCATATACAGTATACATTTTCCTGTATATGTGTATTTCCACTCTATTGTGCACTATGGTTTAGAAAGTTTCCAGATTGTAAGAAAATCTTATTTCCTCTTGATTTGGTTTAAATAAAAATTTGGGTTAGTTCTAAGTTTTAATATGCAATATTTAAACAAAAACTTGGAAATTGTGGTTTCAGATGGGAAGTAAATTAATTTTAATTTTTTTCTTAAGGTGATATTAAATTTTAGAAAAAAGCACAGGACATTGGAAGAAAATACAATTGAAGCATTTATCTTAAAATAATAGTATGTTAGCAAAGCCTAAACTCACATAAGAAGTAAAAGATTTCCCTAAAACATTATTAGTGCATGAAGTTATCTTTTTAGATTTTTAAATGTAACAGAAATCTTTTCTGTTCATTCATTCTGTTTTTATAGTGATATTATGTTCTTATTATTCATACAAAAAAGCCTTGAATTTTGAAAGTCAGACTTGTTTAACACATATTGCTAATGAATCTTCATACGACTGCATTGAATAAGTGCTTGCCTTTTATATCATACATGTGATTCAAATTTGTAGAAAAAATGGAAGTGTATTTTAACAGTTGCCAATACCTGATGAGTACCTCCTCATAGATCACAAGCATAAAATTGGGTTGTAGAAGATATGCTAATATTTTAAACCATAGTGTTCTTTACTTTACTTGTGACAGCAATAACCTTTGAATTACAGTTGTGCTATTGATCTGGATTACTGTTCATTTTACCAAGAAAATTATTATTTATAGACTCAGAAGGACTTAATACTAATAAGAAGTTTGATCTGAAATAAATGAGGGGATGTTTATTAAATAGGGATAATTGGAAAAATTTTTTATTTGAAGGTTAAGATTGAAAAAGAATTCATATATATATATATATATATATGTATATATAACCATAAAAAGGGAAAGGGAGTATATTTTCACGTGGCAAGCAATAAAGTAATATTTCAATGGCAAGTCCATTGTCCTTTTCTTAGCACTGCAGTTACCTAACAAGTATGCATGGAAAATGATTTAGGACTGAAAAAATCCTCTTGTCTGGATAAAATACTTCACCATTGTCTTAAAACAAAGTAAAAAGAACGCTCAAATGTTTTAATATTAAATATTTGAAAAAAACAGTGAAGTTTGCTCCTATTTTTTAGCGATACTTAATTTCCATGTGGAAATTATTTTTTCTTTTTCTAATTTACTGCACTTCTTTACTTGTTCTCCTATAATATAAATACGACTGCTTATTTGAAACATCCTTTAGAAACCTGTGAAAGCTGATTATCATAGGAATTGTGAGATTATTTTTATGTTTCTTAGAGGAGGTGGAAGTAGCGAAAACTTTATGTTTAAAAATTTTCTGCATCAAAAAATATCAAAAGAAGATGTGATTCTTCGTCATTTCTTCTTTGAAGATCTACTTTAGTGACAAGAGCATTTTCAGACTGGCAGGATTGGAAAAAAGGATAAGGTAAAAGTGGAAGCAGGGGAAGAGGCACAAGAAATTTTTATTTATGAAAATACCATAATGAAATTTAGTAATTTGTATGCTAATTAAAAGATGAAAATATAAGACATGAAAAAGGAGTAAGTTTAATTCATACACAAAGATAGGAGAATATCTTTATTTAATTTCTACTAAAATCAAAACTGAACAGAGATATGTAAAAATATAATTTGTTCCATTTAGAAAATAAAAGAAGCTTCTGAATTTTTTTATCTCACAGCAATTGTCTGGTATAAGACACAATTTTTAGCATAATAGATACTGAAATATTAAAATTGAGTCCTTTAAAGTGTTCTTTGTACTTGGTACTACTGCAGTTCCTACATATCCTGTAACATTAATGAGAGAAACAAAATTTATTTTTTTAAAAACTTGGTTTTGTTATAATATATTCAATTCATTTCCTTATTTATACACAAATTGGACTACTAGTATTTAATGTTCTAGTTCACAACTGTGAGAGCAGTGAGACAAGTGGATATTATCAGAAACAAATACATTTGTTCATTCCAAAGTATTATCGATATTTTGATGTGTGCCATTACTTAGTTGCTATGTTCAAGATAATGTAGTCTCTGATCTTGGAGAAGAAAAAAAAGGTACTAAATGATTTTAAATATATCTATGATACGTTGTTATATGTGATGCAGTAGTGTACAATGGTAAACAGACTCTGAGAGCTTTATGAAAAGTTTGGTTGCCATTTTGTAAGTAAAGAGAATAGATGAAAAGTGTTTTGTTTTTTTAATTAGGGATATGACCAGAATAGTGCCTTTGAAGAAGTACAGTTTCAGTTCCTCTTTGTGGCATTGTATTAAAATACTAAGGAGTCCAAAGGAAAACAGGTAAATTAGGAAGCAACTGCATTATGAAGCATCTAAATTGCAATTATACTGTCAGTTAAAAAATACTAAAGAAAATTGGCCAGTTTTCTGAATGGTTTGACTGTGCGATGACAGCCGGCAAGAAAAGTGTGGAATGTTAGCTTTTAGTTTCTGAAGTTAACTTCGAAAGATTAAGGAAATGCTTATCCTGATACTAGTAATAGGAAAATTCAATGTCCCCATAAATACTGATGACTTTCTGTTCCAGCAGGATGTTTATGAGACTGAGAAAACAAATTCCAGAAATTCTATAATTTGGCAATGAATTTTGATAAAAGGACCTAGTCTAAGGGATTAAAACCTTTGGGTTATATTCTCAATCCTCTCACTAGCTACTTCACTGTGCCTGCCTTTCTCTTCTAGCAGGCTCAGCACAACCATACTCTTCTGGCAGGGTTGTTCTCTGAGGTGCAGTAAGTGATTAGGCCTCCTGAGAAGGAAGTAGATACAGAAATCCAAGCTTCATTATGCTCTCTTCAAAAATAACTGACTCACAGGGAAACAATGGCAATGTTGAAACATCTGAGAAGCTGTGCCTAGAGGAAACAGAATGAGACACTTTCGTCAGGAAAAAAGCAATCTGGTCTTTTGAAAAGAGAAGGGAGAATTGAATCAAAGGACTGATTAGTGCTTTCTTGGTCATCTTGAGATCTGAAGTAGTTAATGCATTTCTCAAACTTCTATTTTTTTGTTTGTTTTAATTCCTTAAGCTGGTTAGAACATAGTATATAGGTGAACTCATACCCAGTAATACCTGACATAGGAGATGAAAATAGCCAAAGAAGTAGCAAGGTAATTAAATGATTTTCATTTCTGTAAATTCTGATTGGATATTATCCTTTAATACTGTTTTTCTAAGTTTATTTTTTATAAATAATTCCATTTTAATGTTGTTTAACAGAAAATGTGTTTGCTTTCAAACAGTTACGTTTTCATTAAATTTCAAATAAACTCAGTCTTATGAAAGAGAAAACTTTTTTACAAAGACTGAAGGCCACCATTAAGATTGGAGATTTTTCCCACTTTTCCTCTAACCATAAGTTTATAATGCTCAGTTACCAATTTTTGCAAAGCAAAAACAGATGGATAAAATTATATACTCGCCAAGGGAATAAATATATTCACAACTAGAATCTAAAATACGTTACTTTAATTGAAATAGTTACTCTAATATATATTTCCTGAGGAATTTCATCCTCTTTTCCACAAGATCTCTAAAAATTACATGAGATCATTGAGATTTGTTGCAGATTGCCAAATGACAGAGAAATCCTAACAGGAAATATGGCTTCTAGATAAATAAATAAAAAACCACCGAAAAATCCATATGAGTGCTGTCCTCTCTTCTGACTTTTTCAAAGTGCAGAGGATCAAAGTAGAAGACAGCAACTTAAATTCTCATGACTGAATTATTAGATCACAGCTCAATGTAAAACTGAAAAATAAATCCACAGAATAAACTGAGGAAAATGAAACATATTCACTTTCAAAATCAAAGAGATGGATATTAACATATTAAAATTGAAATGAGAAATTTCCTAAAGGATCAGATAAGGAAGCATATCAGAGATTTTACAACTAAAAACATTAAAATTAAGATAACTTGCACCAGAAATTAAGAGGCTAATATAAATTATTTGAGGGTTTTCAAGTATTAACTGTATGAAAATATTGGAGACTGCAACCTAGCCATGAAAATAAAAAGTCATAAATATTGTATCAACTCGTTCTTCTGCTTGATTTTGTCAGATTAAGAAATAAGTAAACACGTCATATTTTTTAGGTTAGTAATACAATAAATGAAAAATATGAAGACTAAGAACAGCTTTCAGGGAAAAAAAAGAAACATTTTATTTCAACACTTTGAATATGAAAAGTCATTTGAGCTAGTACTGCCAGTGTTGATACTGATTTTATAACCAAGAAAAAAGTATCTCCAGATTCAAATGATCATATCTGAGATGAGAGTTATCATAGTCAAAATATGCCCAACTCTATTCTCTGAGAAAGTGTTGCACATGCCTTTCACAATCAAGTTTTTCTTTTTTTTCTTTTCTTCTTTTTGAAGGAAGAGGTCATAAAGAGCTCTGATCACTGAGCTAACTGCACGGTTGAGTAGCAAAAGTGGCAGACTCAGGGATTTAGAAAGATAGAATCATCTATTAGGATCACATTATGCTTTGTATTTCTAAAAATGACTTCCAGAGTTTGAGATCTATCCATTTTACAGACTTCTAAAATAATTCCTTTTCCTAATTGCTTAATTCAACAAACCAGAAAATCAGAAAAAAACAACATCAAAAAGTGGTTAAGTTGTATGCTTTAGACTGTTTATTGATTGATACAGATTTTTTTTTCCTTTGAAAGATAGGCTGGCCTGAAGATTCCACATCTCCTGACTCAGCTTTTGGAGCAGCAGAGTGTTAAATGGAAAAAGAATAAATGAAAGTGTTAATTGAACAGATGAAGTCTGGTACTAAAGTGTGTTTACTTTGTCAAATGATATAATTCGTGTTTCAACAGCATGGTAGCTCCATATCCTTAAAGTAAAGTGGATTATTTTAGAGATATTTTCTTTAAGCCAATGAAATTTGGTCCATTTCCTGCCAAATATTTTTCCCAAACTCCCTGGCATTCAAACTTCTGAACATGTGCCTGAACATACACATGACCATGCATACATTTGTGCCTGCTTAGGGTGATGCAGTGGAGTGTGCTGAGAGAAATAATCCGTTTTTGCTGGAAGCCAAAAAATTCCTCGGAGAAAAAGAAGAGCCAAGGAGAGAGCAAGTGGCATACATTTCATCTACACATTCCAGATTTATAACAGAACACCAGTGAAGAATCAGATTCAGAAAGAGAGCTACTTTCCCTTAAATCTACTTTCCCTAGTATTTGTCACTTACTTTCACAAGTCATATGATATACAGATGATAGCTATATTGCTCATACAGGGAAGGGCATGAAGAAATAAAAAATACATTGTGGATCCTATGTTCCCAGTTTGTCTCCATCCTACGTAATGTTCTTACTTTTCCATAATCCGTATTTCTTTCCTGTTTCTAGGGCTTCTCAATTAATTACCACTAAGGGTCTTTATATCATACCAGGTTATCATTTATTAGGTAGTATTCCTTATAGGTATTTGTTACATACATTTTCTTTAACTCCTCCCTTGCAAAAACAAAATATTTTGTAAGCTTACCTTGCCTCTGATCCTGAAGTAAGGTCAGTGTTATTTAAGATCAGAGATACCACACTTGGAAGGAGCTGAAGAGCTCACTGAATTCTTGCCAAAAGGAGGTAACTCAGTTACAGAATCAAAACAACCAAAAAGTAAGCCTGAACTTTATGGCTATAGCTCATAAGATATCATTCACATCTAAACAGAAATCATCTCCTCTGAAAAATATCATAAAAAACACAGAAGTACATACATAGCTATCTTAATAATCATTGTCCCTTGTTTCTCACTTGACATTTTTTTCACATAGAGCACCTATTCAGTGATTTAATGTCTGTACTTCTGGCCAACAGCTTCAATTACTCCAGCAAATCAAAATTGTTTTTACTGTTTTTTGTGTTCTCTTACATTTTGATTTTATTTACATTATCAGTTACTTTTGTAATTTCTTTTTGTATCTTAGGCCCAAGACTTTAAAAATTAAAGCAGGCGTGAGATAAAAGAATGAGTTCTTTCAAAAAAATTTCTAGATTTGGAAATATAGCTCAGTGGTAGAGCACTTGCCTAGGATGCATAAGTACCTTGCTTCAAAGTTTCCAGAAAGATCAGCATCACTGTTATAACTGTATCCATTAATATGAAAAATTGAAGACAGAGCTTCATGTTTACTTGATCTATCTTATATCTGTCCTCTACCAATTATCTATATTGTATCTTTATCTATCTATCTATTTATCGTCTATCTATCTATCTCTATCTTTATCATGGAATCTGTTTTTCAGAAAGCAGTCCTCTTTGCATTATTATGTAGCCTGAAGGTTTAGATAGACATATGAAGTCACTTTATGTGATTTTTGTAAAGACTGTAAAATATTATAGCTCAGATCTTTTCAGAAAAGTCAGGCTACATATCACCAACCAAAAAGGTGCCTGATTAAATCAAATATTATTTCTATGGCAGTTTACTCATCACATACCCAGAAAAAAATGTGAACCAAAAAATAAGAAGACATACATGCTGAAGCTTAAACTCACAAAGGATTTTTGTGTATATAATAATTTTATTTGATACAAATCAATTCCTCACAAAACACATCCAAACACAGTAAAATATCATTTTCTAAGACAGGAGGGAATGCTGAAGGAATAAGTAAAACAATGATAATGAGATGAAATCTAATAAATAAAGAATTTAGTTGTCATCAGAATGGATTACATGTTTAGGAACTGTGATTCCATCCAAATAGGGGAGGTTTGGCTTCAGTTCCAATTGCCTGTATTTAGTCATTCTCTCCTTGGGTGAAAATCCGGTAGTCAATCCAAATTACCCTTCCTATACAACTGTGTCCTGGTTCCCTGCTTTTTGTTTGCCTATTCATTCCTTGGACAAAGCCAAGCCTATAGAAGGAGTGGCTTGGGGGTGCCTGGAGGCATCTCACAACAATGGCTTTGAGTTCTCCATTTAACTCTTCAACTGATTAATATTCTGTGTAGCCAGAAGCCAGCCTGACTCAGGGCCTTTGCTTAAAGAGCAGATGGATTATGGCCACTGCAACTCAATTGATTCATTATTTAGGCCATTAATTTTCTTCTCACCAAAAACATCTGGCGTCTGATGCTTGGGGATAAACTGATATTAGCTGCAAGCAAGTTTAATAACAGGTTCATCATCTAAGATTGTAGGTTAAAACCTAAGACAAGGTCAGAAAGCATGCATTTTAAAGGAAAGGACACTGTATAAACTCCTTCATTTGCAGATGATCTAAAAGAAGGGATTCATTTTATTCCACTATGTCTCAATAAAATTCTATTCACTTTTTGGCACTGTGTCATCACCAATCATTTTATGCGCAAACTTTTAAAGTGTAATAGAATTGCAAAACTGATTTAGTCAATTGTTACCTCTGCCGTAAATTCCTTCCAGGAACATATGGAAGGAAAAGAGACAAATAAAATCACTGTAGATAAAATCACTCAAAATAAATAGAATATGTCTCTTTTATTGGTTTTATGACATCCCAAGTTTATCGGATTCCTCCACTTTCAATTACCAGTAAGTCACCACTAGTCTAATCGTTGGCAAATGCTTAAAGGAGGCTTACTGCAGTAATTATCCCTTTTTTTCTTCCCTATGAATCTGAAACTTCCTGTTTTTAATGTTTTAATATTTAAGTACCCACTCATGCGCACACACACACACACACGCACGCACACACACAGACTCTCTGTCTCTTTGCCTCTGTCTCTGCCTGTCTTTTTCCTGGGAAAGATTTCTGGTATTTGTTATCTACGATGTTAGTATAAATGTGTTCTCTTTCGGATATGAAATTTGTATCAGTGGCTTATATTTCCTCTGTGTGATGAAAGGACTCTGGCAAAGGCATTTAAGAAGTAATTAGAGTGATAAAATATGCACAAAATGTGTGTATGACAAGTGCACCCATATATATGCATATATTTATCTGTCATTGAATAATTCCTCCCATTCCTGAAAACATAGTTGCATGAGTGGCTGGCTTGTCGTCTGCCTCTGTGTGTTGCTGCAGGCAGGTGTTTGGCACCAACCTATAAAGAAGGGAAATGCCTAGATTGGTTGCCAAAAACAAACAGTTGTGTGGGTGGGCCTAGCATGACATTCACAACAGGCGTCTGGCTTAGACCATTCCTGTGGGCTATAGCTTCAACATGTTTTTTCTCCACTACTCCTCTGTCCCATGCAATGACTGCTGGAAAACTGCCCAAAGATGAATTTCGTAAGCTGAGTGAATGAGCCTACACTGATCAGCCTCAGGTTTGTAAGCAGCACGCCCACCAACTTCTAATTTATCAGAAGCTGAGAATCAGTGTAACAAGATCCATTTACTACACCAGCAAAGACTGTACAGAAATGATTGGTTAAACCATCTTGAGCTCTAGCAAATAGAAAATTTATTTTAATGTAGTCCAACCAAATGCTTCTCTCAATTTTTTAAAGCATCCCTGAGGGAATCGTGCCTCTTTTCTCTTTTTAAAGTTGGGTTCTTTCTCTTTCCTAACTAATGTTGTAGCTTGCTGTACTTTTCACAAGGAGGAAATAACTGGTTATGGGCAAGATTTAGAACAAATAGAGAATGGGAAAGAAAGAAACTAAACCTGTCTTTCAGGGTTAAAATAAAAAACGAAACTTTTTGTAGGTCATTTTAGTTATCAGGAAACCAATGTAATTGGTGAAAGTTCCCTCAACTCCATATCTCTACAGACTACTATCACTTAAAGAATTATTCCAGAAATGATAAACTGCTTTATAGAAGTTAAGAAGCATAATTACCACATATAAATATTTCAAAATGAATTAAGCTGAATTTTTTTCACTAATGCAGAGCTAGTACTTTCCCATACTCTCAAATAATTGTATAATGCCATTTACTGACAGGCTAACTTAAGAAAAAAGATGATTTTATAACTAAAGTAAGATAAAATCTCAGGAGGAAAGATGTTTTAGGTGTTGCAACTTTACTCATTGTATTTGTACTATTTCACTATTGCACAGGTATTTTGACACCTAAATGAGGACTGACATTTGAGTAACACTGGTATACAGACTATATATGGATTTTGATGAATAACACAGAAAAAAATCCACATCTCTAATTTGGTTGTATGTCTTAGATCCTTTCATTAATGTCTCAGTTCTTGGTTCCTCCAACAAATATTCTGTATGAATTCCAATATTTTAGTAAAGTTAGTCATATACTATAAGGAGTTATTGATGATTTAGTCTTTATGCCAAATGCTTTCTTTCTGAAAATACTCTACCAAAGCAATCAAAAAATAAATGAAACATTTGAAGTTCTAGTGGAAAAATTCAAAGTGGTAAAAAATAATTTTTAATGATGGCATAGAATATCAGAGCTCAAACCTTCATTACCTTCAAATGTGAATGTCATAAATATCTAATATTTCAAGGCATATATTTTTGAAATAAGCAAACTCTAATACAAATTTTAATTTTACCTAGCATATCAACCCTTATATACTCTTAAATTATTGATTTCTTAGCTTTCCATTTTCTTTGTATCAAGTTATATCCCATAATTCATGTCCCATATATTTAATAAATAATCAAAACTTATGTTTTCCATTTTTCACATAGAATATTAAGTGGTAAGCACAAGTAACTGTTGACTTTCTTCATTTACCTCACTTGGTATCAAACTATTATCAAATATGGCAATTCTTTAATGTTCTAAAATATTTCTGTGCCCTGTGTTAGTTTTTATTTTGTGGTGCACAAACCCAGGATTTCATAACTCTGGAGGGGAATAATCACTTTTCATTGATAATTGTAACTTTCTTATCCATCAGACTACATAGCAAAATCATACAAGTCTTTAGCCAGTTTCGTAAGGCTCTCTGTTTTATTTCAGACTTTAGTTCCTTGAAATTTTATCATAAATATTACTCTTTTAGAAAAACGTTTTTATTGAAATTTAAAATATTGTCCCAAATATGTCACTTATCCCCATTTTAATCATTCCTAAAAGTTTAGAGACTTAGAAATTTGTCATGATCTTCTAACCATGTACTTGTAGGTACAGGTATATATAAAACTATACTGTAACCCTTGGTGAAGTTCACAAAGACAAGCCAGTTGGTCTTGTGGTTGTTCCTTAATATATCATTGAAACAAAGGAATACATACTATATCATATTATATTGTTGTTCACATTTTTCTTATGATGAAAATTATATTGCTTTTTAAATGATCTGATATTATTCCAAAGTTAAATACAAAATTATACCCTACCTGTTGCTTAGTAAATTAGCTATGTTCAATCAATTGGTACAATGAGAAAAAATACATATCATGTGTTCGTACCATAATCATCAGATTTTACTGTCAAAAGATGAGGAAAATGAGAAAAGGGTTAACTGTAACAAAGCTCTCAATGTCCTCAGCAAGTAGAAAACAGCATTATGTGCTCCATCCGAAATAAACTTTCAAACTATTTTCATTCTGCAGTTAATTTTTGAGAGCTTTATCATCTTTCACTATACTCTATGTCTGATCAATTGGTGACTAATTCCTACTTCTTATTCTTAATTTCAAGCAGGCCTTTGAGTTTCCTTCATTTCCTGAACCCCAATCACAACGTTGAACATATTGGTCAGAAGAAATGTCGTAGATTAAAATACAAAATATTATATAGCATTATTTGTAGTAAATGTCCCTACCATCTTAGCATATTACAAAGCATAAGCTTCAATATCTGACAAAATCTGGTTCTTACTGTAGTTGTGACATATCAGTTACATAATCATCTCTGAGACTGTATGTGTCATATTGAAAATATAGATGGTGACACTAGTTCATTGTGCATTTAAAAATAGAACATAAATATAATTTGATTAGTCTAAATTTCAAAATTTGTATCAGCATTTTATTTTTATGGAAATAGTATTTATTTCTTTTCTGAAAACCAGGTTAGATAAATATTCAATATGCTTGTGAAAGTAGAAAAAAATAAATAAAAATGAAAAAAAAACTTGATTAGAAATACCCTCCAAATAATCCAAGGATTATAATGCACATGTCAACAGGAATACAAAATTCAGAATTTTAAGAGGGTTTCAAAAGTTCAGTTCTCAGGAAATCTGCACTAACTGAGTTTCTGAAAATTAAGTTAGTGTGTGTATTTTTACTCAGTAGTGAGAAAAACTTTCTCTAGACAATAGTTATAGTCAAAAATATATCTTTCCAAATGATCATTTTGATTTATACTGTTAGTGATATATTATTGCAATATTATTATAGGTACATGTGTCAAAATGACAATTGAAGCCATATGTTCTGGTCACAGTTGTGAAAGATTATTTGTTGAGTTAAACCTTGAGCAAGAATGCCGGACTGGAAGTTGATTAATTGATAGGTTAAACCACTCTGTGGTTGGGGCTTATCTCCCTGGGCAGATGGGAAATATGGAGGGAGATGACTCAGGTAGCAGGCATACTTTGCCATGCTTAGTGAGACATGTGGATCTGGCAAAAGAGAATTTTCCCTTCTCATTACTGGAATTGGCATAGCCAGTTAGCTCCCTTTGCTCACAACCTTGATAAGTATTCTCTGGAGAAACTGTATAAGAAAACACAACCAAGAATCATACAAGAGGAAAAAAAAACTTGTTTCTCTCTAAGCTGCTTGATTGTAAATTTATCAGCAGTTCAGGCAAACTGTGACAGAAACTGATACAAAGAAGTGGAGTGTAGCTATTAGATTAAGAGAACCTGATACCAGACAGTGAAGTTGCTGTAAAACTGGAAGTGTTTGGTACCAGAAGAATGGGACATTGCTAGCAAATATGACTATGGGGTTTTATGGATTTTAAATTGATTTAAAGAAATTTAAGTGTTTGAAGATTTTGAGACTTTGGATTACATAAACCATTGAGTTTGATGAGCTATTTAAAAAATAATAACACTGAAAGAATTATACAGATTATAATGAAAGGGATAAGAAATTTCCCTTGAATTTATAGATGGCAGACTATGCTTCTTTGTAGAATAGAGCAATTTTGGTAACTTTGAAGTTTTGGACGAGGAAGGGGCTAACAACAGACCAGCAGTGACTATTGGAGAAATGAATATCATTGAAAAAAATTAATGCTTTGAACTGGGGACAATGGGTGAAATTAGTTGAATCCTATGGTGAATTCAATCTGGGAAGACCAAGATTCATAACAAGAGAAAGCATGAGTTGAAGCACTTTCTTGCTTTCAAAAGTTTTGGTTACCTATAAAATACCTTTTTCAGATTAGCTGGAAGAAGAAGTTGTACAGTGATAGTCCAAATAAGCCAAGCTACATCTCAACATCACTACAGAGCTTGGCAGCATCATTCATTTGCTGCTGGTTGTGATGCAAGACTTAGGGATTCATGAAGAGGAGTTGAGGCTTGTCACCTGGTGGCTAGTTTGGAGTTCCTACAAAGGGAAGTAATGCTTTCAGTTGCAGTAGTCAACCCAGAATGTTGGAGATATCAGAAACATGGAATACATGATTGGAAAGCCGTGAGTGCAGATTGGACATGACCCAAAAGAAGCAGCTTATCATATGACCAGAAATGCACAAGTGATAAATTTGCCCAGAGACTTTGAGTGAATCTGAATACACAATGTGCAGCATAAGATCAACATTGAACTACAAAATATGAACATTAAAATTAAAAAAGTGGGGGCTTTTGGAATGTTGGAGCTGCACCATTAATGATTAAACATGTTGGAATTGGAATATTAGATCTTTTCATCTTGGATTTTAAGTAAGAATAAATAAAATTGAATGTAAATATACAATCTGGAAGGACAAAGACTGACAAGTTAGAGATTAAAAATAATATCATTCCAAAATAGACATATAGATGAGTGGATAAAAATGGAAGACCCAGATATAAACTCAAATACTTACAGTCAAATGATTTTTTTGTATAGATGCCCAGAAAAATCATTGGAAAAAGGACATAAACTTCAACAAATTAATGGTATTGGAAAAACTGGATATCTACATGTGGAAGATTGAAACTGTACCCTTTCTTGTCACCCTGTATGAAAATCAACTCCAAATGTAACAAGGACCTTAGTAATAGACTAGAAAGTAAAAAATCCCTAGAAAAAAGAGTAGAGAATTCCCCCAAACTGATTAGCTTAAGCCAACATTTTCTAAACAGGACCCCAATTGCACAGGAAATAGGACTAATCCTCAACAACAGTGGTTTCATGAAATTAAAGCTTTTGTTTGGCAAAAGATATTCCTAACAGAGCCAAAAGATAACCCACACGATGGGAGGAAATCTTCATTAACCACAGATCTAATAGAGAACTAATATCCAGAGTACACAGAGGACTCAAAAAATTTAACACCAAGGAGGCAAACAACCCAATTAGAAAATAGGCTTTTGAACTTGTTTTTCCCAGGATGAAATTAAAATTTTTAACAAATATCTTCAAAATGTGTGACTTCCCTAACCATTAGGGAAATGCAAATCATCCTAATCCATCATAATGCTTAAAATCCAAAATGCATGTAAGAACAAATGCTAGAGAGGATACGGAAAGAAGGGAGCCCTCATACATTACTGGTGGGAATGCAGACTTTTACAAATACTCTGGACATCAGTATGCTGGTTCTTAAAAAAGTTAAAAATTAAAATATTATATAGCTATACCACTACTGAGAATATTCCCAAAGAATGTTTCATCTTACAATAGATACACATCTACATTCATGTTCATTGCAGCTCTATTGGCAATAGCAAGAACATGGAATCAGCTTTAATGACCAATATTAGATGAATGGATAATAAAAATATGGTACATATATACAGTGGCATACCATTCAGCTATCAAGATAAATGAATTACTGAAATTTTCTGATAAAGGGATGTAGCTGGAAAAAGTTATATTGAATGAGGTATCCCAGATGTTTCATATTCTCTGTTATAATAAAAACTCAGTAGTAAGCTCTCAAAATGATATACTCAAGGGGAAATTTCTATTATGTCTACTTTAACCATAAAGGAACCTAACTTGGGGATAAGAAAAAGAAGACCTCAAGAGACTGGAGACAATGTAACACAAGAAAACATATAAGACCACTATTTATAAAAGTTCTTATTGTAAGGGAATTAAGGTGAAAGGTCTTAATAATGGGTAGGGAAAAAATTAGCAAGTGGCTCAGGGGATAAAAAGAGATCAAAGGCCCAACCCAGTAGTGAAAGTTATAGATCACTACAGATCTTGTAAGAACAATCTATGGGAACAACAGAATAATGTAAGACCCATAGGAAAGCAATTACTCTCTGAATGGGTTCTAATCTCATTAATGGCAAGGAAATTGTGCCTGACACTGTAAACCTATCAAAAAAAAGCAGAAGGGTTATAAATCTACAGGAACATATAACCTATAGTTAATCATAAAAAACTGATAATAAAGCATCATCTAAACACTCCTTTTTTTAACCCTTAGATAAGACAAGCTCTCAGAACTCAATCAAGTTGCACCCTATTGCAAAAGAATATTAGTGACACAGAAAACCACATCAGGCCAGAGTACAGAATAAAAGTCTTCCTGGAATGTTTAATTGTAATCAGTCCATCAAAATCTTATACCACACCAAGGCTTAGGGTAACATGGAATATTTAGTTGTGTGCAAGAAAGCATTACAATTTCATATTCCATATAATTTATTTATTTTCAATGAAATATTGCAGTGTAAGAACAGCTCAGAAATTTCTAGTAGACCAAGATACAGACATAAATTACTAGTAGACTAAGATACAGACATAAATGTGATTATATGGTCTAAAATCATGATCTCAGATTTTTTTGAATTCTTTATATTTTTTAATTTTTTTTATTTATTTCTTCCACTCATACAAAGTTGATAAGTACCCCATTCCCCTCTCTCCCTCCACCTCTCCCTGGATCTTCCTGTTCCCTACCCCCTTTTCCCTTTCCTTTCCCCCTTTCACTCCCTTTCTCCCAGTTCTCTCCCCCACCCCATCCCTTGAGCATCCTTTAGTGTGCAAGTCAAACTTCCCTCTGGGTCCTCTTCTCTGATGAGGTGTAAGGACTCAGTGGCATTGCCGAGAGGTCTTTGTCGTGTTCCCTTTTAGTATAGGAACACTATTGTGGCTGTTAATCCCTTGCCTCTAAGGATCCTAGTGCCTGTGAACCATGCTAGACTTTGGGGGTTCAATGATATGTTAGTAATTGTGCAGGTCATGCAATGTCCTATTATGATCACTTCAGCCCTAACTTGTATGGAGTATCTTGCATATCATTGCTCCTCCCCAACTTTAGACTCTTACAATCGTTTTTTTTTCAACTTTTTGTCTCATTATTTTATGGCATATTTGACCCATTTCTCAATTTATTATTTTTTTATTTCTTCCACTCATACAAAGTTGATAAGTACCCGATTCCCCTCTCTCCCTCCGCCCCTCCCTGGATCCCCTTGCTCCCTCCTCCCTTTTCCCTTTCCTTTCCTCTCCTTCCTCCCTTTTTCCCAGTGCTCCCTGACCCCCCCCCCCATTCCTGGAGCATCCTTTAGTGTGCATGTCAAACTTCCCTCTGAGTCTTCTTCTCTGATGAGGTGTAAGGACTCAGTGGCATTGCCTAGAGCTCTTTTCTGTGTTCCCCTTTAGTATAGAAACACTATTGTGGATGTTAATCCCTTGCCTCTAAGGATCATAGTGTCTGTGATCCATGCTAGACTTTCGGGGTTCAATGATATGTTGAGTGGTCACCTACTCTTTTTCCATCTACCTTTGAATCTACTCTTATAATAAGACTCTATTTTAACAGCATTTTATCTCTGGCCAGGGGGTGATATCCAATACCCATCAGGATGGAGCCAAGGGCGGTGCAGAAACAGCAAAACTGAAAAAAAAAATCAACAAACCAAATCTGAGACTCTACATCAACCACCTGGAACCAGGCCAGCCTAATTCCTCCCCATCCTAAAGCTCAGGGAAATTTGCAGAAGAGGGGGCAGTAAGATTGTGAGAGCCTAAAGATGTGGAGGAGCAATGATATGCAAGATACTCGATACGAGTTAGGGCTGAAGTAATCATAATAGGACTTTACATGACCTGTGCAGTTAGGCTCTTACAATCTTACTACCCCCGCTTCCACAAATTTCCCTGAGCTTTAGGATGGAGAGAGATTAGGCTGGCCTGGTTCCAGGTGGTTGCATTATCTCAGAATTTGACAATTATTTATTATATCCATCTTTCACACAATGAGAACCACAAATACATTTGTATCTACAAAAATCATCATAATTACTGCATAATACTAGGTATAATAAGATACATAAACTCATATATGCTAACATAAATTTAAAAATAAAACTGACATTGAAACAATTTACACATATTTAATTGTGTACATATACATCTATTTTTCAAGCTGGTTTTATTTTTTCTTAAAAAAAGGAATCAACAGGGGCTGGAGAAGTGGCTCAGAGGTTAAGCCTCTGCCTTGTAGGCGGAAGGTCCTGAGTTTGGACCCCAGACCCCATGTATAGACACCCGGCGGAAGTGGGGGCCTGCTTTTCTGGTCCTGGTGCGCGGAGCCTGTGAATCCCGGGGCAGAGTAAACAAGGAGGAGATGGAGGCGGTCCATGGTGGTTCCTGAATTCGCCTGTGTTCTACACACACAGATACACACACCCATACACGCATCATTGAATAAATAAAAAAATTATTAAAAAAAAGAGGAATCAACAATCTCATCCACTTGTGAAAGTTGTAAGCTACAACCACCACTAAGACAAGTGTGACTAACAATGAAATAGTGGCATGAATGTTAAGGGGTAATCAACTGTTCTTGGATTGCATTTAAGACCCACATTCAAGTATAAATAAAATTCCCCGTACTAAATACTTAGTATAAGAAATTTATCGTCAAACTACCTTTTAAACATTTATCATTATAAATTCATACATTAAAGGAGTTATTCCGCACTAAAGCAAAACTTTTGCAATGTAAATTGTTTATTATAGAAAATCACAACTGGTCAAAGTAAAGAAAGTATAGGGCAATGGATTGTTCAGCTTCCTACCCAGAAGGCATTTAAATCACCCGTGCCTTAAGACTCAAGGATCCTCATGGAGAAGGGGACAATGAGAATGCAAGAGCCTGAAATGGTGAGTGAAACAACCAGATTGTATCTTTTAGATAGGATTGGGCCTCTGGAACCATGATCTCACTACAGCTAGGTATACTTCCGTGAAAACACAAGATTTGGCCAATCTATTTTACATCATGAAACAGAAACGACCTCAAGAGGCACCATGTCTCCTGCAAAAACCTGTGAGTTTTAAGAGTGGAAGGGAGTGAGAAGAGAACTCTCCCTAGTCATATGCCCCCTGATACGTTGTCCTTACTCCAGCAAGAAGCCAGACACCAGAGACACAGATGGGATGTAGCAAGCCATAGATGCACAGAAGTTCATAAGAGAAGAAGGGAGATAGGTGGGGAAGAAGAAAATTTGAAGTGGAGAAAATTGGTTATTGGGTTTGCATAATAAAGGATGGAAATGATATGAATATATCTTTATTTTATGGCTTTAAAATCTTTGAATCAAAAAATATGTAAATTCATAAAATGTCCTATGAGAAAATGCCCAGAAAAACAAATTTTTATGAGAATAGAATTTTCTTCCTAATGCTTGTCATTCATTGTTCAGGCACTAGAATACTGAATAGTCTATGATAGAGTTATTAGATTTTTACTACTTGACTGAAATCTGGTTCATTGTATCAAAATGTTCTAAGAGACTGCTTTATAAGTGTAAATAATACCTTTTCTCAAGACAACCAAATAGCTATATATTTTAGAAGAGATAAAAACAAACATTTTACTCCACACGAATATTTATACACAATAATATCATACCTTTTAAAGTTTCAAAATTAAACAAGAGTTTCAGTGTGTGTAATTTTTTTATGGAAAATGTCTTTGGAAGCAGTGATGTGGAAGAATTTAGATCAGTGGAGAGTTTTAAGTTGCTGCACCAGAGTTTAAATTTTTATATCTGATTTTGCTAAGTAACAGACTCTATTTCCTCCCATATATATATTAGTTATGATAATATTATCATAACCATGGGGCTACTGTAAAATTATGGAGCAATATTTGTCTCTGAAACAAAGTTTCTGAGCCTTGCTTCAACTAATTTCTCAATTAATTACTTTAGGAATTTCATTAGAGCAATTTAATTCTTCCTTAGAAGAAACTACAAAGATTTGAAACTATACAGAAAATTCCAGAACATATATTCAGGTTTTTCTGTAAAATGTCTTCTGCCACCAAGTTCTAAGAATATAAACATTACTCAAAAGCATGCAAACACTTGAAAGTTTTTAGAGAAAATATAAACCAGCAGAATACAAATTAGAAAATAAGCTGAAATATGTGACTTTTCTCCATACTGTCTTTCTGCTTAAATTCCATGGACTTCTGTGCTGCATAAATATGAACTACATATAAAGCACAGATACAATTAATCCTGTGATTATGTCCAATCATTGGGGGAAGTTCTTTTCTTCTTACACAGTCTTTGTCCATTATTTTAAATGTGCATGCATGCACACATGCAGACATAATTTTTATTTTTATAATAATTTCAAGTTCTAAATTTAGATTCAGGGAATTAGATTTACTTAGGAAAGTATAAGAAGCCCTTAAGTTAGTAATGGAGAAGTTACATTTGAGTCCCATACAGTATCTTTTATTTTGTCTTATATAACTTCCAGCCGTAGAGTAGATCAAATCAGACGAGATAAAACAAATTAAATTTTAGAAGTAAAAATCAGCATTTACTTACTGTGCTATTTCAAACCCTCATAACATCGAAGATCAAAATTTTAGCTATTTTGTTAGGCTTATCAAATAGTGTTTGCTTTAATATTAATTTAATATTAATATTTAATAAAACTATTTGCTTTAATAATAACTACTTTCTTTTTACCCCAGATATCATTACTATGAAAGATTCTGTAGAAAATACAAAGCTTTAGTAAACGTTTCATTAAATCAAAGACCAATAAATAAACAGAATCCATTGACACATCAGATCCATGGAATGTTTTTTATCTCTTAAAATTTTCTTCTGTGTGACTGCACTAGTGTAGTACTTAGGCACAAACACATTGATGAGCAGGAAGCTTTTACCTTAATTATAAAATGAAATAACTTTGCTAATATAGTCTAAAAGCCTTTTTAGCTCATACTCCATATGAGTACTTCAGAATGAGCCCCAAATACAAGTACTTATAAAAGACTGCTGGTGCTTAATTTTGTTGTGAAGACTTGAAATAGAGGATACTCTCCTGATTTGAGTATACTCATTTATTTCTGCATTTTATTTATTTATTTGGAACCTCTGCCCTTGCCCTTGGGGCAGAGATAAAATGCTAACAATTCCTGGGTCCCAAGCAGCATGCACTTTTGAATAGTTCATTCATGGAGAACCATTTGTTTAAGGAGGCTTTTTGTCTGATTATTGGCCCTCACCGTTACGGCTCAGGCAGAGATGTGATGAGCCTTGCAGGAAAAATTAAAGAAGATGTAAACAGTAAATGCAGACATTTTGCAACATAGCTAAAAATAAATTGCACTACAGGCAATTATGCAAGTTTTACTGGATACATTAAAAAGACATTAAATGCACAGCTGTTTTAAGTGTCTTTTAAGCTGATAAATTAACTGTCTAATAAATTGTAAGATTTGTCAGCTAATAATGCTATTTTATCTGCTTTAACATATGCCTTCCTAGTTCATGAAGCATTATTGTAAGTGCCAAAAGGAGATAATGTGCATTTTACAGTGTTATGTCTTAAGTGGAATGGATCATTGGCCATGAAGAAGTGTGTTAATAAATCTCCTAGGCTTTGTTAATTGCACTCAATGAAGTGTCACTGTTAAAACACAAAAGATGTGATAGAGAAAGCTGAACATAATGTCTTTTAGTTTTACAATTAACAGTTCACTAGGCAAATCGACCAAAAAGACCATAATTTGTTGAAGCCTTATTAACTTACATTTTCCTAGTCAAGGTCATAATTGTGGATGGCTTAAAGCTATCTTTTAATGCTCATTGTGAAGAGTAACCTTGCTGGGAAGAAAGAATGTATTTCTTTGAATGGCACAAAGATGTCTACCAGGTTAAAGAGAAATAAAGCTATATTGTATTGTGTCAAACGACAGACTTTCAGAAGCATTTGATTTTATGCATATGTGATTATTTTGTCCTTAAGAAATATCATCCTGAATTTTTGGTCCCACAATCATAAATGGAAGACTATAGTTCAAACATACTATGAAATTAAGACATGCCTCTTTTAAAATGATTAAGAATAAGCCAGTGGTTATTAAAATAGCAAGAATAAAATAATTTATTTAACCCAATATATTGTTTACATTAATTACTTACACAGCAGTCACTGGTGTACTTCACTTGAAATCTCAAGATTTAGATATATTTCCATTATATTTTAAGAAACTTAAATTGAGAGATAGATTGTTTATGCATCAGAGAAAGCTCTGTTTTCCTTTCTCTTTAATGTTGTGAATATCTCCTTGATAAAATTGCAGTTTGCAATTCTTCCCTTATAAAAGCTTGAATTGCTTCTTTTATAATTCTGAGGGCTTACCAATAATGTCCACAGATCAAATTTGGTTTAAAAAAGAGGAAATTTTAAAAAAAGATGCACGCTACTTTTTAAAAATGTAGATGATATTTCAAACTATGGGATAAGTACACTATATTTTTGCTTTAGCATAAAAATCAACACAGTAACTACAAATTTGTGAAATCCAGCATATATAACTGATATAATATCTAATGTATTTCTGACTCAATGAGTGATTCAGAATAATTCAATTTATATGGCTATGAACTGAAAAAATAAGATCATCTATTGATCATTGAATGATTATTAGAAAAAGGAAAAAATTGATGTAAAAGTTCTTTAAAATATCAAACTGCTATTATTTTTAAGTATGTTAAAGCATAAATTATGTAATTCAAGACATACAAAGTACTTTCACTTGTACTGTCTAAATCATCACAATAATCTTTTGAGGAAAGCAAAAAAGTATTTCAGAGCTGTTCTACATAAGATAATTCTTATATTATTTATTGTACAATGTTCCTCTGTCTTTAGAATTATTTTCTAGTTATGTGATCATGTTGGTGCTACAATAGTAGAAACTGAAGCCAGTGAAGTAAAAGTTACTGCAACTTGGCATGTTCAGGTGGCAAAAATTTAAGTATTCTGATACATTTTATCTTAAAGAAAATTCCTCATTATTTTAACATTCATTCACAGAATTACACTTTTTTTCCTTAAAGGACACAGAAAATCAAAATTAAATAAGTCAAATGTTAGAGACAGTTGTGAGAGTTGTAAAAATCCATGTTGATATTCAGACTAGGTAGGATGGGTACACTAGAGTAAAAGAGGTTCAGTTTTTTTATTCAACTTTCAGTGTACTATTTAAGAAGTACTATTTCTGATTATTTCATTTTATGGGTGCACCACCCAAAGAAATAGGAAGTACCAATCTTTTCTTTGATTCAACATGAATGAGATGATTTGATCTTAAGTGCAGATTACATACTAGGCACTGCTGTGTAGTCTACATGTGGGCTTAAAATATATTTTTTAAAGTATAGCTCATCATTAAAGGAAACAAGATCGTTTGTCAGGTTTTTCCTTAAATACTTTTAGACTACTTTTCTGTTTAAAATGAAGTTTATATGTGACATAAGGAAATGCAAGTGAAGAAATACCACCATTTCATTCATTGATGTATTGACAGACATTAAATAGACAAAAATATACCAAATCCTGTCTAATTTGTGTGAAATATCTCCACTGTGGAGAACACAACTGTGAAAATTACAAAGTCCTAAAAATTCTAAACATGGACAGTAAAACAAATTAACAGCATGCTCATCTCACAATACACACTTTATATAAAATAAATCAAAGGAAAAGAAAAAAGGGGAAGAGGAAAAGAAAGAGAAAATACAATATTTTAATAGAAAAATAGAGAAATGTTGGTATTAAGAGTCCTCTATATCTACCAACCACTTTCAAATAAATTCCACATTAAGTCATTTTAAATATTTATGACATTATTAGCATTATCTTCTATCAGGAGGAGAAACAGTTGTAACAGTAGTCAAGAGTTAAATATATGTGGAGTGTCTTGCATGATATGCAAGTTAGGGCCGAAACAATCATAATTGGACTTTGCATGCCCTGCACAATGTCCAATACACTATTGACCCCACAAAGTCTAGCATTTGCTAAAGGCACTAGGATCCTTGGAGGCAAGAGATTGACAGCCACAGTAGTGTTCCTAGGCTTAACGGGAACTCAGGAAAGGGTTCTGGGAAATGCCACTGGGTCCTTGAACCTCATTGGAGAGGAGAACCCAGAGAAGAGTTTGGCATGCACATTAAAGGATGCTCCGGGGATGGGAGGGGGAGGCACTGGTGGATGGGGAGGGAGGGAGGAGGGGAGGGAGGCACAGGGCGGTGGGAGGTTGGAGGGAGGGAGGGGACCGCTGTCCCCTCCTAAGTACCTCATAAGTTTGTATGAGTGGAAATAAAAAAAAAAAAGAGTTAAATATATATTAGATATTATCCTAAGCATTTTACTTTGTAATAGGTCATTTGTTCTTGATAAAGTTCTTAAGAAGTAGGTTACATTATTTTATGGATAAAAATGAAGGTAAAATGAGAATGTATGAAACTTGTTCAAGATCATAAATTCAGAGACTTGCAGGAATAAGCAATCTGGTACTAGATTTCAAGATCTTATCAGCAAACCATTTTCCCTGCTTATTTTGCTCTCCTTCAGCAAAAGATGAAAATAGTCTTATTCAAGAAAATACGCTGCACTGTAAGTGAGTAAAAGCATAGAAAAGAGTCAAATTTAATAGGAAGTTCAAGAAGGATCTCAAAATGACCTTCTTTCTAGGAGTCTAGTCACAAATTTCTTAAGACATTTAAGGGCTGGAATGAAGGCTGCGACCATGGAGAAAATTGTGGAGACAACAACGTTGTTAGTTACCACTCCTTTTCTTTTCTTTTTTTTTATTTTTTTAATAATACATTTTTATTATTATTTCCGCTCATACAAACTTAATAGGTACACCAGTTCCCTCCCTCCCTCCTCCTCCCCCAAAACCCCCTACTCCCCCTCCCCTCAACCCTCCCTCCCCATTCCCAATTGCCTCCCGCCCCAATTCCCAGAGAGTGCTTTATTGTGCATGCCTGATTCTCCTCTGGGCCCTCCTCTCCGATGACGTACAAGGACCCAGTGGCCTTTCCCTGAACCCTTTCCCGTGTTCCCCTTAAGCATAGGAACACAGATGTGGCTGCCAATCCCTTGCCTCCAAGGATCTTGGTGCCTTTAGCAGATGCTAGACTTTGTGAGGTCAATAGTGTGTTGGACATTGCGCAGGACATGCAAAGTCCAATTATGATTTCTTCGGCCCTAACTTGTGTGGAATATCTTGCAAATCATTGCTCCTACCATCCTTTTGCTCTTACACTCTTACCGCCCCCTCTTCTGCAAATGTCCCTGAGCTTCAGGATGGGGAGAGATTAGTCTGGCCTAGTTCTAGGTGGTTGATATAGAGTCTCTGAAGTTCTGGACTGTGGTTTGTTGATTTCTTTTGCAGTTTTGCTGCTCCTGCAATGTCCTTCACTCCATCCTGCTGGGCACTGTGTCAACCCCTGGCCAGAGACAAAAAGCTGTTAAACTGGAGTCTTATTATAAGAGCACATTCAAGGGTAGATGTAATAAAAGTAGGAAACCTCAGTGGGGGAGGGGTCAATCACCCATTTGCAAAATGGTTACTTTTTATCTGCCAGACTATATGCCCTCCCCTTCTGGTGAGATCATATCCCCTCAGTTGTAAATGATCAGGAACGAATCTCTGTGAACTTAACCAGGTTTTCACATTACTTACTTGCAGTCCTTGATGGAGGCCTATTTTCTCTACTGTAACATGGTCACTTCTCTCCTTGTTTCTGGTGTGGCCATCCAACCCCATCCCTCCTGTTCATAATCCTTGCAATTACTGTAGGTAATACATAGATTTACCTATAAGTGTCTCAAAGTGGGCTGGGTGAGTTTGGTACTAGGAGCCATCTATTAGGGAGTACATACGATGCATAACTTTCTGGGTCTGGGATACTTCACTTAATATAATTGTTTCTAATCATATCCATTTCCCGGCAAATTCCAGGAATTCATCATTTTTGATGGCTGAGTAGTACTCCATTGTATAGATGTACCACAGTTTCCTTATCCACTCGTCAACTGTTGGACATTTGGGTTGATTCCATGACTTTGCTATTGTAAACAGTGCTGCTATGAACATGGCAGTGCTTGTGCTATCGAGGCAAACCTCTGCTGCATGGGGAGTTATTCCCAAAAGTGGAACCGCAGGGTCATATGGCATTTCAATCTTTAATTTCTTTAAGGATCTCCAGACGGCTCGCCAGAGTGGCTGTATGAGCCTGCATTCCCATCAGCAATGTAGGAGAGTTCCTCTCTCTCCACATCCTCTCCAGCATTTGGTGTTGTTTGTATTGTGGATTTTTGCCATCCTGACCGGGGTGAGATGATATCTCAGGGAAGTTTTGATTTGCATTTCCCTGATGGCTAAAGAAGTGGAGCATTTTTTCAGATATTTGTTAGACATTTTAATTTCATCTCTGGTAAAGTTTCATTTAAGTTCCAGGACCCATGTTTTAATTGGGCCATTGGTTTCCTTTGTGTTTAGTTTTCCAAGTTCTTTGTGCACTCTGGACAGTAGAGCTCTATCAGATAGGTGGATAGTGAAGATTTTCTCCCATTCTGTGGGTTGCCTTTGAGCTCGTGTTACAATCTCTTTATTTGAACAGAAGCTCTTTAACTTCACAAGATCCCAACTGTTGAGAGTTGGTAGCAGTGACTGTGCCATTGGGTGTCTGTTTAGGAAATGTTGGCCTAGTCCAATCAGCTCAAGGGAGTTTCCTATCCTTTCAACTATGGTTTTTATAGTCTCTGGCCTTATATCAAGGTCTTTGATCCATTTGGAATTAAGTCTTGTACATGGTGACAAGTACGGGCGGGTCCAGCTTTAATCTTCTCCATGTGGAGATCCAGTTTTGGCAGCACCATTTGTTGAAGATGCAGTTCTTTTTCCATTGGATTCTTTGGGCCCCTTTGTCAAAGACCAAATGGCTGTATTTTTGTGGGCTTATATCTGGGTCTTCAATCCTTATCCATTGATCTGTGTGTCTATTTTGGAGCCAGTACCAGGCAGTTTTTATAACTATGGATTAGTAGTATAAACTAAGGTTTGGTATGGTAATACCTCCAGCAGTGTTTTTGTTACTCAGGATTGTCTTTGCTATCCTGGGTCTTTTGTGCCTCCATATGAATTTTGAGATTATTTGGTCAACTTCTTTAAAGAATTGCTTTGGGATTTTAATTGGTATGGCATTGAATTTGTATATTGCCTTTGGTAGGATGGTCATTTTTACGATGTTGATTCTACCAATCCAGGAACATGGGAGGTCTTTCCACCTTCTGGTGTCTTCTGCTATTTCTTTCTTTAGGGTTTTAAAGTTTTCATTGTAAAGGTCTTTTATCTCCTTGGTTAGGTTTATACCAAGGTATTTCATTTTTTTAGGGGCTATAGTGAATGGGATTGTTTCTCTCAAGGCCTTTCACTTCTTTCATTCTGGGCATATAGGAAGGCCTCTGATTTTTTCACATTTATTTTGTATCCTGCCACCCTGCTGAACTTCTCAATTAGTTCCAGGAGCTTCCTGGTGGAGTTTTTGGGATCCCTCAGGTATAAGACCATGTCATCTGCAAATAGGGATAGTTTGACTTCTTCCTTGCCGATTTGAATCCCTCTTATGTCCCTTTCTTGTCTTATGGCTTCAGCTAAGACTTCAAGTACAATATTGAATAGAAGTGGTGAGAGTGGACAGCCTTGTCTAGTTCCTGATCGAAGTGGGAATGCTTCCAATTGTTCCCCATTGAGCATAATCCTTGCTGTGGGCTTGTTGTATACAGCTTTTATTATATTGATAAAATTTCCTTTCATTCCTACTGTAAAAGGCTGTTGGATTTTGTCAAAGGCTTTTTCTGCATCTATCGAGAGTATCATGTGGTCTTGGACTTTGGACTGGTTTACATGATGAATTACATTTATTGATTTGCGTATGTTGAACCAACCTTGTGTGCCGGGGATGAAGCCTACTTGGTCCCTGTGAATGATCTTTTTGATATGTTTTTGAATCCGATTTGCTAAGACTTTGTTGAGAATCTTTGCATCTGTGTTCATCAGAGAGATCGGCCTATAGTTTTCTTTTTTGAGTGCATCTTTATTAGGTTTTGGGATTAAGACGATATTAGCTTCATAGAAGGAATTTGGCAGTGTTCCTTCCTTTGCTATTTGATGGAACAGTTTAAGGAGTATTGGTGTTATTAACTCCTTAAATGTCTGGTAGAATTCTGTGCTGAATCCATCTGGCCCAGGACATTTTTTGGTGGGAAGATTCGAGATTACTTCTTCAATTTCCTTGTATGTTATAGGACTATTTAAATAATTCACAGCTTCCTGATTCAATTTAGGTAGGTTGTGTTTACTTAGAAATTCATCCATCTCTTTTTTGTTGTCAAACTTCACAGAGTATAATTTTTTGAAACATGGTGTTATAATTCTCTGGATTTCTTGGGTATCCGTAGTGATAACTCCATGTTCATTTCTAATTTTGTTAATTTGTGTTTTCTCTCTCTTGCTTTTGGTTAATTTAGCTAGGGGTATATCAATCTTATTGATTTTTTCAAAGAACCAGCTTTTTGACTGGTTGATTTTTTCTATCGTTTTCTTAATCTCGATTTCAGATATTTCTCCCCTTATTTTGCTAATCTCCTCTCTTCTATTACTTTTGGGATCAGATTGCTCAAGTTTCTCCAAAGCCTTAAGCTGCATCGTTAAATTATTTATTTCTGATGTTTCCAATTTTCTGATGTAGGCATTAAGAGCTATGAACTTACCTCTTAGGACAGCTTTCATTGTGTCCCAGAGATTTTGGTAAGTTGTATTTTCATTTTCGTTCACTTTCAGGAAATCTTGAATTTCCTGTTTAATTTCTTCCTGAATCCAGTTCTCATTCAGCATCATATTGTTAAGTTTCCAGGAGTTAGTTTATTTTCCCTTGTTTGTTGTGTTGTGGATGTCCAGCTTTAGGCCGTGGTGGTCTGATAGGGCACAGGCTAGAATTTCGACTTTTTTGTATTTGTGTAGATTCATTTTGTGGCCCAATATGTGATCTATTTTGGAGAAAGTTACGTGTGCTGCTGAGAAAAATGTGTATTCTTTGGTACGTGGGTGAAAAGTTCGATAGAGATCTGTAAGGTCCATTTCAGTAAGGGTTTGGTTAAGCTCCAAAGTGTCTCTGTTAAGCTTTTGACCTGTTGATCTATCCCATGTTGAGAGGGCGGTGTTGAAATCCCCGAGAATTATCATTTGGGGGTTGATTTCTTGCTTTAGACGCTGTAGGGTTTTCTTAATGAATGTGGAGGGGCCCGTTATGGGTGCATAAATGTTGAGGATTGTGAAGTCTTCCTGGTGAATTGTACCTGTGACTAAAATGTAGTATCTATCTGTGTCTCTTATGATTTTCTTTGGTTTGAAGTCCACTTTGTCTGAAAGCATAATTGCTACCCCTGCCTGTTTCCTGGTTCCATTAGCTTGCAAGATTTTGGACCAGCCTTTCATTCTTAGGACGTGCCTATCTTTTGTGGTGAGATGAGTTTCCTGAAGGCAGCAGATTGTTGGATTGTGGTTTTTAATCCAAGTTTGTAATCTATGTCTCTTAATTGGTGAGTTAATGCCGTTGACATTTAATGTTATAATGGAGAAATTATTTTTAATTCTGGACATTTTTTATGTTTAGTAGATTTTGTAAGCATGATGTTTGATATTTATATTTTGTTGGTATTATACTTCCCTTCTGTCCTCCTGGATATGCTTGTTCTTTTCTTCAAGCTTGAGTATCATTTCTAGCATTTTTTGAAGGCCTGGTTTGGTAGACATGTATCCCTTCAAGTTGTCTTTGTGCTGGAAAACTTTTCTTTCTCCCTCAATCATGACAGATAGTTTTGCCGGGTATATCAGTCTGGGTTGGCATTTTTGCTCATTTAATACTTGAAGTATGTCTCTCCAAGCTCTTCTTGCTTTTACTGTTTCCATTGAATAGTCATTTGTTATTCTAATAGGTTTACCTTTAAAAGTGACTTACTTTTTTTCTCTTGAAGCTCTCAGCACCTTTTATTTGTCTTGAATGTGGAGTGTTTTGATTATTATTTGCCGTGGCGATTTTCTATTTTGGTCATATCTGTTTGGAGTGCGAAATGCCTCTTGTATTTGGATAGGCCTCTCATTCTTTAGTTGTGGGAAGTTTTCATTTATGATGAATTGAAAAATTTCCTCCGGTGTGGTATTTTGGGATTCTTGTTCTGGTATTCCATGAATGCGCATGTTAGGTTTCTTGAGGGTGTCCCATATTTCTTGAATGCTCCTCTCCATTATCTTTTTGGCTTTAACAATCTCTTCCATTGAGCTGGTTAATTCTCCTACTTTGTCTTCAAGATCTGATATTCTATTTTTCTGCCTCATTTGTCAGGCTGATAAGACTCTCTGTAGAGTTTTGGGTTGAAGATAACTTATCTCTTAGTTCAATTTTAAACTCTGCCTGAGACTGTTTTACCTGCTCTATACCTATTTTTGTTTCTTGAACTGTTTTTCTCAACTCCTCCAGGTTCCTGTTGTGTTCCTGTTCAAAGTGGTTGACACGGTTATTTAACTCTTCTCGGATTTCCTCTTTCATATTATTAATCATGGTAATGATCATACTCTGAAAGTCGTTATGTTGGGTCTGGCTTTCATGGCTATTTTCTATGGATTTGTTCTGGTCGCAATCCAACGTTATGGGATTGATTCCTTTGGTGGGAGATTGTTCTTGGTGTTTGTTTCTCGTGGATCTGCACTTTGACTTGTACATTGTTGTTTTGTTTTTTAGGACCTTTCAGTTTCTGTGTGTTTTTCACTGAACGGATGTAGTTGGTATTGTTACACCTGCCAGTTGTTACTAGTGCTTGCCTTGGATTGGGTATGTTTGTGTATTGGTATTGTTATATCCTAGATGAGACTACTGGGATGTTAGTACGTCAGTTAAGTAACCAGGGGATGAATATAAGTATGGTAGTGCACTTTTACGATCTAGTGTCTTGGTGAAATGTGAGGGTGGGTGGTGTACTCCCTGGAGTTGTATGTTTTTGGGGTGGCTGTATGAGGAAGCTGACCTCCAACATTGATACTAGAAAGGAGCAGTAAGGTGAGAGAAAAGAAAAAGAGAAAAAAAATGTTTACTTATCTTTAGGCTGGATGTGAAGAGTCTCGCATGTGATACAATGGTTGTAGTGAAGTCCAGATGTATGGCCTGTGTTCTCTTTGTTCCTTAGAGTTTGCTTGAGTTTCCTTTGTACTCTATTGAATTCTGAGTAGCAGTGTGTCTTCTGTGGACCACGTGCGTAGGTCCCCAGTGGGCCAGAGAGGCAGAGGGTCTGATGTTGATGGCAGAATTCTTCACCTGCGACCTGGGCTCTGGTCCGGGTTCGGCGCAGAGAGGGTGCTGGGGGCAAAGCCGGCGGCCGCGCGGGGGTGCTGCTGGCCGGGCGGCTCGGCTCTGGGGTGGGGGCGGGGCTGGGAGGGGCTCGCTCTCACCTGGTTGCTGGTCGGGGTTAGGCGCAGAGGGGTGCTGGGGGCAAAGCCGGCGGCCGCGGGCAGGTGCTGCTGGCCGGGCGGCTCGGCTCCGGGATGGGGGGCTGTTGACTCTCTTTGAGCTCTTTGTGGCTGTCTTGCCCATAATGGAATTTAATAAGTCTGTGAGTTACATACTTTCTCTTCTCTAATAAACTCTGCCTTAATCCTCTACACATGTTCTGGTTTCAATCTTTGACCCAAGCACAAGAACCTGGACACAAGACCTCAGACAGCCTGCAACAATACTACAAATACATTTTTTTTTTTTTTTTTTTGCTTTTCAACATTAGTCACAAATGAGTTCTGACTGGCCAAAAAAAAAAAAAAATTAAGAGTATCCTGAATAATTATAATGCACACAGAAAGAAAATCAGAGCAAAACTGGCAATTCTGATCCACAGGGCTAGTTCACAAAATGAATCTAGTAGGAACTTTATAATAAGTGCTGTTCTGATAAAACTTTATTCTTGTAATTTCAGCAAAGTTTTAAAATTTTCTTGTGCTCCCTTATTTATTTGTCAAAAAAATCAGTTTGGATCATGGAGATTTTCAAAGGTTCTATCCTTTGAGAAAATATATTCAAATTTCTTGAATTACTTATATGCATTCAATAAATCTTAACCATTGTTAGTGTTGATACAGAACCAAATCTCACCTCTAAGTGGATAAAAGATAGCTTATCATGTAGTCAAATATGAATGAACATCTCTTAGAAAATATGTTCAGATAACCCCAAATATCATATTGATTTCAAATTCATTGGATATAGCTTGAAACAAGTGATTTTTCTTATTCATATGAAGAAAGAATTTATTTTTATCCAAATTGTCACTGAAACTTATGGGATATATCTACAGTATGCAAGAATAGTGTGTATTAAAAAACTACAACCAAAGGCCAGAAAAGTTATTTCAGTTTTGGAGAACTTTTCTGTAATGATCAAGTCTGAACAAAATTAAAATGAGAAAATCCATGCAAATAAGATCAATGATTTTGACTTCTGAGTTTGGGTAAATCACAGTCCAGGTTATAAATGTGAGTTTTTCCCTACAGGTTCCTGTGTTTGGATCTTTAGATGATTTAGAAGATTATGGCACCCTTAAGATGTGGAGCCATGCTGGAGAAAGGCATGTCACAGGTAGCAGGCTTTGAATTTGGTTAGCCCCACTTAGTCTGCCCTTGCAGTTTTGCAGCTCTCAGCCTCCTTCATGGACATGACTTAGGTGGCCTCTAGATTCTACCAGGAAGCCATGTCAATCATTTCCACCATAATGGATTGTATGACTCATCTGGAATTGTAAACTGAATAAATCACTCTTTTTCCCTTAAGTTATGTTTGAATATTGTCTTACATATAATAGAGAAGACTAACTGGTACAATCATTTAAAATTTTTAAACCTTAAATTTAATTAAATATGTGCTTTTTACTGTTATTATGAGATGCAACATTATTTTTGATATTACCTTGAAATATGGAACATATTATTCTATGTAATAATCAACCCTGAATAAATAGATCCATATTAAATAAATGATTGACCAGGGTGTCAATATTCTCAAAGCAGTATGCATCAATTAAATCACAGATGACAGATATTATGGTAGAATCATTGTACACATAGAGATATAAGTTATGAATGACCCAGAACTCTTCACAAAGGACTTTATATTACTGTATTTTGGTGGTAAATGTATTATTAAGAGAGAACTTGGAGCTGAGTTTTAGGTTCTTAGTCCTGCTAACAAAAGAATTGAAAAATGACAACACTCCACTACAAGGCTCAGGGAACATCTCAGAAGATGGGACAGTAGAAACGTTAAGAGTTGGAAAAAGCTAGCGGTAGAGACATCCAGAATTATCTGGATGTGACATGACTGTTACTTCCATCAACTCACTGTAGCTATGTGTACTTCTATAACACCTGTGCAGGATTTGGTCTAGTAATATTTATCCATGAATGGGGAAAATTCTCAAGGGGTCCCACAATTCTCTGAGAGACTTTTGAAGACCAACATCAGACTGTGATGCTAAGATTCTATTTTCCTCAACAGTATAACCAATGACATATTATATAGCTTTAGAATGGGCTCAGACTCTTTCTTACTAGTGCAGACGCCCCACATGAATCTCAGTGATCCACACATGCAAAAATTTAGAGGGAGGGGATAGAGAGGTGGTTCAGGGGTTAAGCCTCTGCCTTGCAGGCGGAAGGTCCTGAGTTCGTATCCTTGACCTCATATATAGACGCCGGGCCAAAGCGGGGGCAGCCTGCGTTTCTGGTCCTGGTAGGGCGGAGCCTGTGAATCTCCGGGCAGAGTTAACAGGAGGAGGTGGAGGCGTCCATGGTGGTTCTCGAATTCGTCTGTGGTTCTACACACGCACAATTGAATAAATAATAAATAATAAAAAATTAAAAAAATTTGGAGGGAGACTGCTAGGAACGAAGAGTTGTAAGGGGAAAATGAGGAAGATGGTATTGTGAAATAATATATAAAAATATCTTGAATCACTGTATTATACAAATGAAACTTTAAAAGAATAATATTAGGGCTGGAGAGGTGGCTCAGGGGTTAAGCCTCTGCTTTGCAGGCAGAAGGTCCTAAGTTCGGATCCCAGATCCCACGTATAGACGCCAGGCGGAAGCAGGGGCAGTCTGCGTTCTGGTCCTGATAGGGCGGAGCCTGTGAATCCCGGGGCAGAAGGAGGTGGAGGCGTCCATGGTGGTTCCCGAATTCATCCGTGGTTCTACACATACACAGACACACACACACACGCACATACATACGTACATATGCACAATTGAATAAATAATAAAAAAATTTAAAAAAAGAGTAATATTAAATTAAAAATAAAGAATTGAAATGTAATTAACAGCTGATCCATCGGGGCCTTTTAATAACCTGGAAAAGAGTCTCCTCTCCTGAAGTGCTGATTTACCCGAGACATACTAAAGAGATAAGGCAAATACTTACTTATTTCAGCTGGATCAGTTGTTAAGTGGCATACAATAGCATGTAATGTTCTTGGTTTTGGAACAGATTGAAATGCAATGTTCCCAAATAGATGTAGTGGTGTATTCTTTTGAGCAGAAAAACTAAAGAGAGGCCGTAATGATATTTTCCTTTCTGTTGTTACCAGGAAAACAGGAGATGATATACAAAGCAGGTCAGAAGTGGTCCATAATTAATAACCTTCAAGTCTGTTGATCCTTTCCTAACTGAATTTGCTGGTAACCATTATAGACAGAATATTTTAGAGTAATCTGAGATGAATACCCAATATGCTTGTAAAACTAGAAAAAATTTTAAAAGTAATGATATTCGTGCATGTTTATGGGATATTTATTATGGTTAGTTCAGCTGTATAATATACAATGATCAAGTTAAAATAATTAGTACTTAAATCTCAAATACTTGCCATTTCAACATTTAGGAACTACTCAAAATTCTAGATTTTTTTGGAAGTAGCAAATATAGTAGACTACATTTAATTTTTTTCCATGCAAAGTGAACTATGATTTTATTGTGAAATTCTCATAGATGGAAAATTAAATTGAATATTTATTCTGTCTATTTCATTTTACAATAATCTTATCACTTATTTTTGTACAGTTTATTTCAATTGCCTGTTTAGTGAAAAATAAAGAAACCTATAATTTTTGGCTTATTTTTAGTTGTATTATTAAAGAACCCCATAATAAAATGTGTTACCAACAGCCACATCTTAAGTCCCCATGTGAAGAATGTTTGGCTGTGACTTAAACCGAAGGAAACAATCTCTGACTTCACAATGCTATTGTTAGCATGAGACTGTCCATTTACTACAATAAGACAAAAGCAAAATCTAGGATCCCAAAGGTCCATTTAACAAAGTTTTCACACATGCAAAAATTTCCCCAAAATAAATATACTTCTTCTCATCATTCTCATCTAACATTCATGTTCAGTTAATTTTTAGGGTTACAATTCCTACAATTAGAGTAATCAGTGTTTTTTTGCTTTCTACTTTTATGCTTAAACTCTCCTCCAACACAAATTATGATTGTGAAGAATGGAAGTTGACACCTGGAGGTGGAGGCAGGAGAATCAAGAGTTCGAAGTCATCCTCAGCTACACAGTGAGTTCAAAGCCAGTTTAGGATACATGGGGACTCTGGTCTCCAAAAAAACTGCAGTGGCAGGTTGTCATCTAGCATGGAAGAATCATCAGCACACATTACTGTCACCTGCCAGTTAAGAAGGGTGTGCTGCTCTCACCTCCACAACAGAGGAATTCAAAATGGTTTCAGAAGGATTGGTGGTGAAACCTACATAGCATACATTCTAACGTGTTTTCCATACAGGTTGAGCTCTTTGAACCACTAGGTTGGTTTAAGTCTCCACACAACCCAGAAACTTACTAGGTCATTTTCAGATCTAGCTAGAAAGCAAATACTGGATGCTGTGCTATAAGGTAGGTCTACAGTGCCCTGGTTGCACATAGGTGGCTGCTGTTTTGAGTATAATGCAAAGCTCTATTTCCCTTTAACCATAGAATTAAAACAATACTTATCACCATAAAGTTTGATATTACTTCCGATAAGTACAATATTTATTAAATGTATCTTCAGCTGTTTTGTTACATAGTGTGCAACAAATTACAATATTCTGGCAGCCACAAATTATATGCAGAGTTTGAAGAATATTAATCAACGAGTGTAATCTCTTAATTTATAACTTTACAAGGAAGAACTAGCAAATCAGATCTTACATATGACATCTCACTAAACGTTATGCATGGATACTGACAGACATTGGTTTTGCTGTTTAATACAAAATGGTTGAACTTCATCTTCAGAAAACTAAACCTAACATCTAAACATGCCAATATAAACATCAGAACAAAATATATTCTAACCACAGGGAAACAGTCTCGTATCAGGAAAGCAACAAGGATTACACACATTATTTTATCAACCAGCACACAAAGGTTTAAAACAATTCTGAAAATGAAGTTAGCTGTCTTGAGTCAAGGGAATTACAAAAAAAGTCAGTATTGACCATTTACAATCTCTGACTTTTGTGGAAACAGTAAGAATCTGTTGTAGTGCAGCTACATACAGTACAATTCAGGCAATTTTGCTTTTCACTTGGGTTCAGATTGTGAATTCATTGCTGTGAGAAAAGGACGGAGGCAAATCTTAGCAGCAGCCTCCACCTGACTGCTTGACTGGAGTGCTCTGGATTTTAACATTGGATTTCTCTGCACCACCTGCTGTAGCTCCAGGGCCCATTTGCTTCTTAATCTCAGCTGCCTTTGTCATGAAAGACTGTTCTACATTCATTGCATTCTTTGTGCTGGTTTCCAAAAACGAAACTCCAAGGGAATCAGCAAATTCCTTTGCTGTTTTGTAGTCTACTACTTTCTTTGTGGTCAGATCACACATGTTTCCTATCAGCAATTTGTTGACATTTTCACTGGTGTAATTATCTCTTTCCTGCAACCACTGTTTAACATTATTGAATGATTCCTGATCTGTAACATCATACACCATTATGATGCCATGAGCTCCTCTGTAATAACTGGAGGTGATAGTACAAAATCTTTCTTGGCCTGCTGAGTCCTATATTTGAAGCTTGATTGTTTTTCCATCTAACTCTATAGCTCTTATTTTGAAATCCATACCAATTGTGCTGATGTAGCTTTCTGTATATGTATCATCTGCAAACCCAAGGAGAAGGGAAGACTTTCCAACCCCAGAATCGCCAATCAGAAGTAACTTGAATAAATAATCATTTTCGGGATTTATGCTGGATATGTCACTGCAGCTTCCGCCGCTGCCCTCGCTGCTGCCGCCCCTGCCCTGACCCTCCGCGCCACGGGGGAATGGAAGGAAAGGGATGAGTTGGGCCATTCCGGGACAGCGGACATAGTCCCCACTCCGACCCCTTAGAACACAATCAGCAGCCGCCGCCGCCACTCAGCGATCGCTTCCCTGTACTTAATTTTGACATTCATCTGGAAAAACATTATTGAAAGCAAGAAGACATTTTTGGATACTCCTTATAACCTGGGATTATTTCTCAAATGTGATAGAATTTATGTTCTTTAACAAAATCATATAACAAAAAATATCTTTCATCTTGTCTTTCTGGTATGATACGGGTCAATGGTCAATTTTACTTCTTAAAATAAAACGTGTTTCTAATGAAAAGGTCTAACAGCAAAAATCCTTTTAGAGAGACATAAATTCAAAAAGAATATGCAATCCATTTTCTTAGTTTGTAATCTACTACCTATCTACGCTTTACAGCAAACACATTGAATTTCATTCCTGTCACTGCATTCTACCTACTTTTGTGTGAATGATTTATTTTTCAATAAATGAAACATTTTGTAATTAAATAAGGAATGACAATAGTCAAAAATATATTAAAATTATATAATATCCCCCTTTTTTAGTAAAAGATTTTCATTTGTTGTATTTCATGGTGCTACTTGGATATAGTATGGTTGCCTTGGTCCTATTTGTGTAATGTATAATTCATAATGAATCTTGACCATATTTGCAGATATGTACATTTTCTAAAATCTGGGATTTAATTATACCACTTGTTGGATTACAGCCCCCTTAATAGCATGGAATATCAAACATCTCTGACTGGAATCTCTGACTGGAATGAACATTGTTGTTAGATTCTTTATCTATTGCTGGTATGAATGTTCTGAGAAAGAGCAATTTAATGAGAAAATGGTTTTATTTAGTTCATAGTTCACTGAGTATTCCACTATCATGATATGGAAGTTACAGTATTAGGAAACTAACCAAAATATTCTACTCCTTACACATCACTCTTAACTATCCCTTATCCCTCCAGACTCATGGCATTGTAATACAAAAATATACATTCAGTTCAACTTTAAAAGGTGTCATAATCATTAACAATTGTAACATCTTGAAATTCTAAAGTCTCATAAAATAAAATAGAGGTTACATGCTTGTATCAATTTTTATAGAGTAAAAATTCTTATTCTTGAAGGAACAAATTGGAGTTGTCATAGTTTGAAATGTGAATTATCTCCCATAGATTTATGTATTTGAATCTTTAGTTGTCTGGGAAAGCTGTGGCCTATTTTGGAGGTGGAGCCTTGCAGAAAACAGGCAGTCACAGAGTGGGGATCTTCAGGTTAATTAGCCCAATGCTACTTTCTGAAGAGGTCTGCACTTGTAGCTTGCAGTTTCGGAGTTGTTGGCCTCCTTGAAATCACCTCCAGCTTTTATCAGTCAATCATGCCTTTCTGAACATAGAGGACTATGTTGTATTTAAGTTGTATTTGAGTGTTATCTCACATCAACAGAAAAAAAGTAACTGGTACAGAGGAATTATGACAAATGATAAAACCAAAAAAAAAAAAAAAAAAAACAAATCCAGTAGGGTGAACACCAAATTTTATTCTCCATATCCAGTATCTAGAATAGTAATAGAATTCCAAAACACTTGGGCAGGCCTACCCCTTCATCTCTGTATTATCTGGCCAAAGCATGTTAAAGGAGAAAAGTGTTTGCTTAGCTTGAAGTCCATCATGGCAGAGATATCAAGGCACATAAACAACTGCTTACATTACATCTATCCCAAGTCAAGAAACACAGAGGGAATGAATGAAAAAATGATTGCTTATACTTGACTCAGTCTACTTTATACAGTTTAAGGAATGAGTCTCCCTAATTGGCTTGATTCAGGTCCATTTAAGTTTTTTGTTTGTTTGTGTGTGTATGTGTGTGTGTGTCTGTGTGTGTGTGTGTGTGTCTGTGTGTGTGTGTGTGTGTGTGTGTGTGTGTGTGTGTGTGTGTGAAGTATACCTGAATACACCCATACACTGAGAAAGGCCCTATATCTGATTAAGAAACATAATTTAATTTGAAATTATCAATGTTGTAGTCAGTTTTCTTTAATGTGGAGCAACACTCTTAAATAACCAAGCAAATGGGGAAATGAAGACGGTTCCAGAAAGAATATAATGTATACATGGGAGGAATAGCCCAGAAGAAGCCATGGCTAGAGACAGAAGTAGGTGACTCATTCAGGTGAACACAGCCATCAAGAGGCATAGTAAGCAAGACTGCAAAGAGAAGCAGGGTGAGCTACCAAACTTCAGTGCCTACCTGTTATCATGTGCCTTTCTCAAGTTGCCGTCATATCAGCATTCACTCATTGACCGATAGGAGTCTCAGGAGATACAGCACCACCCACAGAAAATTTTTGTGGTGGGTACTTGAAAAAAGAAGAGGAACTTCTTCATTCAGAAATTTATTCACTAATGAACCACTTGTACCACAGCAGATACTTGTTAGTACAGGCATCCTGAGGAGAGTTTGTTGACCACATATGCAGAATAATATGGGAGCAGGAGACAGTGACTTAAATGGAGAACTAGAGGAAAGATGGCTGAGGAAGAAGAGTAGGAAAGAAGGGATAATGGAGGCAAAGACCTATAAATTAATTATGTTTTCATATGAAAATTTCAAATAATAAAGAGACAAATTTTAAGTTGACTAAGTAATTCTAAACAGTTGACTAAGTAATTCTAAAATGTATGTTCTGCTGTACAACATGGATTGTTCTTTGTTCATGAATGCCCTTTTTCACTTAACTCTTCTATTAAATTTTTTAACTTACCTCATGTGTAAAAGAGGCATTAGTAGACCAAAATTAATGTGTTTTATTAATCAGCTCTTAAGTGCATCCAGAACTTTTCATATATAACCTTTTATTTCTTAAAGTGTCTTTCCCACCAGCATAGTTGATGCTATGTAACTAAGTATTAAATTTATATTAAACTCTGTACTTTACAGGAAAACAACCAATTCAGAAATTTCAGCCTATATGTTATATACCATTTAACTTGTTAAATTTGTTGCTTTTTAGGGTTTTTTTGCATATACACACTGTATTTTGATTACTGTCCAACCTCCCTTTTCAAGTTTCTTTTCTGATTTTATTAACCCTCCTCCATGAAAGGCACTTTATTATATTCATGTATTTTTGTTTTGATATGTGTTTATTCAGGGGTTGTCTGTGTTATCACTGATTTGGAAGTATCCATTATAGCCTAATTAATGATAACACTGGATGCTGTTCCTTCATATTCCATCAATAGTCAATACTTTGTTAATAGGACAAGTCTTGTGTAACCTCAGTGCAGATGTTTGAAGCTTCTGCAAGAGCATGCTCATATTGGCTTTGCCATGCTTCAAAGATAGAACTTCATCACCCATCTACCTAGCTTTTGGTTATTTATATTCTTCTTTCCCTTCTACCATGATAATCCCTAAACCTCACAGGTGGTGCTATAAATATTCTATTTACGACTCTGTACTCAACCAACATTTAGTCTCAGCATCTTGTGTGGTTATTAATCTCTGCCTCCAATATTTTACAAGGCAAATAGCAGCATCCTTGATTATATCTGACAATAACATTTGTCTATGGATATAAATATAAATATTAGAATTCAGCTTGTTTCCAAACAAGTTTAGCAAAGCAATAGCAGTAAGTTCATCCTTAAGGACAAAGATGTCCTCAAAGTTTTCTTTTTTTTAATGGATCAACAATGCCAGGGAGGAATTTACTCTTGTGGTTTGGACCTCACAACCGATCAGACAACTGTTGATTACTTTCATAGCAGTTAGGCCTATTCATTGGGAGCAATAAAATACATTCCTTTGAAAGCAGAATGCAAATCATTTAGTACAGATTATTGCAACACTTGAAAAAATCTTTGGGAAAAATGAAATGCCACTCTGATACATTCATCTGATTGCGGGAAAATGTGCCATCAGTTAAATTTCGTAGAATTGCATACTCATCCAAACTTTTGATGTGATTTTTAAAATTAAGTTTATTTTAATTTTGAACATTTAAACGACTATCTATTTAAAAGTTTCAATATCATATTTTTGTAAGATTATACCTATATGTATAATATATGAGAGAAGTATTAACTATTCTGTAATGCTAAATGTTTTTCATTCTGTATATGTATACTGTAAGAGTTCATGTATACCTAGAATCAGGGATTAGATCATAATGAAAAACATTAAAATTCATGTTCAATGTCACTGACTAATTATTCTGTTTTATGGAAAAGTCTGTGTCATTTAGGATATTTATGAACAAAACTGTCATAGGTTAATTTATCTTATTGTAATATGGGGAAATTTATGATTAAATTCTCTCAAAAATAATGCTCACTTCCAACACTAGAAGAATGAACAAACATTCAAAGAATTTGGATACAGTCACCATTTCCATTAAGTGCCTATGACAAAGGAAGCAGATGAGTTATATTGTGATCTAAGTAGTATTATTTGTAAAGGTGGATACGTGCAATTCTGTGTTATTCTATGACAGCTCAGAATATTAAATTCTGGGTGAAAAATGATTACTTATATTCATTAATAATCTTATGCACATTTAGAAAATTGAGTCCACTTCAAAGTATAACTTCAGTTATATGAGGGTGGTATGACTGAGCAAAGAAAATTGAAATTTATTTTCAGGGTAAAAATGATAAAATCTTATTAGTTTACTTAAGGATTGAGAAATATATAAATATTGAAAATGCTTTCATTTTATTTATATTCATGTGTGATATGACAATCTCATTAATATGAAGTGTTTCTATACTAAAGGGGAACACAAAAAAGAGCTCTAGGCAATGCCACTGAGCCCTTACACCTCATGAGAGAGGAGGACCCAGAGGGAAGTTTGACATGCACACTAAAGTATGCTCCAGGAAAGGGGAGGAGGGAGCACTGGGATAAAGGAAGGGAGGAAGGAAAGGGAAAAGGGGGGAAGAAGCAAGGGGATCCAGGGAGGGGTGAAGGAAAGGAGCGGAATGGGGGTACTTATCAACTTTGTATGAGTGGAAGAAATAAATAAAAATAATAATAATGAAAAAGAAAGAAAAAAAGAAAAAGTTTGAAGTAAAATTGATGATTTCATATTGAACACATTAGGGAAAAATGCATGTGAGCTTGATAGCATAGGTCTACAATCTTAGCTATTAAGAATACAAATGTAGGAAGTTAGAAAGTTCAAGACCTTGGGGGGTGGGGAGGGAGGGGTGAGGGGAGGGTGAGCAGAGGGGTGGGGGAGGAGGACGGAGGGAGGGAACCGGTGTACCTATTAAGTTTGTATGAGGGGAAATAATAATAAAAAAATGTAAAAAAAAAAAAAAAAGAAAGTTCAAGACCTGTCTAGGTTAGAGAGTGAATTCAAGGTCAGACTGGGCAACTTAGTAAGAATCTTGCTAAAATGAAAAGCAAAAAAAAAAAAAAAAAGAGAGAGAGAGAGGATTGGACATATAGCTCAGTGATAGAGCTTTTTTTTAGCATGTAGTAGAACTTAAGTTCATTCTACATCACCACAAAGGAGAAGGATTATGGCCAGGATTTTTTTTTTCAAATATGGCATGATGTTCACTAAAATCTCTTAGTGAATCACAGTAAGAATTGTCAATAGATATTTAATTTCATAATAAGCTTGAGAACTATTTGCAAGATTATATTAATTAAATATTAAATTGTAAGAATAATACAATTAAACTTGATAAAATATTTTAATATATCATAATAATCTGTGTAACATAATGAGAATATTAGAGAAACTATATTCATTCAACTCTAGACATGAATCCTTGCCTTTCTATCATTTTGCTCTGAAACACCAAGGAACTCCACTAAGTAACAGATTCCTCTCCAATAAAATAGACTCTAAATATACTTACATACTTAGAAACACTTTGCTTAAAGTAAAAAAACTGTGACTTAAACATCAGCAACAATATGACATTTTACATTTACCCCCAAAATCCACGCAGGCACTGTAATATTATTGGGTTAGGTAATTCATTGCCTCCTTAGTCGCACAGCAAATTAAAGTTCTTGCCAAGTATTTTCTGTGCTATTCCATGCATTGCAGTTTACATGTCCTCATAGGATCAAGATATCTATCCCTCATCCAGCCTTCATGCTGGGACATTAAAGTATTTAGAAAAATAAGAGAAAAAGAATATGCTGTGACTATCCTGTTTACTTAACCACTAAGGACCATTTTTCCCATGTGCTATGTAGCACATGTCCTTTCAGGCATTAGCTAAACCTATAACTACTAGAAAAAATGCATTTTCAATCTCCCTTTGTCAAAAGAATGATATCTTTCTGCTTAAGTGAGAATAGTAATATATCTTTTAAAATCAAGGTTCTGTCACAGAGGAGGCTAAATTGGTATTATCATTTGATTATTCATATCGACTATAATACCTCATAAATTTCTGTAAACATTAAATAAGAAAAATATATATTAAAGCATTTAGCGTATAACTAGATCAATTATTTAATGCTCACAACAGTAAAATTGTATGTGTGTATGTGTGTGTGTGTGAGTGTGTGTATGTGTGTGTGTGTAAGTATGTGGGGGTATTTAAAGAAGAGGGCATTACATGTGTTAATGCATGCCTATGAGTGACTTTGAAAATCATCCTAAATTGCTCCATCACCTTTTTGATTTTGGTCTAGGGTTTCCAAAGCTTCACCTTCCATGATTAGAGATGTCACTGCCACTTCCATCCAGTATGTTTAAGTGAAATCTGAAAATTGAATTCAGGTACTTCTGCTTGTGAGGCAAAGGTTTAACATCTGATCCCCAGTATACATACTAAACCCAAACCAATCATATCTAGATTCACTCCTGATTTCAGTCATTCATATTCTTACTGGATTATCATCAAAAACAATATCCAATATACTGTCAATTTCTTTAGATTATGTGACTTAAGTAAACTTTAGTGGGCCATGGAAGATTGTTCAGTAAAATTGTTTTGTTATTGATTTCTTAAGATGCTTCTACATTTAAGTCTTTTTAGAGAAATGATATGCATCAACAGTATATGTTACTGATCAGAAAATAGCATTCACTTGTTTTATGCAATAGAAAAAAGATGCCAAATCAATTTTCATCAGTGAATTTATATGCTGTGGCAGTCTTCATAGTTAATAGCATACTTTCACAGTGAGACTTAAAAAATAAACTTCCTAGCTACACTCTACATAATGTATTCTGTAATTCCTTCATAACTTTGCAACAGACAACAGCCAGAGTTATGAAGAAAGGCAAATGCTTCATAAGTTTTCTGAATTTTCAATGGAGAATAATTTTAATAAAAATGAAATGGATAAGACAGGGTTTTGCAAATTCAAAATAAAATTAATATAAATCAGTTTGTACATTGCTAAAATCAAATGTACAGAGCTGTCTACATGATAGCTGTTCTTATAGAAGGTAAGGATTTTAGGTTACAATGGAAGAGAAAACAGATCTATATAGCTACAGGAAGAGAGGGAGAGGGAGAGGGAGAGAGAGAGACAAAGAGAGAGACAGAGAGAGAGACAGAGAGAGAGAGACAGAGAGAGAGACAGAGAGACAGAGAGAGAGAGACAGAGAGAGAGAGAGACAGAGAGAGAGAGAGAGAAACATAAACATAACTTCTTAACTTAGTGGATCTGGACTCTCATATAACTGCCCAAAAGCTCTTATCTGTCCCTAGAAACTAAATTATCCAAAACTTTTCAGCTCATCAAAAGTTTGCAAATGCTAGAATTCAATGTTCTTTCAATTAAAAGAGGCATTTATAAAAATACAGTTTGGTGTAATTCTTCTAAGTGTGTACATCCTTTGAAATAGACATTGTTTTCCACAATTTCAGCACATTATGCTAGTAGAATTAATTTTCAAAGTATCATATGTGTAAATGATAATAAAGCAGAGATATACATACTGTACATGTGACAAAAATTCATTGTGCTAATAAAACTTAGAATACCATAATATAAACCTACTATATTGTAAATGATTAGTACATTTTCTTATTTGGTAAGGTCATAATTTTATGAAATCATTAAGTGTTACTTAAGATTCAATGACTGAGAATAAATGAACATTTAAGAGGCCTGTAATCTCTGCAAGATTGGGTTACTGAGTTACACCAAGAGAACTAAGGTTAATACTTATTTATTTATTTATTTATTTATTTATTTATTTATTTATTTATTTATTTATTATTTCCACTCATACAACCTTAAGAGGTACACTGGTCCCCTCCCTCCTTACAACCCCCCATCCCCTCCCTCACCACTCCTATCCCCTTCTCCCATCCTTGAGTGCCTCACCCTCCCCTCCCCGGAGTATCCTTTAATGTGCATGCCAGACTTTCCTTTGGGTCCTACTCTCTGATGAGGTGTAAGGACCAGGGGCATTTCCCAGAACCCTTTCCTGTGTTCCCATTAAATTAAGAACACTACTGTGACTGTCAATCCCTTCCCTCCAAGGATCCTAGTTCCTTTAGCAAATACTAGACTTTGTGGGGTCAATAGTGTGTTGGACATTGCGCAGGGCATGCAAAGTCCAATTATGATTGCTTCAGCCCTAACTTGTGTGGAGTATCTTGCATATTATTACTCCTCCCATCCTTGTGCTCTTACAATCTTACCGCCCCCTCTTCTGCAAATTTCCCTGAGATTCAAGATGGGGGAGATTAGGCTGGCCTAGTTCCAGGTGGTTGATATAGAGTCTCTGATGTTCTGAATTATGGTTTGATGATATTTTTTTCAATTTTGCTGCTCCTGCAATGCCCTTCACTCAATCCTGATGGGTATTGGATGTCACTCCCTGGCCAGAGATAAAAACCTCTTAAACTAGAGTATTGTTATAAGAGTATATTCAAAGGTAGATGTAATAAAAGTAGGAAACTGCAGTGAGGGAGGGGTCAATCACCCATTTGCAAAATGGTTACTTTCTATCTGCCAGACTACATGCCCTCCCCTTCTAGTAAGCTCATACCCCATCAGTTGGAAATGATCAGGAAGAATAGTCTGTGAACTTAAGCAGATGTCTCATTACTTACTTGCAGTCCTTGATGGTGGCCTATTTTCTCTGCTGTAATATGGTCCCCTCCCTTGTCCCCTCCTTCCTTGTTTCTAGTGTGCCCTCCTTCCCCATCCCTCCTGTTCATTATCCTTGCAATTACTGTAGGTATTACAAAGAATTATACTTAAATGTCTCTAAGTGGGTTTGGTACTAGGATCCACCTATTAGGGAGCACAAAGAGCCCTTAATTTTCTGTGTCTGGGATACTTCACTCAATATAATTGTTTCTAATTCCATCCATTTCCCGGCAAATTCCATTAATCAACATTTTTGATGGCTGAATAGTACTCCATTGTACAGATGTACAACATTTTCCTTATCAACTCGTCAACTGTTGGACATATGGGTTGATTCCATGAATTTGCTATTGTAAACAGTGCTGCTATGGACATGGTCGTGCTTGTGCTATCAAGGTGAATTTTTGCTGTATGGGGGGTTATTCCCAAGAGCAGAATAGCAGGGTCATATGGCATTTCAATCTTTAATTTCTTTAAGAATCTCCAGACAGCTCGCCAGAGTGGCTGCATGAATCTGCATTCCCACCAGCAATGTAGGAGAGTTCACCTCTCTCCTCATCCTTTCCAGCATTTGGTGTTGTTTGTATTGTGGATTTTTGCCATCCTGACCAGGGTGAGATGATATCTCAGGGACATTTTCATTTGCATTTCCCTGATGGCTGAGGATGTGGAGCATTTTTAAAGATATTGGTTAGACATTTTAATTTCATTCCTAGTAAAGTTTCTAACTTCCAGGGCCCATTTTTTAATTGGGCCACTTGTTTCCTTGGTGTTTACTTTTCTAAGTTCTTTGTGCACTCTGGATAATAGAGCTCTATCAGATATGTGGTTAGTGAAGATTTTCTCCCATTCTGTGGGTTGCCTTTGGTGCTCATGTTACAATCTCTTTATCTGAACGGAAGCTCTTTAATTTCACAAGAAATGTGACTATGCTATTGGATGTCTGTTCAGGAACTGTTGGCCTAGCCCAATTAGCTCAAGGGAGTTCCCTACCCTTTCAACTATGGTTTTAATAGTCTCTGGCCTTATATCAAGGTCCTTGATCTATTTGGAATTAAGTCTTGTACATGGTGACAAGTACGGGTCCAGTTTTAATCTTCTGCATGTGGAGATCCAGTTTTGCCAGAACCATTTGTTGAAGATACTGTTTTTTTTTCATTGGATATTTTGGGCCCCTTTGTCAAAGATCAAATGGCTGTAGTTGTATGGGCTTCTATCTGGGTCTTCAACCCTTATCCATTGATCTGTGTGTCTATTTTGGAACCAATACCAGGCAGTTTTTACAACTATGCATTTGTAGTATAGACTAAGTTTTGGTATGGTGATACCTCCAGCAGTGTTTCTGTTACTCAGGATTGTCTTTGCTATCCTGGGTCTTTTGTGCCTCCATATGACTTTTGAGATTATTTGGTCAACCTCTTTAAAGAATTGCTTTGGGATTTTAATTGGTATAGCATTGAATTTGTGTATTGCCTTTGGTAGGATGGTCATTTTTACAATGCTGATTTTCCCAATCCAGGAACATGGGAGGTCTTTCCATCTTCTGGTGAATTCTGCAATTTCTTTCTTTAGGGTTCTAAAGTTTTCGTTATCAAGGACTCTTACTTCCTTGGTTAGGTTTATTCCAAGGTATTTCATTTTTTTAGGGGCTATAGTAAATGTGATTGTTTCTCTCAGGGCTTTTACACTTCTTTCATTCTGGGCATATAGGAAGGCCACTGATTTTTGTACATTTACTTTGTATCCTTCCACCCTGCTGAACTTCTCAATTAGTTCCAGGAGTTTCCTGGTGGAGTTTTTGGGATCACTCAGGTATAAGATCATGTCATCTGCAAATAAGGATAGCTTGACTTCTTCCTTGCAGATTAGAATCCCTTTTACCTCCCTTTCTTGTCTTATGGCTTCAGCTAAGACTTCAAGTACAATATTGAATAGAAGTGGTGAGAGTGGACTGCCTTGTCTAGTTCCTGATCGAAGCGGGAATGCTTCAAATTTTTCCCCATTGAGTATAATCCTTGTTTGTTGTATACAGCTTTCATTATATTGATAAAAGTTCCTTCCATTCCCACTGTCTCTAGCGTTTTGATCATAAAAAAAAGAGGCTGTTCTATCACGTCAAAAGCTTTTTCTGCATCTATCTGGAGTATCATGTGGTCTTGGAGTTTGGACTGGTTTATATGATGAATTACATTTATTGATTTGCATATGTTGAACCAACCTTGTTTTACTGGGATAAAGCCTAAAAATGTGTATTCTTTGGTGCGTGGGCGAAAAGTTCGATAGAGATCTGTGAGGTCCATTTCTTTATCGGTTTGATTAAGGTCCAAAGGGTCTCTGTTAAGCTTTTGATATGTTGATCTATCCCATGTTGAGAGGGCAGTCTTGAAATCCCCAAGAATTATCGTTTGGGGGTTAATTTCTTGCTTTAGATGCTGTAGGGTTTTTTTAATGAATGTGGAGTGGCCTCTATTGGGTGCATATATGTTCAGTATTGTGATGTCTTCCTGGTAAATTGTACCTGTGATTAAAATGTATTATCCATCTGTGTCTCTTATGATTTTTTTGGTTTGAAGTCCACTTTGTCCAACAGCAAAATGGTTACTCCTGCCTGTTTTCTCTTTCCATTAGCTTGCATAATTTTAGAACAGCCTTTTATTTTTAGAGCGTGCCTATCTTTTGTGGTGAGATGAGTTTTCTGAAGGCAGCAGACTGATGCGTTTTGCTTTTTAATCCAAGTTTGTAATCTGTGTCTCTTAAACGGTTAGTTAATACCATTGACATTTAATGTTATAATGAAGAAATAATTTTTAATTCTGGACATTTTTTATGTTTAGTGGATTTTTATGCGTATTGTTTGACATTTATCTTTTGCAGGTATTACAATTCCCTTCTGTCCTCCTGGATATGCTTGTTCTTTTCTTCAAGCTTGAGTATCATTTCTAGCATTTTTTGAAGGCCTGGTTTGGTAGACATGTATCCCTTCAAGTTGTCTTTGTACTGGAAAATATTTTTTTTCTCCCTTGATCATGACAGATAGTTTTGCCAGGTATATCAGTTTGGCATTTTTGCTCATTTAATACCTGAAGTACATCTCTCCAAGCTCTTCTTGCTTTGACTGTTTCCATTGAGTAGTCATGTTATTCTAATAAGTTTACCACTAAAAGTGACTTACTTTTTTTTCTCTTGAAGCTCTCAGCACCTTTTCTTTGTCTTGAATGTGGAGTCTTTTGACTATTATTTGCCATGGCGATTTTCTATTTTGGTCATATCTGTTTGGAGTGCAAAATACCTCTTGAATTTGGATGGGTCTCTCATTCTTCAGTTGAGGGAAGTTTTCATTTATGATGAATTGAAATATTTCCTCAGGTGTGGTATTTTGAGATTCTTGTTCTTGTATTCCATGAATGTGCATTTTAGGCTTCTTGAGGGTGTCCCATATTTCTTGAATGTTCCTCTCAAGTATCTTTTTGGCTTTAACAATCTGTTGCATTGAGCTCTTTAATTCTCCCACTTTGTCTTCAAGTGTCTTCTATTTTCTGCTTCATTTGTTCTGCTGATAAGACTCTGTTGAGTTTTGGGTTGAAGATATATTGTCTTTTAGTTTGATTTTAAACTCTGCCTGAGACTGTTTTAACTGCTCTATGCTTATTTTTGTTTCTTGAACTGTTTTTCTCAACTCCTCCAAGTGCCTGCTGTGTTCCTTTTCAAAGTGGTTGATGTGGTTGTTTAAATACTCTTGGATTTCCTCTTTCATAGTATTAATCATGGTAATGATCATACTTTGAAAGTTGTTATGTTGAGTCTTGCTTTCTTATCTATTTTCTGCGAATTTGTTCTGATTGGAATCCATCTGTATGGGGTTAATTCTTTCAGTGGGAGATTGGTTTTCTTGGGTTTTGCTTCTCATGGATCTTTGCTTTGACTTGGGCATTGTTGTTTTGTCTTTTAGGACCTTTCTGTTTCTGTGTGTTTTTGACTGAACTGATTTAGTTGGTATTACTACACTTGGGCAGTTATTACTAGTGCTTGCCTTGGGGTTGGGTATATTTGTCTTTTGTTATTGTTATTTCCTAGATGAGGCTATTAGGCTGTTAGTACATCAGTTAAGTCAGGTTAAGTAGATAGGGGGTGAACATTAGCATGCTAGTGCACTTTTACGATTTAGTATCTTAGTGATATGTGAGGGTGAGTTGTGTACTCCCAGGAGTTTTATATGTTTTTGGGGTGGCTGTATAGAAAAGTTAATCTACAGTGATTAATACTAGAAAGGAACAGTAAGTTGAAAAAAGGAGGTTTACTTATCTTTGGGCTGGATGTGAAGAATCTCTCCCGTGTGTTAGGATGATTGTAGATGTCTTCGTTGACCCTTAGAACTTTGCTTTAGTTTCATTTGGACTCTATTGAATTCTGAGTAGCAGTGTGTCTTCTGTGGACCACGTGCATGGGTCCCAGGTGGGCCGGGAGAGACAGAGGGGCTGATGTTGATGGCAGAATTCTTCACCTGGGACCTGGGACTTTGCTTAGTGGCCCTCCCAAGCTCCAGGGATGGAGGAATGTGAGCAAGTCCTGTCTATTCGAGCAGACAGGCAGGCAGGAGGAAGAAAGGGGCTGGGGCCCGGGGCATGGCCCAGACAAAACCAGAGGCAGCCTGGGTGTTGATGAGACAGGGGGCCACTTGGGGGGCTGGGCGAACTCACCTGGAATGGAGGACTGGGAGCGCGGTTGGGTGGACAGGCGGGTGGGAGGAAGAAAGGGAGCTAAGGTTAATTCTTCGAAGCCCAAAACATATATTTTTTTTCTGTGCACATTTCCTGTCTGCTTTGTAGCATCGTTAGAGAAAAAGATCCTTCTGCAGAACTCATCTAAACAATTCTCTTCAGGAAGTGAACTCATTTCTTTTTCTAGCAGAGGCTATGTGAAGGATTTCCACAACATTACATATTAAAAATAACCTTACTTACATAAACTCAGAAACACTACATCCCTGAGCTAGGAAAAAAAAATCCAATGAATCTGCATTTCTAAAAGATTAAATAATGATTTGATGTATTTTTCTTATCCTTCTGTCCTTCTCATCATTTAAAGCTCACTATAAATTATAAGAGGCAAAATAAGCATTACAGCTAAACATATATAATATGACACAAAGGATTTTCATCTCGTGCTTGCAAACTAGCTAGTTTAATTTTTTAAAAAGAATGTTTCACATGTGTTTTGCAGAAGAAGAAAACAGGGAAAAAAGGGATACACCCACTGGAAATACATTTAATTATTCTCACAAGGGCATCTGGGTGAATGATGCAAGTTACACAAAAAACATTCATTTTAAATGTCATATATTCTGTATGCCTTTAAAAAGACATACACAATCCATTGTATTGCACATATATAATATATATTACATGTATCTGATATGTATGGACATGTCACATGGTAACTTATTGACTAATGATCAGTTGGGAATAAGAAACATTGAAGCCTATTTAGTAAAATAATTTGTACACACAGAAAATAAGACAATCCCTGTTCAAGCTGCAGCAGCATCCAGTTTGGTGTAAAGGTCCATATCCATTCATTTGTCTCTTCTCTAATTTTTCTCTTAAAATAAGAAACCTGAAAATGTTAATTTCACCTTTTACGACAATACCATTTCTTTTTTCTTCCCCAGACAAAATACAGTCTCCCTGTCTTCTATTGCTATCTCTTCAGCTTTAAAAGATGTTGCATCACATTATGTCCTAGAATATCACTTCCAAAATGTACTATTCTGTTAGGTAATTCTATAGTCCTCTCTTCTCCAAATTCACATAATAATGACCACCTAAATGCTACTTTCATGCCTTTTCCCTTTTTTGAATTGGTCAATAGTTTTACTGAATATTCATTTTGTTTCTACACATGATTATAAGTGCCTTGAACATGAAATTTACATAGTATTTTTCTCTGTATCCAACATCATCTATCCCAGGAAAACCTATACTAAATAGATGTGGAATGAACCTCATATCCTCAGATATACATTATTCAATTGTCATGTTCTTTATAGTTTACAAAACAATCTTGTTTTCATAACTTTCTAACTTTTTTCAACAATACTGCCAGTAGATAATCTATGTACAAGCTTCCAGATACTGTTGAAAATTTAGCCACATATGTTTTGAATATTATCCTGGCAATGTTGACTCTGAAGAACTTGGATTAATATTTTTGCCTGCATACTCAAATTTTACCTAAGTGTGTGCATATGTAAAATTATACCTTGTGGCTGTAAACAATAGGAAATTTCCTTACAGTTCCATTGCTTTTTTTTACTGTAAATTTGAGAAAATACTAAATGGTTTCATATAAACCACACACTTCCTTAAAAGTCGTACAGCTCATTTGGCCCCAGTTTTAGCTAACAATACTATGATCCCAAGTTATAAAATTAGAAGACCCTGAAGTGGTTACCTGCCTATATTTTCCTAAGAATGAATAATGAAAGATTAAAAAACTCTGCTGTGGCTATATTCTAAAGTAGTAGTCTCCATACTGAGTAGATAGGGTAGACGAGTGCATAAATAGTATTTTCAGAAAAGTTTCTTTGGAAACAATTCTAACGTGAATATAATTCATGCTGAATTCAGTTCTATTGGAAATAGATGTCTTCTACCATTCACCAGTTAGAAATGAACCAAGTTAAAGTACTTATCATTTTTGAAACTCTTCTTTGTTTAGAAAGCAAATTAATTCACAGAAATTTTTCATAGCATGGTAGACGATCACTTTTAAAACACTTGATAAACAGAGCTGATTTCTCCATTCTATTTTTCTTATATGCTAAAAAAAGGAATCTGTTGCTTTACCTAAAAGGAAGTAGCAACTACAAGAATGTTTTTTTTTTGTGAGCACATCTAATAGTTTTTTCGAACTTTTTATGAGAGAGAGAGAGAGAGAGAGAGAGAGAGAGAGAGAGAGAGAGAGAGAGAGAGAAATGGGCATTAGAGGAAAATTTCCATGTCACTTAATTCTTTCCTTCCATGGTATGCACTTCCAGGCATCAGTCTCTCAATCTCAGACTACCAATAATGCAGTCAGGTGCATTTGTACACTAAGTCACCTCGAATTGCAATTTCCCCAGTATTTTCTTGCAATCTTAATTTTATGTACCCTTTCAAAGTATTCACAATGTTCACTTTGGCTTCTGCAGATTATAACCTTTTTTCTCAGAGATCCCGTTATTTTATTTTATTTTATTTTATTATTATTATTTATTCAACTGTGCGCATGTGCGTGTGTACATGCGCGTGTGTGTGTATGTCTGTGTGTGTGTGTGTGTGTCTGTGTATGTGTAGAACCACGGACGAACCCGTGAACCACCATGGATGCCTCCACCTCCTTCTACCCCTGGATTCACAGGCTCCGCCCTACCAGGACCAGAAGCGTAGGCCGCCCCCGCTTCCGCCTGGAGTCTATACGTGGGATCTGGGATCACGAACTCAGGACCTGCAAGGCGGAGGCTTAACCCCTGAGCCACCTCTCCAGCCCCCGTTATTTTATTAATAAAACCATCCACAGAGAAATAAATTCCATTCTGCCCATTTTAATTTATTTTGTTGGTTAATTGGAAAAATAGTAATTTAAGTTGAGAAATATTATGGAAATGTTAAATCAGGAAATATTGAGGCAGTAAAAAAGATTTCCTTATGCTATTAAATGTTCACATGAAAAAATGAGAAAAGACATAGATTCAAAAATGAAGGTCAAGAGAGAGAGAGAAACAACAACCATGTAAAATGTTATATGATATTTTTTCTATCTAATTATTGGTTGCTGTTAGTTATTATTGTGTTTTATTTATAAATACATATATATGGGAAAACATAGATCACAACTTAGCATTATCTCTGGTTACAAGCATGTGGGTATTTAGAACATGCTACCCATGAGTAAATAGGCACAACTGTGATGCATAATGTCACATGCTTAGATTTTAGTGAACATGATAGGAAATGATATTTAAAAATTAGCAATTAGTGGAATCGGCATTCAAAAAACAGGAAGGAAGGAAGGAAGGAAGGGAGGAAGGGAGGAAGTTAGGAAGGAAGGAAGGAAGGAAGGGAGGGAGGGAGGGAGGGGAGGGAGGGAGGGAGGGAGGGAGGGAGGGAGGAGAGAGAGAGAGAGAGAAAGAAAGAAAGAAAGAAAGAAAGAAGAAAGAAAGAAAGAAAGAAAGAAAGAAAGAAAAGAAAGAAAGAAAGAAAGAAAAAAAAGAAAGAAATTATGAGTTAAGCATGTGAAAGGATTTGTGGTTTGTTCCATGAATGGATCATTAACTGGAAACAAAGCTTATATTTGTTAAAATATGCTTTAGTATTATTGTAATGCAGAGCCACACAGATTCTTGCATGCATGAATCTAAAAAATCATGAGTGGAAAATGAAAGTTAGTAATGATAGTAAATTTACAAATGATTAATTACATTTATATAATTCACAGATGATCAAATAATTATTGTCATAGCAGAATTCTGACTACATGTAAATTGAATGTAATTATGTAGAAATTGAACAGGGACACTTTCACATGCTTACAAAGATAATGTAAATTGATACAGATTCTAAGAATGAAAGTAAAACTTAGCTTATGTAATTCTTAAGAAATTTTTGGACTTGATGTAATATGAAAAACAACTTATTATACTGACTTAGCTTACCAAATTTTCAAACTCTTACATTGTTGATCTTTATATTAAGAAAATATTTCAGTATAATATTTGCAAAATAGGAGAAATGGAGCTTTTGATTCTGTATTTGCTATTAACATGCTATGTAACTATCTCAGATGTTTTTGAAACTCTTGAACCAAAGCTGCCTATTTGCAAAACAAAAATAATGAACACTGTATTTTCCTAGTGTCTAGGACTTATTTGGACCAAATAAATGATATTATTGCTCTCCACATAACAATGTCCTTCACAGTTTATATGCACTTCCTTATGAACCTTTTCTTGACTTCTAATTGAAATTATTGGGTTGCTTTATTTGCCATAATATCTGTTATTAATTTAAAGCCAGATTTATCAGTTTTATTCTTATCAGATGCTTGTTTTCTATAAAAATGCAGTGATTTATTGTGCTTCATTTTTACTTTCTAGGCTATAAGCAGTATGCATTGTACATTTTAATAGTCACTCAAGACATATAGAAAGGTACATGAAATAATTATAATAAACCACTTCATGGTTATGTTTTATTATCATTTAGCCTTGACATGGTGTTTTCAGCAAGATGCTGTCACAAAAAAAGGAGCAGATGAACCATGACCAAAATATTGATATTTTGTTTAAGTGCATAGCGATTTTCCCCACACTTAAATTATGCTAAAGGACTATTTAGACTAATATTGAAAGAGACAAATGAACATCCATGAACAAAACTCTTAAAGAAGGTCCTTACTTTTTTAACTGCTAAATTAATAAGGTATATAGTATAAGAAAAAAAAGATACTGTATGTGATGTATTATAAGAGAATTTTTGAGTCAAACAAAAGTTTTCTTAAGTGATACAACAAAGAGTGGAAGAAAAAGAGGGGAGAGGATGGAGGAATGAACAGATGTGGAAAGAGGATGAAAGCAAAAAATTATACAGAAGGCAGCACGATTCTAGTGTGAGGCCCTATGTTCAACTGCCAGCAGAAACATGCATGTGGACACACACACACACACACATACACACACACACTCAAAGCATTAAGAGTTTGATTAAAATCTAGTCTTTGAAAAATACTGCTAATCCTTGTGTTGCTTTCTTTAAAAAATTGTAATAGAAAGTAAAAATACTTCACAAATATGAGGACTCACCATTACTATAATTATGATTGTGATTGATCTTGATTAAAATGAATGTTTTACTTTTGGACAGGGTCTTATATACTCTTGACTGGCTTCATATCTTTGCATCGAACAGAAGGGAATCTTCACATCCACACTAAGTAATACTTTTTCCTTTCTGTGTCACCACAGTTGACAGTCACCTGTGCTTCAAACATCCAAAACCCCAGATATCCACTCCTTAAATCATTAACTATTCGCCTTCATAAACCAGGAAGGAACTAATAGCTGCCATAATACTCAAAGCTCTAACCTCTGACTACTAAACCCAACTTCTTTCATAATATAAAATTGACATAATACTTAAACCAAACCGTGTACAACAACTTTTGACACCCAATCCCAAACACTGAGACAAGTCTAGTCTTAAATTCTGTCACCCCCAGAACCAGAACCCCAGAACACTTTTTTTTTTTGCTAGCAAAGATGCTAAGTCACAAAAAAGGAGCAGATGAACCATGACCAAAATATTGATATTGACCTCAAAATAACAGCAAAGAACCCTAGATTGAGACATGAAACACTTAGGGAAATAGTAGCAATAACAGTCCAAATGCAGTAACTATGTCTGGCTCAAAAGAGTTATAAACACACATGAAGAACAATTCTAGAAATAAAAAACTAAATAAACAAGTCACACCATAAAGCCACAAGAAACAATAAAAAAGGACAAGTCCCCCACAAATAAACATTGACCCCATAACAATGGATTCCTACCAGAATAACATCTTGGATATTAGTCAAGAATTCAATAACCACGAGAAGGATTTTCAAAGCATGATCTTTACCATGATGAAAACAATGAAAGAAGAAATCTGAGAGAAGTTAAATAACTGCATTAGCCAATAGGAGCACAACAAGCACCTAGATAAAATGAAAAAAAGCAGTTGAAAAAACAAAACTAAGCATAGAACAGTTGAAAAAATACATATAGACATTCAACTTGAAATTAAAAACATGGTAGCTATAATCCAAAATTCATCAGGATTAATGAAACAGAAAATAGAATATCAGAACTAGAAAACAAGATGACAGAACGAATTGGTTTAATAAAAGATGTTGAAAAATCAGGAAAATGGAGAGGAATATTCAAGAGTTATGGGACTCCTTGAAGTAACCAAACCTGAACATTCATGGAATACTAGAGAAGAAACCAGTAAACCCACTCATGAAGAGATTTTTCACACTATTATTAATGAAAATTTTCCACATCTAAGGAAAGACAACCTCATTCAAGTACAAGAGGCATATTGTACACCATGCAGATATGACAATAGTAGGAACTGACCACCAGAAATTATAGTCAAAGCAACATAGATACAAGCCCAAGACAATGTGCTTAGAGTGTGAAGAAAAAAAAAAACCAAGTTATATTTAAGGGAAAACCAATAAAAATAACATCTGATTTTCCAATGGAAATAGTAAAAGCCAGAAGAGCTGGTAAAGATAAACTTCAAGTCATGAATAAGCACAAATGCCAACCCTGACTAATTTACCCATCAAAAATGTCAGTCATGATTGAAGGTGAAAGAAAAATCATAAGGACAAGCTGAAGGCTAACATTGACACCAAACCAGGGCTACAAAAAATGCTATAAAAGATACTGAAGTTCAAATAAAAGGACAATCATCTGCAAGAAGACAGGAAAATAATATGGACACAACTTCCTAGCATATAATACACACATACAAACCCCAAAACACAGATAATGACAGGAACCAAGAAACATTTTTTCAATTATAACCCTATATGTTAATGGAATGAACTTTCCAATCAAAAGATATAGACTACAAACATGAATCAAATATCAAAACCCAACAATCTGATGCCTTCAGGAAACACATCTTATGATGAAAGATATGTACATTCTCAGAGCAAAAAGCTGTTCAAAAATACTGCAAGCTGATGGAAAAAGGAAACAAGCAGGAGGAGTAATTATGATATCTGACAAAAGAGACTTCAAACCAAAAAAAATTGAGATACAAGACAGTACATATTAGTTATGAGGAAGACATCACAATATAGAACATGTACTTATCTAATATAGTCTAAGCCACATTCGCTAAATGACAAATAAACCCAAACATGATACTAGTAGGGGACTTCAACAACTCACTCTCACCATTGGATAGGTAAAAATCCAAAAACTGAACAGAGATACAATGGAGCTTAATCAAACCATAATCCAAATGGACCTGACTGACCTATGTTGAACTTCCATCTCAAAAATAAGGGATACACATAATTTTTGGCAGCTTATGTAACCTTCTGCAAAATAGACCACATACTAGGGCACCAAGCAAACCTCCACATACACAGAAAAGTTGAAATAATATCCTGTACCTTTTATGACCCCATGAAATAAAGCTAGACATCCACAACAAAGTACACATAAAAATACACAAATTCTTGGAAATTAAACACTATGATACTGAACTGAGTAACGAGTTCAGACAGAAGTCAGAATGAAAATTGAAAAATTCCAAGAAATAAATGATAATGATAATGATGATACAGCAATCAATATCTTTAGGATACAAGGAAGACAGTCCCAGAGGAAAGTTTATAGCAATCAATGCCTATATCAAAAATGAAACATCAAAAGTGAACAAATTAACAATCTAACTTAAACCTTTACAGATACTAGAACAATCCAATCCCAAAAACATCAGAATAACAGATATTAGTAAAATTATGGGAGAATATCTGAAATTGAGATAAGGAAAATGATGCAAAGAATCAACCACACAAATAGCTGGTTCTTAGAAAAAAAATCAACAATATTGACAAACCCTAAGCCAAACTGACTGAAGTCAAAAGAGAAATTTCAAATTAATAAAATTACAGATTAAAATGGAGTCATTACAATGGACACTAAGGAAATTCAGAGAACC